>OZ018369.1:11763395-12369592 GCA_963969515.1 Yponomeuta evonymella | reverse complement strand
CCTAACCTAACCTAACCTAACCTAACCTAACCTAACCTAACCTAACCTAACCTAACCTAACCTAACCTAACCTAACCTAACCTAACCTAACCTAACCTAACCTAACCTAACCTAACCTAACCTAACCTAACCTAACCTAACCTAACCTAACCTAACCTAACCTAACCTAACCTAACCTAACCTAACCTAACCTAACCTAACCTAACCTAACCTAACCTAACCTAACCTAACCTAACCTAACCTAACCTAACCTAACCTAACCTAACCTAACCTAACCTAACCTAACCTAACCTAACCTAACCTAACCTAACCTAACCTAACCTAACCTAACCTAACCTAACCTAACCTAACCTAACCTAACCTAACCTAACCTAACCTAACCTAACCTAACCTAACCTAACCTAACCTAACCTAACCTAACTACCTAACCTAACCTAACCTAACCTAACCTAACCTAACCTAACCTAACCTAACCTAACCTAACCTAACCTAACCTAACCTAACCTAACCTAACCTAACCTAACCTAACCTAACCTAACCTAACCTAACCTAACCTAACCTAACCTAACCTAACCTAACCTAACCTAACCTAACCTAACCTAACCTAACCTAACCTAACCTAACCTAACCTAACCTAACCTAACCTAACCTAACCTAACCTAACCTAACCTAACCTAACCTAACCTAACCTAACCTAACCTAACCTAACCTAACCTAACCTAACCTAACCTAACCTAACCTAACCTAACCTAACCTAACCTAACCTAACCTAACCTAACCTAACCATGGCATTGAGGTCCGCACAAAGGGTTTCAGGCTGGAGGGATTCGCCTCCGTCTTCCAAGCGGAGATGGTGGCGATCTCGAAGGCTCTCGACCTCGTGGCCGGGGGTCCCGGTCCCATCAGGGCGGGCGTCCTGAGCGACTCCAGATCTGCTCTGGAGTTGCTCAGGAACCCCTCGCCCACACACCAGCTGGCCGTGAAAATTCACGGCCAGCTGGCTGACATCCAGGAAAACGGGGGCCTGATCCGGTTTTACTGGATCAAGGCCCACGTCGGGATCCCCGGCAACGAGCGCGCTGACGAGTTGGCCAAGAGGGCGGCGTTGTCTCGCAAGGACGTGGCAGCCTATGACCGTTATCCCGTCTCACACGCAAAATTGCATGTGAGACGGGAGACGGTGGCAAAGTGGCAGACCCGCTATAGCGAGTCTGCCACAGGCCGCGTCACCTCACTGTTCTTCCCGGACGTCGCATCGGCCCATAAAGTCCTTGGCAAAATCACTATGTGCAATGCCAAGGCGCAGCTCCTGACGGGGCACGGCGGCTTTCGAGCGTACCTCCACAGGTTCAAGCTCGCGGGGAGTCCGTCCTGCATTTGTGATGACGTGACTCCCGAAACGCTGGAGCACCTGCTGGAGGAGTGCCCCCGATTTGGAGCTGCTCGGGCCGATTGCGAGATACTCCTGGGAGCAGCGGTGAGGTGCGAGGCTTTCGCCGCCTTCATGGCCGACTCCAAGAGTCGAGAAGTGTTCCTGCCCTTCGCCCTGGCGGTGACGAAAGCGGCTTGCAAGGCCAATGGGGGTCGGAGTTAAACACTTTTTATTTTTACTTTTTACTCGTCATTTTGCATTTTATTTCTACTTTTAATTATTTTACTCCAATACATTTTACTATTTTTATCTAGGAACCTTTTAATATTTTTATACTTTCAGATAGGCCGGGCGTGAGGAGGGCGATCTGACCATGAAAAGGCTTTTATGTAAATTTTAACATTTTTAACTTTTCACATTTTTTAATTCACACACGACCAATGTTAGTTTTAAACTTTTGATATATGTTTTGTTTTATGTTTTAACTCTTATTTCCAGCCCCGGCGCCTTGCTTGTTACTACTCTTAGGAGTAGACAGAGACAAGGCGTCGGGGCGTACATAGAAGTGTAAGCTTATTATACTTTTGACTTTTGTTTATTTTTATATTTTGACATTTTATTACATTTTACTTTGGACATTTCATTATTAGTTTTAACAGTTTTATTTTATTTTCAAGACATTTTTATTGTAGTATTTTAAATTTTAATTTAGACATACAAATTTTATGTAATTTTAATTTTAAATTTTAGACCTACCAATTTTATTATATAACTTCTAGGATTTTTACACTGTAACAAAGGACGCCACATAATAAATAGTGGCGGACTGCTTTAAAAAAAAAAAAAAAAAAAAAAAAAATAATTAACTTAATTAACCTAACCTAACCTAACCTACCTAACCTAACCTAACCTAACCTAACCTAACCTAACCTAACCTAACCTAACCTAACCTAACCTAACCTAACCTAACCTAACCTAACCTAACCTAACCTAACCTAACCTAACCTAACCTAACCTAACCTAACCTAACCTAACCTAACCTAACCTAACCTAACCTAACCTAACCTAACCTAACCTAACCTAACCTAACCTAACCTAACCTAACCTAACCTAACCTAACCTAACCTAACCTAACCTAACCTAACCTAACCTAACCTAACCTAACCTAACCTAACCTAACCTAACCTAACCTAACCTAACCTAACCTAACCTAACCTAACCTAACCTAACCTAACCTAACCTAACCTAACCTAACCTAACCTAACCTAACCTAACCTAACCTAACCTAACCTAACCTAACCTAACCTAACCTAACCTAACCTAACCTAACCTAACCTAACCTAACCTAACCTAACCTAACCTAACCTAACCTAACCTAACCTAACCTAACCTAACCTAACCTAACCTAACCTAACCTAACCTAACCTAACCTAACCTAACCTAACCTAACCTAACCTAACCTAACCTAACCTAACCTAACCTAACCTAACCTAACCTAACCTAACCTAACCTAACCTAACCTAACCTAACCTAACCTAACCTAACCTAACCTAACCTAACCTAACCTAACCTAACCTAACCTAACCTAACCTAACCTAACCTAACCTAACCTAACCTAACCTAACCTAACCTAACCTAACCTAACCTAACCTAACCTAACCTAACCTAACCTAACCTAACCTAACCTAACCTAACCTAACCTAACCTAACCTAACCTAACCTAACCTAACCTAACCTAACCTAACCTAACCTAACCTAACCTAACCTAACCTAACCTAACCTAACCTAACCTAACCTAACCTAACCTAACCTAACCTAACCTAACCTAACCTAACCTAACCTAACCTAACCTAACCTAACCTAACCTAACCTAACCTAACCTAACCTAACCTAACCTAACCTAACCTAACCTTTTTTTTTTTTTTTTTTTTTTTTTTTTTTTTTTTTTTTTTTTTTTTTTTTTTTTTTTTTTTTTTTTTTTTTTTTTTACCAGGGGAAATCCTTTATGGATACCACCACACCTCGTGGGCAGGCGGGTGGTTATGTGGGACTCCCGCCACTGGTCGGTATACCCACTAAAACCCCTGGGGTGTTCCTCCGCTGCGCTTGGTGTCGGGGCCACGGGCACGCTTTCGCACTCCTCCGCGGCCCCGACAGCGCCGGTCCAGACCGGACCCCACCTCGGAGCTTGCGCTCCCTCCAGATTGACGACGTGCCGAACACCGGACACGTCGTCATCCACCACCCGAGACCATCCAGCACTGGGCGTCGGATAGCACCCGTATCCGACAGCCCTGGTCCCAATGCGACGGGTCGATTAACGTGGCCCCGCGCCTGCCACGACGGCTGCGGAGGACAGGGAGAGCGGCCAACGCAATACCGACACTCCTCTTCCCCCGCAGCCGCGCCTACCACTACGGCTGCAGAGGATAGGGCGAGCGGCCGACGCAATACCGACACGCCTCCTCCCCTGCAGCCCCACCGCCTCCGCCAACACGTTGGCGGCACCCGTTAGGGCCGCTGGCAGGATGGATAGGCTGCCGCCCGTCCATCCCGCCGCCGCCCCCGCCACGATGGGCCCGGCCGCGGCATCGCGACGAGCGCGACACCGCAGTCCACCTCAGTCGGCAAGCCGACCTACTGGCCACCTCCGACCGAACTTGTGCCCGAAGTCCGGAGAGGCGGCCCCACCGGGGGGTTCCTCTTGGTTCACCAGGTTGGCGAGACCTGGCTACTAAGCCCCCCCGCCACGACAAGGCGGGAACCCATTGGGGGGGAACCTAACCTAACCTAACCTAACCTAACCTAACCTAACCTAACCTAACCTAACCTAACCTAACCTAACCTAACCTAACCTAACCTAACCTAACCTAACCTAACCTAACCTAACCTAACCTAACCTAACCTAACCTAACCTAACCTAACCTAACCTAACCTAACCTAACCTAACCTAACCTAACCTAACCTAACCTAACCTAACCTAACCTAACCTAACCTAACCTAACCTAACCTAACCTAACCTAACCTAACCTAACCTAACCTAACCTAACCTAACCTAACCTAACCTAACCTAACCTAACCTAACCTAACCTAACCTAACCTAACCTAACCTAACCTAACCTAACCTAACCTAACCTAACCTAACCTAACCTAACCTAACCTAACCTAACCTAACCTAACCTAACCTAACCTAACCTAACCTAACCTAACCTAACCTAACCTAACCTAACCTAACCTAACCTAACCTAACCTAACCTAACCTAACCTAACCTAACCTAACCTAACCTAACCTAACCTAACCTAACCTAACCTAACCTAACCTAACCTAACCTAACCTAACCTAACCTAACCTAACCTAACCTAACCTAACCTAACCTAACCTAACCTAACCTAACCTAACCTAACCTAACCTAACCTAACCTAACCTAACCTAACCTAACCTAACCTAACCTAACCTAACCTAACCTAACCTAACCTAACCTAACCTAACCTAACCTAACCTAACCTAACCTAACCTAACCTAACCTAACCTAACCTAACCTAACCTAACCTAACCTAACCTAACCTAACCTAACCTAACCTAACCTAACCTAACCTAACCTAACCTAACCTAACCTAACCTAACCTAACCTAACCTAACCTAACCTAACCTAACCTAACCTAACCTAACCTAACCTAACCTAACCTAACCTAACCTAACCTAACCTAACCTAACCTAACCTAACCTAACCTAACCTAACCTAACCTAACCTAACCTAACCTAACCTAACCTAACCTAACCTAACCTAACCTAACCTAACCTAACCTAACCTAACCTAACCTAACCTAACCTAACCTAACCTAACCTAACCTAACCTAACCTAACCTAACCTAACCTAACCTAACCTAACCTAACCTAACCTAACCTAACCTAACCTAACCTAACCTAACCTAACCTAACCTAACCTAACCTAACCTAACCTAACCTAACCTAACCTAACCTAACCTAACCTAACCTAACCTAACCTAACCTAACCTAACCTAACCTAACCTAACCTAACCTAACCTAACCTAACCTAACCTAACCTAACCTAACCTAACCTAACCTAACCTAACCTAACCTAACCTAACCTAACCTAACCTAACCTAACCTAACCTAACCTAACCTAACCTAACCTAACCTAACCTAACCTAACCTAACCTAACCTAACCTAACCTAACCTAACCTAACCTAACCTAACCTAACCTAACCTAACCTAACCTAACCTAACCTAACCTAACCTAACCTAACCTAACCTAACCTAACCTAACCTGTTCTTCCCGGACGTCGCATCGGCCCACAAAGTCCTTGGCAAATTCACTATGTGCAATGCCAAGGCGCAGCTCCTGACGGGGCACGGCGGCTTTCGAGCATACCTCCACAGGTTCAAGCTCGCGGGGAGTCCGTCCTGCATCTGTGATGACGTGACTCCCGAAACGCTGGAGCACCTGCTGGAGGAGTGCCCCCGTTTTGGAGCTGCTCGGGCCGATTGCGAGATACTCCTGGGAGCAGCGGTGAGGTGCGAGGCATTCGCCGCCTTTATGGCCGACTCCAAAAGTCGAGAGGTCTTCCTGCCCTTCGCCCTGGGGGTGACGCGCGCGGCCTCTAAAGCAAACGGGGGCCGGGACTAAAGTTGACTTACCTTTTACCTCTTTTATCTTTTATTACTAGAACATTTACAATGTAATAACCCAAACCTTTACATTTTACACTTCCCTCGCTTTTAAGTCTTATGTTAGCCCCGGCGCCTTGCTTGTCACTACTCTTAGGAGTAGTCAGAGACAAGGCGTCGGGGCATATAATCTTAAAATTGTACCTAATTTAAGTACTGAAAAAAAAAAAAAAAAAAAAAAAAAAAAAAAAAAAAAAAAAAAAAAAAGAGACAAAGAAAGGAAAAGAAAAAGCTAAAGAAAAAGCGAAAGTAAAGGAAAAAGAAAAGATAAAGAAAAGGAAAACCTTTTACCAAATAGAGTTAATTTTATTTTTATCTATATTTAATTTTTGACATTTTAACACTTTTTAATTTTACTTGTAACCCCGGCGCCTTGCTTGTCACTACTCTTAGGAGTAGTCAGAGACAAGGCGTCGGGGAACTCAGAGAATTCTATTCTCTTTTTTATCTTTTTAATTTGTACAATTGACAACAGTTTTAATATTTAGGCATTTTTAATACTTAACATTAATTTTAATTTTAGAAACAGGACTTTTTATTATATAAATGACAACAATTAATAATACTTTGATCAACTCAGCACTTTACTTTTAAACAAATTTATATAAAGGCATTTTTATTCTATAACTTTAATTTTAAAACTATTCAAATAAGTATTTTATTATATAATACACTCGACTTATAATTGTAATTTTATAAACCTAGACTCAAGAATTTTATATTATATAACTTATATTCCATTTTATCAAAGTACAAAGGTCGCTACGAAATAAATGGTAGCGGTACCTGCTTAAAAAAAAAAAAAAAAAAAAAAAAAAAAAAAAAAAAACCTAACCTAACCTAACCTAACCTAACCTAACCTAACCTAACCTAACCTAACCTAACCTAACCTAACCTAACCTAACCTAACCTAACCTAACCTAACCTAACCTAACCTAACCTAACCTAACCTAACCTAACCTAACCTAACCTAACCTAACCTAACCTAACCTAACCTAACCTAACCTAACCTAACCTAACCTAACCTAACCTAACCTAACCTAACCTAACCTAACCTAACCTAACCTAACCTAACCTAACCTAACCTAACCTAACCTAACCTAACCTAACCTAACCTAACCTAACCTAACCTAACCTAACCTAACCTAACCTAACCTAACCTAACCTAACCTAACCTAACCTAACCTAACCTAACCTAACCTAACCTAACCTAACCTAACCTAACCTAACCTAACCTAACCTAACCTAACCTAACCTAACCTAACCTAACCTAACCTAACCTAACCTAACCTAACCTAACCTAACCTAACCTAACCTAACCTAACCTAACCTAACCTAACCTAACCTAACCTAACCTAACCTAACCTAACCTAACCTAACCTAACCTAACCTAACCTAACCTAACCTTTTTTTTTTTTTTTTTTTTTTTTTTTGACGGAGTGGAGAATGCATTTACGCATCCCCCTGGGGTAAAACTCCAGGGGGTATGTGGGACTCGCCGCTCTCAACCCTCTTTACTAGAAAGAGGGGGGAGAGACTGGCCCTACCCACTAAACTCCACTCCGGCGGTTCCCTCTGGGCCGGTTTGGTGTAGGGGCACCCTGGGATCGCTAGGCATTCTACCAGAGTGCCCCCCCGGCAACCCCGGCTTGCGCCGGGGTACCCGCCTGGAAGGGGGGGGGACTCACAGTATTAGTGAGCTCCCCTCAGGCGGTGGGACCAACCGCAGGTCCCTTAGGGGCCGAGGCGGACAAAGTGTCGACGCCTTCGACCCCTCCTCGTCTGGCGTTGAGGGAGCGCGTCGGCCGCAGCCTCCCGCTCCCTCTCCGCCGCCTCCTTCTGCGACATGACCTCTTCGCAGAAGGAGGCGACCGCCTCCCAGTGGCTCTCGCTGCTCAGCATCTTCGCGATGACGCTGTGCAGCGAGAGATCCACCAAACCCGTCTCCGCCACGAGTGCCGCTCTCTCCCCGGCCCAGCGGCTGCACACCTCCAGAGTGTGCTGGGCCGTGTCGTCATCGGCGCCGCACTCGTGGCAACGGGTGTCCGGCTCCCTCCCTATCATGCACAGGTAGTGCCCGAAGCAGCCGTGTCCGGACACCACCTGCGCCAGCCGGAAGGTTGGTACCCCCCCTTCGCGGTCCAACCACTCTTCCATTACGGGGAGGATGGCCCCTATTGTCCTCGTGCCGTAATGGCTGTTCTCCAGGGCCACCCTCCACCGCTCCCTCAGCCTTTCGCGGGCCTCCCGGGCCGCCCTCCTCGCCTCCTCGGGGTCCGGAGGATTGTCTCCCGCTCTGACCTCCGCCCTGCGCCGGTACCTGTCCGCCAAGTGCTCGGCGTCCAGGTCCCAGGGCGGGGTCCCGGCAAGGAGACACGCCGCAGCGTGGGAGGTGGAGCGGTAGGTCCTCGCCATTCGCTGGGCCACCACTCTCTGCGGACGCCGCAGCAGAGCAGTGGTGCACCCAGTCAGCCTCTCGGCCCAAATCGGTGCGCCGTAGAGGGCCATGCTCCGCACTACGCCCGCGTACAGTTTTCTGCACGGGGCGTTTGGCCCTCCGATGTTCGGCAGCAACCGACTCAGTGCCGAGGCCGCACCCACGAGGCGAGGACCCAGTCTGGTGAAGTGGTCCTTGAAGGACCACCACCTGTCCAGGACCAGACCCAGATATTTAATATTGGGCCTGACCTGGACACGCTCCTCCCCCACTCTGAGGGTGGTGCCTGCGCCCACCCTCCAGCCCCTCCCCCCGAGGACCATCGCCTCGGTCTTTTGGAGGGCGACCTTTAGCCCCAGGAGGCCCACGCGGTGGACCGTGAGCTCGGTGGCCACTTCTGCCCTTCGGAGCACCTCCTCCAGCTGCTTACCCCGCACGGCCACCAGTGTGTCATCAGCATAACACACGGTGACCATGCGCGGAAGCTGTGCTCCTCTGGTGAGCCAGTCGAATCCGAGGTTCCACAGGAGTGGACCCAGCACGGATCCCTGTGGAACCCCGCACGACATGGCCCTGGCACACCGAGCTCCGCCGTGGTCGTAGAGCACCACCCGCCCTGTCAGGTAGTGCCCCACGACCCTCCGGAGGTACCCCGGCACCTCATGGTACCGGAGCGCCTCCTCTATCACCTCGTAGGGGAGGGAGCCAAAGGCGTTAGCGATGTCCAGAGACACCGCCACGGCTCCCTCCCCCCTTTCCTCCGCCTGCAGCCCAAACCTCCTGAGGGCGCCCACAGCATCCATGGTTGACCGCCCCTTGCGGAACCCGAACTGATTGTCGCTCAAGTCCGGGCCCGTCTCCTCTAGGTGCTGCTGGATGCGGCTTTCCAGTATTCGCTCGAAGAGCTTACTGACCTCATCCAGCAGCACGATGGGGCGGTAACCTGATGGGGAATCTGCTGGGCGCTCCTCCTTCCTCAGCAGGCACAATTTACCCTCCTTCCAGCAGCTCGGGAAGCGCCCCTCCCCCAGGCAGTCCTCCATGAGGGATCTGAGGCGGTCCCCGAGCCGCTGGAGCGCCAGGAAGAGGACCCCTCCCGGCACCCCGTCCGGACCCGGAGCTTTCCCGGCGCGCCTGAGCCGTAAAATGGCCCAGGTGAGCTCGTCGTCGGTGACGGGGGGGACGACGAGCGGCCGCTCCGGGGCCACTGACGGTGGCGCCATTCTGGGCGGGGTGAAGTCGCGGGCCGTCGGAAAGAGGCCCTCGACCACCCCGCGGAGGAGCTCTGGCTCCATGGAATCCATGGGGGGGGCGCCCCCTATCTTGTTCCGAACCATCTTGTAGGGGCGTCCCCACGGGTCCCTGTTGAGGGTGGCCAGAGTCTCCTCCCAGCCCTCATCCCTGGCCTTGCCAATGGCGGCCTTGAGTGCCGCCTTCCTCCGGGCCCACGCGGTGTGGAGGAGGTCTTCCTCCTCGGCGGTGTGCCCCCTCCTGCGACAGCGGACGTATGCCCGTCGGGCCCCGTTACATTCTTCGCGGAGGGCGGCGATTTCGGAGTTCCACCAGTACACCTGTCGCCGCCCTCGGAACGGTCTAGCCCTGGGCATAGCCGCATCGCACACCGCCGTGAGGGAAGCCCTAAGGTGGGCTGCCTTTTCATCGACCCCCCGCAGGGCGGTCGGGGGGTCGCTCCACGCCTCTATGATGGCCGCCTCCTTTGCCATCTCGCGGTCGAGCCGGGTGACCGCCCATCTGGGGAAGCCCCTCCCAGCTCTCTGGCCGTGGGGGGCCGATGGCCCGGCATCCCGCAGCGGGGAGACCCTCATGCGGATATACAGATGATCCGAGAGGGTCTCTTCGTCATCCATCACCCTCCACCCGGCGACGCGCGCAGCCAGGGCAGGGGTCGCGAAAGAGAGGTCGATTATCGACCCCCCCTGCCGGCGTACGCATGTCTGCGCGCCGCCCTGGTTGAGGATGACGAGGCCCGCCGCGGTCGCCCAGTCCATCACTTCGGCCCCCCTGAGGTCCGTGTTAGGGCTCCCCCATGCCCGGCTCTTGGCGTTAAAGTCGCCAAGAACTAGGACGGGCGCCCCCCCGGCTCTCCCGACGACCCTCTCGAGCCTCTCCAGGAACTCCTGGAAGGCGTCCAGCGGCCGATTGGGGGAGAAGTACACCCCCACCACAAGTGTGTCCCCCCACTTTGCGGCCGCATAGCCCGCCCCCCCTTCGATGCCCGAGAGGGCCGCCCCGATGGTCGGGACCACCAGCGCCACCTGGCCGTCAGTGGAGCCCACCCAGTTGGGGCGCTGAGGGACCACGTACGGTTCCGCCACAGCCGCCAGGGCAATGCCCCACTCCGCCATGTTCTGCATCAGGAGATCCTGAGCACGGGCGGAGTGGTTCAGGTTTCCCTGGAGCACCTCGCGGGGACCAGTGAGCTGTGGGTGTGCAGGCATCACTGGTCCATGGGTTGTCCCTCATTCGCCCCGTTCACTGGGGATCCGGCGGCTGCAGCGGCTTCCGTTGGAGCCCTGCGATTCGGGGATGCTGCGCCCCTGGTTTTGGGCGGCCTGCATCTCAAGCCGCCCATCCTGTGCCCCGCTGGCAGCCCGGCGTGGTGGCAGACTGCGCAGAAGACATCCTCTTTGCAGCCCGCCGCCTTGTGGCCCGGCTTGCTGCAGCGGTAGCACAGGCTACCCCGCTCCACCGGTGATGGGCACGTGGCCCTGGTGTGCCCCACTCCCAAGCACTTATAGCACCGGAGCGGTGGCTGTTCCAGGGCCACGACTCTGGCGGCCGACCAACCCACCGCGATGCGTCCCGCCTCGATCGCGGCGTTGGCCGCTTCGACGGGGCACTGCACGAGCGCCGAGCCCGCGCCGCCAAACCCGTAACTGATTTGGCCGACTCTTACGTCCGCAGGCCCGCAGCGCCCCAGGGCCGCCACCGCCCCAGCCAGTGCCTCCGGTGTGGCCGCCTCGTCGAGACCAGTCACCCGGAGGCTCGCCATCATAACGGGCCTGTATACCCGCGCGGTGTCCCCGATGGCTGCCTCCAGGCGTCCCCTCAACTCGTCGGCCGCTCTGCCCATATTGGCGCCCGGGATTTCCAGGATGCGGGCCCCATCCGCAGTCTTACGGATCCTGACACTTTCCAGGCCCACATCCTGGAGTCGGAAGGCTTGGGTGGCCCTCTTCATCACGTCAGCGTATGACGCCTCAGCTTCCGGTTTGAGGGCCACCACCACGGCCGCCGTTTTGGGCACCGCCAGTTTCCTCGCCGGGGCAGGAGCCCGACCCGAGGGCTGGCTCGCCCGGGGAGCAGGCGGAGCGGGCCTCCTCCCTCCACCTCGCCTGACCACCTCCGTCCACGCCGGCCCCGGCTCCTGCGCCGGCGGCTCAGGAGCGGGGGCAGGGGCCACCGAGGCTCGCGCGGGAGCCCTACCACCAAACCGCGGCGCCGGCGCCGGGTTAGCCGGCGGCATCAGGGTCGCCCCTGTTGTCTCCCGCCCTGCACGCCCGGTTGGAGCTTTTGGCCCCCGCTGGTGCGGTTGAGAGCCGCTGCTCTCCCGCGCCCCCTCCACCCCCTGCTGCCGCTCCGCCCTTCTCCTGTCAGCCGCAAGCGGAGGGCGGGCGACAGGCTCCGGGGGGAGGCGACGACAAATTGCCTCCAATCTGGCGTTCACCATCCCGCCCAGAGAGGTGAAGAGCTCGCGGGAGAGCTCCTCCTTAAATTCGGCGAGGAGCGCCATCACATCGCCAGCCTCTGGCGCACTCGGGCCCGGAGCAGGTGGCTCCTTCTCCCTCTCGGAGAAGGCCTTGCGGACGGCCTTCACCTCGGAGCGCATGAGGGCGAGTTCCTCCCTCATGCGCTTGTTGTCCGCCCGCAGGGTGCGGATGACCTCCCCCTCATCCTGCGGTTGGAGGCTAGCCACCGCCGCCACGATTTCACGGCAGGCGGTGTTGATGGCGCCCCGGACGCCCCCCTTCAAGTTAAGAGACTTGGCCGTCTCCGCCATCACCACCTCCGCGGCCCGCCGCACGACGTCCGCCGGATCCGCGTCGGTCGGTGCAGACGGGGCCCACACACTGCAGCAATCCTCCGGACCGCTCTCCTCCTCCTCGGAATCCTGTCGATCGCGCAGGCCGCTCCGGGCGGCCGACATGCCAGCGTAATGGCCAGTGGCTGTCCTCGCAGTCCCAACTCTCTTCGCACTTCTTCCCCTCCTCGCCTGGGTGATCTTTGGCTCGGGAAATTCGAGCCTGACGTAGGGGTTCGCCCTCTTGGCCCCCACCTTGGGCCCCTCCGGCACTTCCCCCTCCCTGGCTGTCCCACAGGGCAAAAGATCACCCGCGGCGGAACTCCTACCGCTCCCGCCTCCCCCATAATCCGGATGAAGGGATTCTCCTTCCATCACTAATCCCCAGAACTACCCAAATTTTTCCCCAAATATCTAAACCCCCAATAAATTTCCAAAAGCAATTCCCCGAATAATCAAAAACCTCAAAATAACCCAAAAAACAACCTCCGAAAACATCCAAACAATTCAAAGATATCGAATTCAACCTAACCTAACCTAACCTAACCTAACCTAACCTAACCTAACCTAACCTAACCTAACCTAACCTAACCTAACCTAACCTAACCTAACCTAACCTAACCTTTTTTTTTTTTTTTTTTTTTTTTTTTGACGGAGTGGAGAATGCATTTACGCATCCCCCTGGGTAAAACTCCAGGGGGTATGTGGGACTCGCCGCTCTCATCCCTCTTTACTAGAAAGAGGGGGGAGAGACTGGCCCTACCCACTAAACTCCACTCCGGCGGTTCCCTCTGGGCCGGTTTGGTGTAGGGGCACCCTGGGATCGCTAGGCATTCTACCAGAGTGCCCCCCCGGCAACCCCGGCTTGCGCCGGGGTACCCGCCTGGAAGGGGGGGGGGCTCACAACATTAGTGAGCTCCCCTCAGGCGGTGGGACCAACCGCAGGTCCCTTAGGGGCCGAGGCGGACAAAGTGTCGACGCCTTCGACCCCTTCTCGTCTGGCGTTGAGGGAGCGCGTCGGCCGCAGCCTCCCGCTCCCTCTCCGCCGCCTCCTTCTGCGACATGACCTCTTCGCAGAAGGAGGCGACCGCCTCCCAGTGGCTCTCGCTGCTCAGCATCTTCGCGATGACGCTGTGCAGCGAGAGATCCACCAAACCCGTCTCCGCCACGAGTGCCGCTCTCTCCCCGGCCCAGCGGCTGCACACCTCCAGAGTGTGCTGGGCCGTGTCGTCATCCGCGCCGCACTCGTGGCAACGGGTGTCCGGCTCCCTCCCTATCATGCACAGGTAGTGCCCGAAGCAGCCGTGTCCGGACACCACCTGCGCCAGCCGGAAGGTTGGAACCCCCCCTTCGCGGTCCAACCACTCTTCCATCACGGGGAGGATGGCCCCTATGGTCCTCGTGCCGTAATGGCTATTTTCCAGGGCCACCCTCCACCGCTCCCTCAGTCTGTCTTGGGCCTCCCGGGCCGCCCTCCTCGCCTCCTCGGGGTCCGGAGGATTGTCTCCCGCTCTGACCTCCGCCCTGCGCCGGTACCTGTCCGCCAAGTGCTCGGCATCCAGGTCCCAGGGCGGGGTCCCGGCGAGGAGACACGCCGCAGCGTGGGAGGTGGAGCGGTAGGTCCTCGCCATTCGCTGGGCCACCACTCTCTGCGGACGCCGCAGCAGAGCAGTGGTGCACCCAGTCAGCCTCTCGGCCCAAATCGGCGCGCCGTAGAGGGCCATGCTCCGCACAACGCCCGCGTACAGTTTCCTGCACGGAGCGTTTGGCCCTCCGATGTTCGGCAGCAGCCGACTCAGTGCCGAGGCCGCACCCACGAGGCGAGGACCCAGTCTGGTGAAGTGGTCCTTGAAGGACCACCACCTGTCCAGGACCAGACCCAGATATTTAATATTGGGCCTGACCTGGACACGCTCCTCTCCCACTCTGAGGGTGGTGCCTGCGCCCACCCTCCAGCCCCTCCCCCCGAGGACCATCGCCTCGGTCTTTTGGAGGGCGACCTTTAGCCCCAGGAGGCCCACGCGGTGGACCGTGAGCTCGGTGGCCACTTCTGCCCTTCGGAGCACCTCCTCCAGTTGCTTACCCCGCACGGCCACCAGTGTGTCATCAGCATAACACACGGTGACCATGCGCGGAAGCTGTGCTCCTCTGGTGAGCCAGTCGAATCCGAGGTTCCACAGGAGTGGACCCAGCACGGATCCCTGTGGAACCCCGCACGACATGGCCCTGGCACACCGAGCTCCACCGTGGTCGTAGAGCACCACCCGCCCTGTCAGGTAGTGCCCCACGACCCTCCGGAGGTACCCCGGCACCTCATGGTACCGGAGCGCCTCCTCTATCACCTCGTAGGGGAGGGAGCCAAAGGCGTTTGCGATGTCCAGAGACACCGCCACCGCTCCCTCCCCTCTTTCCTCCGCCTGCAGCCCAAACCTCCTCAGAGCGCCCACAGCATCCATGGTTGACCGCCCCTTGCGGAACCCGAACTGGTTTTCACTCAAGTCCGGGCCCGACTCCTCTAGGTGCTGCTGGATGCGGCTTTCCAGTATTCGCTCGAAGAGCTTACTGACCTCATCCAGCAGCACGATGGGGCGGTAACCAGATGGGGAATCTGCTGGGCGCTCCTCCTTCCTTAGCAGGCACAGCTTTCCCTCCTTCCAGCAGCTCGGGAAGCGCCCCTCCCCCAGGCAGTCCTCCATGAGGGATCTGAGGCGGTCCCCGAGCCGCTGGAGCGCCAGGAGGAGGACCCCTCCCGGCACCCCGTCCGGACCCGGAGCCTTCCCGGCGCGCCTGAGCCGTAAAATGGCCCAGGTGAGCTCGTCGTCCGTGACGGGGGGGACGTCGAGCGGCCGCTCCGGGGCCCCCGACGGGGGCGCCATTCTGGGCGGGGTGAAGCCGTGGGCCGTCGGAAAGAGGCCCTCGACCACCCCGCGGAAACCTAACCTAACCTAACCTAACCTAACCTAACCTAACCTAACCTAACCTAACCTAACCTAACCTAACCTAACCTAACCTAACCTAACCTAACCTAACCTAACCTAACCTAACCTAACCTAACCTAACCTAACCTAACCTAACCTAACCTAACCTAACCTAACCTAACCTAACCCCGACCGAAAACCCTCTTCCTCACGCACACGCAGGAAGAAAAAAAATCCCTCACCAACCAGGGATACGGCATAGGCTATGGGTCACGCGTCCTAACCATCCACGAAGCTCAGGGTCTAACTTGGGAGTCGGTGATAATCGTCCGAACGCAAACCGCATCGCTTAAACTCTTCGACAGCGTCCCGCACGCGGTAGTAGCAGTGTCGCGGCACACCGTCAGCTGCGTATACTACTCCGATGCAGGCATGGACGCTATCAGCAGTTTCGCAAAGCAAGCGATGGACGCCACCTCAAAGAAAATAACGGACTATATCCTAAAAATGGCAATCAAATCCCGCGACATGAACATCATAGTAGAACTGACGGCAAAGACGACCAACGAATCCGCGGCCGACCGACCGGCGTAAAATGTAAAATCTGAGGGAAAAATAAACATTAAAAATAATTGTACATAAAAAAAAAAAAAACTGCATGACAAAAAAAAAAAACCGCATGACAAAAAAAAAAACCGCATGACAACAAAAAAAACTGCATGACAAAAAAAAAAAAAAAAAAAAAAAAAAAAAAAAAAAAAAAAAAAAAAAAAAAAAAAAAAAAATTAGTATAAGTTAACTGTAAAAATTGTGTGTGTACCCTACCATCTTGGGTTAATGTAGAATAAGAATGTGGAGTAAAGGAGAATAGAAGGGAAAAGGAATAGAATTTTAAGGAAAACAAATGGCACGGACCCCGCGTCTGTGAAAGATGAAGTATTTTAAAAAAAAAAAAAAAAAAAAAAAAAAACCTAACCTAACCTAACCTAACCTAACCTAACCTAACCTAACCTAACCTAACCTAACCTAACCTAACCTAACCTAACCTAACCTAACCTAACCTAACCTAACCTAACCTAACCTAACCTAACCTAACCTAACCTAACCTAACCTAACCTAACCTAACCTAACCTAACCTAACCTAACCTAACCTAACCTAACCTAACCTAACCTAACCTAACCTAACCTAACCTAACCTAACCTAACCTAACCTAACCTAACCTAACCTAACCTAACCTAACCTAACCTAACCTAACCTAACCTAACCTAACCTAACCTAACCTAACCTAACCTAACCTAACCTAACCTAACCTAACCTAACCTAACCTAACCTAACCTAACCTAACCTAACCTAACCTAACCTAACCTAACCTAACCTAACCTAACCTAACCTAACCTAACCTAACCTAACCTAACCTAACCTAACCTAACCTAACCTAACCTAACCTAACCTAACCTAACCTAACCTAACCTAACCTAACCTAACCTAACCTAACCTAACCTAACCTAACCTAACCTAACCTAACCTAACCTAACCTAACCTAACCTAACCTAACCTAACCTAACCTAACCTAACCTAACCTAACCTAACCTAACCTAACCTAACCTAACCTAACCTAACCTAACCTAACCTAACCTAACCTAACCTAACCTAACCTAACCTAACCTAACCTAACCTAACCTAACCTAACCTAACCTAACCTAACCTAACCTAACCTAACCTAACCTAACCTAACCTAACCTAACCTAACCTAACCTAACCTAACCTAACCTAACCTAACCTAACCTAACCTAACCTAACCTAACCTAACCTAACCTAACCTAACCTAACCTAACCTAACCTAACCTAACCTAACCTAACCTAACCTAACCTAACCTAACCTAACCTAACCTAACCTAACCTAACCTAACCTAACCTAACCTAACCTAACCTAACCTAACCTAACCTAACCTAACCTAACCTAACCTAACCTAACCTAACCTAACCTAACCTAACCTAACCTAACCTAACCTAACCTAACCTAACCTAACCTAACCTAACCTAACCTAACCTAACCTAACCTAACCTAACCTAACCTAACCTAACCTAACCTAACCTAACCTAACCTAACCTAACCTAACCTAACCTAACCTAACCTAACCTAACCTTATTTTTTTTTTTTTATTTTTTTTTTTTTTATTTTTTTTTTTTTTTTTTATTTTTTTTTTTTTTTATTTTTTTTTTTTTTTTTTTTTTTTTTTTTTATTTTTTTTTTTTACCAGGGGAAATCCTTTATGGATACCACCACACCTCGTGGGCAGGCGGGTGGTTATGTGGGACTCCCGCCACTGGTCGGTATACCCACTAAAACCCCTGGGGTGTTCCTCCGCTGCGCTTGGTGTCGGGGCCACGGGCACGCTTTCGCACTCCTCCGCGGCCCCGACAGCGCCGGTCCAGACCGGACTCCACCTCGGAGCTTGCGCTCCCTCCAGATTGACGACGTGCCGAACACCAGACACGTCGTCATCCACCACCCGAGACCATCCAGCACTGGGCGTCGGATAGCACCCGTATCCGACAGCCCTGGTCCCAATGCGACGGGTCGATTAACGTGGCCCCACGCCTGCCACGACGGCTGCGGAGGACAGGGAGAGCGGCCAACGTAATACCGACACTCCTCCTCCCCCGCAGCCGCGCCTACCACTACGGCTGCAGAGGATAGGGCGAGCGGCCGACGTAATACCGACACGCCTCCTCCCCTGCAGCCCCACCGCCTCCGCCAACACGTTGGCGGCACCCGTTAGGGCCGCTGGCAGGATGGATAGGCTGCCGCCCGTCCATCCCACCGCCGCCCCCGCCACGATGGGCCCGGCCGCGGCATCGCGACGAGCGCGACACCGCAGTCCACCTCAGTCGGCAAGCCGACCTACTGGCCACCTCCGACCGAACTTGTGCCCGAAGTCCGGAGAGGCGGCCCCACCGGGGGGTTCCTCTTGGTTCACCAGGTTGGCGAGACCTGGCTACTAAGCCCCCCCGCCACGACAAGGCGGGAACCCATTGGGGGGGAAAAGGAAACCGATCAATTACTAGTATTCGAACCAAGAGCTCTCTGCCGTTCAAGGGACGCCTCTTCCCATCCGAGCTATTGTAACATTAAAAAGTGATTGCACCTGACGAAGTCGCCTCTGAAGTTCGAACTTGGGCCTCTTGGGAGAGAGGCAGCCGCTTTACGGCTCGGCCAAATCTGACTTTAAATGATCTGACTAAAGACAGGCTCGAACGGCGTCTTCTGGTTTCGGGACCGACCGATTATCCACCTGAGCTATTACAACCTCAAAAGTGATTGCACCTGACGATGTCGCCTCTGAAATTCGAACTTGGGCCTCTTGGGAGAGAGAGGCAGCCGCTTTACGGCTCGGCCAAATCCGACTTAAAAATGATCTGACTAAAGACAGGCTCGAACGGCGTCTTCTGGTTTCGGGACCGACCGATTATCCACCTGAGCTATTACAACCTCAACCTAACCTAACCTAACCTAACCTAACCTAACCTAACCTAACCTAACCTAACCTTTTTTTTTTTTTTTTGATGACGAAGTGGAGAATGCATTTACGCATCCCCCTGGGATAAAACTCCAGGGGGTATGTGGGACTCGCCGCTCTCATCCCTCTTTACAGGAAAGAGGGAAATCGAGAGCTTGGCCCTACCCACTAAACTCCACTCCGGCGGTTCCCTCTGGGCCGGTTTGGTGTGGGGGCACCCTGGGGTCGCAGAGCATTCTACCAGAGTGCCCCCCCGGCAATCTCGGCTTGCGCCGTACCCTCTGTGGACCAACCGCTGGTCCCTTTAAGGACCGAGGCGGACACGTGTCATAGACACTATGTCAATAAGACCCGTCTCTCACTCGGGTGCCTTCGGTCCCTACCCTCCGGTTGAGGTTTCCCTCAAAAACTGTCTGGCCTGACAAGTCAGGATCCAGACTTAAGGGGCCGGGGCGGACATGTGTCATGGACACGATGTCAATAACCCGACCGCCATGGGTGCAGCTTCGTCCACGGCCCAGCATAGCACCCCTCTGGTGCACTGGACCGTGTCCTCCGCGCGACTCCGCGGCGGCGGGCGCCTTCGGTCCCCCTCCTCTGGCGCCGAGGCGCGTTCGGCCGCAGCCTCCCGCTACCTCACCTCGGCGCAAGAAGGCCCTCGAAATCCCGTCCGCCACGGGCGCCGCTCCATACACGGCCCAACGGCTTACCGTTTCCTCTAGTGCGCTGGGTTAACCGTGTCCTCCGAGCGGCACCCGTGGCGACGGGCGTCCCCACTTCCTCCCCTTGGGAGGTCCCCCGATCCCGCTGCCAGTGGCAACGGGAGTCCCTCGTCGCACACACCCACGTAGTGGGTGTGCGCCCCGTCTGGGGCCTGACAGGTCAGGACCCAGACGACCATCTGTGCCAGATTATTCGCCGTTGGCCAGCAAGATCTCCTAAGAGAAGTTACTGACCAACGCCCAGGGTGCACCGGCCCTTGCCACTGCCTTTCCACCGGATCCCTGATATCAAGTGGAACGGCAGCAGCGCGGGCAAACGAGGAGGTTATCTGGCATAGCACCCCAAAAGAAGTTTTTGTTTTTCTGTGTTATCGAACCGAGGTACCAACTTCAATGTTTTCAACGGCCAGCGCTCTTAACCAATGAGCCAATGTATCGAGCAAAATCTTCGACACTGGTATGGGGTGAGACTCGAACCCGGGTCATCCGCCTCTCAGGCAGACGTCGCACCGCAGAGCCACGGTGAACTTAACCTAACCTAACCTAACCTAACCTAACCTAACCTAACCTAACCTAACCTAACCTAACCTAACCTAACCTAACCTAACCTAACCTAACCTAACCTTTTTTTTTTTTTTTTTTTTTTTTTTTTTTTTTTTTTTTTACCAGGGGAAATCCTTTATGGATACCACCCACCTCGTGGGCAGGCGGGTGGTTATGTGGGACTCCCGCCACTGGTCGGTATACCCACTAAAACCCCTGGGGTGTTCCTCCGCTGCGCTTGGTGTCGGGACCACGGGCACGCTTTCGCACTCCTCCGCGGCCCCGACAGCGCTGGTCCAAACAGGACCCCACCTCTGAGCTTTCGCTCCCTCCAGGTTGACGACGTGCCGAACACCAGACACGTCGTCATCCACCACCCGAGACCATCCAGCGCTGGGCGTCGGATAGCACCCGTATCCGACAGCCCTGGTCCCAATGCGACGGGTCGATTAACGTGGCCCCGCGCCTGCCACGACGGCTGCGGAGGACAGGGAGAGCGGCCAACGCAATACCGACACTCCTCTTCCCCCGCAGCCGCGCCTACCACTACGGCTGCAGAGGATAGGGCGAGCGGCCGACGCAATACCGACACGCCTCTTCCCCTGCAGCCCCACCGCCTCCGCCAACACGTTGGCGGCACCCGTTAGGGCCGCTGGCAGGATGGATAGGCTGACGCCCGTCCATCCCGCCGCCGCCCCCGCCACGAAGGGCCCGGCCGCGGCATCGCGACGAGCGCGACACCGCAGTCCACCTCAGTCGGCAAGCCGACCTACTGCTGGCCACCTCCGACCGAACTTGGGGTAAAGTCCGGAGAGGCGGCCCCACCTCGGGTTCCTCTTGGTTCACCAGGTTGGCGAGACCTGGTTACTAAGCCCCCCCGCCACGACAAGGCGGGAACCCATCGGGGGGGAACCTAACCTAACCTAACCTAACCTAACCTAACCTAACCTAACCTAACCTAACCTAACCTAACCTAACCTAACCTAACCTAACCTAACCTAACCTAACCTAACCTAACCTAACCTAACCTAACCTAACCTAACCTAACCTAACCTAACCTAACCTAACCTAACCAAAGCGGGAGACCCGCGAGTTTGTCGTGGGCTCGCTCGGCGACCTGTACCAAATGGTACTGCGGCTGAGCGAGTCCAGGCAAACTCTCTGCCTGAAGATGGAGGCCGCCAGGGCGAGTTTCGCCGAGGACGTGGCCCGACGGGAGGAGGCCCACGCCGCCAGCCTGGAAAAGCTGGCCGCCGGGTCGGTGCTGCCCGCAATATCTAGGGACTTGGGGGACATCAAAAAGGATGTCCGGGCGGCACGGGACCTGATCTCGTTCGACGTGATCGGGGAGCTGCGGGACAAGGAGGTCGCACCGACTCCGGCGGCGCTTCAGTCCCTCACCAAGGGAATTGAGGCGCTGGCGGAGCGGTGCGAGGGCATTAAAACCGAATTCGGCGGTTTGGCGGGGAGTGTTAACTCTAAACCGGACGCGGAATGGGCGGAGGAGGTGAGGGGGGAGTTCCGTGGGCTCCGCGAGCGGCTCGACAGGCAGCAGCCTGCGCCGCTCGCGGAGCCGCCCGCTCGGGCCCCCGCCCCGGCCCCTCCCCGCCCCAACAACTGCCCCGCCACCGCCGCTGTCCCGCGGCTGCCACAACGGGATCGGGTCCCTCTCCGATCCTATGCTCAGGTGGCTTCCTCGCCGCGCCACTCCGTGGTGGTGGCGTCGACCGACCCCACTAAAACTGCTGAAGCAACCATTGCTGAAATTAAGGGGAAGGTCGACGTCATCGCCCTTGGGATTGGGGTCAGCGCGGTGAGGAGGCTGCGCAATAGCAAGGTGTTGCTCTCTTGCGACACCGACGAGGGCAGAGAAGTGTTCAAAAAGAAGCTGTCGGGGGCCGGTGGCCTCTTTACAGTCACCGAGCCCGCCGACAAGCGACCCTTAATTCGCCTCGTCGGTGTCGCGAGAGACGTCCCTGACGAACAGGTGATGGCCGCCATCGAGTCCCAGAACAGGGACTTGATGGCGGGCGTCTCCTTTACCAGGGACGATGCCCGAGTTCTTAGACGCACCAACGGTAGGAATGGTGCGCATTGCAACGTTGTCCTAGAGGTGACCCCCGAGATCTGGCGGCGCATGGAGGGGGCGAGGATAAGGCTGGGGTACCAGGTCGTGCTAGCGGTGGACCAGTCCCCACTGGTACAGTGTTACCGCTGCATGGGCTACGGGCACACGGCACGAGTTTGTCGTGCCGATGCCAGGTGTGGCCGGTGCAGCGGGGAGCACCAGACCAGGGACTGTCCCCCGTCGGCGCGAGCTGGAGACCCGCGCTGCTGTCACTGCACCAAGGTGTCAGGGGCAGACTCCGCGCACCCTGCATTCGCCGCGGATTGTCCCGAGCGTATTCGCTGGGACAGCATAGCGCGACAGGCAATAAAATACTGCTGATACGGGCACCTTGGCACCCTTACAGTCTCGGGGTGCACTGGGTGCTGGGGTGGCCGACAGTGGCCGGGGTCCCGTGGGAGGACCTCCTGGGGCGCGGCGGGGCGCGATCCGGTTGATGCAAATCAACATTGGTCGTTGCCGCGCCGCGTTCCACGAGGCGATCCAAGTGGCCATCGAGGGTGGCTACTCGGCCGTACTGATCCAGGAACCTTACACTGGATCGGCGGGCCGAGTGGACACCCGGTATACTTGTATACAAAAGATGGCCACTAGGGACAAACCGGTCAAGTCGGCTATCCTAGTACTCGACCCGGCCCTCTCTGTCGTCCAGGACGCCACCACAGTCACGGAGAACGTCGTGGCGGTGGTGGTGGAGTGGGACCGGCAGAAGATCGGCCTGGTCTCGGTGTACCTCGAGGGAGACCGCGACCTTAGCCCCTACCTTCGTGACATCCAGGCCTTCATGGACCGCATGGGCACCAGGGCGGTCCTTCTCGGCGGGGATATTAACGCCAAAAGCCTTTGGTGGGGCTGCGAGCGCGAGGACCAGAGGGGAACTCTGTTCTCCGAGTTCGCAGCCCAGGTGGATCTGCAGGTTCTCAACGAGGGAGGAGCGCCGACGTTCTACATCTGGCGGGGGGACAAATTGTTCACAAGCATCGTAGATGTAACCCTCGCCACGTCGGCGCTCTTCCACCGAGTGAGGAGCTGGACGGTCCGTCCGGACCTCATCCCCTCCGCTCCCGATCATCGGGCGATAACGTTCGAGGTGGGGGTGGGGCCCGAGACGGAGCCGGACAGAGCCTGCGGGTCCACCAGGCGTTACCACGCCGGGAAGGCCGACTGGGATACTTTTCGGGCCTCATTCGTCGATCGTCTGGGAGACTGGACGGTCGAGGAAATCGAGGCTATCGAGACGCCCGGCGGTCTTGAGGAGGCCATTGGTAGGTACACCGCGGCGATTCACGGCGCGTGCGAGGATTCGATCCCTCTTCTGGCCCCACCAAAGGCGCCCAAACGGGTGATTTGGTGGGGCCCTGAGCTGCAGCTCAAGAAGCGCAAGCTCATTACGTTGAGGGGTCGAATCCGGCACGCCAGCAGCCGCCGAAGGGACGGGGTGGTCGCGGAGTATTTGGTGGCCAAGGAGGACTATAAGGCCGCCATTGAGGCGGCCAAGACCGCCAGCTGGGTGGAATTCTGCACCAAGCAGGAGCATGAGAGCGTGTGGGACGGCATCTACAGGGTGCTAAGATGCGCCGCTCGTAGGAGGGAAGATACCCTCCTCAGCGGCGCGGATGGACGCGCCCTGGATGCCGTCGGCTCCACCGCCCTCATAGCGGATACATTCTTCCCAGCTGACGATCTTCAGTCCGAGTCGGAAACTCATGCCCGTGTCAGGCAGGCAGTCGCCCGCATGGAGGATGAAGCCAGGTCCAAGCCGCGGGAGTTTATTCCCTTCTCCCAGCACGAGCTCTCGGGCGTCTTGAAGGGCATCCACCCTAAAAAGGCGCCCGGGGGGGACGGCCTCACGGCCGACATCTGCAGTGCGGCCATCAGGGCGAGAAATGATTTATTTGTCGCCCTGATGAACGCCTGCCTCTCTCTGGGATACTTCCCCAAAGACTGGAAGGCTGCGGTAGTCAAAATCCTGCCCAAGCCCAGCAGAGATGACTACTCGCAGCCTAAGTCATACAGGCCGATCGGGCTCCTGTCCGTCCTGGGGAAGATCCTAGAGAAGATGATGGCCGGGAGGCTTCTCTGGCAGCTCGGGATGGGCGGAGGACTGAGCCCGCGCCAATATGGCTTTATGCCGCAGCGCAGCACGGAGGACGCTTTGTATGATGCTGTAGAGCTCATAAGAGATCACGTCGGGCAGAAACGTATTGTCGGAGTCGTCTCCCTCGACATCGAGGGGGCCTTCGACAATGCGTGGTGGCCCGGAATAAAACACCAGATCCTGGCCACCGGATGCGACCAGTCTGTCTACCAACTTCTGTGCAGCTACCTGAGCGAAAGACAGGTCACAGTCAGGTACGCGGGGGCACAAGTAGACAGACCCACTTCGAAAGGTTGCATCCAAGGCTCGACGTGCGGTCCCCTGCTGTGGAACCTGTTACTCGACCCTTTGCTCCGGCGCGGTGGGGACCTTCGGGCTCACCTGCAGGCGTTCGCGGACGATATTTTAATTATCGCCGCGGCGCAGACTGTGGGTGAGCTCGAGGACATCCTCAACGCCGCGCTGGACGCCGTGTCCGAGTGGGGAGAGGGGGCTAAGATGAGGTTCGCCGCTCGAAAGACCCAAGCCATGGTGGTCACCAGGAAGCGCGATGTTAACCCACCCAAGCTGAAGCTTGGGGGGGAGGACATCGCGTTCTCGGACGAGATCACTGTGTTGGGTCTGACGATCGACAAGAACCTCAATTTTCTTAGCCACCTCAACAGGGTCTGCGGCAAAGCTATGGCTAGGTTCCAGATGGTGTCTAGGGCGGCCAGGGCGACGTGGGGCTTAAATGCCGATATCGTCCGGCTGCTCTACACTACCGTCATCGAACCTACCATCCTCTATGCGGCTAACGTCTGGGCGCCTGTCGCGCAGCGAGTGGGGGTCAGGGCCTTACTCGACAGGGTGACCAGGGCCTTCGCGATCCGCATCGCCAAGGCCCACCGCACCACCTCCTACACTGCCGCCGTTCTCTTGGCGAGGATCCTCCCCCTCGACCTTAGGGCCGAGGAGGCCCTTCAGCTTTATGAGTTGAAGAGGGGGAGGCCCTTCGCCCCGCTGCCGGGCCGGGAGGTCGAGCGCCGCTGCAGCCCGTTCGCGCTGGCACACCCCGCTCTACGAACTCCAGTTGAGTTCGAGGAGGTGGCCAGCGCGGAGGAGCTCAGCAAGGTGCCCGACGATTGGGCCCGGGCCTATACGGACGGCAGCAAGATCGAGGGCAAGGTGGGGGGTGCAGTCACCCTGTGGAGGGACGGCGTTGAGGTCCGCACCAGGGGGTTCAGGCTGGAGGGATTCGCCTCCGTCTTCCAAGCGGAGATGGTGGCGATCTCCAAGGCTCTCGACCTCGTGGCCGGGGGTCCCGGTCCCATCAGGGCGAGCGTCCTGAGCGACTCCAGATCTGCTCTGGAGTTGCTCAGGAACCCCTCGCCCACACACCCGCTGGCCGTGAAAATACACGGCCAGCTGGGGGACATAAAAGCACACGGGGGCCTGATCCGGTTTTTCTGGATCAAGGCCCACGTCGGGATCCCCGGCAACGAGCGCGCAGACGAGTTGGCCAAGAGGGCGGCGTTGTCTCGCAAAGACGCGGCAGCCTACGACCTGTATCCCGTCTCACATGCAAAATTGCAGGTGAGACGGGAGACGGTGGCAAAGTGGCAGACCCGCTACAGCGAGTCTGCCACAGGCCGCGTCACCTCGCTGTTCTTCCCGGACGTCGCATCGGCCCATAAAGTCCTTGGCAAATTCACTATGTGCAATGCCAAGGCGCAGCTCCTGACGGGGCACGGCGGCTTTCGAGCGTACCTCCACAGGTTCAAGCTCGCGGGGAGTCCGTCCTGCATCTGTGATGACGAGACTCCCGAAACGCTGGAGCACCTGCTGGAGGAGTGCCCCCGTTTCGGAGCTGTACGGGCCGACTGCGAGATACTCCTGGGAGCAGCGGTGAGGTGCGAGGCATTCGCCGCCTTTATGGCCGACTCCAAAAGTCGAGAGGTCTTCCTGCCCTTCGCCCTGGGGGTGACGCGCGCGGCCTCTAGGGCTAATGGGGGCAGGGACTAAATTCTCCTCTCAGTGTAATCTTTTAATTTCACCTTAGGATTACTTTAATTTACATTTTACAGTTTACATCTTGACATTTTATACCTTTTATTATTTTAAGTCTCATGTTTAGCCCCGGCGCCTTGCTTGTCACTACTCCCAGGAGTAGTCAGAGACAAGGCGTCGGGGTACATACTTTTAAACTGTATCAAACTTACAACTGAAAGAAAGAAAAAAAAAAAAAAAAAAAAAAAAAAAAAAAAAAAAAAAAAGAGAAACACGAGAGATGCAAGAAGAGGGAAAGAGAAGAGAAAAAAGAAAAAAAAAAAAAAAAAAAAAAAAAAAAAAAAAAAAAGATGAGAAAACGATGTCTAATATTTTAACTTTAATTTTATACACTTATTTTTAGTTGACCTTGTTTTACATTCAAACATGCTATCATATGTTTTAACCTTTATGTTCAACCCCGGCGCCTTGCTTGTCACTACTCCCAGGAGTAGTCAGAGACAAGGCGTCGGGGCATATAAATCTAAATTTTATAATTTTTACATTTTTATTTGTATAATTTAGCTTTTACTTTTAATATTAAGAATTTTATCCGCACATTTAATTTTATATCATGACATTTTATTTTATTGTATAACTAATTTGGACATAGAATTTTAAACAGGAACAATTATTTTTACATTATGACATAGATATTTTAACAAATGTACAAAGGTCGCCACAGAATCAATAGTGGCGGTACCGGCTAAGGGGGAGGGGTTTAGTCCGTAGGCTACTGGGCAACATTCCCAGTAGAGTCGGGCATGCCGCCGTGTGTTAGGGCACGGCGGTATACATGAGTATTCCCCTCCTCCTATAAAAAAAAAAAAAAAAAAAAAAACCTAACCTAACCTAACCTAACCTAACCTAACCTAACCTAACCTAACCTAACCTAACCTAACCTAACCTAACCTAACCTAACCTAACCTGGGGCACGCCCCAAGAGCAGTCGAGTACGTCCCCGTCGTGTGCCCTGGACCCCAACGTGACCACCGTAACGGAGTGGCACGTTGGGTGACCGAATCTCGGACTGCGAATCTTGGTGCAACTGGCGAATTCTGCGATCTATGCGATTAGAAATGTTTACTTCTCCTGTGCTTGGAGGAAGTGGGTCTGATGCTGCCCCTTTCGGGGCGGCTTCGGACGGGCCTGATGCTGCCCCTGTCGGGGTGGCTTCGGGTGGGTCTGGGGCTGCCCTTGTCAGGGCGGCTCCGGGCGAGTCTGGGGCTGCCCTTGTCAGGGCGGCCTCGGGCGGGTCTGGGGCTGCCCTTGTCAGGGCGGCTCCGGACGGGTCTGGGGCTGCCCTTGTCAGGGCGGCTCCGGACGGGCCTGATGCTGCCCTTGTCAGGGCGACGTCGGGCGGGTCTGGGGCTGCCCTTGTTGGGGCGGCCTCGGACGGGTCTGGGGCTGCCCTTGTCAGGGCGGCCTCGGACGGGTCTGGTGCCGCCCTTCGCGGGGCGACATCGGACGGTGGGTCCGGCTCTGCCCTTCAGGCTAAGCCGGACGGTGTTTTTGTAAGACCCGGAGGCCCATCTCCGGTCCTCAGAGAGGTGTCGGTGCGTCTGCCGCGCATCGACCTGGAGAGGGCTGCCCGTGAGTTGTCGGAATCCGATGACAGCACGGGCACCCTCATGGAGGTGAGCTCGCGCTCCCCCACACCCTCACCCAGCCGGTTCTGGCGCAAGCGCCTCGCCGAGTCTGACGCTGAGAGTGAGGGCTCGGCGAGGCAGTGCGGGAGACCGGCTACCAGCAAACGTGGTCGCGGTCGTCCCCCAACGACAGGACAATACGTCGGCCTCGCCAAGGCGAAGGCCGACCTACTGAAGGCGGAAGAGCGGGAGCTGGAGCTCCAGGCCGAGGAGGAGATGGCCGAGGAGCTCCGGCGACATGAGGAGGGGAGAGCCTCGTTTAGACGGGACTCTGCCCTCCGCTCACCGCCGCCACCAGCGGTGACGTCAGTGCCGTCGTCAGCTGCTCATGACCTACGGGCTGAGCAGCTGACCACCTCCATCGAGGCGGCCGTGGAGACAATCCGGACGATCGCCCAGAAATCGTCAAGGCTCAAGGGCCAATACGTACAGGGGCTGAGAGCCGCCGCAAACTCCATTTTGGAGAACGCACGCGAGCTCAAGGCCCGCACGGAGTCGGACGAAGTCGTACGACTCCAAGGCGAGCTAAGAGCCCTGCGTGCGGAAATGGAGGGGCTGAAGAAGCTGCAGGCGAGCGCCACGCCAGCCATGACGAGGGATGAGATCCTCTTCATGGTGGACGCTCGCCTGGACGGGATTGCGGACCGCCTCCTGCCGGAGCCGCGACCGCGTCCGCCGCTGGCGGCCGACGCACGCGGCACCGCCGTCCGCCTCCCCGCCGGCCCCTCCGGCCGCGCCGCCGACCCTGCCGTCCGCCGCGCCGGCCCTTCCGTCCGCCCGGCCGACCCCCCCGCTGTGGCCGCCCCGGCCATCGTTCGCCCGAGCGGGCCTCCTCCTGTCCGCTCCCCGACCGCTCCTCCCGCCGTGGCCCCTCCTGCCTCCGGCTCCGCCGCACCCCCGGCTGACGCCAACGGTAGGAGCGTTGGGGCGGGAAGAAGACGAGGGAGGAGGAGTGCTGCGGCGGCGGAGGCGCAGGCCTCCCGGCAGGGGTGCCCCCCGCAGGGGTGCCCTTCGGCCTCCTCCCCCTCCTCTCCGCCTCAACAACAAACGGAGGCGTGGAATGTGGTGGCTGGTCGTCCTAAAAGGACACCAGCCCCACCAAAGGTGACGCCGGCCCCCTCACAGGCCGCCCGCGGAAAGAAGGGCGCCAAGAAGCTCCGCGCCCCCCGCACGGCTGCAGTGGTCCTCACTCTGCAGAGTGAGGCGGTGGAGAGAGGTGCGACATACGCGGCCATCCTCACCGAGGCCGAAAGGTCAATCGACCTGAAAGGCCTCGGAATTGACGGTCTGCGATTTCGCACGGCGGCCACGGGCGGCAAAATTTTGGAGGTGGCTGGCGCCGAAAGGGGCCGGAAGGCGGATGCCCTCGCCGAGAGGCTGAGGGAGGCCCTAGGGGACGGGGTACGCGTCGCCAGGCCGGAAAGGTGCGTGGAGATGCGCATCACCGGCCTGAGCGACGCGGTCACGCCAGAAAGGGTGGCGGCGATGGTGGCGGAGGTCGGAGACTGCGCCGCCACCAATGTAAAGGTGGGTGCGGTCTTCCGGCCACCTGGGCGCGAGGGCGCCGTGTGGGTAAAGTGTCCCACCACGGCTGCACGGAGGGTGACGGATGGCCGTCGCCTGACCGTGGGGTGGACACAAGTCCGAGCCACCCTCCTCGCGCCCAGGCCACAGCGGTGCTTCCGCTGTCTCGAGCCGGGCCATGTGGGGGCAAAGTGCGCGTGCACTGCGGATCGCAGCGGACTGTGTTTCCGCTGCGGTCAGTCCGGCCACAGATCCGCAGTGTGTGCGGCTGACCCCCACTGCCCTTCCTGTGCGGCGAAAGGGGTGGCGGCTGCCCACCGCATAGGCACGAAGGGATGCCCGGCTGGACCCCAGAAGGGGGGTGGCCGAGGCCGCGGAAGGAAAACGGGTGGCGGCAATGGCTTGCCACCTGTGACACCTCAAGTGCCACAGGAGGAGATGGACACCGCCCAAGCGTAGATGGCCAACACCAGCATACTGCAGGCCAACGTCAACCACTGTGCAGCGGCTCAGGACTTATTGCTCCAGACCGCGGCGCAGTGGCAGGCGACACTGGCCGTTGTCGCTGAACCGTACTGCGTTCGCGCCCGGGACGACTGGGTCGGCGATCGCGACGGTTCGGTGGCAATTGTCTCCCAGTGCGGCGCTCTGTGTCACAACAGAGTGCTCAGAGGACACGGCTGTGTCCTCGTCGTGCTGGGAGACATTGCAGTGTGTGGGGTGTACTTTTCACCCAACAGAAGCCTCGCCGACTTCGAGCAATGGCTCGTGGAAGTCGGGGCAATGTTGGCTGATGTGCACCCCACCCCCGTGGTGGTTGCCGGGGATTTCAACGCCAAATCCAGGGCGTGGGGAAATCCGGCAACTGACCCGCGGGGAGAGGTGTTGGAGGAGTGGGCGGTGTCCACTGGGCTGGTGCTGCTCAACCGGGGGGCGGTGCAGACATGCGTGCGGTCCCAGGGCGGATCCATAGTGGATCTGTCCTTCGCTAGTCCCGCTCTGGCAAACCGCGCGCATGGCTGGAGAGTCGCCGAGGGGGTCGAGACCTTGTCGGACCACAGGTACGTGTGGTTCGGCATCGCTGCGGCCCCCACCGGTGCTCCAGCAGACCTGAGCCGTCCCCTGGTGGGGGAGGGTCCGCGATGGCGCCTCGCCACCCTGGACAGGGACGTGGCCAGGGAGGCGGCCATCGTGGAGCGATGGGTCGCTGGGTCAGGCGACGAGGCTCCGGACGTGGACGCGAGGGCGGATCGCCTGGCGGGGGCGCTGACTCGCGTCTGCGACGCCGCGATGCGGCGGAGAGGTCCTGCTCCCCCGCGAGGGCGGGTGTACTGGTGGCAACCCCACCTTGCGACGCTGCGTACTGCGTGTCACGCAGCCCAGCGCACGTACACCCGCTACCGCAGGAGGCGGGGCAGAGACCTCGCCCAGGAGGAGGAGCACCTCGTCGCCTACCGAGCGGCCCGAGCCGCCCTCGGTGCGGGGATCAGGGCTGCCAAGGAGGCGGCCTGGGTCGAGTGGCTGGAGAGCCTCGACCGGGACCCGTGGGGGCGTCCGTATAAGGTGGTATGCGAAAAGCTGAAGCCTTGGGCGCCCCCCCTCACCCGGTCACTCGAACCGGCCTTCGCCGAATTGGTAGTCCGCACCCTGTTCCCCGTACAGGAGGAGGAGTGGGCGCCGCCGCGAATGGCGGCGTTGCCGGCGCCGGTGGAGGACGGGGATGTCCCGCCCGTGTCCGAAGCCGAGTTAGGGGTAGCGGTTCTTAAGATGAAACTTAGGAACCGCGCCCCGGGTCCGGACGGCGTCCCTGGGCGGGTCATCGCCGCCGTGATGCCGGCGTTCGAGGAGGAGACGCTGTCTCTGATGACGGAGTCGTTGGCGTCGGGAAGGGTCCCGCGACGGTGGAAGGCGGGCCGGCTCGTGCTGCTCCGGAAGCACGGGCGGCCGATGGAGTCGCCATCGGCCTACCGGCCCATCGTCTTGCTGGACGAGACGTGCAAGCTCTTTGAGCGGGTGCTCGCTGCGCGTCTCGTCCGCCACCTGGAGGGGGCGGGGCCCAACCTCAGCGACGGACAATTTGGTTTCCGTCGCGGGAGGTCGACGTTGGACGCCATCTCCCGTCTCAGAGACAGCGTCGTCAGAGTGACGGGCCGGGGGGAGGTGTTGTTGGCCGTCTCGTTGGACATCTCCAACGCCTTCAACACCCTCCCCTGGCAGGCGATAATGGAGGCACTGGGGTACCACAATGTCCCGTGGTACCTCAGGCGGGTCCTTGCGGACTACTTCGTTGACCGGGCCGTGTGTTACCCGTCCCGGTCGGAAGTGGTCCGCAGGGACATGTCTCGCGGTGTTCCACAGGGGTCAGTCCTCGGGCCACTCCTGTGGAACATCGGGTACGACTGGGTCCTGCGCGGTACAACCCTTCGTGGAGTCGGCGTACTCTGTTACGCCGACGACACCCTGGTCACCGCGCAAGGACCCACATTTCGGGACGCGAAGGTCCTCGCTACAGCGGGAGTAGCGCAGGTCGTGCACCGCATCAGGGCACTCGGGCTCACGGTCGCTCTGGAGAAGTCCGAGGCCATCTATTTTCATGGGCCTCGGATGCGACCTCCTCGGGACTCCCAAATCACCGTCGGTGGCGCCTCCATCGGTGTCGGGGAGACCATGAAGTACCTGGGATTGGTCCTCGACAGTCGATGGAGTTTCCGCGAGCACTTCCGGCAGCTGGCGCCAAAGTTGGTGTCGTATGCCGGGAGGCTCGCGAAGTTGCTGCCTAACCGCGGTGGTCCCGGGAGCGCTTGTCGCCGCCTCTACGACGGTGTGGTGCGCTCCAAGGCTCTATATGGAGCGCCCATATGGGCGAAGGCCGCCCTCTGCGCGAGCAACACCGCCCTGTTGCGTCGCCCGCAACGGGTGATAGCGCAGAGGGCTGCAAGAGCGTACCACACCGTCTCTTACGAGGCGGCGTGCCTATTGGCGGCGAGCCTGCCCTGGGACCTCGAGGCGGGAGTCCTCGAGGCGGTCTATGAGCGGAGTGCCCTGATGCGGAGCAATGGAGGGTGGCCCACTCCGGCGGAGATCGTTCGTTGGAGGCAGGAGGCTCGCGACGATCTCTTCCGCGGGTGGGCCATGAGGTTGGAGGACCCCTCTGCGAGTCGAAGACTCGTAGAGGCGGTCCGGCCGGTCCTGCGGCCATGGGTGGAGCGGGCGCACGGGACCCCGACCTATCACCTGACCCAACTCCTCACAGGTCACGGCTGCTTTGCTAAGTACCTGTGGGAGGTGGTAGGGATAGAGTCGGGCCCCGAGTGCCGGTACTGCGCGTCCAATGCGGAGGATACGGCAGAGCACACGCTGGCCGTGTGCTCCGCCTGGAGCGCGCAGCGGACCTCCCTCGTGGCCGTTGTTGGGGCCGACCTGTCGCTGCCGGCCATTATCCCGCAAATGGTCGGCAGCCAAGAGAGTTGGGCCGCCATCGCCGCGTTTGCGGGCGAGGTGATGGCGGCCAAAAGAGAGGAGTTGCGGGAGCGGGAGCGTGCTGGTCTCACGCTCCCGCCCCGCCGCCGTGCGATTAGGGGGCGCCGCCGCCGCGCGGAGTATGCGCGCGCCCCCGACTAGAGCGGCCGTGGGCGGAGGGTCGGGGGACCCGCCGCCCACTTTCACGGCGAGCAGGAAGGCGCCCCCACGTGTTCCGGGGTGCCTTCCAGCGAAACATAGAGTGCCCGCGCGCTCGCTCACGGCCTCCTCTGAATGCAGAGGAGCCCCGTAGGGCGATGCGTCGCGGGCCAGTAGACGCTGCGGCGACACAGCGCAGGGGGGCCCGTCCGGCCCCCCCACTATAAGAGTCCCTCTGGGACATCCTCTCGCCGGGCCACAGTGACTTAACCTCTGGCCTATCCTGTGGCCCGGTAGAGTAGAGGAGGAACACCGCGGGGGTTTAGTGGGTAGTCCAGCCCTCGGGCTGGGAGTCCCACACAAAGGCGCCCTGTTGTCCCCCGACAGCAGGGCGGCGAAGTGCGTAAATGCATTCCCCCGCGTAACCAAAAAAAAAAAAAAAAAAAAACCTAACCTAACCTAACCTAACCTAACCTAACCTAACCTAACCTAACCTAACCTAACCTAACCTAACCTAACCTAACCTAACCTAACCTAACCTAACCTAACCTAACCTAACCTAACCTAACCTAACCTAACCTAACCTAACCTAACCTAACCTAACCTAACCTAACCTAACCTAACCTAACCTTTTTTTTTTTTTTTTGTTGTCGAGGGGGAAATCTTCCAAAGATACCCGACTTTCTGGGGGGGAAAGCCGGGTTATGTGGGATTTTTACCCACTAAAACCCCCCCGGTGGCCCTCTCCGTGCGTTTGGGGGGGGGATTCCGGGAACTCACTGAACACTCCGGAACCCCCGCGCACTGTGCATTTCGGCACCCGTCTACTTTCAGGCAGGTAGACGCCTGAAAACCCTCGTCTACGGCAGTGTGCGGCCACCACACACCGCCGCCGCCACGGAGTCGCTTGTACGGTGGTTCGAGCCCCCACTCTTACCACCCGCAACTCCGGTGCCTCCTTTTAGTCGCCTCTTACGACAGGCAGGAGATACCGTAGCCCTATTCTAAGCCCGGAACTACAGGGCTGGGTCCCCTTTTAGTCGGCTCCTACGACAGGCAGGGGATACCGTAGTCTTATTCTAAGCCCATGACTACAGGGCATTGGGGCCAGGGTGGGGCTGGGGAGCTCCACCTCTACGCCTCCGCCTCCTCGCAGGGTCGGCCCTCTCCCTCTCTCGCTCAGCCTCCTCCTTCTGGGACATTACCGTCTCGCAGAAGTATGTTACCGCGTCCCACTGGGGTTTGCCCGACAGCATGTTCGCCACCACTGAGGGCAGCCGGAGGTCTCCCCCGATCGCAGCGACAAGGCTTTGTCTCTGCGATTGCCACGCGGGGCAGACCTCCAAGGTGTGCTGGGCGTCATCGTTTGCGAGATCACAGTGGTGGCATGCCGCTGATCTCTCTCTGCCGATCCTGTGCAGGTACTCACCGAAGCAACCGTGTCCGGTGAGCACCTGGGTCAGCCGGTACGTTATCTGGCCACTCGTTCGGCTCATCCAGTCATAAAAGACGGGCAGGATTGCCCCCACGACCCTCTGGCGTTGACTAGCCGGCTCTTGCAGTCGCGCCTTCCATTTCTCAAGGGCGTCGTCGTGCGCGGCTTGGCGCATCAGAGTAACAGCTCTGGGGGGCAGATCCTGCCCGTCCTCACGCCTGCAACGAAGGTCGTTGTACACGGATGCGTCCATTGACGCCAGGATGTCCAGGGGGGGAAGCCTCGCCAGCAGACCCGCCGCTTCGTGGGAGATTGTGCGGTATCCGCGCGCCACCCTTATAGCTAGCCGGCGCTGCACGCTTAGCAGCTTTGCTTTGCAAGCGCGGTTGCCGGCCAGTTCATCCGCCCAGATTGGCGCGCCATATAAGGCAATGGACCGCACAACTCCCGAGTAGAGTCGTCGAACACTCTCCCGCGGTCCCCCAAGATTTGGCAGGAGACGGTGAAGGGCACCCGCTACCTTCTCAATCCGGGGGACTAGACGGTTGAAGTGCTCGACGAACTCCCAGCGGCCGTCCAGTACGATGCCGAGGTATTTCATAAACCTGCCCACCTGGACATCGGCGTCACCCACGCGGACCGCAGAGCTAGGCGGTTCCGTGCCCTTGGGGAGGTCGTGAAACCATAGGGCCTCGGTTTTATGCGCGGCGACTCGCAATCCCAGGGCCTGAATTCTGCGGACCACGCACGCAACTCCATACTCGGCGACGCGAGTCGTCCGCTCGAAACCATCGCCCTCTGCCAGAACCAGCGTATCGTCGGCATAGCACACCACTCGGACACCGACGGGGAGAGCGATTCGCAGCACCACGTCGTACGCGAGATTCCACAGTAGCGGCCCCAGGACCGACCCCTGTGGAACCCCGCAGTACATCTCCCGGCTATGCGAAGCCCCGTCTCGACCCGTGTATTCGATGCCGCGGTCTCGGAAGTAATCGCCGACGACACTCTGTAGGCAGTGGGGCAAACCGTGATAGACGAGTGCCTCTCTGATGGCCTTCCAGGGCAGGGAGTTAAATGCGTTTACGATATCCAGACTAACCGCAAGCACCACCCTGCCCTGGGACACTGCCTCCTGCGCAATGGAGCGGACGCAAAGGATGGCATCCACGGTTGAGCGTCCGTGTCGGAAGCCAAATTGGCAGTCCGAGAGGTCCGGCCCGACGCTCCACAGATGGAGGTTTATGCGCTCCGCTACCACTCGCTCAAACAGCTTACCGGCCTCATCCAGCAGGCAGATAGGCCGGTATGCCGATGGCGAGTCCGCCGGTCTGCCCTCTTTCTTAAGAAGCACCAGCCGTGCCCGTTTCCACTCCGAGGGGAAGCGACCGGATTTCAGGCAGTCGGTTAGGTGGTCCCGGAAGCGCTCGCCAAGGACACCCAGCGCGAGCACCCAGGCGCGACCTGGAATTCCGTCGGGGCCCGGGGCGGTGTTTCGCACTGCTAGGCGTCTCACGGCTCGCTCCAGTTCCTCCCTGCCGACGTCCACGTTCCCCTCCTGGGCCGGTGGTGACCTCACTATCCGCGAAGGGCTTGGCGGGTTGTCAGCAACTCGTGGGAATAGTGTGTCCACTACATTCACCACGAGGCTAGGCTCAAGAGTCTCGGTCAGTGGAGGGACCCATGGTCTAAGCTTGTCCAGTACCATTTTGTACGGACGCCCCCATGGGTCCTCGTTGAGACTTTCCACGAGCTCATTGTGCGCCTTCTCTTTCGCGTCAGCGACGGCCGCTTGGAAAGTAGTGGTGGCCTCCCGATACACGGTATACGCTGCCACTCTTTCCTCGGAGGAAGCTTGTCGCCGCCTGCGGCTTCGCAGATAGGCTCTTCTGGCCCCCAGGCACCTCGTCCGTAGTTCTGCGAGGTCGTCAGACCACCAATAGGTAGCGGTGCGCTCTGCCGGCCTCGCTCGAGGCATCGCAGCGTCGCAGATCTGGGTCATTCGCTCCCGGAACCATGCTGTCTCCGCCTCCGCGTCGGCAGTGACCGGTGTTTCCACCCATGCTGCAGTGTTCGCGGCGGCCACGAGCAGGTCCCGGTTGATCTTCTTCAGTGCCCATCGCTTTGGCCGTACGACTTCTCGACTCTGCGCTCCGCGGCCAGGGCGCACCGCCACATCTATAAGGATGTGATTGTGGTCCGACAGAGTCAGCAGCTCTTCGGCGACCCGCCAGCCCGACACCAGGGCGCTCGCCGATGTGGACGCCCAGGACAGGTCGACTATTGACTCGCCCTGCCATCGCACACAGGTGCTGACCGACCCCTGGTTTAGGAGCCCAAGGTTTAGGCACGCCGCCCATTCTAGGACGGCCTCCCCCCTGGGCTCGTCCCGCGGCCCACCCCAGGCGCGAGCGTGGGCGTTGAAATCCCCGAGGACAAGTATTGGGCGAGGCTGATAGCGGCGGACACACGCTGAGAGCTGGTCCATGTAGCCCTCAAACACCGCCAGACTGACGTTGGGTGAGATGTAGCAGCCAATGACTGTTACTGGGCCCCATAGTACTGCCACGAAACCCGACCCCTTTTCGAGCAGAGAACATGGCGGAGTTCCTTCTCCTCCCCCCCAATACACCGCTATTGAGCCGTTGTCGTCGCCAAACCAGCGGGGATGGGCAGCTACCCTGTAGGGCTCCGCAACAATTGCCAGGGCAATCTTGTGCTCCGCGAGGGTCTGCAGTAGCAGGTCCTGCGCCCTGCGGCAGTGGTTAAGATTGCCCTGGAGGATCTTAAGTGGAGGATGGAATGCTAAGCCCCTGTTTCCTCCAAGCGCGGGCTAGGGCCCGGCTGGCTCGACGACGACGAGCCCCCTGCTGCGGATTTGGAAACGAGAGAGGCCTGCTTTCCTCTTTGTTTCTGCCCTTTTTTAGGGGCGGCGGTGCAATTCTGCCCCATCCTATGGTCGGCGAGCTGTCCGCGTTCTGCGCAGATCGGGCACTTAGGTGGGGCAGAGCACGTCGAAGCTTTGTGGCCTGGTTCTCCACATTTGAAACAGGCGTTGCTTCGGTCAACTGTGCTCTTGCACTCGTCCCTCACGTGCCCGGTCTCAAGGCACCGATAGCACCTTACGGGCTTCTCGGGCAGATACATCACTCGGACTGCCGCCCAGTCACCGATGCGCAGCCGGGGTTCCGCCACTATCTTTCTTACCGCCGTCAATGGACAGCGGACCCACGCCGTACCTAACCGGCGACCGTTTGCGCGTATGGGGCCGACTTTAACGTCCTCGGCACTACATCCACCCTTGGCAGCAACTGCAACCGCAACTTCCGCCGGGGTGACCGACTCGTCAAGGTCCATGACCCGGAATTCGCCTGTCTTTGCGGGTCGCACCACCTTAACGGGCAGGTCCGAGAGGGCCTCTTTAAGGCGCCCTGCAAGTTTGTCAGCATTGCTGACGCTCTCCGGGCCGGTCACCTCTAGCAGGATACCTCCGTTTCTGCCTTTCCTCTGCCGAATGTCAGCAATACCGCATTCGGCGAGTTTTACCTTCGCTTTGGCAGTGGCCATCACCTGCGCGAAGGTGACCTCCGAGTCCTGGGCAAGCGTGAGCATGACCGCCGCCGACTTTGGCAGTCTTGGTGGTTTCGGCTTCTGCTTAGCCTTCGAGCTGGCGGGCTTTGTTGCAGCTTTTTTTGTCACCGTCTTGGCAGGCTTAGTCTTTTTGCCTACCACCTCAGCCCACGATTCTGGGTTTGGCGCATTCGCTGGTGCGGCGGGTACCACGGGCACTGGTGGTAAAGGCTCCACTGGAAGGGGTTTCTTTGCAGCCATCCCTTTCCCTTGCCTTTTGGCACGTTTCTGCTTAACGGCAGGCGCAGGCGCGAGGGCAGTTTTCGTTGCTGGTGGTGTACCGCCGGCCGCTTTGGCTACTTCTGCCTTCTTTTGACCCAGCGCAGGGCGAACAGCTCGATCAGGGAAGATCTCCGCTTTGAAGGCTGCAAGTTTCGCCTCAATCATAACCCCGACCTGCTCCAAAAAGGAACCCTGGGGCTGGTGGGCCACAGCGACCCGAGGCGGGCTGGCGGATCTCCCACGGTCCTGCTCCCGGATGCTTCGCACTTCGGCAGCGAGTTCGGACACCTGCGCCTTGAGGGCAGCCAGTTGAGAGCGCAGAGAGGCATTTTCGCTTTCGAGCTGCTGCACTCTCTCTGAGCCCCCCGTCCGCTGCGCCATCTCCTCCATGGCGGCCCTGGCGGTTCTCGCCGCGACGCGCAGCTCACGCACGAAAAGGCCCTTAAGGTTTGTCGATTTGGCCGCGATCGACTCCACCACCGTCATTTTCTCGTTGACTTGAGCGCCCAAGTCAGCTGTGGGCTGTTGCCTCATGTGCTCAGCGAGATCGTCCGGTGCGGGAAGGCTAAGGGAAGTCCGTGTGACTGGGGGAGGCTGCGTCAAATCAACACTCTCGTCGAGTGGCGGCCGCTTGCCCCTGGCCCTCTTCGCACCGCCGCTGGAAGGCACTACGTTGTCCCGCTTTCTCTTCCTCGCAGAGCCGGTTGACCATTGCGATGACTGTGAGCAGTCAGACTCATAATTGGCCTCCGACATCCTCTCCAGCTCCACGACAGCAGGAATAGCGAAACAGCTCGCACCTAACCTAACCTAACCTAACCTAACCTAACCTAACCTAACCTAACCTAACCTAACCTAACCTAACCTAACCTAACCTAACCTAACCTAACCTAACCTAACCTAACCTAACCTAACCTAACCTAACCTAACCTAACCTAACCTAACCTAACCTAACCTAACCTAACCTAACCTAACCTAACCTAACCTAACCTAACCTAACCTAACCTAACCTAACCTAACCTAACCTAACCTAACCTAACCTAACCTAACCTAACCTAACCTAACCTAACCTAACCTAACCTAACCTAACCTAACCTAACCTAACCTAACCTAACCTAACCTAACCTAACCTAACCTAACCTAACCTAACCTAACCTAACCTAACCTAACCTAACCTAACCTAACCTAACCTAACCTAACCTAACCTAACCTAACCTAACCTAACCTTTTTTTTTTTTTTTTTTTTTTGACGCTGGGAAAAATGCATTACGCATCTCCTCCCGTCGGGGGACGGGAGGAGTATGTGGGACTCCCCGGGAAAGCGGTTCCCGGTATACCCACTAAACAACCCAGCGGGACTCCATCGTCGCCTTTGGTGGAGGGGGCCTGGGAAACCGGCACAGCCTTTACTTCCATTCCCCCGCCGGCGATTGCCCGTCTACAAACGACGGGCCCCTCGCGCCCCTCCCGAGCTCGGGGAGGGGCCTGAGGACGACCGTGAGTCCTCGGTCATCCTCGTACGGCGCGGTGATGAGCGGTGCAATGCAGGCGAGGGCGCCCCCGCGCCCGTCGCCCGCTGCTCATCACCAGTAGGCAAGAGGAGGCGGCTGCGTGTCCGCTCTCTCCCACCCCTCCTTTGCCGGCGGAGCGGCGGCGCGAGAGGATCGTTCTCCCGCGCGCGCTCCGCCTCCTCCCTCTGTGACATCACGTCTTCACAGAAGGAGGCGACCGCCGTCCACGCCTCCTCGCTCCCCAGCATGGCATTTACCACAGCGGGAAGCGAGAGGTCCGGCCCAACCACGGCGACAAGACTGCGGCGCCGCTCGGACAACGACGGGCACACCTCGAGGGTGTGTTGCGCCGTGTCGTCCGCCGCGCCGCAGCCGTGGCACCCCGGACTCTCCTCTCTCCCGATCCGGTGCAGGTAGGATCCGAAGCATCCGTGCCCGGACAGCACCTGCACCAGCCGGAAAGAGAGGAAACCGTGCGGCCGCTCGAGCCATTCTTGCAGGACCGGCCCGAGCGCGTCCAGAGTTCGGCGGCCAAAAGCTGCGGTGGCGAGGTCCGCCGTCCAGTGATGGACGACGGCCTCCCACGCCTCCCGCCGAACGGCCTCCCGTTCCCTGGGGGCGGGGGGCTCCCCGAGCGCCCTTCGTCTCACCTTCCATTCGTGCACTTTGGCGAGCACCCACGCCTCTAGCTCCCAAGGCGGGGTGCCCGCCAGAGCGCACGCTGCCGCGAAGCCAACGGAGCGGTAGCTTCGCGCCACCCTCTGAGCGATGGCCCTTTGAGGCGCCCGGATGGCCGTGGCATTCTCCCTCCTTTGGAGGGAGTCTGCCCAGATGGGCGCCCCGTACAGGGCCATGCTCTTCAAGATGCCGGCGTACAGCCGCCGGCATCGCCCGCTCGGCCCTCCCATATTTGGCATGAGCCATGAGAGGGCCTTCGCCGCCTTCAGCAGGCGCGACGACAGTCCGCTGAAATGCGGACCGAAGCGCCACCTGCTGTCCAGCGTCAGGCCCAGATACTTTATCTGGGCCTTTATATCAATCCTGACGCCCTCCACAAAGATGTGGGCGTCAGGCGGGGGGCGCTGCTTAGGACCGTGAAAGAACACGGCCTCGGTCTTGTGCAGCGCCACCCTCAGCCCTAGGCGGCGGATCCTGTCTGCGGTCAAGGATCCGCCCGCCGAGGCCAGACAGGCCGCCTCCCCAAAATTCCCTCCCCGGGAACCTAACCTAACCTAACCTAACCTAACCTAACCTAACCTAACCTAACCTAACCTAACCTAACCTAACCTAACCTAACCTAACCTAACCTAACCTAACCTAACCTAACCTAACCTAACCTAACCTAACCTAACCTAACCTAACCTAACCTAACCTAACCTAACCTAACCTAACCTAACCTAACCTAACCACCGAAAAATATTTTTCGAAACTACAACTTACCTGCTCGTGCCGCACCTTTTTGAAAGCGCCTCATCTCCAGCTGCGCGCCCCTGAAAGCAGAATAATATTAGTTTGTTTATTTTTCGAGTAATTCAATAAAAACAGGTCATTTTCTAAATTTTTTCCCTATAAAAATCCATATCTTTTCCGGTTTCACCCGTTTTCGGTCGAGACACCACCGTTGACATAGCGGGACACCCCCGCGTCTATTGACACCACTTTCACGGTGATACGGTGGTATTCCTCCGAACTCCATACTTAGCGTCTTGCAAAAGGTTCACCTTAGAGGTATAACATTTACATACAATACCGAAAAATATTTTTCGAAACTACAACTTACCTGCTCGTGCCGCACCTTTTTGAAAGCGCCTCATCTCCAGCTGCGCGCCCCTGAAAGCAGAATAATATTAGTTTGTTTATTTTTCGAGTAATTCAATAAAAACAGGTCATTTTCTAAATTTTTTCCCTATAAAAATCCATATCTTTTCCGGTTTCACCCGTTTTCGGTCGAGACACCACCGTTGACATAGCGGGACACCCCCGCGTCTATTGACACCACTTTCACGGTGATACGGTGGTATTCCTCCGAACTCCATACTTAGCGTCTTGCAAAAGGTTCACCTTAGAGGTATAACATTTACATACAATACCGAAAAATATTTTTCGAAACTACAACTTACCTGCTCGTGCCGCACCTTTTTGAAAGCGCCTCATCTCCAGCTGCGCGCCCCTGAAAGCAGAATAATATTAGTTTGTTTATTTTTCGAGTAATTCAATAAAAACAGGTCATTTTCTAAATTTTTTCCCTATAAAAATCCATATCTTTTCCGGTTTCACCCGTTTTCGGTCGAGACACCACCGTTGACATAGCGGGACACCCCCGCGTCTATTGACACCACTTTCACGGTGATACGGTGGTATTCCTCCGAACTCCATACTTAGCGTCTTGCAAAAAGTTCACCTTAGAGGTATAACATTTACATACAATACCGAAAAATATTTTTCGAAACTACAACTTACCTGCTCGTGCCGCACCTTTTTGAAAGCGCCTCATCTCCAGCTGCGCGCCCCTGAAAGCAGAATAATATTAGTTTGTTTATTTTTCGAGTAATTCAATAAAAACAGGTCATTTTCTAAATTTTTTCCCTATAAAAATCCATATCTTTTCCGGTTTCACCCGTTTTCGGTCGAGACACCACCGTTGACATAGCGGGACACCCCCGCGTCTATTGACACCACTTTCACGGTGATACGGTGGTATTCCTCCGAACTCCATACTTAGCGTCTTGCAAAAGGTTCACCTTAGAGGTATAACATTTACATACAATACCGAAAAATATTTTTCGAAACTACAACTTACCTGCTCGTGCCGCACCTTTTTGAAAGCGCCTCATCTCCAGCTGCGCGCCCCTGAAAGCAGAATAATATTAGTTTGTTTATTTTTCGAGTAATTCAATAAAAACAGGTCATTTTCTAAATTTTTTCCCTATAAAAATCCATATCTTTTCCGGTTTCACCCGTTTTCGGTCGAGACACCACCGTTGACATAGCGGGACACCCCCGCGTCTATTGACACCACTTTCACGGTGATACGGTGGTATTCCTCCGAACTCCATACTTAGCGTCTTGCAAAAAGTTCACCTTAGAGGTATAACATTTACATACAATACCGAAAAATATTTTTCGAAACTACAACTTACCTGCTCGTGCCGCACCTTTTTGAAAGCGCCTCATCTCCAGCTGCGCGCCCCTGAAAGCAGAATAATATTAGTTTGTTTATTTTTCGAGTAATTCAATAAAAACAGGTCATTTTCTAAATTTTTTCCCTATAAAAATCCATATCTTTTCCGGTTTCACCCGTTTTCGGTCGAGACACCACCGCTGACACAGCGGGACACCCCCTTTTTTTTGCCGCCACCCACCCCGCCGCCCCGCCCCACCGACCCTTTGTTGATACTTTTATCGGGTGTATTTTGCTGCGGAGCAAAAAAGAGTTTTTCCGTAATATCTCCGAAACGATTGGTGGTATCGGGTCGGGGTCTTGGGTGTTGGGAGGGGATTTGGGTCCCCAAAGAAACTACGACTCCACAAAAACCTCACGGCAAGACCTAACAATAAAAAAATTGAAAAAAGACCTTTTTTATCCCAAATTTTATAAGTCTACCAAGGAGTTCTTCCACATATTATAAGTACCTGTTTGTATCGTACCCCGTCGGATGCGTTTTTACTCAGGTTAACTCTAAAAAGAATAAAATTCGACCCCACCCCCCGATTTCCTAGGTCATTGAATTTTTAAAGGTGAATATTTTCATATTTTCTGGAGTTTCCGTGTATTTTTATTTTTTACAAGCTCGTGACATGGTTTCCCAGATTATAGACTCTGGGTTATTGACACCCCATTGCTAGTTATAGTTATACTTAGTTTTATTTGTGACTCCGTTGGTTTATTGACTGCGGCACATAGATTAAGATATATTAGATAGCTTTGTGAGAAATAATTGTTGATTTTGTGTTCGTCTGGTTAGGCTTAGGTTGGGAAAGACGCTATCGACTGCGCTAGTGCGCTTAAAACATTGGGCACGTCCCAATTAGCTCGTTTCGGTCGACTTTGGACACTTTTTGTCCTAAAAAGTGTGTCCCTGCTAAGGCGACCACTGTTATCCAACTTTTTGGATCAATAGCGTTTTTGTGTATTGTTTCGTCTACTATTAATTTTATTTTAATTCCAATAAAACTTGCATTTTAAAACTTTTACAAGCATATTTTAACTTAATTAGTCCTTTTATCCCTCTGACCCTCGAACTCACCATGTTCGGTTTTCGGACCCCAGCTAAAAATGCCGCAACTCCTCCGTCTCCTTCCCAGGCTACTCCCCCTGACACGATGTCCGTTGAAGGCCCAACACAACGGTCACAGACTAATGTGAGAAGGAGTATTGGAGAATGGGAAGCGAGCCATGATGTCTCCTCCAAGGCTGTATCCACTGTCCCGACAAGGCCCAAACCCGCATCAGTGACGACGAGCAAAACATCTGCTCCTACGGCCTCGTCGCAGGCGCTGGATAGTCCTACAGCAGCCAGCACGCCAACAGCTGGCAAATTGCAAGAAGCAAGAAACTGGGTGACCAAAGGCAAAATTGCCCTAAAGAACTCCCGCAACCTAAAAACCGATATAAAAGCGGATGTCACCCAGGTCATTGACAAATTGTTCCAGCTGGTAAAGGAGGCATTAAATGGGAGGGAGAAAGACAAAGAAGAGGAAATTCGGGTTGGAGAGCCAAAACCTCAACGAGTTGACAATAGAGCAGAAAGTGAGGGGCTCTCAAGGCTGCTCACCTCTCTGTCTGACCATGAGAAGCTAATGAGAGACAGCAACGAAAAAATGGAAGAGCTAAAGGGAGCTCTCTCGAAGCAATGCAAGGCCATGGAAGCGATCACCTACGCGAGCGTGGCGGCTGGTACCAAACCGAGCGGAGTTGCGTCGTGCAGGGTGCAGACGACACTGCACTCAGTGGTGGTCGCTTCCAAAGATACCCAAAATACAGGAGAGGAAGTAATCGGTAAAATCAGGCAGGCCATAAACGCGAATCAGGAAGGTATATGTATAGATAGAGTGAGGAAAATTAAAAATAGTAAAATTATAATCAGCTGCAGAACTGAAGAGGAGCGGAGTAGGGTCCGAAACAAATTGCAACAAGAGGATCATCAACTTGAGGTTCAAGACGTCCAGAACCAGGACCCTCTGGTAATCTTCAGAGACGTCTTGAAGATAAACAATGACGAGGACATCGCGAAAGCTTTGCGAAAGCAAAACACCTCGCTTTTCTCCGGCCTGGCAGTGGAAGATGATAGGCTGGAGATAAGATTCAGAAAACCGGCAAGAAACACGCTAATGTGCCACGTAGTCGCGAGAGCGTCCCCCACGCTCTGGAGCCGGTTGGTAGAGGCGTCTGCTGTGTATATCGACATACAGCGTATTAAGGTAGAGGACCAGTCTCCTCTGGTCCAATGCTCCAAATGCTTGGGATATGGACACAGCAAACGCCTCTGCACTGAAAATGACGAGTTATGCGGTTACTGCGGTGGCCCTCACCAGCGCAAAGACTGCCCAGAAGCGCTCGCTGGTGCATCCCCCTCGTGCTGCAACTGTGTAAAAGCAAACATGGAGTCAGTGAGACACAATGCCTTTAGCACGGACTGCCCCGTTCGCCGTAGGTGGGATGCAATGGCTCGAGCAAAAATAGCGTATTGCTAAGGGCGCCACTGCAGAAACCAAGGCGTACAGTTTTGTTCAGGCTAACCTCCAACGGAAGGAACTGGCGACCGCTGAGTTGTTCCGGGATGCCACAGCAAGGAAAGCGACTCTTGCTTTATTGCAGGAGCCGTACGTGGGCGGAATCAGGAGAATGCGACAGTATCGTGGCTCAAGAATTTTCCAGGCGTCGGAAGAAGGAAGCGGAACTGTTAAGGCAGCGATAGTGGTTTTCGACAACGACCTAGATGTTACACAGTGTCCAGAACTCACCACACACAACATCGTAGTGGTGAGGATCCGTACCCGCGCCTGGGAAATCGCTGTCGCATCGACCTATTTTGAGCCGGATCAGCCCATAGGGCCGTATCTGAGGCACCTCGGAGCAATCCGGCGGAAGCTAGGGCCAAACAAACTTCTAATTGGAGGTGATTTTAACGCCAAAAGCCCTTGGTGGGGGAGCACAATAGAAGACCACAGGGGTGAGGAACTGTCCAGCACACTGGACGAAATGGGCATGCAGGTGCTCAACAGCGGCACCACACCCACCTTTGACACCGTCAGGGGTGGAAAAATCTACAGCAGCCATGTTGACATCACTGCCTGCTCGGCGGACCTTCTCAGCTTGGTGGCAGACTGGAAAGTAGAAGTAGGAATGACCTCTTCGGACCACAACGGCATAACCTTTAGTATTAGGTTAGAAAAATCTACAGGCACTAAAATTGAAACCACCACCAGACTATATAACACCAAAAAAGCTAATTGGAGCCAATTTCGTGAGAAACTGGAACAATTAAAAATAGAAAACCAAATAAACAAAAACGCAATAGACAAAATTGACAACATTAAAGAACTAGAAACAAAAATAGAATTATATTTAGACTGTATCCAAAAATCATGCGAAATTAGTATACCAAAAAAGAAAAAACACTCAAAATTTACAATGCCGTGGTGGTCCGAGGACCTCGCCATTCTGAGAAAAGAAGTCGCCACCAAGAGGAGAAGGATCCGCTGCGCTGCACCGGTTCGCAGGGAGGGTGTCGTCGCTGCGTACCTGCTGGCAAAGCAGGAATATGAATTAAAAGCCAAATGCGCCCAGATACAGAGCTGGAAAGATTTCTGCACCAGGCAAGATAGGGAGGGAGTCTGGGAGGGGATCTATAGGGTTATCGGGAGGACTGCTACAAGACATGAGGACCTAACACTGGAAAGGGACGGCGTACCCTTAACCTCCGCTGAATCAGCATCCTACCTGGCGCAAACTTTCTATCCGGAAGACTCAGAGTCGTCGGACAACGGAGACCATAGTGATACCCGGCATCTAGCCCGGCGGGTAAACGACCGGGTCCATGATGAGATTCATGACCCGCCGTTTACAGCGCTGGAGCTGATGACCGCGGTGTCAAGTTTCGATCCGAAGAAGGCGCCAGGTGCGGACGGCTTCACGGCTGACATTTGCCGTCAAACCATTTCCCAGGACCCCGACTCATTCCTTGCCTTGGCCAACAAGTGTCTCAGCCTTGGCCATTTTCCCAAGAAATGGAAGGAGGCCACAGTCGTGGTGCTGAGGAAACCAGGCAAGGATGACTACAAGAGCCCGAAATCTTACAGGCCAATCGGTCTACTACCTGTTCTCGGTAAGGTCCTGGAGAAAATGGTAGTAACGAGGCTCCAGTGGCACCTGGTGCCGAGACTGAGTACTCGCCAGTACGGTTTTATGCCCCAGAGAAGCACCGAGGACTCCCTCTATACCCTAGTGAACCAAGTCAAAGCTGAAATAAAGCTAAAAAAGATGGTTCTACTCGTCTCGCTGGATATAGAGGGAGCCTTTGATAGTGCATGGTGGCCGGCTATTAGGGTCAGACTGGCTGAGGAAAAGTGTCCGGCAAACACCAGGAGGCTACTGGATAGTTACCTAGACGGCAGATGTGTAAGGTTGAGGTACGCCGGGGCAGAACACCAGAGAGAAACCCAAAAGGGATGTGTTCAGGGGTCAATAGGTGGGCCGATCCTCTGGAACATCCTCCTGGATCCCCTTCTTGGGGGATTGCATCGGCGGGGCGTCAACTGCCAGGCTTTTGCGGATGACGTCGTCCTATTCTTCGCTGAGGACACAGCGCTTGAGCTGCAGCGACGTGCCAATGCCGCGCTCGGTTTTGTTCATGGGTGGGGTGTCCAGAACAAACTCAGATTCGCGCCACAAAAGACCTGCGCAATGCTGTTGACAAACAAGCTGAAGCATGACACCCCTCTGCTGAGCATGGCGGGGGTCGGCATTGGCATGTCCCGTGAAATGAAGATCCTGGGCCTCACTATAGACGATAAGCTGACCTTCAACACCCACGTCGGCAACGTCTGTACGAAGGCCCTAAACATCGCAAAGCAACTCACGAGGGCGGCGAAGATAGGCTGGGGGTTACACCCGGACGTCCTCCGCGTCATATACACGGCGACTGTCGAGCCCGTCATCACCTACGCTGCAGCAGCATGGGCACCTGCCGCGGAGAAGCTGGGCATCCAAAAGCTCCTGAACGCCGTGCAAAGAGGTTTCGCTCAGAAGATCTGTAAGTCGTACCGCACTGTCTCCCTAAACTCGGCCCTGCTACTGGCCGGGTTACTGCCCCTGGATCTCCGCATCCAAGAAATGGCAGCACTCTACGAAGCGCGTAAGGGGCACACTCGGCTAGTGCTGGGGGATCGGGAGGTTGAGCGTGTGGTGGGATTTGCAGAGCTTCCACATCCGGCTCTGCGTATGGACATGAGATTCACGAATCTCGATGACCAAAGCCTGGTAGACCAACACAATGTGCAGGCGCTCCGTATTTTCACCGACGGTAGCAAGCTACAGGGCAAGGTCGGCGCCGCGCTGTCTCTGTGGGACAGCCGAGCCGAAATTGGATGCCGAAAACTGAGCTTACCAGCGTACTGCACAGTCTACCAGGCTGAACTCTTGGCCATATGCAGGGCTTCAAGCGAAATCCTCAAGCGCGGCGAGGGCAGCTGCGGAATCTACAGCGACTCGAGGGCGGCGCTGCAGACGGTCACAAACCCGGGGTCCCTGCATCCACTCGCGCTGGAGGCGCGCCGCAACCTCAGCGAGGCTTTGACCCGGGGCAAAGATGTAACTTTGTTCTGGATCAAAGCCCACGCCGGTATCGATGGCAACGAGCGCGCCGACTACCTGGCAAAGGAAGCAGCACTTTCGAGCCGGAGGAAGCCTGACTATGATCTGTGTCCCATTTCATTTGTCAGGCAGGATCTTAGAAATCGTGCACTTGGCGAATGGAATCGGAGATATAGATCTGGGGAGACGGCCTCCGTCACGAAGGTGTTCTTCCCAGACGCGATAGCAGCACACAGACTGGTGCGGAAAATCCAACCGCAGGGCGTAATAACGCAAATTCTTACGGGCCATGGAGGGTTCTCCCAATACTTGAATCGATTCAAGTGTCGGGAGAGCCCTTCATGTATCTGCGATCCTGCGGTGGAAGAAGGGGTGCTGCACATAATTTTTGAGTGCCCAGTTTTCTGCATCCCTAGGCAAGAACTAGAGCAAAAAATAGGGGTGAAAATCGAGGAAAAGGAAGCGCATATCATAATCGCCAACAAAAAGACAAGACGGCAGTTCCTCGATTTTGCAGAAACAATATGCAAAACAGTGATAGAGAGAAACAAGTAAGCTCAACTTCATTGTTTCTCCCTATTACTAACCTAATAAACTTAATTTTAACAATTTTTACAACCTCAAGGCAATAAAAAAGGCAAAAAAGTAACATGAAATCAAAGTCTCTTGTTATGCAAGAGGATAAAGGACTAATTTAAAAAAAAAAAAAAAAAAAACCTAACCTAACCTAACCTAACCTAGAGAGTTGGGTCGCCATCGCCGCGTTTGCGGGCGAGGTGATGGCGGCCAAAAGAGAGGAGTTGCGGGAGCGGGAGTGTGCTGGTCTCACGCTCCCGCCCCGCCGCCGTGCGATTAGGGGGCGCCGCCGCGCGGAGTACGCGCGCGCCCCCGACTAGAGCGGCCGTGGACGGAGGGTCGGGGGACCCGCCGCCCACTTTCACGGCGAGCCGGAAGGCGCCCCCACGTGTTCCGGGGTGCCTTCCAGCAAAACATAGAGTGCCCGCGCGCTCGCTCACGGCCTCCTCTGAATGCAGAGGAGCCCCGTAGGGCGATGCGTCGCGGGCCAGTAGACGCTGCGGCGACACAGCGCAGGGGGGCCCCTCTGGCCTCCCCACTATGAGAGTCCCTCTGGGACATCCTCTCGCCGGGCCACAGTGACTTAACCTCTGGCCTATCCTGTGGCCCGGTAGAGTAGAGGAGGAACACCGCGGGGGTTTAGTGGGTAGTCCAGCCCTCGGGCTGGGAGTCCCACACAAAGGCGCCCTGTTGTCCCCCGACAGCAGGGCGGCGAAGTGCGTAAATGCATTCCCCCGCGTAACCAAAAAAAAAAAAAAAAAAAAAAAAAAAAAAAACCTAACCTAACCTAACCTTTTTTTTTTTTTTTTTTTTTTACGAGGAGAAATCCATTTACGGACTACCCGCTGCGGGCGAGGCAGCGGGCTTGTGTGAGACTCGCCCAGCGACTAGTCGCTGGGAATACTCACTAAAACTCCTCGGCCTTCCTTCTTGCCCTTGTTGAAGGCGGTCTGGGGCCTGTGAAATTCACCAGACCGCCCCCGGGGCTGCCCGGCTACTAGCCGGGCGTCCGCGCCGATGGAGGATTGCCTAGGAAAGCCAAGGCAATCCCCAGACGTGGGGACCTGTGCGGTGCACGCGCCAGTGCCACTGGCGCGTGCAGGCCACCCTAAGGCTGGAGAAGACTGGCATTGGCTGCCCGCCTTCTCCTGCCCGTTCGTCTGCGCCGGAGGGGAGGGGCCGCTGCGTCTGCTTCCCGCTCCCTCTCCGCCGCCTCCTTCGCCGAGATGACCGCCTCCGCGAAGGAAGCGGCGGCCTCCCATGCCTCCGCACTGGCAAGCATGGCTCTGACCATACTTGTGAATGCGGGAACCTAACCTAACCTAACCTTTTTTTTTTTTTTTTTTTTTTTTGTTGACGGGGGGGAAATCTTCCAAAGATACCCGACACCCTGGGGGAGGGTGCCGGGTTATGTTGGATTTTCACCAACTAAAACCCCCCCGGTGGCCTTCGCTGTGCATAATAAGGGAGCCCCGGCAACTCGTAAACGAACAACAGCTCGAGGCCCCCTGGTACTGTGCATTGCGGCACCCATCGCTTGCAGGCAAGCCTGCGGCACGGCTTCTTTACGGCAGTGTGCAGCCACCACACACCGCCGACTTCCCGGAGCCGTTTGGATGGGCGGATCGAGCCCCCACTCTCACCACCCACGACTCCAAGCCCCCCTTTCAGTCGCCTCTTACGACAGGCAGGGGATACCGTAGCTCTATTCTAAGCCCGAGACTACAGGGCTGGAGCGGCAGGCGCTCCTGCGCTCCGCCTTCTCGTAGTCGTATTTTTGCCCGGACTACGGGGCTTGTGGGCCTGGCTGACGGCGTCCATTGCCGTCGCGTCTTCGGCTCCGTCTTCGAGCGGGATCAGCCCTTTTGCGTTCTCGCTCGGCTTCCTCCTTCTGGGTCATTACGACTTCGCAGAAGGAGGTCACGGCTTTCCAGTTTTCCTCGCTCTCCAACATGGCTGCCACCACGGCGGGCAGCGCGAGGTTGCCCCCAATCTTGGCCACCAGGTCACCGCGCTCAAACTGCCACGCCGGACACACTTCAAGAGTGTGCTGCGCGTCGTCGCAGTCCGCAGCGCAGTGATGACATCGCGCCGACTCTTCGCGTCCGATCCTATTCAGGTACTCACTGAAACAGCCGTGTCCAGTGAGCACCTGCGTAAGCCGGAACGTGACGCTCCCGTACTCCCGGTGGTACCATTTGCCAAAGTTTGGCAAAATCGCACCGACCGTCCGCTTGTTGGCGCTCCGAGGCTCTCGGAGTCGCTGTCGCCACTCACGACGTGCTCGCCGGCGTTCGACCTGCCGTAGCATTTCGACCGCCCTGGGTAGCACGGCTTCGCCCCCTCGGCGAATCTCGCGGAGTTGGTGGTACACTCTCGCGTCCATATTTGCCAGGATATCCAGGGGCGGAAACCGTGCCAAAATCGTTGCCGCATCGAACGAGATCGTTCGGTAACCACGCGCGACTCTGATTGCCATCCGGCGCTGCACAGGCTTGAGCTTACCCTTGCAGCGTGGGTCGCCGGACAGCCGGTCAGCCCATAGTGGCGCTCCGTACAGGGCGATTGACCGCACCACCCCCGCGTAGAGTCGGCGAACGCTCTCCCTAGGCCCCCCGAGATTTGGCAGGATCCGGTGCAAAGCACCCGCTACCTTATCGATCCGGGGGACCAGGCGGTCGAAATGCTCGACAAACTCCCACCTGCCGTCCAAAACGACACCTAGGTACTTCATGTACCGCTTTGTTTGCACTACGGCGCCACCCACGCAAACGTTCGAGATCGGTGGTTCCTCGCCCCGTGGGAGATCGTGGAACCACAAAGCCTCCGTCTTGTGGGGTGCCACCTCAAGGCCCAGCTCCCGGATCTTGCGCACAACGCAGGCCACTCCGGTCTCGGCAAGCCGAGTGGTCCGCTCAAAGCCCTCCCCTTCTGCCAGGACTAGCGTATCGTCCGCGTAGCAGACGACCTTCACGTCGCTGGGGAGTGCAATGCGGAGGACCACGTCGTAGGCGAGATTCCAGAGCAGCGGTCCGAGAACTGAGCCCTGGGGAACACCGCAGTACATCTCCCGCTGATGGACCTCCGCATCTCGACCAACATATTCAATGGTCCGATCGCGCAAATAGTCTCCGACAATGGCCCGGAGGTACGGGGGGATCCGGTGATGGATCAGCGCCGCTCTAATTGCGCTCCAGGGCAGGGAGTTAAACGCGTTGACAATATCAAGGCTTACAGCCAGCACCACCCTGCCCCGGGACACCGCCTCCTCAGCGACTGAGCGCACTCGGAAGATGGCATCCACCGTGGAGCGCCCATGCCGGAAGCCGAACTGGCAGTCCGACAAGTCCGGACCGACGCCCCACAGATGGAGCGTGAGGCGCTCTGCCAGTACCCGCTCGAGGAGTTTCCCCGCCTCGTCCAGGAGACATATCGGCCGATACGCAGAGGGAGAGTCCACGGCCCTTCCCTCCTTCCGCAGGAGGACTAGTCGCGCCCGCTTCCAGTCGGAGGGAAAGGTCCCGGTGCGGAGGCAGCAGCTGAAGTGATGTCGCAGCCGGTCCCCCAAGGCGCCCAGGGCCAGAACCCAGGCGCGGCCCGGTATCCCGTCAGGGCCCGGAGCGGTATTCCGCGCCGCCAACCGCTTCACGGCCCGGTCTAACTCCTCTTTGTCCACGTCCAGGTCCTCTGTCCAGGGGGCGGTGACCGCCACCGCCGAGTCATCGGTGTCCTCGATCCTCGGAAAGAGGGTGTTGGTGACTCTTGCCACAAGACCCGGGTCGAGCGTCTCCGTCAACGGAGGAACCCACGGTCTGAGCTTGCCCAGTACAGTTTTGTACGGGCGCCCCCATGGGTCTCCATTTAACAGCTCTAGGAGCTCTTCCCAGGCCCTGAGCTTGGCGTTCGACACAGCGATTTGGAGCGCCATTGTGGCCTGTCGGTACGGCAGGTAGGCCGCGGCTTTCTCCGCCTCCGTGGCTTGGCGTCGTCTCCGGGTCCTGGTGTAGAGCCGTCGGGCACGCAGGCACGCCGAGCGCAGCCGGGCCAATTCCTCCGACCACCAGTACGTCCCCCGACGGTCCGTGGGCCTGGTACGGGGCATCGACGCATCGCAGATGGCGGTCATGGCCTCCCTGAACCAGGCTGTCTCCGTTTCCGGGTTAGGAGAGTCAGGCAACTCGGACCAAGCCGCTGTGGTGGCGGCGGCGCAGAGCAGGTCCCGGTCCAGCTTTTTGAGGGCCCAGCGCCTGGCGCGGCCACTGTCCCGAGTCTGTCGGCTGTTAGGAGATCCCAGCTCGATGTCGACCAAGATGTGCCGATGGTCGGACAGAGTGACAAACTCCTCCGCCACTCGCCAGCCCGAAACCACGCCGGAGGCCGCAGCATTTGCCCAGGACAGATCGACGACTGACTCGCCCTGCCACCTCACGCACGTGCTGACGGAACCCCGGTTCAGGAGCCTGAGGTCAAGACTAGACGCCCACTCAAGGACAGTCTCTCCTCTAGCATCATCCCGGGGCCCGCCCCAGGCACGTGCGTGGGCATTGAAGTCGCCCACGACAATGACCGGGCGAGACTGGCATCGGCGGACACACGCCGCGACCCCGTCCAGGTAGGCCTCGTACAGAGCGAGGCTTATGTTAGGTGACACATAACAGCCAACGACGGCCAGAGGCCCCCATTGGACTGCTACAACGCCCTGCCCCTTCTCCAGCAGTGAGCACGGCGGAGCCGAATCACCTCCTCCCCAAAAGACAGCCACAGAGCCCCCGTCGTCACCAAACCATCGAGGATGATTTGGAACGCTATAGGGCTCTGCGACTACTGCCAGAGCAATCTGCCACTCCGCAAGGGTCTGCAGTAGCAGGTCCTGCGCCCCGCGGCAGTGATTCAGATTGCCCTGAAGCATCTTTAGGGGCTTAAAGGCAAGGCCTCCATGGCCTCCGGCGGGCTATTGCCCGGTTGGCTCAGCACGGCCGACCCCGCCTCTTTGGGTCCTAGCGGGAGAGGATCCTGCATTCCTCTCTTCCTGCCCTAACCTAACCTAACCTAACCTAACCTAACCTAACCTAACCTAACCTTTTTTTTTTTTTTTTTTTGTTGACGGGGGGGAAATCTTTCAAAGATACCCGACTCTTCAGGGACAGAGTCGGGTTATGTAGGATTTCCACCTACTAAAACCCCCCCGGTGGCCTTCATCGTGCATGGTGGGGGAGCTCCGGGCACTCTGACGAACTCATCCGAAGCCCCCCTGGCACTTGGTGCATTGTGCACCTCACCCTGGCACAGCCATAGCCCTCCACGGGTGCTGGTGCACCCACGGCGTCGCAGGGCCACCCTGCGTCGCCGTCTTCCCAGAGCCGCGTGGACGGACGGATCGAGTCCCTGCTCTCACCGTCCGCGGCTCCAAGGTCCCCATTTAGTCGCCTCTTACGACAGGCAGGGGATACCGTAGTCCTATTCTGAACCCGAAACTACAGGGTTGTGGCAGCCCGACGCCTTCGGGCTTATGGGCCTGGACGGCGGCGTCCACCGCGAACGCCGCCCCTTCGGCTCCCTCTCCGAGCGGGGTCTGCCCTCTCCCGCTCCCGCTCTGCTACCTCCTTCTGCGTCATCACCTTCTCGCAGAAGGTGGTCACTGCCTTCCATTGTTCCTCTCCCTGTACCATGGCGCTGACCACGCTGGACAGAGAGAGGTTTCGCCCGATGCTACCGGTGAGCTCGCCTCGCTCGGCCTGCCACGCCGGGCAGACCTCGAGGGTGTGCTGCGCGTCATCGCAGTCGCCACCACAGTGATGGCACCGCGTCGACTCCTCACGTCCAATCCTATTCAGGTACTCACTGAAACAACCATGTCCAGTGAGCACCTGAGTAAGTCTGAACGACACGGCACCATACCCCCGGTTCAGCCATCCGTCGAAGTTAGGCAGTATTGCCCCGACCACCCTCTGACGAGCGCTCCTGGGCTCTCGGAGCCGCTCTTGCCACTCGCGCTGGGCCCGTTGGTGTTCCTCCAACCGGAGCATCCCGACCGCCCTAGGGAGCGGATTTCCACCCTCTTGGCGGATGTCGCGGAGACGGTGATACACCCTCGCGTCCATACTCGCCAGTAGGTCAAGGGGCGGAAACCGCGCCAAGACCGTCGCCGCCTCAAAGGATATCGTGCGATATCCGCGTGCAACCCTTATGGCCATCCGACGCTGCACGCTTTTCAGCTTGCCTCTGCAGCGTGGGTCGCCAGACAGCCTATCTGCCCACAGAGGTGCTCCATAAAGGGCTATGGATCGCACGACTCCCGCGTAGAGGCGGCGAACGCTCTCTTTTGGCCCCCCGAGATTGGGCAGGATACGGTGCAGAGCACCCGCTACCCCATCGATCCGAGGGACCAGGCGGTCGAAGTGCTCCACGAATTCCCACCGGCCATCGAGGACGACGCCCAGGTACTTCAGGTACCGACCGACCTGTACCCTCGCACCGCCCACGCCCACCGACGAACTCGGTGGCTCCACTCCCCGCGGGAGGTTGTGGAACCATATGGCCTCGGTCTTGTGCGGGGCCACCTCGAGCCCAAGCTCCCTGATTTTGCGCACGACGCATGCCACTCCAAGCTCGGCCAGCCGAGTGGTCTCCCCAAAGTCGACCCCCTCCGCCAACACCAGCGTGTCGTCCGCATAGCAGACCACATGCACGTCGTTGGGGAGGAGGATTCTGAGGACCACGTCGTACGCCAGGTTCCACAAAAGGGGCCCCAGAACGGACCCCTGAGGAACACCACAGAAGACCTCCCTCCGGTGGACAGTCCCGTCCTGACCCAGGTACTCAATGCTCCTGTCCCGCAGGTAAGCTCCCACAATGGACCGCAGGTACGGGGGCAGCCGGTGGTAAGCCAGTGCCGCCCTGATTGCCCTCCAGGGCAGGGAGTTGAAGGCATTGACAATGTCAAGGCTCACAGCCAATACTACCCTGCCCCGGGACACCGCCTGCTCGGCGACTGAGCGCACCCGGAAGATAGCATCCACCGTGGAGCGGCCATGCCGGAAGCCGAACTGGAAGTCCGATAGATCCGGGCCGACCTGCCACAGGTGGAATGTGATGCGCTCAGCCACCACCCGCTCGAAGAGCTTACCCGCTTCGTCCAGGAGGCATATGGGCCGGTATGCAGAGGGAGAATCCGCGGCCCTGTTCTCCTTCCGCAGGAGGACAAGTCTCGCCCGCTTCCAACCGGAGGGAAAAGTCCCTGTGCGAAGGCAGTTGCCGAGCAGCACCCTAAACCGGTCCCCCACAGCGCCTAGGGCCAAAACCCAGGCGCGGCCCGGGATACCGTCCGGGCCAGGGGCGGTGTTGCGCGCTGCCAGGCGTCTCACGGCCCGATCCAGCTCATCCTGGGTGACGCCCAGGTCATCGGTCCACCGAGCGGGTTCTGCTCTTGTCGCGGTCGCTTCCTGTGGGGTATCCTCGATCCGGGGAAAGAGGGTATCCACCACTTCCGCCACTAGTTCTGGGTCGAGCGTCTCCGTCAAGGGGGGGACCCACGGTCTGAGCTTGCCCAGTACAATTTTGTACGGGCGCCCCCATGGGTCTCCGTTGAGCGTTTCGAGAAGCTCTTCCCAGGCCCTGGCCTTGGCGTTAGCGACCGCGACCTGAAACGCCTTTACGGCGTCCCGGTACGGAGCATATGCTGCGGCCTTCTCCTCGGCCGTGGCTAGGCGTCGCCTCCGGACCCTGGTAAAACAGCGCCGAGCGCGCAGGCATGCCTCCCGCAGGTGCGACAGCTCCTCCGACCACCAGTGCACAGCTTTCCGGGTTGAGCGTCTGGCTCGGGGCATTGCGGCGTCGCATATGTCCGTCATGCGCTCCCCGAACCAGGCTGCTTCGGCCTCCGGCTCCGCTTCGTCCGGCACCTCCGACCAGGCCGCCGTGTTAGCCGCGGCAACGAGTGTGTCCCGGTCCAAGCGATGTAATGCCCAACGCTTAACCTAACCTAACCTAACCTAACCTAACCTAACCTAACCTAACCTAACCTAACCTAACCTAACCTAACCTAACCTGGGGCGACGGCCAATTTGGCTTCCGTCGCGGGAGGTCGACGTTGGACGCCATCTCCCGTCTCAGAGACAGCGTCGTAAGAGTGACGGGCCGGGGGGAGGTGTTGTTGGCTGTCTCGTTGGACATCTCCAACGCCTTCAACACCCTCCCCTGGCAGGCGATAATGGAGGCACTGGGGTACCACAATGTCCCGTGGTACCTCAGGCGGGTCCTTGCGGACTACTTCGTTGACCGGGCCGTGTGTTACCCGTCCCGGTCGGAGGTGGTCCGCAGGGACATGTCTCGCGGTGTTCCACAGGGGTCAGTCCTCGGGCCACTCCTGTGGAACATCGGGTACGACTGGGTCCTGCGCGGTACAACCCTTCGTGGAGTCGGCGTACTCTGTTACGCCGACGACACCCTGGTCACCGCGCAAGGACCCACATTTCGGGACGCGAAGGTCCTCGCTACAGCGGGAGTAGCGCAGGTCGTGCACCGCATCAGGGCGCTCGGGCTCACGGTCGCTTTGGAGAAGTCCGAGGCCATCTACTTTCATGGGCCTCGGATGCGACCCCCTCGGGACTCCCAAATCACCGTCGGTGGCGCCTCCATCGATGTCGGGGAGACCATGAAGTACCTGGGATTGGTCCTCGACAGTCGATGGAGTTTCCGCGAGCACTTCCGGCAGCTGGCGCCAAAGTTGGTGTCGTATGCCGGGAGGCTCGCGAAGTTGCTGCCTAACCGCGGTGGTCCCGGGAGCGCTTGTCGCCGCCTCTACGACGGTGTGGTGCGCTCCAAGGCGTTGTACGGAGCGCCCATATGGGCGAAAGCCGCCCTCTGCGCGAGCAACACCGCCCTGTTGCGTCGCCCGCAACGGGTGATAGCGCAGAGGGCTGCAAGAGCGTACCACACCGTCTCTTACGAGGCGGCGTGCCTATTGGCGGCGAGCCTGCCCTGGGACCTCGAGGCGGGAGTCCTCGAGGCGGTCTATGAGCGGAGCGCCCTGATGCGGAGCAATGGAGGGTGGCCCACTCCGGCGGAGATCGTTCGTTGGAGGCAGGAGGCTCGCGACGATCTCTTCCGCGGGTGGGCCATGAGGTTGGAGGACCCCTCTGCGAGTCGAAGACTCGTAGAGGCGGTCCGGCCGGTCCTGCGGCCATGGGTGGAGCGGGCGCACGGGACCCCGACCTATCACCTGACCCAACTCCTCACAGGTCACGGCTGCTTTGCTAAGTACCTGTGGGAGGTGGTAGGGATAGAGTCGGGCCCCGAGTGCCGGTACTGCGCGTCCAATGCGGAGGATACGGCAGAGCACACGCTGGCCGTGTGCTCCGCCTGGAGCGCGCAGCGGACCTCCCTCGTGGCCGTTGTTGGGGCCGACCTGTCGCTGCCGGCCATTATCCCGAAAATGGTCGGCAGCCAAGAGAGTTGGGCCGCCATCGCCGCGTTTGCGGGCGAGGTGATGGCGGCCAAAAGAGAGGAGTTGCGGGAGCGGGAGCGTGCTGGTCTCACGCTCCCGCCCCGCCGACGTGCGATTAGGGGGCGCCGCCGCGCGGAGTACGCGCGCGCCCCCGACTAGAGCGGCCGTGGGCGGAGGGTCGGGGGACCCGCCGCCCACTTTCACGGCGAGCCGGAAGGCGCCCCCACGTGTTCCGGGGTGCCTTCCAGCAAAACATAGAGTGCCCGCGCGCTCGCTCACGGCCTCCTCTGAATGCAGAGGAGCCCCGTAGGGCGATGCGTCGCGGGCCAGTAGACGCTGCGGCGACACAGCGCAGGGGGGCCCGTCTGGCCCCCCCACTATGAGAGTCCCTCTGGGACATCCTCTCGCCGGGCCACAGTGACTTAACCTCTGGCCTATCCTGTGGCCCGGTAGAGTAGAGGAGGAACACCGCGGGGGTTTAGTGGGTAGTCCAGCCCTCGGGCTGGGAGTCCCACACAAAGGCGCCCTGTTGTCCCCCGACAGCAGGGCGGCGAAGTGCGTAAATGCATTCCCCCGCGTAACCAAAAAAAAAAAAAAAAAAAACCTAACCTAACCTAACCTACGTCGCCGCGCGCAAGTTGTTCATTTGAATTGTTCATCTCCGAAACGGCTTCAACGATTTTCATGAAATTTAGTATGCAGAGGGTTTGGGGGCGATACCTCGATCTAGATATGTTACGTTTTATCCATGTTTTTTTTTTTTTTTTTTTTTTTTGGGCAATGAAAAACTACTATTACAATATGTAGGTAAATTTCGCCTATAACCACAATGATGTTATAGCCCAGGTGAGAAATTGGGCGGTCCGGAAGGCAGAAAACCTTGGTTCGAACCTGTCTTCAGTCTAATGTTTTCTTTTTTTTTTTTTCTTGTTTTCCTTTTATTTTTTTTTTTGTTTGTCATCGTACGTAAAACCTTACCTGTTTTTTTTTTTGGGATTTTTTTACTTGCTTTTATGTGGATTTTCTATGTTACTCGCTTAAATCGATTGAGATCTTTTGTCATAACCTGACCGTTAAGAATTTATGAAACACATTACCTTCCTTTTTTGTCGTCGCCGCAGTCGGGTATAACGAAATTACAATGTTTCCCTGTGATCTTCAGGTTCTTCAGTGATGTGCTAATTTATTATTATTATTTCGGGACCCGATTTTCGGACGTGTCCATTTTATTACATAAATCAAGACTATCAAAATTAAATAGCAGACTACAACTCCAAAGTGCCAAATATGCTTCTTCTTCAGCATTTATTTTGCCTACGGTTGAACGTATGGCTCTTCAAATATGCTCAAGTAAGGGCTTCATAGAGTAACACTAACGCCATCAAGGGACATAAATAATATCTTTTCATATTTTCGAAGTGTCTGTACATTCTCTCAATCATGTTAATGTTGATTTTTAGGACCTATGGGTCGTGAACCTAAGGCAAGAAACCTACGAATAGATAGCACTCCAAAAACGGCCGTCTTTGCCATAAATGCTACCTAGTGACTGCCTCGTTGGACTAGCCGTTAAGGCGTTTACTACCAAGGTCTCTACCTTGGTACGACCTCTGTCGTGCGTTCGATTCCCATTGGGGGCCGCCGGAAATTTATTCAAATGGCCTCAGTCTCGGTGTATTTCCATGTTTGTGATGTCCTTGCCTGATTGGCATGGCATAGGATATTCTTTTTGGTACCAGTTCAAGTGATTGTGTTGTGTCGAAGTATTTATAATTACTTGTTGGCGCCTGTTAAATATTAACAGTCTTAAGTTTGCATTTGCTACAACTTTTGGTTCAGGCGTTTTTATACGATTGATGCGCCTCCTAGCGGCAACTTTGTAACCTAATTAGTCTTACACGTAGGTACGCGTTATCGCAAGCATTATATTGTACATTTAAACCCTACTTAAACCTAAGTTTCCATACAAAAGTCGTTGTATCACTGCATAGCTATCTTGAGGACTTACGGAAGACTAGAATCTTCATTACTGAAGTCCAAGATCCGTCTTAGTCGTAGGTCCTAAAAATCACTAATAACATGAGAGATCGTCCATATTGGAAAAGCGTCCGAACTCATCTCTCCCTAAGCGGACGTTTTGAGTACGGAAAGCTATATACCTACGCACCCGGGGATACTTAGGTGTTTAAAATAAAAGCTGGAGTATTTGTGTAGAAGTTGAAGTTTATTTATTAAACTAAATCTAAAATATTTTAACATAACAGCACTCTTAGTACCGCTTTAATCTCGGCGCAAGCGGCGAGCGTCAATCATTGTGACGTCATATTGCTCACTGAAAGCTAACATCACCTCCTCATATACCTACATTTCTATGTTCCTTCTGCAAACTCACGTCTTGTTGTTTCTTTAAAGTTTATCTTTGTCGCACTTACGAACGCGTCAACAGCGAAACTGCCGCTACGAGGGGGTCTAATATGGCAAGCGTTTAGCTGTTGTCCCAGTCATTATATTATATTTAGTCGCGCGGGCCGTAGCGCAAGCGCAGACCAGAGCGAGCGGCGGCCGTGTCTCCGCGACGCCGGTACCGGGCTCCGGCTAATTGGAAGATGTCGTAGTTTCCCGCGCTCAGTTTCAGTTCCTAACAATAGGTACATTTATAGAACTTAAAATTCGTCGCAATACTCGAAAACTATCTTCTGGGGGTACCGGATTAAATGATGTACCTATAATACGTGTACCAAATTTTACACGATTTCGATCGTCTAACTGTTAAATTTGATACCAATTGTTATGACAAACGTCAGGGTTCCGACCGGATGCGGTGCTTGTACGAGTAATGAGGCCTGCGATCGACCATTTGAAATTAGAACAGTTTTCGCGGCAAATCGAGAACAAAAATGGTTCAACCGATCGTTCGGGTCGGAAGCGGACAGTCTGTGAGGAAATGTCACACCACGTAACATGCGGCAGTTCGTGTGAGCGTGTTCGAGCAGGGAGACGTCGCTAGAGCGCCATGCGGCGGCCTTCGATGGAGATGTCGACGACTGAGATGTCGCTAGAGCGCCATGCGGCGGCCCTCGATGGAGATGTCGACGGCGCGGCGGCTGCCGGCGCGGAGCCGCTTCTGGTCGAGGAACCGCTTCATCTGCTTCTCGTAGCGCGTCATCTTCTTCTTCGTCACCTGCGGACGGCGCGGCCCGAGCCGTGTTGAGGGACTCTAGTCTACGCGACTCTCTCCGTCGGCGTCGACACCCGCTCCGAGCTCCGTTCGGGCCTCGCGAATCGCTTTCGGTTCGGACCCGTCGCACGGACACGGGTACGATTTCGGCCCGAACGGAGTTCGGATTTCGGCTTCCCCGCGGCGGTGTCACTCTACAGGGCGACTTCGAATTCGTTCCCCGTATTTTAAAGTGACATTCTACCGATGGTTCAGAAACATACGGTGTCAGTTTTGAAAAAAAGTAAATTCCGAGCGATACTACGAGTATTTAAATATCTAAAATGTAATATTTGAGATCGCCTCGTGGAGAACGAAGCACGAGTATAATGAACGCCGAGACGTCGGGGTACGTACCCGCGACATGTCGACGTCGCTGGTGCTGCGCGGCCGGTTGACGTAGTCGCGCGTGCTGGGGGCCGGCACCCGCGCGCGCGCCACCCAGCCCGCCTCGCCGGGCCGCGCCGCCCCGCCCCCCGCCGCCCCGCCGCCCCCCGCCGCCCCGCCGCCCGCCGCGCCGCCCGCCGGCGGGGGCGAGGCGCGGCGCGCGGGGGGCGCCATGGCCACGTCGCGCGCCAGTCGCTCCTCGCGCGACATGGCTGCGACACACACCGGCACTCTCGTTTACTGGTTTACTGGTTAGGGCTACGCGCAGTACACTAGCGTCACCAAAAATTAAATCTTCCTTTATAAACAAATAAAAAACACTTTAAGAAATAATAAAGCATTATGACATAACTTTACAAATAAGCTTAGCAGGCTCTATATTTTTCACCCCCCATCTCGGAAAGAGTATTTTTGCTCTTCGATGTCTGAGTGCAAAAGCCGTTTTTATCCGCTAGAGGATATAGTAATAGTAGTTTATCTACACTCATATCATAATCTTCAAATTAAGAATTCAAAGGTAAACACATATTGACAGGCTTTAAACAATACATAACTTATTACACTTTTAGTATTATTACACTTTTTTTTTTTTTTATTTTCTTTAAAGTTATGTATTGTTTAAAGCCTGTCAATATGTGTTTGCCTTTGAATTCTTAATTTGAAGATTATGATATGAGTGTAGATAAAGTTACATTAAAGGTCAGATTTTTCACTTTATATTACAGTTATTTTTTTTAAAGTGTTGCTGTGATCACGGAATAAAACTTAAGTTTTCTTTTTTAATGTCAAAAGTTGACTCTATAAAAAAACCTAATTTCATTTTCATGGTACCAAAAGTGCAACTAAAAATACCTAAAATTGCGCGCGCAAAACTGAGTGCAGACGATTAAATGTCAAGATACTTTTGTCGAAATTGCGCCATTTTGTTTCAAAAATAACCGTAGATTTATGTATAGTACAAAGCTTGTCAAACGTGTTTTGCTTTGATTCCTTACTTTGAAGATTAAGACATGAGTGTAGATAAAGTAGTGTATGAGACTGCACATAACTTGGTATTGAAACACTCGCGAATGCAATAGCCAAGGCTCGTTTTTTAAAATCTCGCTCGTGTTTTAATAACCCTCATTATGTGACAGTCACATAAACTACTATTAGAACATCGTGTGCACTAAGTTTGTAAATTCAAAACATCATTAAACCTCTTTACTTCTACCTCCATGGTGCAAATTTATCATAAAACTTTTTTGGTAAAATTTAGACTCGGAACCTCATTTGTTTTTCTTTTTTGGATTTAGTCATTTCCTCGCTGAGGTGGGATGAAAAGTTACGTGTTGCACTCGAGAGCAAAGATTTTTTACATTGTGCTCTTTTGATTCCCTCGCTAACGCTCAGGATTCTAATTTTAGAATCCTTCGTTTGTTCGGTCATCAAAGTTGAGCACGCGGTTAAAAAGCAACTTTGCACTCTTGTATAACAATAACTATTTATGACTAGGCGGATCTCAAGTCAACTTTAGTTCTCTCAACCCTTAATTCGGTAACTTGCGTTACAATTGATATAGGATGGGTACGATATGTTTTATCATTCATTAGCAACATTTTTAAATGGACATATCATCATCAGCCATATGACGCCCACTGTAGGACATAGGCCTCCTTTGTGGTTTTAACAACCATAACCATAAAGGGTTTTGCCTTAATCGCCACGCTTGGCAGGCGGGTCGGCGATCGCAGTATGCGGTTGGAATCTCAGGAAGACGCTGCTGCCCGTCTCCTGGTTATTGATTTCCTTAGTCGCCTTCTACGACATCCACGGAAGGAAATGGAGTGACGCAATTTTTAATCCGGCGCCACACGGAAAATGGACATATGAGATTTTGCTAATGAATGATAAAACATATCGTACCCACTCTTGTAGCGACTTGAAACCAATAAAAATAAAGGATTTTTAAATATACATTTTTGATTTTTTATATTACGGCAATATCGTACTTTATTAAAGAAAACAGTTATTTACAGTAAAATATACTAAAATCCTTTGTTTGAGTTCCTCGCGCCATCGATACGCGCGCTTTGAAGTAAAGAGTAATGAAGTAACTTTTTTCAAATTCATTCATTCATTCGTTCATTTATTGTCATCTACACTGTAGTGTGGAATATCGTTGGATTGGTCGTTAAAAATATTGAGGGCGTAGGAAGACTATTATTTGATTTAGGGTTCCGTTTGATAAAATTTGAGCTATCACGGCTAAGTAGTTAACAAGTAATAAGCGACAACTTATAAAAGGAAACCTTCGTACAAGTTTCATCGAAATATACAGGGTGTCCCAAAAGGTTACGTAGCTGGGAAGGGGGGTGATAGGGGTGGTCACAAGGGTCACCAGAAAAATAAAATAAAAAATCCCCTCTGGGTATTCAAAAAAATAAATGGCATTTTTAAAAAAACTAAAAATGTTACACCTTGTGGGGCTATTTTGCTAACTGTACCTACAAATATTGCTGTATTAAAAAAAAAAAGCCGTTATGTAATCGTCAATAACCCTTTATCAAATTGAAATAAAAAAAACCATACATATCTAACCAAGATTTTAAAGAAAATTAAGTTCTTGTCCAGTCAAGGACTTAGTAATTACGATTTCACTCAACTTCCTCCAAGTGTACTGAAAAAAAAAAGTACTATGCAACTCCGGCGAGTAACTTAAATAGATAGGTAATTTTATTGCCATTCCAAAATGGTATAACACTTATTTAAAAAAATCATACTAGGACATTTAAAAATAATTTTCGGGTACAATACCCCTGTAAAACAAAACATATCAATAAAATGACAGTCTCAAATTCGTACGCAAATACATTTTTAAATGTCTATTCTGTTCCTTTGATGTTACTGACCGTTATAATTCTCAAGATTGGAGTACAGACATACCTCAAACACTCAAGTACAGTCTAGGCCAGATCAAGCTTTACCATATGACAGGGAAAATAACCTTTACTGCATTTACTCAAGTACGCGAAAGTTGTAAAGGATCAAGCTCCATCTTGTCTAGTCTGTACGAAAGCAAAAGTTGATGGATTTGATTGGCTTATCCAGCTGATGTCGACCCTAAAAGTAGCTAATTTATTAATATTTTCAGCTCATCCCCAAAATAATTTTGGTAATATTCATCATCGTTTTTGTATAGGCCTTAGACCCTGTACAGTCTAAGACTAGGTAAGCTGTGATAACAAAGAAAAAAATCATTCATATTTCCATACAAAAAAAGATTGTTTAATTAGTTTCAAAACGGTCACAGCTTACCGTGTCTTAGACTGTACATTACAGTTGCGGTTTTAAATGAAACTCGAAAATAAAACAAAATTGTAATTATTTATTTAAATAAAATGCTCGAAATGTCTACCACCAACATAAATACACGCCCTACATCGTTTTAAAAATGAGCGGGAGATATGGCGAGCAAATCTTCTATTGTTAATTGATTCCGCAGCCTCTGTGATCCTCGCCCTCAAATCAGCCAAGTCCCTGATGGGTTTTCCATAAACTTTTTCTTTTATAGCACCCCAGTAAAAGAAATCTAACGGGTTTAAATCCGGTGAACGAGCTGGCCACGCTATAGCACCGGCCCTTCCCATCCACCTACCAGGGTATTCTTCGTGTAGGAAATCCCTTACAGGACGCGCATAATGTGCTGGGCACCCATCTTGCTGGAACCACATATTCCTTACTGTTTCCAGCGGCACATCTTCCAATAGATTTGGTAATTCGTTTTGTAAGAAGTGTAAGTACGCCTCGCCAGTCAGTGCCTCAGGTAGCTCAAAGGGTCCGATTATTTTACCATTTAGTATGCCGGTCCACATGTTCACTTTAAAACGATATTGGGACCGATCTTCTCTAAGTAGGTGGGGATTTTCTACGTGCCACTCGTGTTAATTGTGTAGGTTCATGTATCCGTCCTTTTTAAAAGTAGACTCGTCGGACCACAATATTTTATTGAAAAATTGAGGGTCCTCCCTATGCATGCGCAACATCCTACGACAAAATGCAAGTCTCGCAGGATAATCGCGTGGTAACAGACCCTGTACGCGTTGCACGTGGTACGGGTGAAGCTTCTCAGCTTGCAATATGCGATGAGCAGTACTTTTTGGTACACCTGTACTTGCTTCAATTGCCCGAACTGAAGTACTCGGGTCGTCTGCGACGGCTTGAAGCACTTCATCTTCTACATCGAACCGAGGTCTGCCTTCATTAACCTCTTGTTGTGGAAATCGACCCTCAGAAAATAGTCGGTGGACATTGACGAAAACACGGCTATCCGGGTGACGTGCGGCGTTCGGATATCTTTCTCGGTAGAGTCTTGCTGCAGCACCGCCATTACATCTACATTCGCCGTAAATAAGATGCATGTTCGCATATTCTTGTGGAGTGTACGTGGGTGGCATGATGGCACTGTATCACACACTTTAGTCCTTGAGAAAGCTGGGTCGTTGGAAGAAATCACAAACAATGTCCAAATCACAAAGAAATAATCAAGTCCAAAAAGCGAAGCAAAGTTGTTAGTACAAAATGAACACAAACAAATACAAAGGATGCGCAGTAAACGAGAGAGCTTAATGTACTGACCGACTATTTGACTAACCAAAAATAGCACACCTACTTTTTCTCTTCCTTGTATCTACCTGTCTCTCTCACTCACCAAACTTGTTTTGTTTGGTTTCATTGTTCTCGCGCATGACTAACGGTACGATAGGGGTACCTGCCTGTTCAAGGAATTAATTTTATGTGCTTTAAGATGGATAAGTAAGCCATTTATTTCAACTAATATTTGCTTTTGTACAGAGTAGGCCAGATCAAACTCCATATTTTTACAACTTTCGCGTAGATCTGTTGATCTGGCCTAGACTGTACTTGAGTGTTTGAGGTATGTCTGTACTCCAATCTTGAGAATTATAACGGTCAGTAACATCAAAGGAACAGAATAGACATTTAAAAATGTATTTGCGTACGAATTTGAGACTATCATTTTATTGATATGTTTTGTTTTACAGGGGTATTGTTCGCGAAAATTATTTTTAAATGTCTTAGTATGAATTTTTTAAATAAGTGTTATACCATTTTGGAATGGCAATAAAATTACCTATCTATTTAAGTTACTCGCCGGAGTTGCATAGTACTTTTTTTTTTCAGTACACTTGGAGGAAGTTGAGTGAAATCGTAATTACTAAGTCCTTGACTGGACAAGAACTTAATTTTCTTTAAAATCTTGGTTAGATATGTATGGTTTTTTTATTTCAATTTCATAAAGGGTTATTGACGATTACATAACAGCTTTTTTTTTTAAATACAGCAATATTTGTAGGTACAGTTAGCAAAATAGCCCCACAAGGTGTAACATTTTTAGTTTTTTTTAAAATGTCATTTATTTTTTTAAATACCCAGAGGGAATTTTTTATTTTATTTTTCTGGTGACCCTTGTGACCACCCCTATCACCCCCCTTCCCAGCTACGTAATCTTTTGGGACACCCTGTATGTCGATGAAGTTGTTGTCCCGTAAAGCGGATAAAACCTCCTCTTTCTACGAAACCGTACACTGCGCGTGGTCCGACACGCATTCGGGCGGTGTTTTCACCCAGTCTACGAAGCTACAACGGTGGGTACGGGGTCCATACAAAGTCAAGCATAATCATTTGTATTTCCCATAGACTTAGCACTCACCCTTGAAGTCGGTGGAGAGGTTGAAGATGGGGCGCGCCCACTCGGCGATGAGGCGGCCGGCGCGCTCGCGGTTGGGCTTGGTCTCGCGCGGGTGCTTGTACAGGTACATCACCGCCTTGCCGATGCCCGACTGCTTCAGCAGCGCCTTGTCGATGGGCGGGAACTGCGACACACATACACGGTACACGGGTGTTCCGGCGACGTAAAGCGGCGAGTGCAGCGAGCGAGTGACTCACGTCGGTGAGCAGCTTGAGCAGCGACTCGCGGATGAGCAGACAGGGCAGCGCGCGCGAGGGCAGCGGCGCGAGCCAGGCGCACAGCACGTTGAGCACGTTGTGCTCCAGGAACGCCAGCTGCAGGTCCTGCCGACGTAACGTGCTATCGTCCGTTGATAATATTCACCGAATCGACGATACGCAGTGGACGAGCGCGGTGATTAAATCCACACTCTCTCTGAGAGAAGGCCTTCGCCTTATATATGGTGGGACGTAAGTATATAAGCCGCACTATTATATCTTTTTATTATGCGACGCGTTTATTTGTAAAGTAACGCCCGACTCAGTGTCACTTCTACTCATCGACACGAGCGACTTTTACTATCGAGTCGACCTCAAAATCGCGAAAAAAAACATTTTGTTATACTAAAATTCGATACCTACTTAATGAAATGTATGGAACATCTGATTTTTTTTAAAGATTTTAGTTTCGGTCCCACGGTGAGAGGCGGAGTCGGAGGCGAGACGGGGGCGGGGGCGTACCTTCTTGATGAGCTGGCTCATGGCCTTCTTGAGCAGCGAGACCTTCTTGACGGCGGGCTGGTTGGCCTGGTTGAGCGCGCGGTCCTCCTCGGCGGCGCGCCGCATGTCGGCCAGCAGCGCCGCTGCGACACAAGCGCCACTTTACTTAGCTCCCTCGCTACGAGTTACCTACGTTCTTGAACTTTTGAAGCAGGCGCTTAGTAGTCAGTGCTCAGCAGTCGGATTATCGGCTATGCTTTATTTCACTTTTTTATTTCTGTTTTTTTTTGCCGATCTATGCTGATTTAATTTTTATTTCATGGAATCCATGAAATCATTAGTCTGTTTCTGGTGTACATGCAATAAAGACAATTCTATCTATCTATGACACTCGTTCGATCTCGAAACTTTACACTATTTGCGATATCCTTCAAGCTGTATCCTTCTCATCGTTCTGTATAACTCATCCTCATCATCAGCCATTTGACGCCCACTGCAGGGCATAAGCCTCCCTCGTGGTTTTCATAGCCATGAGGGGTTTTGCCATAATCGCCACGCTCGGCAGGCGGGTTGGCGATCGCAGTATGCGGTTGGAGTCACAGGAAGACGCTGCTGCCCGTCTCCTGGTAATGTATTTCCTTAGTCGCCTTCTACGACATCCACGAAAGGAAATGAATCTATACTATAACTGAATAGAAATTATTCAGCGTAGGTACTTGGTGTCGTAGCTTACAAAGTGACATTTTTTCGGAATTATTATTAATTTATAAATAATAATGAAAATAATGCATAAATTAAAAGTTTCGCTTTCAAAGTTACAGACATTTTAAATATATTTATGTTTTCATATACATTCTTAATTTTTTTAAAATTAAAAGTTGCTCCCAAATTTTTGTCAGTTTAGTAGTAATATTTTATGATCAAAAACTGTGTGTGTGTGTGCGTGCGTGCGTGCGTTTGTGGACGTGTGTGTGTGTGTATGTGTGTTTGTGTGTATGTGTACGTGTGTGTGTGCGTGTGTGTGTGTGCATGTGCGCGTGTGTGTGTGTGTGTGTGTGTGTATGTATGTATGTGTGTGTATGTATGTTTGTGTGTGTGTGTGTGTGTGTTTGTGTGTGTGCGCAGCGGCTCACCGATGAGGTCGTCGTTGTCGTTGATGAGGTCAATGTCGCGGCGGCGGCGGCGGCCGCGACGCTCCTCGCGCCGGCGCTCCAGCATCAGCTCGAAGTCGCTGGCGCCGCCCGCCCCCCCGCCGCCGCCGCCGCCCGCCCCCTCGCCCTCCGCCTCGCCGCTCACGCCCTCGTCCGAAGAGCTATCCGCACCGCCCGCGCCCGCGCCCCCCGCACCCTCCGCCTCCGCCTTGCGCCGCTTGGCCTCTGCGCGACAGTCCCCGTGTAAATACAAGTGTCCAGTCCGTCGGACCGGGGCCGAGCCTCTTCCAAGCATAGTTGTCAATAGAGCGAAATCACTACTGCAATGGTTGCTTCACTGACACCATCGGTAGTCTACTCACCGATCGCGTACCGATGGTGTCTTGTGGTTTCCCGTAAATCATAACTCGGCGCCTCGCGCCATTCGATCTTCTTCGCGATTCCATTGAAATGAAATAGAGGCAAATAACAGCTATTGTCGTGCTAATGTCATTCTATAGAACTATGTGTTTATTAGACTAGGCCCTCGTCTCATTGTATATTGACAAAATGCATTCTTCTCTTGTTATTTTTTATTGCATTATGTTTCACATTGGTCGAAGGAATACATTTAAATCTCCTTTTAAATACATGTTTCCAACAAAAAATTGTGGATTTTAGAATAAAAAATTTACTTTACAATTTTAAGGACAGTAATAGTACTCGTACAAACAGGTCACTGTATGTATGTATGTAACCTAAACAAACATTATTAACTGTTAAATAATTAGTTGGGTCCGAATACAGACAAACCCTTCACTGGAGACTCTGGTGAAGTTTTATTACTTTTTCAAATACCTCAAAGAAGAACTTGCACTAAACACGTTTTAATATAATTAATATGAGAGGAAATGTTAAAAGATGAATAGACATGGTAAAATTTCTTCTCTACGACATTAGTCGTACAGTATTAACTGTTCATAATAATTGAACCTGTCGAAAAGTCAATATAGTCACGTGGTACAAAAACGCTTCATACAAATCGGGCTCAAACTATGCCGTCATAACTCACACGTAACGCCTGATAATGTATGAAGCTGTTCGAACGCTTACAACTAGATGACTACGAATATTGGTGTATCTATAGCTAACCTAGTCAGTTGCAAATTGAATAATCAAATCGTATACAAAACTGTCACAAATCAAATTGAACCTTAAACGCATTATCATATGGTAGCAATTAGAGCCGGATACATTGAGGAAACCGGTGTGGCAGATCGGGTTCGCGAGAACAAAAGACTAGTGAATGCCTGCTGATAACGTGAAGAAAGAAGCGCTAACAAGAACTATAGCACACATTTTATAGCTGACAAGAACTCAATCTGCAGGTTTGCTAAAGGTCATTCGAATGATGGCGTGGTGGCCGGGTCACCTATCTCCCTCTAAAATGTTTGAGACTGGTGATGGCTGACCCCTGCGTTATGCTCGTGAACGGGTGCTGTTCGTGTGTCTGGCCGCAGCATTAATGTTTTTCCTACTTTTGTAAGAAGTGTTATTTTGGCTTTTAAAGTTGTTGGTGGCTATCACGGAATCATATCATATAGGCTTTGATGTATAAGTTTAAGATGATTTGAGAAAAGATGGTCAGAGTGGAGTTTTTTTTCCCGCTGCCTTTTTCTCCACTACAAATACGGCCCGAAGGCAGCGGCTAACATAGTAACATAGTACATTGACATTCAGCAAACAGAATGTAAATTCTTTACGTTGAAATAAATTATTGATTCTGATTTTAAATCCGTCGAGGAGTATTGGGCTACGTTTAGAAAGGCTGATCAAGAACTCGTTTCACGCCTAAAGAGGAGCGGGCAGACGTTCGTGAACGAGGAGTACTATATCTATGAACACTCGTATCTTTGTATTCAAGCTGACATGAAGGGTTTTGCCATAATCGCCACGCTCGGCAGGCGGGTTTCCTAAACGTGTAGTGTATTTCCTTAGTCGCTTTTTACGACATCGACAGAAGGAAAGGGAGTGATTCTATTCTTAATCCGGCGCCACACGGAAACCCGTCGATCAACAAGGTAGATAACCTCAACTACTTGAAGTCTTGTTTACACGGTGAGACTAAGAACTTACTGAAAAACATCAAGGTCACTGAAACAAGTTATGACCACGCTTGGGAAACATTGAAACAACGTTACTGAAATAAGCCCTTAATTGTTAATGTCGTGCTGAAAAGGTTAGTGACGCAACGATAACTGAATGTTCAAAGTGCAAATAACCTCAAAAGTCAACCGAATGTCTAAACAGCTAAGAAAACATGGGAACACAAACGAAGTCGTGGGATCCGCTCATAATTTTCCTTATTGTACATAGGCTGGACCTTGAAACGCACAAATGTTGAGAAGAACACTCGCACAAAGATAATTTCGATGAATTACCCACATTTCCACCAGGCACTCCATGTGCTAAGATTACCAGCCTGCGTTGGATCTTATTTGGGAAGGTTGATGAATGCAAATCTCCAGATGAAAACATCGTACCACAACCTAAATCTGGATAATATGCTAAAAAGTATGTGGGAAATAGAAGAATCAAGCAACCACATGCGAACACCAGAAGAAAGATTATGCGAAGATATATACAAAACGACACATTCAAGAACAGATGAAGGAAGATATACAGTCAAGCTACCATTTAAATCGAAGGAACTAAAATGCTCAGAAAGCAAAACAAGAGACATTGCACTAAGAAGACTGCAATACCTAAAGAAAAGGTTTGAGAAGAATGACAACTTGAACCTGAATACACCAATGTTATAGACAGAAGAATACAAAGAGTTGCAATACATAGAAGAAGTCCCGGAACAAGAAATAAACATCTCAGTGTACCTGCCGCATCATGCAGTCATCAGAGATGACAAAGAAACTACAAAAACTGAGAGTAGTCTTTGATGCGTCATGCAAATTATCTAACAACGTATCAAAACGACGAACTACTTGCGGGACCAACACTTCTAGACGACTTGAGAGCACTGATACTATGATGCATTTGATACCCGCATACAGCCGAAACTTTGGAAGCTTATGGGAGGCAGGTGTGAAATCCATAAAGCACCACCTGAAAAGGAATTTTGACAACAAACCACACGTACGAAGAGATGAGTACTATTTTTTGCCACAACTCGAGGCCTCTGTGATCGATCGATATCTTGGATGTCGACAACATAGAAATATTGACCCGCCGGGTCATTTTGTCATAAGCGAAGCACCTAGAACAGTCGTCATACCCGGCGCCAAAATCATCAGGTCTGACTGGAGTTTACGGTGTGAAAGGTGGTGAAGGTGTAACTAAAAGATGTGACAGTAAATTGTGTCTCTTGCCTATAATTATTGAAACTGAAACTAATGATAAAAATTAAAGTGTAATAGGCAGCCAATTATTGGCCTCGTAATTGTGTTGAATAACATTGCATGTGTAAAGTAATATAATGTATGATCCTATTTACGATACCTACCAATTAAATGTATTTGTGTGTAAAAAATCAACATACTAAATGTGTTAAAAATCTAATATGTATTGTGTCTATTGAGTGTGTTCATAATGCATGTGTGTAAAATTAGACAAACTCTTAATACTTACCTGCATTTCCAATTGATAAGGTACATTCTGAGTATTTATTACAATTTAAGAAGTTGACCATTTCGTTACCTATAGCTTTTTTCCTCTTTGCCTATAGGAACTATTGCTCTCATCAATAATTTCAAAAGTCAAAGTTGAATTCATTGGGCTATTATTTTTCAAGGTCCATGAGTAATTATTTAATTTCATTATATTTTGTTCAATATACTATGTACAACGAGTCATCTCATTGGTTATGTAATTTTAGCATAACAAAGTAGACAAGTTGCTAAGTTATTATTATTAAGTAATTCTTTTTTGTAATGAAAATATAAGATTTTGAATTTCAATTTTGAAAAGGTCTTATGGCCCTATTGGTGGGTGGTTATGTTCGAACGACTTAAAACTAGATGCATCTACCTAGGTATATTGATGTATCTATAGCTATGTATTGTTAGGTACCCAGTCAGTTGCAAATAAAATATCGAATAATAAGCACGCGTTTCTTTTCTACAAATCTGCCACAAATCAAATTGAACCTTAAACGCATTATCAGAAGCGTAATTAATATTTGAGTTATCTCGTAAAATAATGTTTTATACCTTTAAAAGAAAAAGAAGTTTAGAAGTCAATGAAAAAACGAAATGTAATAAGTTTTTTTAATTATTAGACTAACTTTATTTTTCGCAATTTTTGTGATCCAAAAACCCCGAATAAAATATTTTTAGATAAGATAAGATAGGATAAGATAAAAAAGTATTTATTACATCATCAGAAAAAAAACATAGTTTTATTTTGTAATTTTTCCTAAATTTTTATATGCCTTCTATCCACTCACATCCCTTCTCGGAGATGGCAGTATGTACAATTAATGCACGTCTTTTGGCTTACACGTGTGACCCGAATTATATCTCACTTGCAGCGTAAGCTATCTCTACACACGCTTTGTACAATCTAGATTTTAAGTTAGAGTTCATTAAACCACCATCGGTAACGCTTGTCTCTTCTTGACGCCCTTATATATTACACCCACAGTATAAATGCAATGTCTCTTCAATTTAAGTTAGACGCAATTTCCCCATTGATCAAATTAACGAAGACAAGGAAGGGAGAAGAAATACTCACGAGGCTCGCCATCAGACTCCGCGCCAGACCTGCAAAAAATAAAATCAATATTTTAGGCCTTATTGCGAGTTCCACTCATTTAACAGCTGCATATAACCTTGCATACTTAACTCCTCAGGTTTTGCTTAGTTTAAATGATTAATAGAATTTTTTGTTAATAACTATCTGTTAAGTATTTAGGAGAATGTCTATAAGCTAGACTTTGTTTCATAAATAAACTCACGTGTGTGTGTTGTGGCAAGCAGTCAAGCTCAGAATCACAATGTATTTTATTTCAATACTCGATTGTCACAATTGATTGATATGACTCACTCATTAAGAAAAAAAAAATGTGAATTGTGATTTTTGAACATAGGAATAGGAATAAGGTAGAAGGCGCATGTGGGCGGCGCGCGTGCCACGAATTTGTACAAATGATCATATTTTGCAAAAACATACCCAGCCGGCCGTGGTCTTACCGAGCATGTTACTGAAGAAAAACTGCTAAAAAAAGGGTAAAAGAGCTCGAAGCAGAGACGTTAGTCTGACTAATGGAGGAATTTCTTTTTATCGGTAAGTAAATTAAACCTTTATTTTGAGTGATTTGATCGAAAATATTAAAAAGAGTATGTTTTCCAGCAATAGTGAAAAATATTGCAAGTTGAAGTATACATTGCCGGTGTTGTACGCAAATAGATCAATTACTTACGCATTTCAATAATTACCAACTTTTTCATAGCCAGCACTTTGGTTTTACTAAAGGGCGGAATACAACAGACGCCGGAGTTATGTTACTTAAACATATTTTCAGCGCGTGGGAGGATCGCAAGGATGCAGTAGGCATATTTTGTGATTTATCAAAAGCATTTGATTGTGTAGACCACGAAACGCTACTCCTAAAGTTAAAACACTACGGAATAAAGGGTGCAGGTTTAGATCTTTTAAGATCGTATTTAGAAGGAAGGGTCCAAAAAGCAGACGTCCTCGGGTTCACTTGTAAAAATAGGAGTCCCGCAGCAATCTATCTTAGGGCCGCTCCTTTTCCTAGTCTATATAAATGATTTACCGTTTATGGTACAAAAAATGTCTGAGATAGTGTTATTTGCTGATGACACGTCACTTATTTTTAAAATAAGGAGACAAGAAAATAATCTTGACGATGCAAATAATGCTCTCTCGCAAGTACTAGATTGGTTCACAGCAAATAATCTGCTGCTAAATTCTAAAAAGACAAAATGTATAAAGTTTTCCTTACCTAACGTACGAGTAGTTGAGAACAACATAGTAATTGGACATGAAAAACTAGAATTTGTAGATGATACTGTATTTCTGGGCATCACAATCGATGCAAAACTACAATGGGGTCCACATATTGTAAAATTAGCACTCAGACTTAGCTCTGCAGCATATGCAGTGAAAAGAATTAGGGAACTCACTGACGTTGCAACTGCTAGGCTTGTTTATTTTAGTTACTTACATAGTATTATGTCCTACGGTATACTACTATGGGGCCGGGCAGCAGACATTGAGACTATCTTCATCTTGCAGAAGAGAGCCATCCGATTTATTTACAAGTTAGGTAGTAGGGATTCGCTAAGAGATTTCTTCAAAGAAACCAACATCTTAACAGTTGCATGTCAATACATTTATGAAAATATTATGTCGTTAGAAAATGTTGGTGGCCACCATAATGTTAATACTAGAAATAAACATAAATTGTCGTTTCCACTATTCAGACTTGCAAAAGTTAACACATCCTTTATGGGGCACTGTATAAGGTTCTACAACAAAATTCCTCAAGATATATTAGAGTTACCTCCAACGCGATTTAAAAAATGTGTTAAGCACATTCTGCGCAAAAAGGCTTACTATAACATCAAGGATTATTTAGAAGACAAAGATGTTTGGCATTAAACAGTAGATTAATATTATTTAAAGGACGATTGTGACTAGTGTTCAACACATTCATGACTAATATTTTAAGTTGAAAACTCTGTTAATTAAGCTAAAACGTGTTTTGAAAAGAATAAATGTGGAGTTTCTTTGTTAGCTTCTTCTCCACATAATCCATTAATTGTGAAACTAACAACTTTGACGTTCATTAAGTAAACATTCTGTTTTTACAATAAAAAAAAAAAAAAACAAAAAAAAAAATTGCTGCGCCAACGTATTATGTAGGCGAAGAGCAATGTAAAGCATGTGTGTCTGCGTGATCGATTGACTTCACAATATTCCGTGGTAGGTACTCCCCAAAAAGAGTAGCGAAGGGATTAACTTATCGATAGTGTTGGGTCAGTTAGTCGTGGTGTCGATATTGTTTCAACTTTGTTATTACGGAATATTTAATTGCTCTTAGAACTAAGTGCGAGTCAATATCACGCACCACTTCTGACACACTTGTCACAAGTATTTACGATAAAATTGCCATAAGTAAATAATGAAACCTAATCTGATAGAATTGCAACATGCAACAATCAATAATTACCAGTGGTCGGAGTAGGTATATTGAATTAAGGTCACTGACATCAAACGTATATGTTAATATGGATACGCCTCCGAGTTTCCGGATTATTATGATAAAAATACCGAAACATCGAAATTATTACATGAAACTAGTTAAAAATGTATCAATACTCTCAACGCTATGCTGCTAGTGGCGTAGATGACCAGAATTTAATAGTAAAAAATGACTGGTGTGTAAAAACCTTGTTGTAGTAAAAGTGTTGGAGTAAAAGCCTAAGCATGTATAAAATGATATAATAATAATATTCATTTCAACACACGACATCCGGCAAACAGGGTCTTTTGTCCTCTTATCTCTATGCTCAACGCATCTGACCAATTAGAATCAAGTATCCAGGATGACTCATTGACTGTTTGTTCGAAAACAATGCGCTCGCACCGACATCCAGACCAAGTGGCTCACTCACTTATTTCGGTTCGTGGAGTGCGCTTATTTTATGTGTTGTGAATATCTTGACTTGACCCTGGCTTGTTTACTGTCTTCTGAAATCTACTTAAAACGACGAATTTGGCTTATAACTACGGACATCGATTTATTACTCTTGGATTGGGCCCATTTGAAGTTGTTTTTGTACGGGTAAGTTTTAATTATTTTCACTATTTAAGAAGGTTTTAGAACTTGGAAACAGTTAAAAAAATCACTTTATAGCAATCATCACAGCGCATGAGAGTCCGGTACGCACACCGCAGGGCTATCACCGCTTCAGTTAAAAAAAACACTTTATATGAAACAGAATTTCATTATCGACTTTACAGTTGTGTATGTATATATTGTAAATTTAAATCATTGTTTTAGGTGAGATATAAATAAATATGGCAAAGGTCAAGGCTGAAACAGAAAATCAAAATGTAGAACTTGTAACCGATGAGGATTAAAAATAATTATTTTTAATAAAACTGTAATAATGATTATTTGTATTAACAATAAACAATTTTGTTTGCTTACATATGGTTTTTTATTTTATTACTCTATTTACCAAATTTTTGGAAACTCCGGTACATTCCGGAAGAAATGCATGTCCATGTTATGATATCATGACGCAAGTATCTAAAATCAATATACCTACTCCGACCACTGATAATTACACACAAAATATCAAAATTTTAAAATTACATTCATTCGCAAAAAGCTTCGCCAAACGTAGTTAATAATATCGATATCTTTTAATTTTTTGTCAATCCCTATTGCTTTGCTTGTTCGTACAGGCGCTCGCACACATCAAAAGTTGCGTTGGTGTGACTACATTGGCCAATTGCAACGCTTGCTTTAGCGGCCTCCGACTCACGCACACGTGTATAAGCCTGCGTGCGTATTGCTTACATTAGTAGTAGTAAAGAACGGTGGGGGGTGAAGCGGCGACAGCGGTTCCCGTACAAAATACGCGCTAGGGCAATTCTAACTTATTTTCTCTATTCTGTGATCTTAACCATGTGTATTAAAAATAAAAAAAACTTGAGAATTTGAGAACAGCGCCATCTATAGAAACCAACAAGAAGCGTTGAACATTGACATTTAACGACATGGCATCGGCGCTGTCAAGGTTACATAGATGGCCGCTAGATGGCGAGCGCTGTCTTTAGACAACGTTTGTTGTATGGGAGCCCCCCTTAAATATTTATTTTATTCTGTTTTTAGTATTTGTTGTTATAGCGGCAACAGAAATACACCATCTCATCTGTGAAAATTTCAACTGCCTAGCTATCGCGGTTCATGAGATACAGCCTGGTGACAGACACAGACAGACAGACAGACAGACAGACAGACAGACAGACAGACGGACGGACGGACGGACGGACGGACGGACGGACCGACGGACGGACAGACGGTCAGTGAAGTCTTAGTAATACGTTTGGCACGATTCGGTGTAATAATTTGGAACTTTAGCTGAATTACGAAAGAATCTTAAAATTAGCCAGCTAAAAAAATGTTTACACCCACCTCAACTGTAAAAAAGACACAAGATGGTCGATTCGAACAGTTAACCATTTTGCTGAATTTTGCGTTGCTGACCTAACTCTAATGCGAACAGGCTCTATAACAAAGCGTCAGTAGCTAATGGCGAGTTACCTGGAAGCCGCAGAGTTGGCGGGCGAGGCGGCGCGCGACTTGCCGCGCGAGCCGCTGCGGGAGCGAGACCTGGCGCGCGAGCCGTGGGCGCTCCTGGAGCGGGCGCTGGCGCGCGAGCCGCTGCGGGAGCGGGAGCCGCTGCGTGACCGAGATCCACTTTTAGCCCGGGACCCGCTCCTGGACCTGGCGCTGGCGCGCGACCCGCTTCTGGACCTCGCGCTGCCGCGGGATCCGCTTCGGGACCGAGACCCACTTCCATCACGAGACCTACGTTTAGCGCGGGATCCGCTTCTACCTCGAGACCCACTTCTAGCATGGGATCCACTTCTAGCTCTAGATCCGCTCTTAGCTCGAGATCCACTTCTTCCTCGAGATCCACTTCTTCCTCGAGATCCACTCCTAGCTCGAGATCCGCTTTTAGCACGTGAGCCACTTCTACTTCGAGATCCGCTTTTAGCGCGTGAGCCACTTCTACTTCGAGATCCGCTTTTAGCGCGTGAGCCACTTCTACTCCGAGATCCGCTTTTAGCTCGTGAGCCACTTCTACTTCGAGATCCACTTTTAGCTCGTGAGCCACTTTTAGCTCGTGAGCCACTTTTAGCTCGTGAGCCACTTTTAGCTCGTGAGCCACTTCTAGCTCGGGATCCGCTTCTAGCTCGAGATTCACTCCTAGCTCGAGATCCGCTTTTAGCTCGTGACCCACTTCTAGCTCGTGAGCCACTTCTAGCTCGAGATCCACTTCTAGCTCGGGATCCACTTCTGGCACGGGATCCAGGCCTAGCTAGAGATCCGCTTCGAGACCTCGACTTTGCAGAAGGCCCACTTTTAGTTATAGATTTGGATCGGGATCTCGATCTAGCACTTGCGGGAGAGCCACTTCTGGACCGAGAGCCTGCAGGTGATCCGCTCCGAGACCTCGATCTAGACCTGCTCTTGGCTCTCGCTGCGCCGGGCGATTCACTCTTCGACCGAGACCTCGACTTTCGAGGTGATCCACTTTTAGACCTGGATATTGCACGAGATCCGCTTCTGGACCTAGATTTTGCGGGTGATCCACTTCTGGACCCTGAATGTTGGGGCGAACCACTTCTGGATTTGGTATTCCTCGGGGACCTACTTCTAGACCGTGACCCACTTCTAGATCTAGACTTTTGTCGAGATCCACTTCTGGACCGCGAGTTTGCAGGTGAACCACTTCTGGATCTAGATTTCTTCGATGAGCTACTGCTGGATCTCGATTTAGCAGGTGATCTACTTCCAGACTTGGCTGAGGATCGACTTCTGGACCTTGAATGTGCGGGTGATCTAGATCTCGATTTTCTGGGAGATCTTGAAGGAGGCGATGCTGGGGATTCTGGTTGTGAATGTTCTGGAGAAGTCTGAAATTATTCAAAGGAGCAAATTTGGTAAATAGATAAACATATCAATAAAGATATCTTTATGTAAAATAGGTCCATTTACAGTCGACTCACCCAAAAAAAACTCGAAACCCAAACCGTCACAAATATTTTGTTTGTTTTTTTCAGGGGTACAATAAAGAATATTCTCTAATCCCTAGGTAATTTGTTGATGACCTGATGAAGACCTTCAGACTTTGGAGATAAAACTTTTGAATGGATAAAGCAATAAATTAATGTCGATCATTCACGTTTTGAACCAAGTATGCAGTTTTACAGAGAAATCAAACACAATATATTCTGTAAAAAATATAGAAATCGAAGTTACAGCGATTTCAGTGTACAGGTTCGAAAAACGGGCGCGAGCTGACGCCAGACGGTTGAAGTAGTAGGTTCCGATGAATTGCGCGCTTGGTTGTCGCACGCATAGCATCTCGGTCTGTCTCACAGTGAATTGATTGTGCGCGTGTCGTTTTTAACGTTATGTAGATGATAATATCGCGATTCTAATATTGTAATGTGCCAGAATTAAACATTTTTTTTGGGTAACACACAGCAAATAAGTTGGTAAGAAATGTTTGACTCTGTGTGTTCGGAGATCCGATTTCGCCCCTTAAACCGAAATACATATCATTTCAAATACTGGAAGAGAACACCTGAGTGCCAAAGTTTAAAAAATGTTATTACTCGAAAATCGGACTTTTTTCTTCCCATGAAAAAGAAATAAATATTCCTTGGTAAAAATTTGGCATGTTAGTTGGCAAATTGATTTGTGTTCTTAAAGTATATACACATAAATAGCCTGCTTTTTAACAGACTTCAAAAAAGGAGGAGGTTATCAATTCAACGCGTCATTATTATCATCAGCCATTTGACGTCCACTGCAGAACATAGGCCTCCCTATGTTTTCTAACCATGACGGGTTTTGCCATAATCGCTACGCTTGGCAGGCGGGTTGGCGATTGCAGTATGTGGTTGGAATCTCAGGAAGATGCTGCCGCCCGTCTCCTGGTAATTTATTTCCTTAGTCGCCTTCTACGACATCCACGGAAGGAAATGGAGTGACGCTATTCTTAATCCAGCGCCACACGGAAAATTCAACACGTATACCTTTTATTTTTTTTTATTTTTACGCATATATCTTTTATTTTTGGCTATGTTCTCGCATAACTCCGTCAAATCTTAACCAATTTCGACAATTCTTTTTTTGTTTGAATACATGTTACGTCCCATTGGTCCAATTTTAATTTGGTGAAGATCTGATGAAGACTTTCAGAGATGGAGAACGGAACTCTTCAATGGACAGCAGTAAATAAGGCCTAATGGGGCCCATCCTTTAGTAATATCCATATGTTTCATAAAATAGCTTCATAAAAAGTTTCATACAAAAGTAGTCCCAAGGTAATTTGGTGATTATATTATTTTTGTTGCACTAACCCATGCTGATGACAATTTAAAAACCTATTTAGAGGCAAAAAATTCCACCCATGCCAGGGCTTGAACCCGCAACCTCTGGCTCACCGTGCCAGCACTCTCCCAACTGAGCTAATGGGCAAGTGCAAGCATCGATGAAATTTCGAGCCTCTTTACAAACTTCTCTGTATTACGCACAGGCAGCGACATCTGACCAAAGCCATTTTTAGCCTCTAAATAGGTTTGAAATTGTCCTCAGCATGGGTTAGTGCAACAAAAAGAATGTAATAATGTAAAAACCTAACTGCAAAGTGGGTCACTCGGGGCTGCAAGTGATGTAAATCACTTCGGTCAAATGTTGGTACCTGTGTGTAATACAGAGAAGTTTGTACTTGGAAGTCCAATATTTCGATGTCTGAATGATCCTCATTGTTACTTAAAGCTTAGTAATTAGTAACATGATTAATTGTCTTCCAATCTTTACAAAAACAGGATTAATTGCTTTAATAGGGATTACAGTGGTTAAATCTCAATATGAGCCTAGAATCAGCTAAAAAACAATAAAAACGGAACACGTTTTGTTTTGTTTTTGACAGGCGAATGTGTAAAGCAGCGCGTAGGCGCCGGGTGGCCGAGGCGGTACTCACGAGCGGCGCGGGGCTGCGGCGCGTGCCTGCATCGCCTGAAACACACGACAAGCTGTAGCATGGACTTTTGTAGCCAGCTTTGTAATATGATGGTCCACTATCGTCCCCTGCAACACCTACCTGCCTCGCCGTCTACCTCCATCCTTAGGTCTTGTCACTACCAGATGAGTGATTCGCTCTGAAATCACTGAGAACAATTCGGATGCTATTTCTAGAAGAAACTGCGGAACAAAATAAAAGTAGAATAGGTAGTAGAAGACGGATTTTTCACAAACGTAGGTATACTTAGGTAGGTACTACTTACTGTTCACAGACTATATGGAGATATTACTGTTCCTTTATATTTTTGACAGTACTTACAGAATAACTAGAATAAAGATTCTCACAGACTATTGATATCTAAAATTTATATAAAATACATACTCTGTGTCTTAAGCTTTGATCACACTACTCAATATAGAAGGGACTGTCCCACGGGGAGAGTATTGATGTACCGGAAATATTACCAATTAACTCGTTAATCCGTTAATCGTTACTTAACGAAGTTAACATTTTGACTAACGGATTAACTTTTAAGTTAACTTTAAATAATGTTAACGGACTCGTTAACTTCCGTTAAGCTTCTCAAAGTCCATTAATCGTTATCCAGTACCTACCATTTATCGAAAAGATACCGCACACGCCGCGCCTCACCGCGAAACGCTTTAACGTTTAACGAAGTTAACTATTTTAGGGACGGATTAGCGATTAACGAAGTTAACTATTTAATTAACGGTGCCAAGCTGTACTAGACACAACTAAAACACCAAAAAGGACATGTGTCATGCTAGCGTATTCTTTTGCCTGCTTTTATTGCTGTTACATTCGTGCTCGGCCTCGCTGGTAATACTTCCGGACACAGTTTAATATACTGCTCAAGACAATGAGGATCATTCAGACATAAAAATATTGAACTTCGAAGTACTAGGGTGGATGGAGCACAAACATTTAAAATGGCTACTTTTTTAATGACTCAAATCCACAAAAAAATGACATGGTTAATAAATGCCCACCGTGGCATAGCCCGGCCTTAAAAAAGATACTCAAAGAAAAGCGCAAGTTTTATAAAAAATTAAAGACATATGGCAATCTCGGAGATTTTAATACGTTCACGCTACTCAAAACGCGGGCAATTGCAGTGGAGAGGGAATGCTTTCAGATATTTATCAAAAATACCGAAGAATCAATTATTAAAAATCCCAAAGCATTTTGGTCCTATGTAAAGTCATTAAAGAATGCTAATGGCACATACCCTTCTTCAATGTATTTTAATGATACTATAGCTAATAATGGCAAAGATATTTGCGATCTTTTTGCGAACTATTTTCAAACAACCTTTCTTCCTCCCAATAGCCTAGACCCCACTAACTCCCAATGCCTAAGAAATTATGAACATGTTATCCATCCGATGAGCAAGCCAGTTAGTATTGGAGAGGTGGAGGTTAAGCCTAGTCATTGAATTTTAAGCAAGTCTACTTAAAATTCAATGGCCTAGTCACATTTTGAAACTACTGAAATGCTTAGACTTAACGAAAGGTGCGGGGCCAGACGATATACCCCCGATTTTAATTGTTAAATGTTTCTCATGTATAGTAGTCCCACTATGCATACTTTTTTGTAGATCCTTGGAGGAGGGTATTGTGCCATCATTATGGAAATCAGTCTTTGTTATACCTATACACAAAAAAGATGATAGAAATAGCATAAATAATTATAGGCCAATATCGAAGCTATGTATTTTTTCAAAAGTATTTACAAATACAAATACAAATACAAATAGTTTATTTCATAAAACAATTTCTGGTTCACATCTCCACTTATTGTAAAACTTAGCCGAAAAGACCAACCAAAAGATGACATTTTTAAAATAAGTGGCGAGCTTCTGTTGCTGAACTAGGCAGAGCCTGTGTTTCAGCATACAGTGCCGCACCCCTCTGGTAGGAATGGCGCAATCAAATTAGGTTAGGCCTTTATAGTTTATCAAGTAAGTAAATATTTGAAACACATTCCGATATTACTTTTGTAAGAGAAAAATACAAAACACTTAACTAAACTAAAAAATAAAAAGATGTATAGTGTGTTGGTGTGGTTGGGTCCTCTTTGTGTGTATTGTGTGAAAAGTGTGTGAGTGTATGTAAGAGGGTGTGTGTGAAATAAGTATATCGAATGCAAAATTTTGATCTTTTATTTATTTATTTTATTTTATTTTTTTTTTATTTTTTTTTATTCAACAACCGAGAGAAGATTTTCTGTTTCTGTGTATGTTAAATTTTGTAACCATTTTGATACTACGCGCTTACAGATAATTTTAACGAGAGGGTAGATATTTAATACTTTATTTATTTTATTGTATAGATATGGGCCGAGAAATGCATAAAATTTTTTGACAAAAGAGGTGCGAGGGCATCGATTGTGCTTTATGACTGTATTTTGACGTCGGGTATTTAAGGGTGGAGTGAAGATGGTTGACTTGTGTTGTCTTACAATAATACTTAGTATAAAAAGTTGCCTTACGGTTAAGACTTCACAATAACTGTACAAAGAGGAGGTTGGGAAAAAGTATGGTCGAAATGTACAAACCTTTAGTATTATTCTTTGAGCAATCTCAGCACTCTTAATTACTGTCTTTGAGGCCCCACCCCAAGAAGAGATACAATATGATATCAGGGACTGGCACAGAGCGAAATAAGTTTGTTTTAGTAGTATTGGGTCAAGTATATTCCTAAGGCACCTAAAAATATAAATTAATTTTCTTACTTTAGCAGATAGGGATTCTACATGTTTTTTAAAGTTAAGATTTTTGTCAATTATTACTCCCAAGTATCTTATTGAATCAACCCTTTCTAGGTGTGGACAATCGCAGTGTGATGTACCTGTGCTGCATTGATGGACGTTTAACTTATGTTGATGGTTGATAGCGGATGTGTTACGCATAGAAAAGGAGAGATATTTAGTCTTTTCAGAGTTAAGGGTAAGAATGTTGTCATTGAGCCAGCACTGGACAGTATCCAGGCCCTGCTGTGCCAGTTTGTAAACTTCATCCCAAGATTTTGCGGTGAAAAGTAGAGCAGTATCATCTGCATATGAGATAATTTTGCCTTGGAATGGGGTAAGAGAGAGAAGATCATTTAAGTAGATGAGGAAGAGGGTGGGGCCGATAATACTTCCTTGGGGAACTCCATACGTCATTGGCAGGTCTTCGCTAACAAAATTATTCACTTTGACATGCTGATATCTGTCAGAGAGATAATCTATAAATATATTAAGTTGGTCACCTCTAACGCCAACTGCTTGGAGCTTTTGCAAGAGCAGTGGGACAGAGACCGTATCAAAGGCCTTGGCAAGGTCAAGGAATACCCCAATACATTTGTGACCTTCATCGAGTTTACTGGAGATGTGATCCGTCAAGGTATGTACAGCATCATCTGTAGACAAGCCAGTGCGAAAACCATACTGATTGTCTGACAAAATGTGATGTTCCTCCAAAAAATGCATTAATCTAATATTAAGGATTTTTTCCAATAATTTGGACAGTGACGGCAGTATAGATATTGGCCTATAATTGATGATACGGTCTCTGTCACCTCCCTTATGTATAGGTCGTATCTCAGCTATCTTCAGAACGCTCGGAAATAGGCCATCTTTCAAGCACAAATTGAAAATATGGGTCAGGGGTGGAATAAGAAGCCCTCTGTGTTCCTTCAGAAGCTTATTAGGAATTTGGTCAAACCCGACAGAGCATTCGTTTTTAAGGCCACAGATAAGTCTCTCCATTTCCTCGTGATCCGTTGGTAAAAGTACCAAGGAACTAGGTGCGGTGGATGGAGGGGTGTATGACGTTCTTGGAAAATCATTCACTTTTTGTTGTTGTCTTTCAGCCAGTGATTTACCTACATTTGCGAAATATTGATTGATCACACTAACAGACTCTATCGGTGTTGTTCCAAAGGTTAATAGTTCTTTTGGACTAGATTTGATTTTAGCAGTATTTGTGATTGTTTTAATTGCATTCCATAGCTTTTTGCTATCGTTTCCAGCTTTATCAACTTGCTCTTTGTCGTATGTTTGTTTGACTCTTTTGAACAACGCATTACAGAAATTCCTGTATCGAGTATAGGTAAGCTTTAATAGTAGGTTCTCGGGGCAACGTTTCGATTGTTTGTGAAGCTTATCTCGGTGTCGTGAGCATCGTAGTAGACCAGGTGTAATCCATGGTTTTATGATCTTATAACGGTTTGATAATGTATGAGTTTTAGTATTTCTTTCAATTGCTGTCTGGATAGATGCAGTTAAATATTCCATTGATGATAGCGCATCATCTGAATTGTATATCAGATTTAAATCAAGGTTGCTTAGATCCTGTTTCAAGCCAACGGTATCAGTTTTTTTTATATGAGTAACAGAATAATTACGCAAAGGCTTACTTTCCAAGCAGAAGAAAATAGTCTTATGATCTGTAATTGCTGTTTGAATTATCATTGTTAGTGCCGAATGCCTCGTTTTTAGTAAAATATGATCTAAGCAAGTGCCACTTGCATCTCGAGTTATGAGTGAGTGCGCTGGAAGAAGACCATGGTATGCTGTAAGATTAAGGTATAACTCAGCAGCAGAATCAATTTTTCCTGGATTAATTGCAATATTAATGTCACCGGTTAAAATAATATTTTTGTATTGACTTAATTTTAAAAGAGTTTCATTCAGTGAATTTAAAAATGGGTCGAGATTTTTATGCGAGGGTGATCTATATATTGCAAGGACAACTGTGTCTTGTTCAATTTTAATCATCATGCAGTTGGCTTGCTGAAATGATAACTCTTGAACCGAGAACTTCATACTCTCTTTTACGTAAGCTACAACTCCTTCACTTTGGTTGTTATTTAATTTAGTTGCACAGCTAAAGTATCCAGGATAGTGCGGAATGGTGGTAGTGTGAGAAAGCCAACATTCCGTTAGGACTATGACGTCGACATTTGTTTTAAGCCTTGCAATTAAAGTATCAAAAGACGGCATGTTACAGTTGATACTGCGGATATTCTGCGTGACAATAGATAGCGTCCTAGAGGCTGGGGGGGCAAGCCCAATAACATCATCGACATCACATTCCAGGGAGTTGGATACTGAAATATTTTCCAGCTCTTCAACAATACTGTTAATTTGAACGCATAGTATACCAACAAGTTTACGCGGCTCTTAGTATATCTTTTATTCCGGAACAACACGGGTTTTTGCGCAAATCAAATCAAATCAAATCTAATTCTCTCAAGTGAGTACATTTCAGATAAAATGCAGGCAGGCGGCCAAGTAGATGTAATCTTTACTGACTATAGTAAGGCTATTGATCGCATTGACCACTCACGTTTCTTACGTAAACTGGGCGATGCTGGCATTCATGGCAACTTATTCAGATGGTTTGCCGCTTATATAGACAACCGGTCACAGGCAGTTGCTATCAATGGGTTCTTGTCATCGTGGACGCCGGTACCGTCAGGTGTGCCGCAGAGCTCGTTATTTGGCCCCTTATTGTTTGTCTTATTTTTAAACGACATCTATTCACGTTTTAAATGGTCCAAATTTCTTCTTTTTGCCGATGACATGAAGATTATTAAACAAATAAGCAATGTTACCGACTGTCACCAGCTACAGGAGGTTCTTTTAAGATTCAAATACTATTGCGAATTAAACAAGCTGGACCTAAACGCTTCAAAATGTTTTAAGATGTCTTTTACTCGAAAAACTAACGTAACAAATTTTAACTATATTATTAAGGGCCAACTATTGTTAAATGTTACTTCTATAAGAGACCTGGGTGTGATTCAGGATTACAATCTCAAATATGACTATCACATAGAATCAGTCGTTAAAAAGGCCTCTAGATCTCTGGGCTTTGTCATAAGATGCAGTTCTAAACTTAACAATATTAAAACTATTAAAATACATTACTGCTCGTTCGTTCGTAGTATACTGGAGTACGCATCACAGGTTTGGAACCCTCGTTATGCTTGCTTTGTTGATAGAATTGAGTCAATCCAGAAGAGATTCTTAAGATATTTACAATTTAAATCAAATACAATGGATAAAGATTATCTGTCGCGTTGCGTAAGACAACATTTCTTACCGTTACAGGTTCGTAGGAGTGTAGCCGATCTCATCTATCTCCTTCAAATAGCCAATGATTCCATAGATAGCCCTGAATTACTAGCTAATATTAAAATTGTTGTGCCTGCAAGGTCCAGTTCGCGGAGATCAATGAGATTGCACGTTCCCGTTGCGAAGACTAACTATAGACAAAATAGCTTCTTTGCACGAGCGAGTAATCTATTTAACTCTTTAAGTGATAGTTTAGACATTGATCTATTTAATTGAAACATAGCCACAGTAAGGCATGAGATCGTCAAACATAATTTCGGTTCCCTTTCTGATGCGTGAACAAGAAGTATTCTCTCTGGAGATAGGTACCTAGTTATTTAATTTGGTCTAATGGCAGTGGTGAACTTTCTTTTTCTAATTTGCGAACATTCAACGACGCGCCCTCGGTGTTGTAGAGTGTAAGTGTGGTGTAGAAATAATATGGTGTTAAATAATAATAATAATAATAATAATAAGTAAATTCCTTACTTCCCTACCAGTCAGGATAGACCTCATGAAATATAGTAGTACCCTTATTTAAAAGCGGTTATAAACACGATCCAACCAATTTTAGGCCCGTCTCAGTACTACCAGCATTAAGTTAAATATTTGAGAAGACCATCTTAGATCAATTACTTACGCATTTCAATAATTACCAACTCTTTCATAGCCAGAAATTTGGTTTTACTAAAGGGCGGAATACAACAGACGCCGGAGTTATGTTACTTAAACATATTTTCAGCGCGTGGGAGGATCGCAAGGATGCAGTAGGCATATTTTGTGATTTATCAAAAGCATTTGATTGTGTAGACCACGAAACGCTACTCCTAAAGTTAAAACACTACGGAATAAAGGGTGCAGGTTTAGATCTTTTAAGATCGTATTTAGAAGGAAGGGTCCAAAAAGCAGACGTCCTCGGGTTCACTTGTAAAAATAGGAGTCCCGCAGCAATCTATCTTAGGGCCGCTCCTTTTCCTAGTCTATATAAATGATTTACCGTTTATGGTACAAAAAATGTCTGAGATAGTGTTATTTGCTGATGACACGTCACTTATTTTTAAAATAAGGAGACAAGAAAATAATCTTGACGATGCAAATAATGCTCTCTCGCAAGTACTAGATTGGTTCACAGCAAATAATCTGCTGCTAAATTCTAAAAAGACAAAATGTATAAAGTTTTCCTTACCTAACGTACGAGTAGTTGAGAACAACATAGTAATTGGACATGAAAAACTAGAATTTGTAGATGATACTGTATTTCTGGGCATCACAATCGATGCAAAACTACAATGGGGTCCACATATTGTAAAATTAGCACTCAGACTTAGCTCTGCAGCATATGCAGTGAAAAGAATTAGGGAACTCACTGACGTTGCAACTGCTAGGCTTGTTTATTTTAGTTACTTCCATAGTATTATGTCCTACGGTATACTACTATGGGGCCGGGCAGCAGACATTGAGACTATCTTCATCTTGCAGAAGAGAGCCATCCGATTTATTTACAAGTTAGGTAGTAGGGATTCGCTAAGAGATTTCTTCAAAGAAACCAACATCTTAACAGTTGCATGTCAATACATTTATGAAAATATTATGTCGTTAGAAAATGTTGGTGGCCACCATAATGTTAATACTAGAAATAAACATAAATTGTCGTTTCCACTATTCAGACTTGCAAAAGTTAACACATCCTTTATGGGGCACTGTATAAGGTTCTACAACAAAATTCCTCAAGATATATTAGAGTTACCTCCAACGCGATTTAAAAAATGTGTTAAGCACATTCTGCGCAAAAAGGCTTACTATAACATCAAGGATTATTTAGAAGACAAAGATGTTTGGCATTAAACAGTAGATTAATATTATTTAAAGGACGATTGTGACTAGTGTTCAACACATTCATGACTAATATTTTAAGTTGAAAACTCTGTTAATTAAGCTAATACGTGTTTTGAAAAGAATAAATGTGGAGTTTCTTTGTTAGCTTCTTCTCCACATAATCCATTAATTGTGAAACTAACAACTTTGACGTTCATTAAGTAAACATTCTGTTTACTTTTAAAAATATTTGAATTGAATTGAATTGAATTGAATTTGTAATATGAAAGTAACTAAAAATTTGTATGGAATCCTCGGTGGGCAAGTCCGTGTTGGTCCGATTTTATATTGCATATACCGAAGTCTTTTTAAATAGTAGACAAGAACACCCGAGTGCCAAATACATTTAGTTAGGCAGGCATGAGTACTTAAAAATCGGACATTTTCAAATCGGTCAAATTTTGCAACAATATTACCCTCAGCACGGATTTGTGCAACATATATCAATATTATAATGAAATTTTGCATATTTGTAAAATTTATTTTTGTTCCTAAAGTAGGTATACACAAAATTTATTTTTACGTCAAAATAGAAACTTCGTACCATCTCCAGAATTCTAGTAATTTAGGTTTCTATGTATTTTTTTCGAAGATTCTACTTAGTTGGATGTTATTTAAATACCAAAATATTGTCAAGTTTTTAGGGTTCCGTAGTTAACAAGGAACCCTTATTGTTTTGCCATGTTCGTCCGTCTGTCTGTCTGTCCGTCTGTCCGCCTGTCTGTCCGCGGCCTAGCTCAGAGACGATTAGTATGAGAAAGCGAAAATTCGTTTGCGAAAATTAACCTTCAGGGCGCAAATTTTTGTCCGAGTAGGCTCCCCCCCCCCCTTTCATCATCAGCCATTTGACGCCCACTGCAGGACATAGGCCTCCTTCGTGGTTTACATAACCATGAGGGGTTTTGCCATAATCGCCACGCTTGGCAGGCGGGTTGACGATCGCAGTATACGGTTGGAATCTCAGGAAGACGCTGCTGCCCGTCTCCTAGTAATTGATTTCCTTAGTCACCTTCTACGACATCCGCGGAAGGACATGGAGTGACGCTATTCTTAATCCGGCACCACACGGCGCCCCCTCTCCTTGCTAAACGGTTAATTGTAGAAACGTGAAAAAATTTAAGGTGGTAGCACATACAATGAACTTGGGCGCTTATATACGGCGGCACGTGTGCCAACTGTAGCCGTCGAGGTGTGTCGACGGCAGTTGCAATTGACACTGTCGTTCTCAACGTGCCACCTGTGTATAAGTGCCTAAAAGGAAAGCTATCACGTGTAAGTAGGCTTTACAAGTAATAGGCGACCAACTTATAAGGAAAACTTCGTACAAAATTTATTGAAAATTACGCTGATAAAGTTGTTAGTTCTGTAAAGTAGATGAAACCCTCTTTTTCTACGGAACCCTACGCTGTGCGTGGCCCGACATGGTCTTGGCAGGTCACTATCATTATTATTATTTTCCTTTCCAAAAACAAGTAATTTCTTGTTTTGTAGGTTTTGTCTATTGGAGCAGATAGTAGCACAGTTAGTTGGCTGCGAATCGTTTAATTTTCTGGATAAAATTGAAAAGAGAAAATATTTCTTGACGACCGAAATCATACAAAACAGGAGTGGCAAGTGTTACACAAAGATCTTTTGCGTTTTTTAATTAAAAAGAGTTCTTAAACTACATGATCTACATTAAACCACAATATCTACACTCAAGTTAAAGGTAATCAGAGCCAGCTTAACATTAAACTGGGTAGATCTGAACAGATATCAATACTTCTGATAGGACAATTCAGTTGTTGGTGATAGTAGTAGTCCCGCAGCATCATATTAAAAATAGTATGACTTTATGAGTACGTTTACATGGTGTGGATAATTTTGCAACGGTTTTAGATATTTTTAAGTTACTTTCTTAAGTAAATTTGTAATTTTACACTTTATAATCTATAAATCTGCCAGTAATGAAGTATTTAATTAATGTTTTGCGGTTATTTCTTGCGAGAATTGTATAAAATATATTTATCTACACTCATATCATAATCTTCAAATTAAGAATTCAAAGGTAAACACATATTGACAGGCTTTAAACAATACATTACTTTAAAGAAAATAAAAAAAAAGTGTAATATAAAGTTACATTAAAGGTCAGATTTTTCACTTTATGTTACAGTTATTTTTTTTAAAAGTGTTGCTGTGATCACGGAACAAAACTTAAGTTTTTTTTAATGTCAAAAGTTGACTCTATAAAAACCTAATTTCATTTTCGTGGTACCAAAAGTGCAACTAAAAATACCTCAAATTGCGCGCGCGAAACTGAGTGCAGACGATTGAATGTCAAGATACTTTTGTGGAAATTGCGCCATTTTGTTTCAAAATTTTCATTATGAGTGTAGATAAAGTAGTGTATGAGACTGCACATAACTTGGTATTAAAACACTCGCGAATGCTATTAAAAAACTCGCCAAGGCTCGTTTTTTAAAATCTCGCTCGTGTTTTAATAACCCTCATTATGTGACACACATAAACTACTATTTTGACGTTCTGTGATCCTTTCGCGGTATTCAAAACTTTGCTTTTTTTAGTTTTGGTATAAACTAGGGCTTTTTCTTTTTTAGTTAAAAGCATTTCACGACGTTTTTATGTTGAATTTCCATGAAAAAAGCAACACTGTAAAACTTAACGAATATTTTCGGCGCAAATCTCAGTGGCGCCATCTGGAAATTGTTTCGTATTGCCATCCCCATTATAACTGGCCACTAAATATTAAAATAGCATCCTTTACAAAAAAAAATAAAATTTTCATGTTCTTTAGAACATCAGCGTTTTTGTTAGCAGTTCTTCAAATTTTCTTAAGGTTTTTTTCAAAGACAGCTGTCAGTTGAGATTCATTAAAAAAATAGATGGCGCTGCGAGGAGAACAAACGTCATCATACGTTTTAAATGTTGTACATCGTATAACTCTGTGATAATCTAAACATCGCTCCTCTCGTTAACGAAACAAGCGAGCAACGTGACAGAAACCACAGAGAAGGTACAGTGATGTCATGTCAATTTTGACATAATTTATGTGTCATCAGTACCATCTATCGGTAGGTAACTTGCGGTTCTGTACCTATATTTTTTAATTAGGTACGTTTTGAAAAGCGTTTTAAAAATACACTTTTTTATACTTATACTTTATTGCACACATAAAAACACATAAATAAAACACAACATTTAAGAAAATTAAAAATGCGGTTATATTGGTTTACTAGGAATGGCGTGAAAACGTAACAAACAGACTGGCAGAGTTTTTTAAAGAAGAAATCTTTGTATTGCATAAATCTGAAAATGAAAATCTCATTAAACATAGTAAGCGTAAGTAGTGAGAATAGTCTGTGGCTCTAATTTAGGAACGTGTTTGTTTGAAAAAAAAGTAAAAAACATGATGGCCGTCGCCGCACGCGAATGTTTGACTGACGTTTCTAATTTTCAATGAACAGTTTAATTAGTTAGCATTATTTCCGATTGTGTGTTCTGTTTCGTGCTAGTGTTAAGCTAGAGACAAATCCAGGAATTTGTGTATTGTGAGAGGTTTATTTGAATGAGTTACATAACGAATTGCTGTTCACTTGAAACGTAAGTGTTTGCGAGAAGCTGGTGCGCGTATTAGCGCGGGTGCTGCCGGCAGTAGCGGAGCAGTGGCAGCGGAGCAGCGCGCTCTCGCTCCCGGACGCCAGCTGAGACGCTCGCGTCACCACTGCTGATCAACACCTCTTGGCCCATTTGGCTTTAGGTTATACATAGACCTAGACTGCTCGCACGTCTCCGGGACTCCTCTCCTATTCCGTTAACTTGTACGTTTGTTTCACCTACAACCCTTTACTTTCATGACCAATCGGAGGTTGGCATATACTGGAGGTTGGCAATCAATTGGATGTGACTCGTAGTACCTATATGAGGCTCTTGTAGCTGCCAACTGGTCAAACTAAACCTAACTGAATTTCGTCAAGTCATGCCAGCTTGTGCGCCACACCACTTAAACATGAAGAACTTAATAATGTTGAATTTTTTACAATTATGCAGTCGTTTATTTTGATGTGCTACATATTCTTTTAGATTAGTAATTCTAGCCTAATCTTATTTATTCCTGTCTCTTCAATTTGCTATTTGATAGGGCGCCATGAGGAGTTAGCTTCAAGCAGCTCCCGCCGGCCCGATGACTGCAGCTTTTCGCTCAGTCTTCGCATGATGTAAATGGTATAAGTCTAAAGGTACAGGTAGGTACAGTTCCTCAGTTTACACACTCTGAATTAATAGAGTATGTCAGTACGCTGTATATTTATGATGAGGATTATCACATCCTTTCATCACTTTTCGGGACGCTCATGTGAGAGATCTCTGTTCCTCATTTTAATATTATCATGTCTACTGATTGATTGTCAGTGACAGTATTGACATCACTTGCCTGAATTTTGTGCACGAAATCTTTGCCGATGTAATATCATGAATCTGAATTGTCTGAAAAGTAATTGAATTTGAATTAGTCACTCTAAATTTTAAAAACTTGCAAAGTTTTTAATAAAAAATAAATTAAAGCACATGAACCTTAATTTGTTTGCATCCTACTTGGTTATGATATGGATCACATGGCAACTAAAATATATAGGTTTATGTGCTGTTGATTGTACATACTATATTCATTATTTAAACTATGAAATGTGCAACATCAATAGGGGATACATTTTCTTCAAATTTTTATGTGAACTAAGTGTTTTAATGGTAACCCCGAGATATCATGCTTTTGATTTCATAATTTACAAACTGTCAGTAGCATTGTTCACATAAGTTTGGGTAAAAATTATCCTTCTTTATAACCTTGATACTAGTAATTTTTTAAGGAGTTGCGAAGCTCATACAAATTTATACATTTAATTGGTCTAATATACTGTATTCTCCACTTCAGTCGACCTATGACCCAAAATGTCAGTAATTTTTTGGTTTTACAATTGGCTAGTTCTTAGACCAATCTGATCATGTGTGTATGATGAACTGTGAGCAATTAAAATTACTTATTAAAAAATTGCAATTAGACCTGTCAAGTGTATAACTCACGATAATTTTAGTGAGCATGTCTGGTGGATGGAAGTTAGCGTGTACACTGTATGGGCGGGCGGTGACGTGTGCAGATGATGGTGGCGGCGGGCGGCGGCGCGGGGCTGCTGCCGGCGCCGGCGGAGGGCCCGCGGGTGACGGTGTTCATCGGCAACATCGCGGCGCGCGCGCCCGACGCCATGCTGCGCGCGCTGCTGCAGGCTTGCGGCCCACTGCTGGCCTGGAAGCGCGTCAGCAGGTCACTTTTTTACCGTTTGTTCGTCGATCTCCATCAGCTTGTTTTTGTGTAGACTTAAGCTGAATGAAATTAAATATACCATGCAATTATATAAATCTTTTGTGTTGTGGTACAATTACAATGAGTAAACAGCTAAATTCTGCAACACGAGATAAGCATACTGGAAGATATGCAATGCAAGTATATCTGAGATAATCATCATTCTGCCATTTTTGTCAATAATGAAAATAAGCAACTTTGTACTTTACATTGCAAGGCACAGGCCTTTCCAATTGGTCCAAGTACAGAAAAACGAAAGTATAGGTATATCCAAAATTTCCTTGATTTTACTTTAACTGCGCCTCAGATCACAGTTGTCAAAAGTGTACAATAATTAGATCATGTTCTTCTTTCGTGTCGAAAGCGTCGACTCCTCAGACATCCCGCTCCCAAAAGCGCGCCACTGCAATCGCGCTGGGTGAAGCCTCCATGGGATGATCAGATATGTTAAAGCGTGTATTGAGGTGTGCGGGTGGCGTTGCAGCTTCGGGTTCGCGGAGTTCAGCGGCGTGGAGGCGGCCTTGCGCTGCGTCCGCCTGCTGCACGCGCGGGCGCTCGCCGACCGCGCGCTCGTCGCCAAGACCGACGGCAAGATGCAGGCGCTCGTCGACGCCTACGAGGGTACGTCCGACTAAATTCTCTTATGAATTCATTACTTTTAAGTTCTACTGCTTCAAGAATGTGCTCTGCTCATAGACGTTTCACGAAGATTAAAAGTATCAACAATGTTTGTGAAATGTCTATGCACAGTGAATAAAGATGGTGGATCTGGATGGAATTGGCTGATGAACTCTAGGAAGGGAAACATGAAGTATGGATTGTAGAAATACTCGCGGAAGTTCCGCATGCGTAAATTTATTTATTTATTGCCAAAAAACTTAAAGCTAATTAATCTCCTTTTTAGGGCTCTGAGAGTTAAATACCGCAATAGTATTGAATTTATGATTTATTCTGATTTAAACACAACTGCACTTGACACTGATACTATGAGAAGAGACAGAAGAAGAAAAAACAATGAATCTGGCCGAACACAATCCATTCATGTCCGTACTCTTTTCAAGACGGGAGATTAGACCGGTGCACCGCTCCGTTCTTCACTTGAGTGCATAATTTTATAGGCTATCTTAATCACTAGATCTTTGGCGAATCGTTTCATTTCTGTTTTAGCGAAGAGACTCCGAGCGTAGCCCGTTTCGTGGCACTTCGAATGTGTGAACTATTTTTACCGTCAACATCCTGGTCGTAACGGGTAGGACGCTCTGGTTTGTCGAAGTAAAGTTGGCGAGTTCATGGTGTTTTTTTTCCCGACGGAATGTACCGCCCCCATCAAATCCCAACGTATAAAGTGTAACGGTGGTGCGCAGCGGAGCAGTCGTCGCGCGCGATGGCGGCGGGCGGGGGCGGGGGCGGCGTGGGCGGGGGCGCGGGCGCGGGCGGGGGCGCGGGGCGCGGCTGGCTGGACGCGCGGCAGCTGGCGTGCGACGAGGCGGCGGCGCGGCGCATAGCGCAGCTGTACCGCGACTACCAGCACGACATCAACAACTACGAGCTGCTGCAGCGTGGTCAGTGCCCGCTAAACCTTTGTACATTATTATTTCTTTACCTAGAAAACATAACTAGTGCAAAAAATATAAAACCGATTGATGTAGTTATATTAGTGAAAACATAATTTCACTTGAACTACGTTAAAAAGTTTGAAAGGATATGCTAAATTTTGACAGTGAAACCTAATCTAAACGTGTGAACTTGTCAGGAATAGTCTAAATCTAAATGTATAAAATCCCGAGGTCGGCACGGCCAACCCGGCCCCCCTATCGACATTCCGGTTAGTATCGAAGTGCAATACAGATCATGGTCGACTTGTTTATTTTTATTTTAATTGAGTATCCCCTGCAGAGGAGCAAATGGAAAAGACAAACCGCGCTCTGGAGGAGGCGGACATCGAGGAAGAAAAGCGTGACGTCATCCACCGTGAAATTGGCAAGTTCCGCGAGTCCATGCGCTCTGAGAGCGACGTAGTGGTTCGCCGCCGCCAGCGGTGCGTACACGTCTTCTACTAAACCTCTACACGCCCTCTACACAACCTCTACACGCCCTCTACACTCCCTCTGCACCCCCTTTACACTCCCTCTGCACCCCCTTTACACCCCCTTAACACAACCTCCACACGCCCTCTACACAACCTCTACACAACCTGTACAGCTGTACACGCTTTCTACAAAACCTGTACACGCACTACAAAACCTCTACACGCACTACAAAACCTCTACACGCACTACAAAACCTCTACACGCCTTCTACACAACCTCTACGCGCTCACTTCATATTATGGGCCGTGGAGAATATTTTTGCTAGATGAGACATTTTGAAAAATCATGTCTTCATTGGGTTCATTCACGTTTTGAACCAAGTATAGTCTTATAGAGACATCAAAAACAATTATATTCTGTTAAAAAATATCGAAATCTGATAAGAAATGAAGTTACAGCGATTTCGGTGCACAGGTTCGACAAACGGGCGCGATCTGACGTCATACGCTTGACACGTCACAGGTTCCGATAAACCGCGTGCTTAGTTCCCGCGTACGGAGCATCTCGGGTGATCTCAGTCTGTCAGTGAATGGATGCGTGCGCGTGTCGTTTTTAACGTTATGTAGGTGATAATGTCGCGATATAAATATTGTGATTTGCCAAAACGCTAGAATACGGCTGTAAATGCGCGAGAATTATTTTTTTCGGGTTACATACGGCGAAAAAGGTGGAAAAAAAAGTGTTAAACGTTGTATGTGCGGAGACCCGATGTTACTGCTGAAACCGAAATACTCATTTGTTTATTTATTTTATTTATTTAGTTTTAGGAAAGCCATTGACATTATATAACTTAATTATATTTAAAAAATTTCAATTGCTAGACGAGAACACCCGAGTGCTAAATAGTTTAGTTAAGAAGATATCATAGTGTTGTCTATCTATAATTACTCCAAAATCGGATTGTTTTCGTCACGTTCACCAGAAATAATATTCCTTGAAAAAACATAGCATGTTAGTTTGCAAATTGATTTGTGTACCTGAATCACTCACATACATAACCTTCTTTTTACGTGCAAACAGAAACTTCGAACCATTCCCAAAATATCACTAAGATTTGATTCATTTACTTTTGTGTACAAATCGCACCCAAAACTATTACCGGGATCGTTCGATTGGGACGTTTCCGTGACGAAAATTGGGTCTCTGAAAACACTGTGGCGCCAGCGGACTGACCGGCCCGTCGGATTCTGTGACGTTACAATAGTAATCAAGACCCGCCGGTAGCGTTTTGAAGGAGCCTAAGTTTAAACTTCTCTAGCTTTGTTATCTTGATGGATTTGAGTAATTGAAAAACTAGTATGCTTAAATTCATTCAAATCCATTCGCCCTGGTACTTGAAATTCCAATATTTTGATGTCTGAATGATCCTCATTACTTCCGGTTAGTTGTTCACTGTAATCTACAAATATACTGAATTTTCAATCAATATAATTCACACTTCTTTCCAATTTTAAGTTCTAGTCACGCGATATCATTTTGACCCGCCCGCAGTAGTTGTGTGTACTGACTATGTACCTGGACACCGTTCCCGCACGGCAGGCCCTACTTGCTAACGCTAATGTCTATTTTTTGCATACGAAGAGGGCACAATAATAACAATATTTCGGAGGTGGTTTGAAGCGTTCTCTATCTGTCCACAATCTTGTTTAAGTTGATTTTCTAGACCTGGATGTAAAGTGTGTAAGATATCTTTCTTTCTTCTTTCAAGTTAGTCATTGCTAATAATTCAACTAACTTTAAATTGAAACACAATTTAAATGATGTCTTGGTTTTTTATGGGTAGAGGAGGGAAAGAGCGGCGCGACGAGCGTGACAAGGAGCGCGATAAGCCGCGGGAAGAGCGGGACAAACTGCGGGACGACCGGGACAAACCGCGGGACGACCGGGACAAGCCGCGGGACGAGCGGGACAAGCCGCGGGACGAGCGGGACAAGCCGAGGGACGAGCGGGACAAGCCGAGGGACGAGCGGGACAAACCGCGGGACGAACGGGACAGACCGCGGGAAGAACGCGATAAAGCGCGAGATGAGCGTGATAAACCTCGGGACGAGCGGGATAAATTGAGGGACGAGCGGGACAAGCCGCGGGACGAAAGGGAAAAAGTGCGCGAGGAACGAGACAGGCCCAGGGACGAGCGGGATAAAGTGAGGGACGAGCGAGAGAAGGCGAGGGACGAGCGGGACAAGCCGCGAGACGACAGAGACAGGCTGCGCGAGGAGCGGGACCGGGACCGGGAGCGCGAGCGCGAGCGGGACAGAGAGCGCGAGCGGGAGCGGGAGCGGGAGCGCGAGCGCGAGCGAGAGCGGGACAAGGAGCGCGAGCGGGAGCGCGAGAGGGAACGCGATAAGGAGCGTGAGCGGGAACGCGACAAGGAACGCGAGAGGGAGCGCGAACGGGAGCGCGACAAGGAGCGCGAACGAGAAAGAGAGGAGCGGGAGAGGGAGAGAGAGCGCGAGCGGGAGAGGGACAGAGAACGCGAGCGAGAGCGGGACAGAGATAGGTGAGCTCTTATTCTTTCTATAAATTTCAAAATAAATATATTTCACCGGCGGAATACCGTGTCAATAAAATGGCTTTCATTGAACATTGCAGCGCGGCGCGGCGCGGGGCGGGGGGGGACGCGCGTCGCGACAAGGAGCTCGAGGAGGAGCAGCGCGAGCGGAAGCGGCAGGAGAAGCGCGCGCGGGAGAAGGAGCAGGCCTACCAGGAGCGGTGAGTAGCGGCAGGAGGAGCGGTGAGTAGTGGCAGGAGGAGCGGTGAGTGGCGGCAGGAGTAGCGGTGAGTAGCGGCAGGAGTAGCGGTGAGTAGCGGCAGGAGGAGCGGTGATTAGCGGGAGGAGGAGCGGTGATTAGCGGGAGGAGGAGCGGTGAGTGGCGGCAGAAGGAGCGTTGAGTAGCGTTAGGAGGAGCGCTGCGGAGCGGTGAGTAGCGGCAGGAGGAGCGGTGAGTAGTGGCAGGAGAAGCTGTGAGTAGTGGCAGGAGAAGCGGTGAGTAGTGGTAGGAGGAGCGGTGATTAGCGGGAGTTGGACCGTTGGGTAGCGGGAGGAGGAGTAGCGCGAGCGGAAGCGGCAGGAGAAGCGCGCGCGGGAGAAGAAGTAGGCCTGCCGGGAGCGACGAGGAGCGGGGGCAGGCCTACCGCGAGCGGTGCGTGCAGCTTGAGAAGAAGTAGGCCTACTGGGGAGCTGTAATGGGCGACGCGGAGCTTCAAAAGGGGAGGTACTCAACTTCCGGAGGTACCCCCTTCTTCATGTTTGGTGGCTCTCTCTTGTTCATTGGGGTGATCTGATTTGTGAGATTCCTTCGCCCCCACCTCATGTGACATTTCCCCTATGAAAAAGTCATAACATAAATGAAATAAAATAAATTATATCCTTTTTTTGTTGTACTAACCAATGTAAAAACCTAACTGCAAAGTGGGTTACTCGGGGCTGCAAGTGTGTGCGTGCCTGCGTGCGTGCGTGCCTGCGTGCGTGCGTGCGTGCGTGCGTGCCTGCGTGCGTGCGTGCGTGCGTGCGTGCGTGTGTGCGTGCGTGTGTGTGTGTATATGTGTGTGTGTGTGCGTGTGTGTGTGTATATGTGTGTGTGTGTGTGTGTGTGTGTGTGTGTGTGTGTGTGTGTGTGTGTGTGTGTGTGTGTGTGTGTGTGTGTGTGTGTGTGTGTGTGTGTGTGTGTGTGTGTGTGTGTGTGTGTGTGTGTGTGTGTGTGTGTGTGTGTGTGTGTGTGTGTGTGTGTGTGTGTGTGTGTGTGTGTGTGTGTGTGTGTGTGTGTGTGTGTGTGTGTGTGTGTGTGTGTGTGTGTGTGTGTGTGTGTGTGTGTGTGTGTGTGTGTGTGTGTGTGTGTGTGTGTGTGTGTGTGTGTGTGTGTGTGTGTGTGCAGGCTACGCAAGTGGGAGGCCCGCGAGCGACGTAAGGCGGCGGAGTACGCCCGCGCTGTGTGTGTGTGTGTGTGTGCAGGCTACGCAAGTGGGAGGCCCGCGAGCGACGTAAGGCGGCGGAGTACGCCCGCGCTGTATGTGTGTGTGTGTGTGTGTGCAGGCTACGCAAGTGGGAGGCCCGCGAGCGACGTAAGGCGGCGGAGTACGCCCGCGCTGTATGTGTGTGTGTGTGTGTGTGCAGGCTACGCAAGTGGGAGGCCCGCGAGCGACGTAAGGCGGCGGAGTACGCCCGCGCTGTATGTGTGTGTGTGTGTGTGTGCAGGCTACGCAAGTGGGAGGCCCGCGAGCGACGTAAGGCGGCGGAGTACGCCCGCGCTGTATGTGTGTGTGTGTGTGTGTGCAGGCTACGCAAGTGGGAGGCCCGCGAGCGACGTAAGGCGGCGGAGTACGCCCGCGCTGTATGTGTGTGTGTGTGTGTGTGCAGGCTACGCAAGTGGGAGGCCCGCGAGCGACGTAAGGCGGCGGAGTACGCCCGCGCCGGCGAGCGCGCGCGTTGCCGCAGCGAGGAGCGCGAGCGCGAGGCGCGGCGCCTCAAGGAGTTCCTCGAGGACTACGACGACGAGCGCGACGACCACAAGTACTACCGCGGAAAGGTCTGTGCTGCACCTCACCGCTGTACCGCTACGCCGTACGCCGTACACTACTGTACCGCTACGCCGTACACCACTGTACCGCTACGCCGTACACCACTGTACCGCTATGCCGTACACCACTGTACCGCTACGCCGTATACCACTGTACCGCTATGCCGTACACCACTGTACCGCTATGCCGTACACCACTGTACCGCTATGCCGTACACCACTGTACCGCTACGCCGTATACCACTGTACCGCTATGCCGTACACCACTGTACCGCTATGCCGTACACCACTGTACCGCTACGCCGTACGCCGTACGCCGTATACCACACTACACCATCTTTTTATGCCTCGGTGTAATTTTATCGGAAGACTCCGATAGAAATTGCAAGTTGCTAGGTACACAAGTTTAAGGTCATAGGCTAGGTCTGATCTGTAATGCATGTAAAATTTGGTAAATGTGTCTGTAACCTGTCTTGTGTTCTAAATAAAATAAAATAAAATAAAAAATAGACCTATTACGTAATTGTACAGTGTTGAGTTATCCGTTACGAAGTAAAAGTAAAGTAAAATGTGTTTATTGCGACCAACGATACAGCAAATTTGATTAAAAATAATGAATTATCCCGTTTCTTTAGTGTCAAAATATTATTTTCACCTCACTAGCTCGTAAAAGCTCTGTTTATCATTCGAAATCTGCGTGGAAAATCGCACTTTATCCGCTAGCGTGGAAAGTGTTTTTAAAATTCGAATATTTTTATTCAATAAAGGTTTCGTACAATAAATTACATATATATATAGAACCTCATTGGTTTCGTAATAGTTTATATTCTCTGCAGCCAGTCCATTGATGATTGAAATGCAAATACTTATTTCATGTCATGCGCCAGCCTCATTTAAAGAATCGCACTGGCCGGCAAGAAAATTTGATTTAAAAAAAAAACTTTAAAATTTTCTTCTCTTTATTGAATTCACTTTACTTCCATTATTTTGGTTTGTTTTTTGATAAAATCGAAAGAAATCATAAAATATGAGCGAAGCTAGCAGTGACGAAGATATGAATTAACAGTAATTTAATATTTATTAAAACTGTTTTTCTTGCACCTAACATTTTCCTCGCTTTAGTGAGGTGAAAAGTTGTGTGTTGCGCTCGGCAGCAAAGTTATTTAGCGTCTCGTACCTTTGAAACCCTCGCTACGCTCAGGATTCTATATTTGAACCACTCGCTTCGCTCGTGGCTCAATCCTAGAATCCTTCGCTTGCTCAGGTTTCAATACAAGGTACTCGCGCCAAAAATTAACTTTGCAGCCTTGCATAACAAATAACTATTAATCGTTTTTTGTCATACAAGAATGCAAAGTTGCTTTTTAACCGCGTGCTTAATTTTGATGACAGAGCAAACGAAGGATTCTAAAATTGAATCACGAGCGTAGCGAGTCATTCAAAAATTAAAATCCTGAGCGTTAGCGAGGGAATCAAAAGAGCACGAGGTGAAAAATCTTTGCTCTCGAGTGCAACACGTAACTTTTCATCCCACCTCAGCGAGGAAATGACTAAATGGAAAAAAGAGGTTCCGAGTCTGAGTTTATAACAAAAAAAAAAAGTAGTAAGTACGATAAATTCGGCATCATGGAGGTAGAAGTAAATAGGTTTTATCTACACTAATGTTGTAACATTCTACTTATGTTTTCAATACTTGACTTATAAGTACTACTGTTATAGCGCAGACAACAAAACACTCAATTTAAGCAATTTTACATGATGGTATAATTCACATCGATATCGTAAAATCTCATTATAACATCAATAAAACGCGACCAACTTGATTGCAGGGCCAATCAGGTTGGTCGCGTTTTATTGAAGCGCGCAGCTGCGCTCTCATTGGTTAAATTTTAATGGCGGCAAAATCACTGTGATTATACACGTACGCGTGAATTTAATTTTTAATTGCATTAGTGAAGATAAAGTAGTGTATGCAACTGCATATAACACGGGTATTAAAACACTCGTTACTATTATGAAACTCGCTGCGCTCGTTTCATAAACTCACACTCGTGTTTTAATACCCTTCATTATATGACAGTTGCATAAACTACTATAATGATGTTTTGAATTTACAAACTTAGTGCACTCGATGTTCTAAATTCATTTTACCTTATCATCTAGCGGTTAAATATGGCTTTTGCACTCAGTTATCGAAGAGCAAATGTACGGGCATCGTACACTTTTCTAGGTCGCCGTGTTGCTGACTGTGCACCGCGCACATTCTAACTCACGGGTTTTGTTGCCTGCGCCAGACAGTTGGCTTTTGCCTCTCATTAACAACATACGTCTTTCAAAATGTAACTGTGCACAGTATCTAATAAACACCATGAAGACTTGAAACATCAACATCTACTCTCTTCATCCACCACCGCCCTAAAATCTACAACATCTGCTGTGCGACAGAGTTGAGTGGCACACGCTCTCCTCTGCTCCGGCTCGAAGGACCAAAATGTACGAGCAGAGGAGAGCGTGTGCCACTCAACTCTTTCGCACAGCAGATGTTGTAGATTGCAGAGCGGTGGTGGATGAAGAAAGTGAATGCTGATGTTTCAAGTCTTCATGGTGTTTATTAGATACTGTGCACAGTTACATTTTGAAAGACGTATGTTCTTAATGAGAGGCAAAAGCCAACTGTCTGGCGCAGGCAACAAGACCCGTGAGTTAGAATGTGCGCGGTGCACAGTCAGCAACACGGCGACCTAGAAAAGTGTACGATGCCCGTACAGCAAAAATACTCTTTCCGGGATGGGGGGATGAAAATGTTATTAAAAATTCTCGCTCGCACGATTTAATCATTTTGGTGATGGTAATGAAACGAGTACACTTTCGGTAGATGCGGTCCGAGGGTACGATGGATAATTAAATTACCGATATTCGAGGCGTATTTTTCTTTTACTGTAGTTTTCGATTGAGAAAATTGTATTTCAAACATAATAATTTTGGAAATACCAAAATTATTAAAAACAACGTACACGTAAAGCGCGCAGGCGACGTTATCTATTTCGAAATGTCGTAAACGGGTCACACGAGTCGCTCGATCGTAAATTCAATCTGCGCCTTCGTAGTTTAGACGTTCTTAAATATGTTTTAATTTGAAAGTTAAAGTTAAAGTAGGTATAGGAAAACGTAAGTATTTAAAGCGTCCGTAATTCGATTACGCGTCGAACGCCCGGACCCCGTCCACGAAAAGTTCACTCACTTCGGTAGAGTATTAAAATAAAATAGCGGGAGCGAGACGGCAGACGTCAGACGTCAGACGGCAGACGGCAGACGGCAGACGGTAACCGGCAGGCTAATTATACGTATCTTGAAATTACAAGCAACAGGCAAAAATTGCGCAAAAATTGCGCAATATCTGCTGTTAAAATCATATTTCGTATTACCTATTAGCAACGCGACAGCAACAAGCTTAAATAATCGATCGCAGCGCCATCTGCAAAGCGACAGCGATCGAGGAACTAAAAATGCATTTTTTGTTACGTTTGGCTGACCGTTCGGTATTATGAACAACAACTAAAGTGGTGTCTGCCAGGAAGTTGCTATTCGTCTGCTTACTTTAAAAACTGTTTAAAATACTATTTGGTTAGTGATTTAAAAAGACTGTTAGAGACTATAGGCGTGATATTATCTTGTGTGACTTATTGAACGTACCCCTATTCGATTCTAAGGGGCAGTGTTATCTAAAAAGAAATTTCACAACACATTTCTCAAATTTTGGTAGTCACAATACCTCGAAATTGAATAAATAAGAGAACTTCGTAAATTTCACACGAATTAGTAAAAAAGGGATGGCTTTCGTACATAAATCTATAGTCTTCAATGTTTAGCAGATGTTTACAATTCACAACGAAAAACACTGCGACGAATGACAGGACAGACACTAGTCAGTGTCGCTCGCTACTATAGAAAATAGCAAGTACGCAAGTACCAAAAGGTACAGCCTGGGGGCCAATAACCGTTTTCGTACCAAAAGGTACGATCTGGCAACCCTGGACTCGACAGAAGATATTATTTGAAGTTTGTTGACGTTTTGTAGTTCCATCGATCGCTACCTGGCTGCCGGTGGCGCTAGCGAAAGCGCATTAGCGGCTAGCGAGCAGCTAGCGGACGATAAACTTAGATAATACTGTATCTTTTGCGACCTCTCGACCGGTCGCCGTCGCTCTGCTGTCGCTTCGCTTTCGGGTGGCCGTCGCGCCGCCGTCGCTTTGAAATACGTAATAACCCTGCGGGTCGCGTGCGGGCGCAGGAGCTGGCGCGGCGGCTGGGCGCGCGCGTGCGCGAGGCGTCGGCCGACGCGCGCGAGCGAGCCGGCGAGCAGGCCGAGCTGGAGCGCCTGCGCGCGCGCTGCGGCAGCCGCGCCGCCTGGGAGGAGGCCGCCGCGCGACACGAGGCGCTGTACGCGCCCACCGTGCTCGTCGACGCGCGGCAGACGCGCCCCGAGCAGCGCGCGCACCACGAGGCCAGGTACGCACGCACACGCACACACAGTCACACGAGGCGGCTCTCCCACACTATAGTGTAGGCGAGAAAAAAACTGTATCCTTCATTTAGACGTAGCATATGTACCATGTTTACTATAATTTTTGTCTAAAGTAGTAACAGAAATCTATTCGTTCTCTACAACATTTATTGAGATATTAAGACAGAGCATCGAGACCCAGCATTATGCAACCAAATCGACACAGTGATTTTGGCAGCGTCGATTCTCAGCCACTACCTATAAAAAACTTAAAACTACCTACGGTAGTTTTATTAACACTAAACATTCACTCATGAAATCCCAACATTCATAAAAAGTTGCGCCACAAACGACGCACGGCGCGCGCGTCAGCGAGGTACCGGGCTCCGATGCGTCGCGTTCACATGCGCCCAGTTTATGCGTCAATTTCAGAGCGAATGGACGTGGATCTACAAAATTTTGATACGGATTTGTTTACGTCATTGTATCCTTGAGAATCGGATGTACTAAATACTTTCTACTCTCCCTTCGATATCGTCTCTGTCACTGACAGCGAGCCAGCCTCGTGTATACCCGACGTCCCCCCCGCCCGCAGGCGACTGGCGCGCGAGGCGGCGCGCTCGGAGGCGCGCGGGCGAGCACTGCGGGCGCGACTGGCGGGACAGCTGCCGCGCGAGGCCGAGCCCATCGACAGCGACTCGCCCTCGCCGCCCGCCACGCCGCCCGCCACGCCGCCCTCGCCGCCCGCCACGCCGCCCTCGCCGCCAGCGCCGCCCGCGGCCGCCGCCCCGCCCGCCCCCGCCCCCGCCCCCGCCCCCGCCGCCGCCGCCGCGGCCGAGGGCCCGCTGAGCATCGCGCTGTCGACGCGCGAGGCCGGGCCGCGCCCCCGCCGCGCGCACCACGCCTTCGCCGACGAGGTACGTGCGCCGCCCCGCCGCCCAAAATGTATGTGATGATCGTGTAACTTGGCACGGGCTTCAGTTTATTTATTTATTAATTCAGATTCGACAATCATGAGCTCACAAAACACACTTCATACCAAAATGTATATACCTACCTACGTTCAAATTATTTCTCTGTGTTTTTAGAGCTGTGGTGTTTTGATGTCGGTTTTTAATTTTAGATACTTTTTTTTATTATATCCATGCTTTATAGCGTTGAGTTAGACGTGAGCGTGTTTTTTTATTGAAGGATGAAGAGCCGCGTGCGGCCGCCCCCGCCGCCCACTCCCCCGCCGCGACCGCCCCCGCCGCCCCCGCCAAGGGCGAGCGGGGCGAGGGGCGGGGCGAACGGGGCGAGCGGGGCGAGGGGCGGGGCGAGGGGCGGGGCGAGCGCGCGGCGGAGGAGAAGCGGCGACACATCAAGTCACTGATCGACCGCATCCCCACGCAGAAGGAGCAGCTGTTCCAGCACCGCCTCGACGCCGCGCAGGTACTGCATGCACACACGCACACACACATCAAGTCGTTGAACGATCGCATCCCCTGCTCCGGCAACACAGAAATAGATAACACACAGCACACTCTTACACAACACACACGATGCACACATACGGAACACACCGATATCGATACAGATTCTTGATATCATACCTTTGTCTCTGGTGTGAATTTAGTTATTTAAAAAACTCTGAATTATATTTGTATGAAGTGCGGCCCCGGTAGCTACACATTTACAAAATATTATAGATGTACGTATATAACATTACGTAACGCGGGGCTCCCGTCGCAGATCGACGACGTGCTGATGGAGAAGAAGATTCGGCCGTGGATCAACAAGAAGATCGTGGAGTACATCGGCGAGCCGGAGCCCACGCTCGTCGACTTCATCTGCAGCAAGGTGCTCGCCGGCGCCGCGCCGCAGGGGATACTGGACGACGTGCAGATGGTAGCGCTCGCCCTCGCCTCGCCCTCACCCTCGCCTCGCCCTCGCCTCGCCCTCACCCTCGCCTCGCCCTCGCCTCGCCCTCACCCTCGCCTCGCCCTCGCCTCGCCCTCGCCTCGCCCTCACCCTCGCCTCGCCCTCGCCTCGCCCTCGCCTCGCCCTCACCCTCGCCTCGCCCTCGCCTCGCCCTCGCCTCGCCCTCACCCTCGCCTCGCCCTCGCCTCGCCCTCGCCTCGCCCTCACCCTCGCCTCGCCCTCGCCTCGCCCTCGCCTCGCCCTCGCCCTCGCCTCGCCCTCGCCTCGCCCTCACCCTCGCCTCGCCCTCGCCTCGCCCTCACCCTCGCCTCGCCCTCGCCTCGCCCTCGCCTCGCCCTCACCCTCGCCTCGCCCTCGCCTCGCCCTCGCCTCGCCCTCGCCTCGCCCTCACCCTCGCCTCGCCCTCGCCTCGCCCTCGCCTCGCCCTCGCCTCGCCCTCACCCTCGCCTCGCCCTCGCCTCGCCCTCGCCTCGCCCTCGCCTCGCCCTCGCCTCGCCCTCGCCTCGCCCTCACCCTCGCCTCGCCCTCGCCTCGCCCTCGCCTCGCCCCTCTAGCATCCTCCACGACATGCAGACGGTAGCGCCCGTCCGAGCCTCCCCAATCCCAGTCCGGTCCTCCCTCTTTTTCCTCTCTACCCCTCTCGTCTACTTCTGCTCCTCTTCTCGCTCGTACTTTCCTCACATTTATTTATCATGTTTTCCTTTCTTCAGATTTCTCTTTTTCTTTTTTTCTTTTATATGAAAACAACTTTAATTAAATGTAATTTGGCGAGCATTCAATAACGCAATACTCTAACAGATATATTATTAGCCCAATGAATGTAATTAGCCGTGTCCCCACCGCACAGAGCGAACGACCTCGCGAAACTCCGGCCGCCGGTCGGCCTGTGCGGCCGGCACTCTTCAAAATAATAATAGAAATCGACTATAATAACTTCCACACAACACAAAGAAATGTCCCGGCCCAAAGTGCACTAAGTTGACACTCGCCGCGGGCGGGTCAGTCAGGTCAACCTAACCTAACCTAACCCAACGCCGACCGGTCGACGAGCGAGACTGAGTGTGCCGGCGTGTGTGCAGGTGCTGGACGAGGAGGCCGAGGTGTTCGTGGTGAAGATGTGGCGCCTGCTCATATACGAGCTGGAGGCCAAGCGGGCCGGCCTCGCGCCCGCCGCCCCCGCGGCCGCCCCCGCCGCCCCCGCGGCCGCCCCCGCCGCCCCCGCGGCCGCCCCCGCCGCCCCCGTGCCGCTGTAACTACGTAACTTACACTGAGGCCGGCGCCACCGGGCGAGCTTCTCTCGCCGAAATTAAAAACTATAAGCGGACCGGGAACTCGTGCGATAAAAAATTTAATTCCAGAATTGCCAGTCCGGAAGAATAAATCTGAATTCGATAGATTTATAGGAATTGGATTAAAAGTTCTCGGTACTAAGTTTTTGTGTATGCTATTTTTGTATTTTCGTGAAATGACTGGATTGAATAAGTATTTATTATTAACGTTGTCTGTCAATGCGCATGACAGACAACGTTAATAGTACTTTTCTATAAAATATCTATCTCAAAGTATGTAGTGTTTAGGTAACGTAAAATATTGACAATTTGTTTTGTTTTTTTTTTATTACCCGTCTTTTAAAATGTAATTTGACGAGTTTCTGGTCCCCTCATACTAAGAGTTACAAGAGCGCGCGGCAGTCCGCCGGCCGCTAGCCGCATGGCTTCTATTTCGTATATTACGCGCACCAAAACTTGAACGACTCCAATCGTCTAACTGTCAAATATCATAGGTATTAATTGTGATCGCAAAATTCAGGATTCCGACAAGATTTGGTGCGCATATTGAGGCACCTGATCTTTGACAAATGGCCCCGCTCTGTGGAGCGAGCGGGCCGACTATTCCGTAGGGGACAAACCCCTACGAGTCTCGTCCTTCGGCCCCGCACAATTACGATGTCTCAGCCCTTCGGGCTCCATCTGAGACTGTAAAAAATGTGGTTCTCTGTAGATAAAATGAACTTTCAGCATTCATTTTTCCATTTTAAATTGTCAACGCCAAAATCTGAAAAGTCCGACTTTATTTTGTCGAGCCGAATGTCTGGCCACGCTCTCAAAGGGCTGCGGATTGTCCGCCATTGAGGTGAAAAAATAGGCAACTTGCAAAGTATATTAGAGTTTATTAGTATATTTTCTGTATTACTAGCGAAATAATCTCAGGCCAGGTTTCACTTATTAAATTAAACGACAAATATTACGAGTCAAGCTAATTACATGTAGTGGATAAAAAAAAAAATTCCACTCTATCATGTTTTCATATTAAATCCGGAATTTCATAACTTTTATGGTAGGTATCAACAAGATCCTGTAAATGCCATCACAACTTGGTCTGATCGGTCAACGGCCGGTCGATCTACTACACCGAAACAAAAATATATTTTTTAATGTCATTGCTCAAAGAGTAATACAATTTACTTAACACTATTTATGCTTATGCCTTATTCTAATATACTTTATAAAAATGAATTTGATCCTCAATGTTTTCCATCGGCCTTAACGTCAAATTACAATATCCATCTAATAATTATTTAAAATTATAAGGAGGAATACTGGTACCTAAATAGCAGACCGCTGCCATATGATGGATTTTATTGTATTTTTGTGTCGAGTCAAGTCTGTTTTAAGTAGTTTGAACGCGTGGGATACGGAGAACCGGGCTCGTGCGGAAATAATATTGCTGGACTATTTCCATGTGATGGATAGGTTTAACTCACTATTAGCTATTTAAATATCAAACAGTGCCGCTCGACTTATTGTGCGATAGAATATTCCTTATTGTGCGCTGCGTAAGGTTATGTAAAATTAAATTTTAAAATCGTAACGAATAAATTACTGTTTTGTATAGATCTGTCTTTTTTCTACGGTCTAAAGGCCGATACCTTAACATCTATATAGTAAAACTATAAATAGATGAATCTTAAGAATATATAATACAAATACAAAACGACATGTTATTTGTCTGTCGAAATTCTAATTCGAGACACATTTTATTCGAAACATAATAATAAAAATGATAGCTTATTTCCACTAAAAATAAAATCATCATAAACTGACATAGGTAAAGGTGTGACCGTGCAAGATGAGCGGGTTCTTATCTCTAATGCAATGTCGCGCGGAACAATCGATTGCCACGCTGGCAGACCTGTACGTCAATAGAGCCAGGCTTTATTTGCTTTATTTCTTTCTTGCGAGCAAACAAACATTCAGTTGTTTGAGGCTTGACGAATATTTTAGTACCGGCTGAGCAGCTAAAGGTGGGAATCCAAAATATTATAAATGTGAATGTTTGTTACTCAATCACGCAATAACGGCTCATCGGATTTAGAGGAAATTTGGTATGGAGATAGTTTGAGTCCCGGGGAAGGACATAGGATACTTTTCGTACCAGAAATTACTCATTCCATGCGGGCGAAGTCGCGGGCAAAAGCTAGTAATTCATAATTACTAAGACATTCCTCAAATGAAGTTTAATTGTTCTGTGATAGAGGGAATGCCAACCTAAACTGAATTTGAAGAGTGTTTTAAGGAATCGTGTTTTTATAAATAAGTTGTGCCTTTCCCAAACAAAGAGGGTAGGTTAAAATAATTTATTCAAAAGTAAGATTGTGCAAAAAGTAGGGCTTATAGTCGGATAGCGCTATCTACTGTCAACCTTTGGTCTACAGATCACTCGTCTTTGACTGACGGCTCAGGGGCGCCACGCTGGTCACTTATACAGGGTGAGTCGAGAAAAACATTATTTTATACAGATTCGTATATTGTTACTTGCACTTGACGTGTCAAGCTATGTTACTGCTGCTGCGGCCACATACATAAATGAAGAAGAAGAAATACGTTTATTACAGCAACAGTAAACACGCACAACAATAACCATAATACGTAAAACGCATAGAACACTACAAAACAGAATCTACAATAAAAACAGGTTGTACAAACATTAGACGCGGTGTGTCTCCGTTGCTGCAAAAGGCAGCTGGCTCCGCTTTTGCTGAGGGTTAGGTTAGAGGAGGGTTTGCTGAGTTAGCCAACAGCGCAGATTTTTAGACTGCTTGTTTGTTCCTATCTAGGATGCTCACAGAACAAACAGGCACTGTGAGCATCCTAGAGCACGGTACAGTGCGCAGTGTCAAAAAATGTATACCTAATAATCTAATATATCAAAATCTTGTGTCAGTGTTTGTTATCAAACTCCTCCGAAGCGACTTCACTGACGTTTATGAATTTTTTTGTGTATATTTGGTAGGTCTGAGAATAGGTCGTAGGCTAATGAGTAAATATTATCTTTTCAATAAAATCGACTACAAATCACTCAGAGTTCGTATCAAGATCCCTTGATGCTCTGCCGATTTCTTTTATTCCACATTTCATAACACTGCGAAAAAGAAAATTGGTCACTATTCAAGGTGGTGGGTAAATGCGCCGTTTTGATTATGTTTGATTGAGGTAGGTATTTCATCGATTTTTTTAAACTTGTTAGAAATGCGTGCTAAACGTATTTTATTTAAGGGATACTACCCTATACAAAATTGCTCAAGGCACTAGAATCCAATTACTTCAGACAGACAGACCGACGGATAGTGAAGTCTTAGTAATAGGGTCCCGTTGGGCACTCTTCGGGTACGGAACCCTAAAAGACTGCTTTTTCTACTTCAACCTGTAGCTCTTCTAAAAAACTTTCAAGATGGCATAAACGCGTTACTTGAGGCGGAAAATTAGCGCGTCAAAAAACGCGATAATTCTGTTGGCTACACTGATGTCCAATGGCAATAATTATGGCATTAAATTAAAAAAAAATATCTAATCTGTGACTTCTGTGAATTCAACATGGACGTCGTATGAAATCATTTCAAGGAATTTATAGATTAGGATTGGAAACAAAAATATGGACGTCGAAGCTGCTGCTTTGTGTATTTTATGAGCTCCGCTTATGTTGTATTACATGTACTGCATTCAAAAAAAAGAACAGCGTCGTTCATTTGACCAATCCATAGTGCTGAACAAACTTTTAGACATAAATCCATTAAAAGAAACTAAACACACTTTGGACCGACGCACCTCACAAAACAATAAATAAAAAATAAAAACCGACTTCGAAACACTACAGCACTAAAATGTTAGAAATAATTTAAATAATTAGAAGTAGAAGTGTTTATACATGTAGGTATTGTAGAAGTATAATTTGGAGCCGGTGCCCAAAATATATGTGCTGGTCTTGAAACTAGGCACCGACTACAAATTATACTTCTACAATACCTACATGTATAAACACTTCTACTTCTAATTATTTAAATTATTTCTAACTTTTTAGTGTTGTAGTGTTTCGATGTCGGTTTTTTTTATTTAAAAATTTTTATTTTTCAATTTTTTGTGGGGGAGCGGGAGAAAAATAATGAAGTCCCTTATAACCATAATTTACCCTACTTAATTTGTTGCTTTAAAATTTGATGTTCTAAATTTCCATCTCTGAAAGTCTTCACCAGAACATCACCAAATTAACTTGGGACTACTTTTACGCTATTTTATGAAACATACGGATATTACTAAAGGATGGGCCCCAATAGGGCTTATTTACTGCTGTCCATTGAAGAGTTCCGTTCTCCATCTCTGAAAGTCTCCATCAGATCTTCACCAAATTAAAATGGGACCAATGGAACGCTATACCTGTTTGAACAAAAAAAGAATTGTCGAAATCGGTTAAGATTTGACGGAGTTATGGAGGAACATAACAATAAATATATATATATATATATATATATATACATATATATATATACGCGTCGAATTGATAACCTCCTCCTTTTTTGAAGTCTGTTAAAAACAACAAACAACCACGCAACTCCTCACCACAGATAAAAAACAAAATCAAATCCGTTCTCGAATGACAGATGACAAACCCCTAGTGTAGCCACATCAACGCAGCAAGAAACGCGATAATCCCTTTGATGTGTCGAAAGAGACCGCCACCCTAGCTATCGCCAACGTTTAACGTCATTGAGAACGGCGTTTATAAAATTACGGCGTTGAGCCGGCCACACTAACGGAACGGTTACACACAGACGCTCGCCTAGCGCTTTTAGAGTGAGAGAGATAGATGCTTGTGACATCGGCAATAGGTAGGTACTCATTCAATGTGATGAAGTCATAAGACTATACATACATAGAACATAAGACTACACACAAGAATACATAGAACATAAGACTATGGTTGGTTATCCTATCGTTACTGTTTAGCATAATTACAAGTTTTTTATGATTTAGGTGTGTGTAAGAGAAACCTGTAACAGAAGGCCTGTGCTCTGAAGAGAGACGTACTTATATAGGCTACATAAAAAAGTACTCAACAACGTAAAGGAATATTGTTTAACAAAATAAATACCTCATTAGCCATAAAATAGTCCCTTAATAACTCATAGCATGGATCTTTATTTGTACTGTGGCATAGATTCCTACTGACCTACCTTTGAACTTCAGCCATGGACAGTGGTCACCAAGTTGATGTAGTCTATACTGACTGTAGCAAGGCATTCGACAGGATCTCCCACAAACAGCTATTATAAACTAGAGTACATTGATATCAGGGGGATTTATTGCGTTACCCAGGCTATCGTGGTGAACAACTATATTTTCAGCTGGGTTAGTGTACCTAGCGGAGTGCCCCAGAGCTCTTTGCTCGGTTCATCGCTTTTCACATTTTTAATAAATGATGTTCACTTGAGCCTCAGTTCGTCTCAGTTACTTTGTTTTGCTGATGATCTCGACAGCCTAAGTTCGTATTGTCTCAACAATAGCTTGGGTTTGAATCCTAGCAAGTGGTCAGTAGTTACGTTCACGCATAAAACTAAATTAATTAAGTACAACTAAAAGCTGCGCGGATTTTCTCTAAAAAAGGCAACACCGTTCGTGACCTAGGTGTGCTCCATGATTCTAAGCTTGTTTGACGATCATATTAATAATTATCATCTCGCGAGCATACAAATGCTGCGATACTGCGATCGCCAACCCGCCTGCCAAGCATGGCGATTATGGCAAAACACCTCATGGTTATGAAAACCACGAAGGAGGCCTTTGTCTTGCAGTAGGCGTCCAATGGCTGATGATGATCATGATGATACAAATCTCTAGGTTTCATTATGCACATGTTAAAGATTTTAAACAGGCCAAGACTCTCAAGATACTACTGCACACTAGTAAGATCTATGTTAGAATACGCATCCCAAATATGGAATCCCAAATATAGTAAAGCCGAATCGAATCCATCCAAAGAAAATTTATTAAGCTTTTGTGCTTTCGTCTTAAGATATCCTACGACTTCAGGAACTGTCACGACATGTGTAGTAGATTTTATTTCCTAACACTCCAGCTTAGACGACAGGTAGCAGACATTGTGTATTTGCATAAGATTGCAACATCTGCTATTGACTTCCGAACTACTCGGTAAACTTTACCTAAGGGTTCCGAGCCGACCCCGACATAGGCCCCAGTTAACAGTGCCTAAATATGCCACAAAGACAAAATAGTTTTAGTGTGCGAGCAAGCGATAAATTCAATAAAATTTCTGCAGGTCCCCACACATTCTTTGCGGGTGGATCATAGGTGGTGAAATATAATTACAGGATGTATTATAAAATCATTCTTTTCAATTAATTGTCTTCAGTTAGTGTAAGTTTTGTGTTTGATGAAGCATGAAGTCCATACATTTTTTGTTATGTTGTATCTATAGGCGAGAATCTGTTATTAGCTCTTAGTTACCAATTATAAGCTCAACTATACGATTTGTGACCTGATGATTCATTCTCCAATCTGAATAAATAAATGAAAATAAAAAAATACCTACATCGAATTTAAAGGTCATATTCGTTTAAATTATTTCTGTTTTTAGTGCTGTAGTGTTTTGAAGTCGGTTTTTGTTAACCTAATTTTTTTAAATCTGCTAAGGTTCGCCCTTTCACCCTTTACACCATTCTCTCAAATTTTATTTTATAAAGGAGGAAAAAAGAATTACCTAACAAAAAGTACTTAAATAGATTAAATGACTTCGCTTACTTCTCGTATTTTGTTCATTCCTAAACATTCCTCACCACTGTCTTGTGTCTTGAGTACCGTTAAACTAAAATTCTTCATACAAAGTTAAGTTTAAGTGGCCGCTAAGGTGATATTTTGAAGTGTTGCAAGTCGATGTTAATCCTAAAACATGACGCGATCAGTACATACTGATGAAAAATAAAAATTGATAATTTTAAACTTTTGCTTACACCGCTTTGCACTATAAAAGCACGATTACCTTTAAACATTCCGTAAAAGCATTAAGAACAGTCCTGTAAAGCATTATAAACACTACCTTAAAAGGTAAAATTAAAAAAAAGTAAATAGAATATACGGCGTATGTGGAGTGTTCTAAGGAGTCGTGTTTTTATAAATAATACAGTGTTTTATTGTTGCGTCCTTATTCCAACTTTGCTATAGTGAAACTCGCTCGCTAGTGAAGCAACCTCCGCGCCCGAGGACAGCGCTCGATGACGCGGCCGCCTACGTCACTGCTGGCGTCACTGCTGACGTCGCTGCTGACATCATTGCTGCTGACGTCACCGGGCTGGCGCGGCGCGCGGCCGCAAGGCGAGGACGACTCGGAGCAGGTGCAGTCGTGTGAACACCGCCGTCGAGGCGAAATCGGACGTTCATTCCACTTTTTTCGCTTGAAATGAAACGAAAAATCATATGATTTCTTTTCTGAACCAACAATGAGTCTTTCTTGCAAAATATCTATATCGGGAATTTTATAAATTTTTGTTGGTTTTATGGTGATTTCATACAGCCAGTGGCACTCAATTTTGGCCAATGCACATACGAATAAAAAAACAAAAGAAATATTTATCCCTACAAAATTCATACTAAAAACGGCCCCGATCAAAATTTAAAAAAATCATAATTAAAAAATTTATAGTAGAGCGCTGCAGAGTAAATCACACTGTGATTGGTTCATTCTGTGCGCCATGCGTGACGTGATTGTTGATTGGGCGATAGTAAGTAACAGCGTAACCGATGGTTGGTTTTATTCAAAAAGTAAAGCAGTCAAGTAAGTTTATGGCGCTCTCACTAGTGTGACGGGAAATTCAAGTTTTTCTATTTTGTAGCCAGATTGGATTCGTTGTAATTGACGAACTATACTGACCTGCAAAAGTAAGTATCACACTTTTTATTTTATATTTTTTTCTAAACTATATAAGTTAAAGATTTAAAATAAAAAAACATTTATCAACTAATTTTATCAGCTTCCTTTTAAACTATACTGCAAAATAGAACTTTTTTTCCAGTCCTTTTTATTTCTAAATTATATCTTGTGTACATAAAAAGTTATTGCAATTTTAAAAGTGTGATACTTAGTTTTGCAGGCCAGTGTATATAGAGAGCATGCAGTGGTGGTTCTAGCCCTAAATCAGAGCGCCCTTTGATAGACATTACGTGATAATACTACCTAATAAGACATAATTATATTAGTAATAACAATAGTGGTAATGCACACCACTGCATTGCATCTAGAAAAACTGAACGCCGGCAATTTTAAGAACCACGCTTCGTGATTCGTAACTAAAATGACGCTTCGTAAGAAAAACGAAGTGTGCTTTAAGGCCGGCCCTGGACACCATGTATAAAACTGGACAACCTATATAACCTGGTCAGTCCTGGCCTTGAAAGTAACAATTGAAAACCATTGTTATTTTCAAGATCAGGACTGAAGAGGATAAAGCTGAGAGGTCTAAGTTATATTACTTTACGATCAGTTTTACTCATAAGGCCTAGCGCGCACTGCCTTGCGTTTTTTTGCGCATAATCTGTAAAGTATGGAGTGCCATAGAAGTGCGCGCATTGCGGTGAAATAAACGCATGCGGTAAAGTCATCGTTGGCCTCCCGCTGCAAATTTGCGTTGAATCTAACGCACATATTTTTGTATCGCAAAGGATCAAAGGAAGCACCGCGCACTGCAGTGAAAAAACGCACTGCAGTGTTGCCAGAGGGGAAGTTTTCTCTTCAAATTCGGAGGTTTTTTTTTGCTTAGGTAAGAATTTTGGAGGGAAAAGATGGAGTCCGGGGCTTTTGGAGGTTGATCTTTTATCTCCAAAATAAGTAAGCACACGATGGAACGATAACATTTTGACACAAAAATCTCATACGGGCACATTTCTGCTACTAAGCATTCATTCATACAAACTGCAATCTACTTTCCGCTGAGTGTGAAAATGGTAGCGACAAAATGGGATGTTGTCGCTGCCAGTGCAGTTGTTGAGAGCCGTTTCAGTAAATATAACTAAAGATAAACTGCGCAATAGATTGTCAATTGAAACTGTAGAGGTAATTCTGTCAAAACTTTTTTGGATACGAACGTAGATTATTATATCTCATGAAAAAAAGCCCTTCATAGGTCTTAATGCCGTCAACAAGGGAGAGACCCAATACAATAATAAATATATTCAGATGGCGACTCTTGTATGGTAGGTAGTCCATTACGACAACGTGCGGGCCCCACAGCTGCCCCACTCGAACGACAAAACGTGCGTTTTTTTTACGGCAGTGCGCACACTCGTGACCGTAAGGTAGAATAAACGCACCGCGTTCCACCGCAAGGCATTGCGCGCTAGGCCTAACTTCCTCGAAGTTGAAGCATGCTTGAATAGCACCATTCTCATAGTAAGATTTTTTGACAAGATCAAACAATTGCCTTCATTCGTCGAATTATCTAGGCAAGTGGCAGGCTCAGATTAATGAATAAAATAGATGAAGTTTAACTTCGCAAGAATCTACGACTCTAATGTGGTCCTATTCCCGCACACGAATCTAAAACGTAGTGATTATATATTATAATTATTATTATATATTATTATTTTGCACGAATCTTCGATAGGAGAAAAAGAGAAAAAGTTTTTTGTCAGTAGGCCAATTTCCAGCTTGTTACATCCCTACCCGTAAATTTTTTTTTTATTAATCTGTGTTCCCAATGGGGGCGGCAACTGTCAAAAAATTTTAATTGGAGGATGTCCCGGTTTTTTCTATTTGTATGGAAAAAGCACAATAGGTATTTGTCATGTCGTACACCCCAGAGATGTGTGTTGTGGCTTTTTTTTTTAAATCAGTACCTACGCATTTACTGCTCAGATTGCAATAGAAAAGTCCAAGTGTGAATAATTTTACAACTATTTTCGATGTTTCTAAGTAACTTTTGTGAGTAAAATTAACATTTTACACTTTATAATAAATAAGTCAGCCAGTAAAGAGGTATTTTATTAAAGGCATGCGATTATTTCTGCAAAAATGATTTTGACAAAAAATATTTTTGTATTAGTCGGTCTTCCTTTTGCGGGTATACAAAACTTTGCTTTTTCAGTTTTAGTATAAACTATGGCTTTCCCTTTGTTAGTTAAAAGCATTTCATGACGTTTTTATGTTAAATTTCCGTGAAAAAATCCGAAAATAAGCAACACTTATAATAAAAAAAAAAAATATTGTCGGGGCGATTCTCAGCCTCTGTAAGTAGTTTCGTGTCGCCATCCCCATTCTGTATCATGGGGTTGTGCCAATAGCACATACAAATTTAATCAATATCGATAGGAACGTCGGTGGAAAGAAAAATAAACTCGATCACTCTTTTTAACTGACTTCAAAAAAGGAAGAGGTTATAATTTCGACGCGTATATTCTTTTTTTTGCTATGTCCTCGCATACCTCCCTCAGATCTTAACCGATTTCGACAATTCAGTTTTTTTTCGAATAGATAATAATGTAACGTCCCATTGGTACGATTTTAATTCACTCAGAGATGGAGAACGGAACTTTTCAATGGACAGCAGTAAATAAGGCCTAATGGGGCGCATCCTTTAGTAATATCCGTATGTTTAATAAAATTGCGTAAAAGTAGTCCCAAGTTAATTTGCTGATATTCTGGTGAAGACTTTCGGAGATGGAAATTGAGTAGGAACTTCAAATTTTGAAGCAACGAATTAAGGAGGGTAAATTATGGTTCTAAGGGACTTGTTTATTTTTCTCCCGCTCCCCCACAAAAAATAGAATAATAAAATATTTTAAATAAAAAAAAAAACTGACTTCAAAACACTACAGCACTAAAAAGTTAGAAATAGTTTAAAAGGAATACCTTTAAATTAGAAGTGTGTATATGCTACAGTCAGAAGTCTTAAGCGGTCAAAACTAGTTTTGACTGTTAAATTCAATTAGTTTTGACCGTTTAAGAGTTTTGACTGTAACATATACATGTAGGTATTGCAGAAGTACCTATAATTTGTAGTCGATGTCCAGTTTCAGGACCAGGACATATATTTTCCTCGCTCGCTTTTTAAACTGTGTTTAAATCCTCACAAGGCACAATTTCCACCATAGTTCGAGTCAACAGAACCACTAATCAATTAAATAACTAAAATTAGTAACAAAACAAAACTTTCAGCGAGCTCAAGCAAACCGAACAAATGCAATGAAGTTCGTAGCGTATTAGATGCACGATTTGCACCCTTAAAGTTGGCACCATCCATCGCATCGATCGGATCCGCAGCCAACTTCACTCGCAAAGCCAGGGCCCTAATAGGCCCCGTAGTATGAAGCAGCGATATGTTCGGAAGGGTTGTCAACGTCGCGCTTGAGCCCGGCAATTCACTCGAACTAGCGACAAATACGTTTCTTTTTTTGAATATTTTCGAAATTTCTTGCCGCTGAGTAATAATTGCTAGAAATGCAAGGCTCTTTGTTAGCCCAATGAAGTCGTATGATATCTTGAGATACGGATTTGCGACCATCTCGCTACTTCCGATAATGTCACATTTTTCATAATAAGGGGCCAGTTTTTTTTATATCTTGGACTTTAATGTCTCAACTCGCGAAATTCAAGACATAGTCCACTTATTTATGTCTATGTCACCAGTACTTAAAGTATAAATAACATTTTTTTTCGCTCAATGAAACTATTGAAAGTCGACTGAATTAAAAAGTATCCCAAATGCTGTTACTGTAATAAGTAAAACTGTCACCTTAATTTGATCGGTTACAGAAGGAGTCAGAAGTCGCGAAATGACTTTGGGTTGTATCAGTCGAAACCAACAAGGTTTTATCTATGCTATTCATTAATCTGAGGTGGCAGGTGAATAGATATTTTGTCGGGTAATTTTGAACTCGCTATGATTGATAACACTGGAGTCCATAGAAGTAATAGGGGTTAAAGTATGAAATTGCCGTTTTATTGCAATAGGTTCTTTGAATTGACATAGAATCTTCATGGTTTGAGGTTTTCGAATGAAACTTTTTTCAAATGGTTTCTATGATGTTCTTTTTTTAAAAAATGTGAAACATTTGAATATCGACTTTCAATTGTTTTTGTTATTCAATTTAGACAAGAAAGATGGATACTGCGAAAATTCGAGTGATTTTTGAATACGAGTTCCGACGCGGAACTAACGCGGCAGAAACAGCCCGCAATATCAATGCTGCGTTTGGAGAGGGGTCTACTAATGAACGCACCGTGCGATTTTGGTTTAAACGCTTTCGTGATGGAAATTTCGACTTAAAGAACGAGCCACGAGGAAGACCGCCCACACAGGTGAATAACGATGAATTAAGAGAGATAGTGGAAGCCGACCCTAGTCAAACTACCCAGGAATTAGCGGCATGGTTTAACGTTACCTTACCCACAATATTGACTCACTTGCGTCAAATCAATAAAATAAAAAAATACGAAAAATGGGTGCCTCATAATCACTCGAATTTTCGCAGTATCCATCTTTCTTGTCTAAATTGAATAACAAAAACAATTGAAAGTCGATATTCAAATGTTTCACATTTTTTAAAAAAGAACATCATAGAAACCATTTGAAAAAAGTTTCATTCGAAAACCTCAAACCATGAAGATTCTATGTCAATTCAAAGAACCTATTGCAATAAAACGGCAATTTCATACTTTAACCCCTAATATTACGGTTAATCTGACTCGCGAGCTTGACAGAGAGCTGTAATATTACTCATCGCAGCGTGTGAGAGTGAGATGGGGTGATTCTTTATCGTTTAATCGAGCGCCATGCAAAGATCTTGCGGCGCGAGCAGCGGCCATGCTTTTCAATATCTTGAATTGGTAGGGTTTGTGAATGAGAGATGGTGAACAATTTAACCATTTTGGATATTTTATTTTGTTTATTAGACGTGTAAAACAAGGCACTTTTCTTATGGTATTGAGTCTAACTGAGGTGAGCTGTGAGTGTTAAGGTCGATGTACTCTACAAAGTGAGATCCACAAAAATAAATTTAAATAATAAGCTCACAATAGCGTAAACAAAGCGACTAGCTTCGTGTATACATGTATGTGTGCGTGTCGTGTGCGTGTGCTATGCGCACACACAGTGACGCGGCGCGTGTGCGCGTGTGTGTTGCAGACCAAAGAGCCGATGCGTTACGATGAGGACGGCCGCTGGGTGTTCGACTACGACAACGCGCTGCCGGTAAGTGCCTCCCTACTGGTTCGCCGACTCGCTCACTCGCTGACTCCCGCTGACTCGCTGACCTCCGCAGATTCGCTCAACCGCGGTGGCTCTCTGACCTCCCCGCTGTCTCGTTGACGCCATTGATTCGCTGACTTCCCCCGACCTTCACTGACTGAACTACCGCTGACTAGTTGATCCCCACCGATTGTCACCGAACTCCAATTAAGAAATCTGTAATATTTACCCGCCAACTCCCATATATGAGTACAGAAATATCCCTTATATTATGGTTAGACAATTCCAAAAGCAATAGAATTTTGGATGTAGGCTATGGGTGTGCTACAAAAGAAACAAAATCACACAGAAAGCAATTCACGTAAAGTAAGTTGCCAATTACAACACTTTCACTGTTAAAAAGTTATCAATCAATCTCATGAAGAGCCAACCCACTAGTGAGACTTGGAAAGCTACTTTAAAGCGGTTGAATTTGATTTACTTACACGCACGCGCTCGCTGCCTCTGTGAAATAGAAATAATACGTCACTTTTACACAGCCGAGAGGTCGACCCCGGGTCATCTTTAAAGAACTATCCAGGACAGGACTTTCTGAAGTATCCAACAGCATTAGAACGGGCCGGCATGGCATGTACACATGTTCATCATTGTTATACACCGCACAAAGCCGATCTCGGGTCCTCCCCTTCTGTTCTGACGCAATATCCGACAGCAGTCGGCGCGGCGGCTGGCGCGGCAGCTCGGCGCCCTGCGGCGGCGGCTGGGCGCGCGGGCGCGGCGCGTGCAGTCGTCCTCGTCGGAGACGGCGCCGCCGCCGCCCGCGCTCAACCTGACGGGCGCCGCCATGCGCAGCACCTGCCAACGGCTGTGCGTGCAGTGCAAGTGGCAGGTGGACGGCAAACGCGTCCGGTTCGTGGATCTGCGGGACCCGCGCCTCTTCGACGCGGACCAGTAGCGGCGCCGGCGGCCGAGACGGCGAACCTTGCCTGTTTAGATATGGACCTGTAGTTCAGACATTTGCCTCTTTCTTATTAAATAGGTACCTACACGCCGCCAAATTTACTTTCGGTCCTATACTAGAGAAGACGTTAGTGCGTTCTAATAAGTGTAGTCTGGATGGGACGTCGCCACGTAAATTACTGAAGGACCTCAATAAATGTCGCCACCCCAACCCTCATGTTGTTAATTTAAATAAACCACTAATACTCGTAGTCTAACACAAGACGCGTGACACAAACATCAAACTCTCCTATAGTAAAACGAAACCACAGACGAAACGATGCACTTCTGCTACAAAGTGTTATTGAAATACCACAAAACCAGACTGAAAAACCTGTCAATTTGTGTAAAACAATTGAATTGATAATTTTAAACTTTCGTTTATTGGATGTGTTTAATTTATCGATGTTGAAGAAACAGTTTTCTGTGTCTGATGTTATTTAAAATAAAATGTGGTTACGTCTTTACTTTTACCTCAGACTATTTTAACTGCCTCTGCCGTGAATCTTTCCTGAAATATAGTTTCCTGTCATCTTAACTTAAGATATATACTTAAGAAAAGAAAAGAACACAAACGCCACATAGACATACTTAACACACTTAACTTAAAGATAGGTACCTTCTATTCTATGGTAAACATACTTAGGTATATTTATGCACGGTTATGGTATGTCTACCCAAAAAGGGCTCAAGCTCAGCATTTATCGCAGGTTATAAATAACCCACAACACTGATTTTCAGCAGAGGGCCGGCCGGTGACACACGGAACGTCAATTGAAACAAACACTCAGTAGGTACTAACATCATTATTGTAACAGTACATAAAAACAATCCGTACATGTATACATAATTATTTTGATCGCCAACACATACAAAAAGTTATCGCACTAAAAAATATATTAAGTACATATTACAATACATATTTTATAGGTAGGTAGAATAGATCAAGAGTCGTGCAATGGAGAGGAATAATAACGAGCCGCATTAGCATCTAATGCTGGAATAGAAAGGGTTTAGGTTTTTTTGGGAATTATAGTCCAATAAGACGACCCTTCTGACCCCGGCCACATTGACCCTCCAGGGTAAAACACTGACCCACCTGCTGACCCTGACTCAAGACTGGCTGGTGTTTAACTTTTTCTTGAAGTCCTGCCGAAAAAACGAACTCCGAAATATCGAAAAAAATATTTAGGTACCTACCTAAGTTGTTTCATATTACATTTTATATTTGCTCTAGCGAATATGTAAAGCTAGGAAGCTAGGGTTCCGTACACCGTATAAAAAAACGGAACCCTTATTGGATCACTCGTGCGTCTGTCTGTCTGTCCGTCCGTCTGTCACAGCTAATTTGCTCCGAATCTACTGCCAATTTGCTCTGAGTCTACCAAATCAGGTGAAATTTGGTAGGATGGTATAATCCTATGACCCTAACACATATGTGCAAAGTAAATACTTAAATATTTTTTTTTAAATAATTGTCATTTTCGGGGGACAAAGTTGGAAATTAAAAAAAAAGTTTTGCAAACCTTACTGTGTCATATTAATATATAATTTTTTTGTTATTATTGTAAAATAAATAGTTCTGATTTTATTCATGAAAGAAGATGAAAATTCACCATTCCCCGTCCCCTGATGTCCGAAACTACTGAGCCTATAATTTTGAAAAAAAAAATACAAAATATAGTTCATTGCTTGTAGATTACAGGAAAACCTATAAGAATTCTATAAATTGAAAAGAAAGTGGTAAACTCAATATAATAGGTTCACTTACGGAAAATAGTTCACTAAAACACCACTAGTGTTGGCGACTGGCTGCAGTGCGAACTTTTTATATGTTTATATTTCTTGTACTTGACGTTGTCACGTCAGTAGTAGTTGTTTGATGGTTGCTAAAATCTGTCTGTACTGAATATAGTACTGAATATGTACTGAACTTGTGCTTTACTTTTATTAAATTAGTATCTTCTAATCCGTGTTTCCATCAATATTCACAGTCTTCATACAGTCCACCAATAGCTATCAACTATATAGCGCTAGTAGTAGTTAACTCGCGTTTTATTGGATTTCAAATGTGATACCGCAATAAAATTTATTAAAAAAAATTGACTTTGGCATTGTACGGTACCCTCTCCACGCGAATTCAACTCGCACTTGACCGGTTTTTTTATACGATTTAACACTACCTGTTCTCTTTGTGACTTTCATTACTGACTGACGCTGGTAAAAACCCACACTGGGGGCCTACTAGTAATCCCGCACTGGGCGCACTCGCCAGGAATACGACTCGGAGCTGGACCCGGCGCCGGCGGACTCGGAGACGGAGCGGCCTTATGCCCCGTTCAACGCCACTACACCTCCGCTGCCCACCGGCCTCACGTTCGACGATTACCAGATGCGGTAACTCTTTTTGCCATTACACAGGCTCACACTGCCTCTTTCTTACCCGACGGTAAGTAGAGACGAGGTGCTTGTATGTTATGTGTGACTTAATCATGCATCATGCTGTGATCATGCTGGATCACGACGAATCGCTTGGTGTGTCTTCCTCGTAAACCGACTCGTTTGGAACCACCCGGAGGTCACATGTAGGTAACGATTTACTTGAAGACTGGGCGAGCCTTGGTGGACTGCTGTTTTGAAGGATGTCGAACTTTTGAATAAGTCGGCCATCGCGCTGGTCCGACAATTTGATACAGATTGCCGGATTTGCCGGGGGTGGCTAGATAAGGATAGCCGACGACGGAGAAGAAGTCGTCAGCGAAGTTACAGGTACCTACCTACCAACAGTGGACAAATATAATATTAGCATCGGGCCGAGTTTCATAAAACTACAACTTGTGGTTTATTGTGAAAATTCGAGGTGTATTTCGTAGCAGTATTTTTGTTAGTCTTTCGGTTAATCGACTTTGCAATGTACATCGAATTTAATTTATTTATCAAATTTCCCAACATTACTGTGAACTGTTAGTATGAGGGCGTGACTTGGAATGTATTCTAAGTTTCGATCGCCCGTGCATTATATCAGCCCGCATTATAAAAATGTGGTGTGACGCGTTCCCGCAGGTACGTGACGCTTCGCGACACGTGTCGCAGCGTATGCCGGCAGTGCGGCCTCGTGGTGCCGCATATCACCGCCATGGAGGAGACCCTCATCGCCGCCAACCGAAACGCCAGCGCCAGCACCAGCGCCAAACCATGACTTCATTACATGGTTTGAAACACTACATTGAAAATTTCAACTGTCTAACTATCACGGTTCTTGAGATAGAGTCCGCGCACGATAAGACTGTAATTATAATCAAAGAAGCTCTATAAACCTTAGTTAGATATTTAAACTTTAAACTTTATATTAAACTTTATTGCACACGAAATATAGACAGTTTTTGCCCACGCGCAGACTTATCGTGCGCGGACTCTACAGTCTAGTGACTAGGGTTGCCAACTTTTTTTCTAACAAATTAATTATTTTCGAGGCTATTACCTCTAAAAATATAGTAGATAGCAAAATAATGGTAAAAAATAGTAAAAAATAGCGGCAGTCGTGCCACGCGACTCACGGACTTAGACTTGAAGAGCGAGCTTTAGAAAAAGATTAAAGCTGGGTTCCGCTTTACGCAAAATATAGTAGTTTCGCCTACTATATATTTTTTTAGAAATATAGTATTTGAACCCCTAATATAGTAGGATACTATATTATATAGTAGGGTTGGCAACCCTACTGGTGACAGGCGGACGGACGGACGGACAGCGGAGTCTTAGTTATAGCGTTCCGTACCCAAAGGGTAAGGTAGGTACCTAACATCGTAAAATACATCCGAAACAGTTACGTGCTAAGTGTTCGTGGTGTTCGTGGCTAAGTTTACTGTTGAGTGTGTTTCATATCGATAGCAGCAAGGTCAATATGCAATTACTTTTTGCACTTAGCACAATAAACCGCGTTAAGATCGGGTCACACTGCATCTTTTATTATTTAGAAAACATAGCAGGGAAAGAATTAATTTAATATGTTGCACTTTGCACTGCGGCTTGTTGGAAACCTGGAAACATTGATGTCCACGAGAGGTGGTCGGTTTACCCTTACCTGGTCTACGGGAGTTCGACTCACACTCGGTTTTTATTATTTATTTTTATAATTATATAGAAATTGCACTATAATCACACCATGTTTCATATTTGTGTGTATTACCGTTTTTATCACTGTAATTGAGCTTTGATGTACAAAATATTTTTCACCTTTAATGGCTTTCTGCGTTTTTCTAAGACCGGGGTATAAAAACTATGTCACTCCAACCAAATTTTGATGCCACGGGCATCCACTCTGTCTACCTGTTAAATTCGTACCCGGGAATATAGGCAGTATTGCCGGGCACGGCAGATAGATAGATAGAGAACACTTCATTGTATCTACATAAAAATAAATGGTACATCCCAAAAACTTAAAAGTAACCCTGTATAGTAGACGTGTGTAGTTCACGAAAGAATGCTTCGGATGAAGGACTTCACTTCGTAAAACAACTCATTCATCCATTTACTACATATCTTTTTATACTCCCTCCTCCTCCTTAATAGTTCGTACATACTTCATTAACTAACGCGAGTCGAACGATACGAGAGCTGGAACGAAACGCGAGCTGCTGAACGACAGTGAACTATGAACTACTAAGAAGAATCATTTAGCTTAAGTGTTCAGCGGACGTCTATTTTATTTTATTTATTGGAAAAAAAGCAGGAAACAAAATTACTTCAAGAACAATATTGAAACTGAACCCATAAATATTTTTCACTATCTAGAGTACCTACCTAACTAAGTACCTAACAACGATGCGAATTGTGCAGTTACACTAAATATAATCATTGATTTTTAAGTATAATTTAATTTTATAATAGAGGTGGGCAGTAATACTTAACATAAAAATAAAGGAACAAGTAACTTTAAAAGAAAGAAAGAAAGAGGATATTTATTTAAATTGTTACAGAAACACGAAGGAAAGATAAAGGTACACAAACAAAAGACACGAACGTCAACAAAACAGAGATAAAACAATCGTGAAGAGAACATTTGAGGCATATAGGTAGAGTCAAAGGCAGCCGGGTACCATACCCAGCCACCTCGGACCCCAAACGCCTCAGGTGCCTCCGTGACAACAAAAAAAGGGGCTCCAACTCAGCACACAATACCGGTGTGTGCTATAGTTAGCATAACACCAGCAAAACTGATTTTCAGTTGGACCATATGATTTCTTCTTTGGCACCAAGCAAAACAAGACAGTGGGCGGGTCAATTAATTAATACCTAGTAAGCACCTACATGCATCGGTGGTAGCGTTCACGGTTGGGTTAAGATTTTTTTTGGCCTTTGACTGAATGCTAGCTTATAGTATAGCTGCAGATGTGTGTAAGTACCTACTACGAATAAAAAACCACTGTTTTTAACTATCACTGTGTATGTAGAAGTAGGCGCTCCGCGTCTGTGAGCGTGATCTAGCGAGCTGCTGCTGCTGCCGCATGTCGCGCGCGCTGCGGCTGCGGCGGCTGCCCGCGCTCGCCGCGCTCGCCGCGCTGCTGGCCGCACGCGCTGCGGTACATACCTTCGTCACGAGCTCCCTAGGGGCGTCCATTAATTACGTCAGGCGCTTAGAGGACGGGGGGTCTCGGCAAATATCACGTATTTTTTTCTCGTAGTGCAAAATTGCGACAGTTAAAATAATATTCATTGCGGTTATACGACCGCCACAAAGGAGCACCGGTGAGCCAGCCAAACACTACAAATACGCATTTAATAAAATCCCACACGAGATTAGGGGAGGGGGTTGAGTCAAATCTCACGATATCTCACTAAGGTGAGAGGGAGGCTCGAAAAATCGCCTCATGTAATTAATGAACGCCCCCTTACTGGCGCACCGTTTCCTATCGCTATCAATATCCTGACGGTTGTTTTTGATATAAGTTGTTTGAAATTGTTTAATTTCAATAAGCTTGTCTATTGACAGTACCTATTGTAGTAGGTAAGGGCTCTCGAGGTAAGTTTGGTTCTGTCTCGAGAGGAGGTTCTAATTCTAGGAAAATGTACCAGAGCTCTATAATAGATCTGAGATTACATTACAGCACGTAGTATCTTAGTATCCACTGTACCATCTGACATAAAGACCGCTGTCCAATCCATCAACAGCGATCTAGATCGCGTAGCATCATGGTCTGACAGGAGCTGTCTTGTGCTAAACCCTGGTAAGTCTAAGTACATGGTACTTGGTACTAAACATCGAATCCATAATACGATACAAACCTTAGCCCCCGAAAATATAGTCATCAGGGGTGAACCAGTAGAAAGGGTTATGGAAGCAAAAAATCTTGGTTTACTGATGGATGGTGAACTCCGTTTTGAAAATCATATCAGAAACGTAGTCAGTAATTGTTTCTATCGCCTTAAGTTTCTTTATAATATACGCGATTACCTGAGCACTGATTTGCGTGTCAGGCTCAGTGAATCACTAATATTATCCAGATTGAACTACTGTGACGTCGTCTATGGTGGCTGTATACTTGGTAGGACAAAAAGGTTGATCCAACGTGTGCAAAACGCATGTGCACGTTTCTGTTTCAAAATCCCTCCTAGATCTCACGTCAGCCCATACTTGGACGCAGCAAAGCTTCTGAATATAGAGGCACGTCGGCATCTACACCTTGCCAAACTACTCTTTGGTGTGATACGGACAAAAACCCCATCTTATTTGTTCGCAAAGCTTGAATGGTCCACCAGACAACGGTATGTGCACAAGGAACGGATCCTGACACCGGCGCATCGGACCATGGCTTTCCGTGGTAGTTTCAGGTTTGCGGCGTCCAAGTGTTGGAACGACATTCCCCCTCCAATCCGTGAAGCGTCCAGTGGATGTGCTTTTGGGCGCAAGCTCAGAGCATATTTGCTGGAGCATCAGAAACCGCCACTCCCTTCCATTCCAACCACACCGCGGTATGTGACGCTCGCGGGGAAACTCCTGGCACTGACTGAAAATCAGCGCTGAAGGCTTGACCCTCAGCATACTGCTGAGTCAGTTGCCATTTATAGCAGCAGTGACACGCCGTGACCGTTCGTTTTCCTTTCTTTTTTATAACATTTCGGTTGAAATATTTTCTTTGTTGTTTTTTTGTTTTGTTATTGGGGCGTGTGCACTGTTTTTATAATAAATGTTTTTTCTTCTTCTTCTTCTAGTAGGTATGGCCATTGCACGTAGTAAAGCCAACACGTGTAAACTTATGACACCAAACTGCTCGGAACAGTAACGTTTGCGAAGTTGTTACCTAGTAGGTACCTGCTAGAGGCTACAAGTTCTGACACTTCTTCAACGTAGGTATCGATGGCAAAAGAGGTTCGCAATCATAGTGAAAGGATTAGCCAATCACCGAGAGGAGCTCGCTGAAAACTTCGCTTTTTGGGAAGGTAATAAAGATGGAGCGTGCGTTCCAGCAGGTGGCGCAGAGTGACGAGCTCCCGGAGGCCGAGCTCGCCGCGCTCGTGCACTCGGGTGAGTCGGACGTCGCGCCTTAACCGCTGCGTTACGTTTGTATGAGAATCGCCTCGTGACTTCGTGAGACGTTATCAACAACACCGACATCTTGGATTATTTAGTATTATTTATCTTTAACTGTCACTGTCACTCTAATCCTGAATTTTTTAGCTAAATGTCGCTCTTAGTTGGCCAAAGTGAACAGACAACTGCTAACAGATAGCTAGAGAACACTACTGTGCATGAAAAATGGAATTACATAGATATACTTATAAGTGATTTAGGCATTGCCCTCACAGAAAGGACGTGAGACGACGGCGTGGAAAAGACGCGCCGTCTTTCTAATTCACTTTCATGCTACATTCAATGATACTACCTAAGTGTACGTGGACGGGACGAAGCCCACACAGAAGAGACGGGGCGAGGGCGCGAACTGTATACAACGCGCGTCGCGTCTTTTCCGCGCCCTCGCCCTTCGTCCCTTCTGTGTGGCCAGGGCTTCGACGTAGTGTCGACAGCACATCAACCGTTACACGCGTGCACTCTACTCAGTTACGTTACGGGCGACTTTGCGATGAAAGCGTAAAGGTTGGCGCGCTTTCGACCGCACGAGTTATCCGTCATGGAACTCATGGGGTGCATGGGTGGCGGCCCACAGCGGAGGCGTGCGCGGAGCAGACGCAGGCCGTGCTGCTGGCGCTGCGGCGGCGGCTCATGCGGGACAACTACGATTACGACCCGCCGCCCCCGCCCCCGCCCCCGCCCCTGCCCCCGCCCCCGCCTTCACCCGCGCGCCCGCCGCCGAAACGCACGCGCCGCACCTTCCGCTGACGCGGCAATAAACGCTATGCTCGCCTCGTGGCTTTCATTTCAGTGACCAGCCCCTGTACCAAATATCTACTGAACGATTCCAATCGTGTAACTGTTAAATTCAACACAAATTAAGTACTAATTGGTACTACTATCGATTTGGTGCGCGCATAATTAGGCCTCAGAGCCGAATTTATGGGATAGGCCCAGATGAGACGGGCACCATCTATAGATACATTTATTTTCTATCGAATACCAATTTTCTGGCGCTATCTAACTTTGGTGCCCCACTAACTTTGGCGTCCTTCTAAATCTGGCCAACTCGTTATTCGGTTTCATTTCTAAACTAACCTCATAAAGGTAGAAAAAAAACTAACCCGCTTCTCTAGCATACCTACATTATGCTAGAGAAGCGGGTTGGTTTTTTTTCAGTACCTACCACGGTCTCGATAGAACCGAGACCGTGGTAGGTACTGTGTAGCTAGCGTGTGATACCGTGCCAGCGCTCTAACCAACTAAGGGCCGGTTTCTGAATTGAGAAATTTATTAAGTAAATTCTTAAGTAACGTTCTGTCACACTCTTTTCTGAGAAATTCGAAGAAACAGCACTACAGTTAACTATTTAAGTCTTGTTGAAATTTTCAATTTAGAAACTGGCCCTAAGCAATTCGGATTCAGCTTCGTCTCTATCACCATGCCTTGGCTTGGCATGAGACTTGATGAAACTCAATGTGGTGGGTAAAAACATTGAAGTTACATCGGCTTTATATTTTGCAAACCTACTCGCAAGCATGCATGTTGTAGGTATAGGTATACCTATCATAAAAAAAGAAAGTGCTTTTGGTAGGATAAAATGCCACCTCGGTAAATGGATTGAGCAAATATTTTGCAAACCCAGTTATAAAATCACGTTTTATTACAACATTATTATACGGGCAAAATGATATGGGAGGCCTATGACAAGCCGGCACGATAAGGGCACGGAAACCGAACGCTACCATTTTAAATAGGTGGTAGGCTGCCTACACAGATATAGTGGTTGCCTACTTTAGTCTAACTTTATTGCCCATTTACTGATGGCATAACTTTGTATTCAGTTTATAAAGTAGGTAAGCAGACTACCAATATGTAGGTAAACTTAAAAAAAACTTTTCGTACCTGCGTAAGTAGGTGGTACCTAGTACCTATTAGATTATGACCTTGAAAAGAACAATTAAAAATTATTGTTATGGTGGTCCGATCGGGTCCTTTACAATTCTATAGATTCATCATCATCAGCCCACTGCAGGACATAGGCCTCCTTCGTGGTTTTTATAACCATAAGGGGTTTTGCCATAATAAATCTACAGATTAAGTAAGTATTATTATTTTTCGATCGTTTGCTTAGTGAAACTTCTAACTTAGAAACTACAAATTATTTAAATGAACTTTAATTCAGAAACTTCAGAACGCGACATATCATCGGCTTCTGAAATATTTTCAACGATATACCGCTAGATCCTTAATTGAAAATGCCACTAAACAAACTGTCTGTCTCTTCAGATTTTTCAAAAAAGATCGAAGCCGAATAACACTTAAGGTAGGTACCCGTTCCGAGTGGCGCCGGATTAAGAATAGCGTCACTCCATTTCCTTCCGTGGATGTCGTAGAAGGCGACTAAGGAAATAAATTACCAGGAGACGGGCAGCAGCGCCTTCCTGAGATTCCAACCTCATACTGCGATCGCCAACCCGCCTGCCAAGCGGGGCGATTATGGCAAAACCCCTCATGGTTATGAAAACCATGAAGGAGGCATGTGTCCTGCAGTGGGCGTCGGGTGGCTGATGATGATGATGATGATTTACCTATTAAGAATATCGGAACAGCCACACGACACAGTAGAAGTTCGCGCTCGGCCGACAGCCGAGGGCCTCATGCGCACTCGCCCGGCCCCGCCCCGGCCTCGTCCTCTCCGCCCCGCCATGCCGTGCGCCTGCCTGGCGTTGTGTCTCGCTCTCGGCCTCGGCTCCGGCTTCGGCTTCGGCTTTGGCCTCGGTGAGCTCGCATCTACGCTGGCGTTCCTCATCACCGCACTGGATCATTAGAGGGTCATAGGCTTCCTTTACCTACTTTTGGGCCAACCACACATATCCAATTTAAGAATAAAAAAAACATAGAAGTATTTTTAAAAACCTATTTAGAGGCTAAAAATTCCACCCTTGCCACCCGTGCCAGCGCTCTCCCAACTGAAGTAATGGGCAAGTGCAAGCATCGATGAAAATCGACCAAATCGTTGGATTGGTCGTTTAAAAATATTGTGGGTCGACTGAAAGAAGATAATTTTTTGATTCCGGATTCCGTTTGCGAAATATTAAGCTTAAAAGCGCAAATTTTTGTCCTAGTAGGATGACCGGGGGGGGGGGTCTGTCCTTTTTCTGGCTAAACGGTCGATTGAATAGAAAGGTGAAAAAATTCAGGGTAGTAGCACATAATAATGAACTTAAAAGGAAAACTATCACGGCTAAGTAGGCTTTACAAGTTAACGAGTAATAGGCGACCAACTTATACAAGGAAAACTTCCTACAAAGCCATTGAAAATAACGTTGATGAAGTTGTTAATTCTGTATAAATCAGATAAATCCTCCCAATAATACCCCTGTATCTACGGAACCCTACACTCAGCGTGGCCCGACACGCACTTGCCGGTTTTTTTGCCTGTGCTTAATGCCTGTTTGTTGTGTCAATAAATTGTAATAAATAAATAAGAATGTTCCCCCGGGCGCCACAGAGCCGCAGACGCGCGGCGACATGTCGAGGTTCATCGTCGCGGCGCTGCGGCGGCGCCTGCTGCTCGGCAGCTTGGACGTGCCTCACGGCGTGATCAATGACGCGTGGCGCCCTGGCCCGCGGCGCCCGCACTCGCCCCGCGCGGCGTCCGCCCGCGCCCGCCGCGCCGGTGACCACATACCCCAAGCGCCTCATGCTAGACCGCCGCCGGCCTGTGTGAACACCGTGGCGCATTCACTGGCTCCCCCGCCGATGGTTCCACCGGCGCCCCCGAGGAACACCGCGGCGCCCCCGAGGAACACCGCGGCGCCCCCGAGTAACACCGCGGCACTGCCCGCGATGCCCCCGCCGGCTCAGCAGTTGCAGCAGCTACTGGCGCAGCTCTCACTGGGACAGAGCCCTCTGTATTTGGGCGGCAACATGTACCCGGGTGGAAATACGTTCCTGAGAAATATGTACCCAGGCGGCAACATGTATCCAGGAGGCCTTCCAATGGCCTTCCGCTCTAGGTGAGTGGTACAAAACACTTCTAAGGCCGACCTTTTAAGTAAAAAAACCGGCCAAGTGCGAGTCGGACTTGCGCACCGAGGGTTCCGTAAAAATTTGTAGGTAGGTACTTACATATTGTCTCAGTATATATTGAAACGTGGTCTCTCACTATGGGCCTCATAAGAAGGCTCAAGGTCACGCAACGAGCTATGGAAAGGGCTATGCTCGGAATTTCTCTACGAGATCGAATCAGAAATGATGAGATCCGTAGACGAACGAAAGTCGTCGACATAGCCCAGCGGATTAGTAAGTTGAAGTGGCAGTGGACGGGGCACATAGCACGCAGAACTGATGGCCGATGGGGCCGAAAAGTTCTCGAATGGAGACCACATATCGGCAAGCGCAGCGTGGGACGACCAGCCACAAGATGGACAGATGACGTCATTCAAGTGGCAGGAAGACGCTGGATGCAGGCCGCTTCCAACCGGTCTTTTTGGAAATCCATGGAGGAGGCCTATGTCCAGCAGTGGACTTCTTGTGGCTGAATGATGATGATGATGACTTACATATTATAAATCCGAGGTACTTAGGTACATATTATAATTCCGAGTTTTTCCGAGGTTTTTCTGAACTTCAAAGACTAATTGTTGCATCATTTAATTACAAGTGTATAGTTTTTAGACTTTTTGATAAAAAAAATTGTCTTTGAAGTCCGGGAAAAGCTCGGAAACACTAGGTACCTCGCAAGATTGCGGTCTGGCGGCAGGTGCTTAGAATTTTTTCCGGGTACCTAATACCTACTGAACCTGAACTCACTCGGACTGGTAACACAATTGACAAGCCCCGGTGGGATAATTTTTAACGCTAGTTTGACATATATGTTTTTAGCTATCACTGTATGAAATTACACTACCTACAAATTTGTATGGAACCCTCGTTAAAACTAGAGTGAAATAAAGTATTTACAATAATAATTGCTGACACAGGTTATAAGGTAATTAAAATTATGTCAAAATAGTTACGTTCTAATGAGTGTCATCGCCTCGTCATCGGTATTTTTTCGGTACCTCTACCGCTACCTCTATAGTATAATAACTATAATATCTACCTAGGTACTTGGGTATACCCACAGAACCCACAGTGCTGCTGTGAAGTTAAACTACCGTCTCTACGGAATTGAATGAAACCACGCCCCAAGGTTTTATTTGTGTTTTAAAACGTACCTGCTTGGATGTTCAATGCAACTCGGTCGGAGGATCTCGTACCCAGCTTTGAATGACGATAGCTCGATGCTTGATACCGCGATTTCCTTACCTCGATGGTACTTTTTGTCGGTGGGTCATTACCTCGAATGATAAACACCTCGAAGGGTTTCTACCTCGACGGGTCTTTGCTTCGACGGTACACTTCATCGATGGTTTGTTGCCTCGAAAGATCATCAAAACCAAAGCAAATTTGAATTATGCTCTGAATGAAAGTATAATAATACTAGTGGACTACAATTGTAATCAACAATTATTTATTAATTATTTTACAAGTGAAACAGGAAATTAAGAATAAAAATAAAAAAAACCTTCTTTCTCATATGATTGATGTAACCAACTTTACTCTTTTTCTTTAGTCAAAATAATTTCTAAATATATAACATGTAATGACATAGATAATGACCCACCGACAAAACGTACCATCGAGGCATCAAGCATCGAGCTATCGTCAATCGAAGTTGGGTACGAGAACCGGTCGAAGGGCAATAACATTGCGTACCTGGGAGCATGCAGTTACATTTTCGTTGCAAAATCGTCCGTATCGTAAATGAGTAGAGTACAAGCTGTACGTAGGTATAGATCGTTGCACTGTCGACTGCTACATACGCCTATAAACTTGGTAGAACCGTGTCTGCACATTGCAGATGAAGCAGATTGGAGAAGACGACTAAAAGAAATTGCAGGAGATGTGGATGAACCGGTCCACATTCATCCACCGCCGGCCATAGCCGCCGCGGCGCCCGCCCTCCTGTTTTTTGTTAATACAGAAGCCAAGCCACCCCGCCTTTGATATGTTTTAATTCCATTGCGATTCTGCAAAACGCGTTTTCTACACATCAATGTAGACACAAAAGCAAAAATCTGATGTAACTGGTCAAGTGCATGTTGGACTTGCAAATGAGTTAATGACTCTCTAGTGAGTGTTGATATTGTATAGGTAGGTACTAACTACACTACTGTTTTGACCTTTACATACGACGTGCACTCTAATCAGTAGTTTAGAGCGACTTTGTCGTCAAATTGTACACTTTGAATCAGATTTTAAAAAATCAGAACAAGATATACTTTACAGGCCCATGTAGTTTACATACCGAAAAAAATAAAACCATCAATGCTAATGCCCATTATGGAGATTTCTTTAAGGTCGTTTCAGATAGTTTTGAAAAAGTTTTTAAATTGAAAAAGCTATCATCGAAAGGAAATAGGGTAGGATTTAGTGAATGGGCCACTGCCGGCATCCGGAAAAGTAGGGACACACTTTATTCACTATATGAGAAAAAGACATACACATATGACCCTAGTTTTCTACAGTATGTTAAATTATATTAAAAATTATTTAGGGCCGTCTGCCACAAAGCTAAATGCGAGCATATAAAAGCCAAAATTCTTAAATCGCCTAATAAATCTAAAACCATTTGGAATATAATAAATAAGGAAACCGGTAAATCCAAATCAGCGGACCGCGAATTTTTACTTAAGATAGATAATAAATTAATAACGTCAAATGAAGACATTGCCGCGGCTTTTGAACAATTCTTTACAAATGTTCCAATTATAACTACGGCTCCTTTAGATTCATCTTCTGATCTTGCAGAAAGTATTTTGAAACGATTTTTCGTTTGATTATATTGAAGCTCATACCGTGAATAAAGCGTTTAAAAAGCTAAATCTTAAAATAACTGAAGACCTGTGGGGTATGTCAGTAATAATAGTTAGCTCAGTAATCGATGTCCTAGCACCCCATTTGGCCAGAATCTTTAACAAATGTTTAGATGAGGGTACATTCCCAGACCTAATGAAATATAGTAGGCTCGTTCCTTTATTTAAAAGTGGCGACATGCAAGATCCCACAAATTTCAGACTAGTCTCGGTTCTACCCGTTTTGAATAAAATATTCGAGAAAATAGTTCTAGGTCAGCTACTTACACATTTTAATAATTATCAACTTTTTCATAGTGAGCAATTCGGTTTCACGCAAGGGCGGTCTACGACGGATGCTGGTGTCACATTAGTTAAACATATATTTAGTGCATGGGAGGATCGGAAGGATGCTATAGGTGTTTTCTGTGACTTGTCGAAGGCATTTGACTGCGTAGACCATAAAACACTTCTCTTAAAATTAAAACACTACGGAATAAATGGGAAAAACTTAAAACTTATGAGATCATATTTAGAAGGGAGGGTTCAAAAAGCTGACATAAATCATCAGGGTCGGAGGTTAAGATGGGAGTGCCACAGGATCTATTTTGGGGCCGTTCCTTTTCCTCGTATATGTAAATAAAAAAAATCAAAAATATTTATTACCATAGCAAAATTTTTACATGAACGGTACACAGCGGGCCCCGCACTAGGTAAAACCTGTATCGCGGACGCCCAAAACAGATTTATCAAAGAGTAAATATTTCAAAATTTAAAGACAAACATGCAATTGTCGTTATGAGAAAGAAATTTAAAACTTATTTTAAAAACAGGAACAGGAATATACATAACAATATTTGTAAAATGTATACATTTATACCTAAGATATATTATAAAATTATTAAACTATAAATATAAATACGAATTATAGGTTATAGGAATTATTAACTTATCTCGATATAGAATGTATATTATATTGTATTAATGTATATTATATGGTTCAAAACATGTCAGAGAAAGTATTGTTTGCAGATGACACGTCACTTATTTTTAAAATTAAGAGACAAGAAAATGACCTTGCGGATACAAATAATGCCCTCTCTAAGGTACTATATTAGTTTACTTCTAATAACTTATTATTAAATTCAAAAAAGACAAAATGTATAAAATTCACACTACCAAATGTCGAAATGGTTGACAGCAATGTTATATTGGGGAATGATAAACTATATAGACCTTGTAGAAGAAACTGTATTTCTGGGTATCACAATTGATGCAAAGCTTTGCTCCCAATTGAGGTCCTCATATAGGAAAGTTGGCAAATAGGCTCAGTTCTGCAGCATACGCAGTTAAAAGAATCCGGGAACTAACTGATGTCGAAACTGCTAGGCTTGTTTATTTTAGTTACTTCCATAGTATTATGTCCTATGGTATACTACTGTGGGGTCGGGTAGCAGACATTAAGACCATCTTCGTCCTGCAGAAGAGAGCGATCAGATTCATATATAAGCTAGGCAATAGAGATTCGTTAAGAGATTTCTTTAAAGAAACTAACATGCTAACAGTTGCTAGTCAGTATATCTATGAAAATATTATGTACGTTAGGAAAAATATCAGTGACTTAAAAACTGTAGGTAGCCAACACAATGTAAATACTAGAAATAGACATAAACTTTCGTTCCCAAAATTTAGGCTGGCAAAGGTTAATACATCCTTTATGGAAAGAATATTCTTATCTTATCTTATCTTATTGTATACGTTTCTGCAATAAGATCCCTGAGGATATAATAAGCTTGCCAGAAACGCGGTTCAAAAAATGTGTGAAGCACACTTTGTGCCAAAAAAGCTACTATAACATTAAAGATTATTTAGATGACAATGATGTCTGGAATTAAAGCCAGTTCAATGCATGAGTTTTAGAACATTTACATAAATCCTGTAAATTAAGAACTTGAAAAGACTAAGTTTGGAGTTTTTTTGTCCATTTTTTCCCCAAAATGATCTAGATTTTGAAATAGACACCTAGTTTAACTTGTAACGTTCATTAAGTCTCAGTTTCTGTGCTACTTTGAATAAAACATTTTGATTTTGATTTTTGATTTTGCAACAAAAATGTAAAGGTTAACCTGATGTCGACTGTACTACGATAGGTACAATCGACAGCATATTAACCCTATACATTTAAGTTGCAAAGGCGTTCGTAACGCAACTGATTACGGTGTGACTCATACAGTGCATTTTTTGTGTAATTAAGTTTATATTTTTAAATACATTTCCTGATTTCTAAAAACACCTTAAGGCTGCTCTTCCCTATAGCACCGCACTTGCTTGCGCATTGCAATAATATTGCAATATTATTACATATTATTATGTTTAATGATTGTAAAAGAATAGGTCAAACAACTGAAAATAAAATAACTGAGGTTTTGGACATAAAATGCACTGTACATTATAAATGTTACCAATACAGATTTAAGATACTCCGTACTCCGAAGTAGGCTAAGTCCCGCAACCTTGCGGTTGGCCGTACGCGATTGTTGTTCGCCGCACGGTTGGTTGCACGGTTGGTTGCACGATTGGTTGCACGGTTGGTTGCACGGTTGGTTGCACGGTTGGTTGCACGGTTGATTGCATGGTTTGCTCGCACATGGTAGATTTATTCCCGTTGTCCACTGGTGACATGTTTGTGTGGGAGTAATGAACAATACCTAAATTCTAAATAAAAACTTAAACACTAAGTATAGGTAGTGAATGGCGCAGGACGGGGCCGAGTTTCATAAAACTACAATTCGTAGTTTATTATGAAAATTCGTGGTACATTGCGTAACAGCGTCTAAAAGTTAAGCTGTGGATTAATCGACTTTGCAATGTACATCGTATTTTAATAGTAAACGACGAATTGTTCTATGAAACAGGCCTCAGGATTTTGAAAAAAAATTATAAGTTCTTATTTATTAAAAGATATCGTTTCCACATTGACGAATTAATGAGAATTTTTATAAAATAGTAAATATTCGAAAAAGTCGATATTTTTTGAATTATTGGGTTTAGTACTACCTATTCGAATAGTAAAAATGGGCGAGTATAATGGGCGAGAATAGTAAAAAGCCCTGTGTGCGAGCGAGACAGCATACCAGATTTTACAGCAGCCTCAATATCAACTTTCGATTAGTGTCCACTAGAGGACAACGGGAATAAACCGCATGGTTTAAGCGCACAGTTGGCTGTATGGTTGGTGTTGGCCGCATGGTGGGCCGCATGGCTGGTGTCCGCCGCACGCTCGGTCAGCCGCACGGGTGCTGTTGGCCTCATGCTCGGTCAGCCGCACGGCTGGTGTTGGCCGCACGGTCGGTCAGTCGCACGGCTGGTGTTGGCCGCACGCTCGGTCAGTCGTACGGCTGGTGTTGGCCGCACGGTCGGTCAGCCGCACAACTGGCTCGAGGGTGGCGGGAGCGCTGCACGGTCCCCGACGAGGGCGGTCAGAGGCAGCCCAGGTACGAAGACTTGCAGCACTTGCGGCAGCACGGATATACGTTCTTCTTGTGGCTTCCCCAGCGCGGGCAATTCTCGTTTTTGGCGTTGAGCTGCATCTTATACTCGCGGATCTTCCGCTTCTCCTCTTGCTGCAACCAGATCCGAAAGAGATGGCTAGAGTTCCAACTTAAATATTTTTTTAAAGTGAAATGAAAAAATCTGTAAACCCATGTTAACAGGGTGTGCTTATCAAAAACACTGCTTCACGAAAGTTACGATGTTTTGCTTGTTATTAGAAATCTAACGTCCTACTCGGACAAAAAATTGCGCTTTAAAGCTTGATATTTCCCAAAAGTATCTCTAAATCGAAAAATTGTCTTCCTACATCCACAATATTTTGAAACAACTAATCCAAAGATACCCCACACTATGGTGTAGGCGAGAAAAGAAATTGCATCTCGAATTGAGGTGCCTTACGTTAAAAAAAATAAAGATTTTATTCTACCGTTTTGTCGGCGTAATAAATATGTTTATCTACGCCAAATTTTAGCTCTCAAGTACTTATCGTCTCTGTGCTAAGCCGCGGACAGACAGACAGACGGACGGGCATGGCGAAACTACAAGGGCTCCTTGTTGACTCCGGAACCTAAAAACTGTTTCGTTACTATCAAACCAAAATATCTAAAACCTGCTGTTGACGTTGAACTTTGATGTAATAGAGATTCTTAAAACATTTTTGTTGACCAGGGGTGAGAATTATTTTCAATTAAAAAAAATTTAAATAAAAAATAAAAACTGACTTCGAAACACTGCAGCACTAAAAAGATAGAAATAATTTAAATAATTAGAATTTTTTATACATGTAGGTATTATAGAAGTATAATTTGAAGTCGGTGCCCAAATATATGTGCTTATTTACTGCTGTCCATTGAAGAGTTCCGTTCTCCATCTTTGAAAGTCTTCATCAGATCTTCACCAAATTAAAATGGGACCAATGAGACGTTATATCTGTTCGAACAAAAAAGAATTGTCGAAATCGATTAAGATTTGACGGAGTTATGGAGGAACATAGCCAAATAAAAAAAAAATATATATATATAATATATCGGGAACTTAAACGTCTTAGAGCGCTCTAAAATACAATTATCTTAGGGAACCCTTTACCTTCATCAGGATCCAGTCCCTGAGTCTCTGCAGCACGTATTTCTTGTTGAGCGCCTGCAGGCCCTTTGGCGTCGTCTTCTTGCCCTTGATCTTCGTCTCCACGAAGCCCTCTTCGTTCAACTGTAGCTTTGCCAGGTCTCCCAGGTTGAAGAATTCATACCTGCACATTATTGAAACTCAATATACATACACACCGTCCACCGTCCATTCGATTCGATTCGTCCATTTTTAGACACAGGCCTCCTGAAGGCAGGCCACTTCTTTCTGCCCTCGGCTATTTACACCAGCCGCTACCAGAATGCGCAGATATTCAGACCGGCAAGCTGGTGGGCATTCTACGCTTCATTTGCCTCTTCGGGGTCTTTACTCGATAATATTTTTAACCCATGGGTTTACAGTTGTTTGGCAGTTCCAAGATGTTTGGCAGTTCCAATCTCAGCTTGTTAATCTTACAGGCCATGTCAATTGCCATAGTTCTTCGGGGCATAGTCCCGCTTATATGAGACTAGATATATCTAGCCATAAGACGCTGAGTGACATTGACTTCGTGAACTAGTCCTACCATCATGACAGTCAGAAACGGCAGGACGAACCAGTTAAAGATTTGTCTGTGGGCTCTCAGAAATAGCCGAGGAGAGCACCTATATAGCACTTTGAACGTGACCTTAGTCTTGCACATCATCATCATCAGCCATTTGAAGCCCACTGCAGGACATAGGCCTCCCTCATGGTTTTCCAAACCATGAAGGGATTTGCCACAATCGCCACGCTTAGCAGGTAGGTTGGCGATCGCAGTATGCGGTTGGAATCTCAGGAAGACGCTGCTGCCCGTCTCCTGATAATGTATTTCCTTAGTCGCCTTCTACGACATCCATGGAAGGAAATGGAGTGACGCTATTCTTAATCCGGCGCCATACGGAATCTTGCATAAAAAAAACATACAAAAAAAAGATCCCGACGAATTGAGAGCCTCCTCCTCTTTTTGAAGTCGGTTAAAAATCGAATCTCGTGGTGATACTACCTACCAGTATTTGGCGTCCTTTATCCCCTGGGCCTTTCTTAAGTCAGTTTCGGAGACCGGCGCTGGCGAGGTGGACAAGGGGGCCTGGTGGTCCTTATGATCGGAGCGGGGGTAGTGGTGGTCGTGGTGGGCGGCGGGGGCGGCTAGCCCGTCTTGTGCGGCCGGCTCGTCTTGCTCGTCTTCCGCGCGGTACCCGGCTCCAATCAGTTTCTCCTAAATTAGAGGAAACATTAAAAATATATTCTAATCTGTTTAATTCTTAATAAAACTAAAGTTCTTATTTTAAAAAGTAAAAGTTGTAAAGATAAAAAGTACCCGAAACCGGCGTGCGTGTATGCAACGACTAATGAATGTTGAGGAAGCGAAAGTGGTCTGTCAGGATCGTGGCAAGTGGCAGTCCCTGGTCTCTGCCTATCCCTCTGGGATACAGGCGTGTGGCGTGTATGTATGTTCTTATTTTATTAACCAACTTCAAAAAGGCAGGAGGTTTAAGGTACGCCTTTCAAGGATCGAGGATGTTAATGTAAGTACGCCTAGATCGATTTGGATAATTTTTGTTTGTTTGCTAGGGTAGACTTGCCAGGTGGTCCCATGGTCATCAAGTCAGGATCTGATATCGGGTTCCTGGAGAAATCGACGAAACTCTTCAAATTTTAAAGGCACACTTGAAGCGATTTGGGTGTTATTTATAGTAATTCATGCATTTGCTTTTGGAAAACTCAATTTGGTGGGGTCGTAATTTATTATAAAGATCATAGCTTACGTAGTTACGATACGTTTACTTCAATTACACGGGAAACATTGTCAAAATTGGCAGACCGCGTTCTTGGCATTTTATTTAACCTGTTAGAATATGACCTTGTAAAGAACAATTAAAAACCATTGTTACGGTGGTCGGATATCGGGCCATTTATAATTTTACAGATTAAGTCGTCTCTAAAATTTTCTCGCACAGATAATTTTCTCCAGAACTTCTCATCAGTACCTACCTAGTCGTTAAAAAATCATAAAAAAAAATCGTGATTTTTTTTTATAAATACAGTTATTACGAGGTATTCCTCGCTTTACGCGAAGGATGCGTTCTGATCAATTTCACGCTAAGCGAAATACGCGTATAACGAGGTCAATGAAATAACAAGCAAAATAAATTACAAATTTACTTTTATTGCTATAAGTTTACAAAAAACGACCTATATATTTTAATTTTTCGAGAATTACTCATCTAACGTTTTTTGAGTAGAATTTTTTTTGCGCTCAAGTAAAGTAAAATTTCGTAACAAGTAACACCGTTTTCTATGGATTGCCGCAGATATAAAACACGTTTGACATCACTGTCCGAACTTTTCAACATCTCTAGACCAAAATATATTTTTGAAAGTGCCTCCTGGATTACACTTGATGATGATGTTCCGCGTCGGAACTCGTATTCAAAAATCACTCGAATTTTCGCAGTATCCATCTTTCTTGTGTAAATTGAATAACAAAAACAATTGAAAGTCGATATTCAAATGTTTCACATTTTTTAAAAAAAGAACATCATAGAAACCATTTGAAAAAAGTTTCATTCGAAAACCTCAAACCATGAAGATTCTATGTCAATTCAAAGAACCTATTGCAATAAAACGGCAATTTCATACTTTAACCCCTATTATTTTGCATTGCCATTAATTCTTCATCGCTCAAAGGCGCGTTATCAGTTGCTACGAATATTTACGTTCTTTTTTACTAGCCGGCGTAGACATTTTTATGAATAATAAATGTATGTAAACTAATTATTATGTTTCGATTCGCTGATCCACAAGTGCACAAGCAATATAAATTTCAGAAATTTAAATAAGAAACAACAATAAAATATAAACATCTTCAAAAATACGAGGTACTACTGGCTAATGCGATCATGCCACGCGAGTCAATGACGCGAATTTTAAAAACCGCGTTATAACGAAATCGCGCAAAGTGAAGTCGCGTAAACCGAGGTATTACTGTAATAAGAACCGACTTTAAAACATTACAGCACTAAAACACAGAAATAATTTAAACGAATTATGATTATGACCTTTAAATTCGAAGTTGGTACATAAGGTATAGTAGAAATATATCTTGGAGTCGGTGCCCAAAATGTATGCGCGGGTCATGTAACTTGGCATCGACTCCAAATTATGCTTCTACAATAGGTACCTACCTAGTAGTTAGTATTGTAGAAATATAATTATATTCCTACTTCGAATTAAAAGATCATATTCGTTTGAATTATTTCGACTCCACTAGGTACCTACCCGTGAAGTACCTACAATGCTGCGACGTACGTTACAGCGAAAGTTCATACTTACGAACCATATTCATACTGAACTACTTATGTTAATACTGCTGTGAGCGACGTATGTTGTATTTAGCGAATGTATGGTACATCGCAGTATTGTACTGCGCGGCTACTTGTCGTCTCCGAGCTAATCAAAAAGACTAGGTCCTTAAGGGATGAAAGAGGGCCTGCCTGGTTGAACCTCCGCCGAGCCGGCGCGCCCGCGCTCTGCAGACGGTCCTGCAGCTGCATCAGGCCGGACAGAGCTGCTGCGTCACCGCTGCGGTTAAGGGACTGCACGGTCTCTGCTATGGCGCCCTGCAGCTGCTGGTATAGGGCCTCCTTTAAGTCAAAAGTTTATTTCGTATAAAATATTTTAAACACACATTTCACCTGGAAACTTTAAAATAGGGTAGGAAGACTGAAGTAAAGTTTATTTCTTACTACGTAATCAAAAAAACTCGAGACTGAAATGGACATGGGCGGGACATCTGGCGAGGCGGGAAGACGGCAGGTGGACCAGGACAATCACAGAGTGGCGACCGAGAACAAGATGAAGGTCAGTGGACAGAGACAGAGAGAAAGTGCGTGGGTGCGGATCGGATGGCAAGGGACCGTGAGAGACGGCATTTGGGGGGATAGGCCTGATGATGATAATGAATTCAAAACCTGGAGTGTTTTGTTCGGTTAGGGTATTTTTGTATTTGTTCTCTATATTTGTCGAAACTTTTGGTGGATTTTGCATGATGCATGTTTTTTCTTGTAATTTCTAATGTTATTAATGGCGTACATTTGGCTAATTGCCATCGTCCACCGTACCTGGAATTTTGGAGTACCTATACAATGTAGTACCTAGTGACCAATCTCACCAAAGCACAGCCAAAGTTGTGACCCGCGTCTTTGGACAGAGACTGGCGAGTGCAGTCGGTGGGGGCGGCTTCCTATATTACGCACACCAATTCCCGAAAGATTGCACAAAAGTCAGAAATACGCTTGGTGCGCGCATATATAGGTACTATATTTTATGGTCCCTTTAATTCTGAACGAGCGCTAATCGCTTCACAACTTATCTGTTACCTTCACTTGCTCAAGAGCTGCAATCTCCTGCTGCGTGACGTCATAGGTGACGTCACCGGTTCTGTTGGGCGCAGCGGCGGCGGTGGCGGCTAGGAGCAATGCGCCCAATAGCATTGTGGCATTCACGTTCTATATTAGGAGGAAAAATATAGGTAATCTACCTACATATACTGAGAGCCAAATAAATTAACTCTAGATATCTAATTTAATTGAATTTGTACCAAAATACATAATAAATCATGCACATATGATGCACACATAATCATAATACGTCATGCACGGAAAACGTCAACTGAGATCCTGCGAACTGTCAGTTTTTACTGATAATATGGCTCGATACAAGAACTCTTTAAATTAGCTACTAGTTAATACTAAAAAGACTAATATTTTGTGCAAACGAAAAAGATAAATTATATTTGTTTTTTACGGAATACCAAGATGTCAATATCTTTGCGTTATTCATTTGAAAATATTAAAGTAGGACTTTCATTCACGTGTGAGACGAACTTTAGAAGGTCGAATTAGTCACACTTATTCACAATTAAATAAAAATAAAAACCGATTTCAAAACACTACAACACTAAAGACTTAGAAATAATTTAAAAAAATAGGTACCTTTTAATTAAAAGTATGTCTACATGTGATATAGCTCGAAGATTTGCCCATTTGAAGTGGCAGTGGGCGGGGCACATAGCTCGAAGAACTAACTGATGGCCGTTGGGGCGAAAAAGTTCTGACCTGGCGACCGCGGACAGGACGACGCAGCGTGGATAGGCCCCCCACCAGGTGGTCTGACGACCTGGTTACGGTGGAGGGGAGTCGCTGGATGCGGGTGGCACAACACCGGGAAGCTTGGAAAACCGTGAGGAAGGCCTATGTCCTGCAGTGGGCGTCAAATGGCTGATGATGATACATGTCGGTATTGTATAATATAATTTGTAGTCGGTGCCCAGAATATATGTCATGGTCATGAAACTGGGCACCGACTTACTTCTGATCATCACCAAATTACTTTTAAGCTATTTTATGAAAAATACGGATATTACTAAAGGATGGGCCCCATTAGGCCTTATTTACTGCTGTCCATTGAAGAGTTCCGTCCTGCATCTCTGAAAGTCTTCATCAGATCTTCACCAAATTAAAATGTGGCGAATGGGACGTTATATCTATTTTCAACAAAAAAAAAAACTGTCGAAATCGGTTAAGATTTGACGGCATAGTAAAAAAAAAACATACGCGTCGAATTGATAACCTCCTCCTTTTTTGAAGTCGGTTAAAAATACAAGAAATCAGTGAATATTATTAATTTATAATTGTAGAACTATATTCACTGACCTTATACCTTTAAAATTCGGATTGTCATATTCCCTGTACTATTTTTCGTGTGCAATACAGTATACCCTTGTATTGTCAATATTTAGGACAATGCCCATTTTCATTAGTGAAATTTTCTTTAATTTGGATTTCGTTTGTGACTTGATCGACCCGACCTACTTAATTTACATACCTACAGTGTGTTTTAGACGTACGTAGATATGTGTTGATATTTTGACTTTTTCAAGATTTGGTAGTAATCTTGTCGCACACAGTTAGGCATTAAATGTTTTCAAAGATTTGCAACATATTTCAACACAAATGACGCGGCATTAGCAATAAAACGCTGTGAATTTCAATATTTTATGTTGCGGTTTAAATTACTGTAGGTCGAGAAATTATTGGTAACGTAGTAAAAACCGGTCAAGTGCGAGTGGGACTAGACCATTGGCGTTTCGATCAAACACCCCGCCCTGGGTAGCCCTAACTCTAGTCGTCTCCAAGGAACAAGAAATCAGCTGCTTGTAAGCTGGCTATACGTAATTATTTCGCACTCTTGAGTCTAGCAGCGGCTTCAGTATCAGCCAGACGGACGCCGGACGGCACCCGCAGAACCAAACAAATGCCGAAATACTTACCCTAAACTAAACTAAAACAACACTTATTAAGTTTTCTTCTCATCACCAGCCATTTGACGCCCACTGCAAGACATAGACTCCCTCATGGTTAAGTTAATCTAGTTCCTTATTAAGTTAATCTTAAGCAAAGGATAACCTCACCTCATAGACAAACCTATTACGGGTTTCAGCGAGGGTTTTTTGTATGTTATATGTATTTTGTGAGATTTCTTGAATAAACAATAAACAATAAACGAGTCTCGCAGTTTCTCCGAGCTTTTTCTGAACTTCAAAGAATGTTTTTTTATTATTTTATTCCGAATGGATAGTTTCAGATTTTTCCTTGTATTTGTAGAATAATACAATATTACTTGCCAAACATAGTTCTAGGTCAACGGAAAGTACCCTAAAAATGTTTATCTACACTAATGTTGTAACATTCTACTTATGTTTTCAATACTTGACTTATAATTACTACTGTTATAGCGCAGACAACAAAACACTCAATTTAAGCAATTTCACATGATGGTATAATATTCACATCGATATCGTAAAATCTCATTATAACATCAATAAAACGCGACCAACTTGATTGCAGGGCCAATCAGGTTGGTCGCGTTTTATTGAAGCGCGCAGCTGCGCTCTCATTGGTTAAACTGTGATTATACACGTACGCGTGAATTTAATTTTTAATTGCATTAGTGAAGACAAAGTAGTGTATGCAACTGCATATAACACGGGTATTAAAACACTCGTTACTATTATGAAACTCGCTGCGCTCGTTTCATAAACTCACACTCGTGTTTTAATACCCTTCATTATATGACAGTTGCATAAACTACTATTATTCGCTTCATTGATTCCCTTTATCGATCGGACTCTTTTAATACGAAAGAGGTTTGTCAGGAAAGTGGCAACTGGCAAATCCTGGTCTATGGCTACCCCTCCGGGATATAGGCGTGAGTTTATGTAATGTGATGTAATGTAATTAAAAAACTAGCGTAAGGTTGGCCAATTTTTCTCCATCAAGTTTTGCGTACCTACTGTCACAGCTCTTATGGGAGTATTAGAGCACTACACATTACAATTTTAATGGAGACAACAGGTGTTATTAGGCGTACATGTCTGTGTCTGTATGTAAAATGACGACAGAAAAACTTAAACGTCTTGGAAACGAACGGATCACACCGATAAGGTGTTGGGGCACACTAGGCTTAACTCCAAACCGCGAGCCGTTAAGTGACTTCATTGCGTCCGTCAGCGTCAGTCCAACCAATGTGACAAAGCGACCCATTGAGGCGTTTTAGTGTTAACTCGCTGAGACCAGTTGCTAGCAGTTGAGAAATATAATTTTACCAAAGGCTTTTAAAGACTTTTAAGTACTTACTAACTCAGGTCCTGAGCGCATATCCTTCGTTTGTGATTTGAAATTTGACAGCGGATAGACTCCATCGTAGACTCATTAGCAGGAACCAGCAGGTACGAGTACAGTCGACGGCATGTCTAGTTTTACCTCCGTGTACTCGAATCAGTTACGTAATATTACGGATGACTTTGCAACAAAAGTGTTAGGTGTTGACGTATTGTCGACTGTACTTACAAAAATGGGACCAATGGGACGTTATATCTATTCGAACAAAAAAAGAATTGTCGAAATCAGTTAAGATTTGACAAAGTTATGGAGGAACAAAGCCAAAAAAAATAAAAAAAATATGCGCGTCGAAAAAAAATACAAAAAACCTTTAGTTTAGTTACTATATTTAACGTTACTTTCGGTTTCATCTGTATTTTTGTCAAAATACTTGGTGGATATTGTATGATGATTTTTTTTCTTTAATTTCTAAATGTAAGTACCTATATGTGACATCTTTTTCTAGTCTCTCTACTCTTTCATCCAAAATTCCTAATTCTAATTCTTAATATTTGCATGCCTAGAATAGGTAAAATATGATGGAAACACTATTTAGTTACAACATCTGAAATGTACCATAATTGACGCAAATAATTAATATCTTGTATCAAATCCGTTTAGCCCTAGTCAGTAATGTTAACGGCATCTTGGCATGAATATTGTAAAATGTCTCAGCTGTCGATTGTACTTGCATTTTCTTGTTGTATTGGCGTTAGGTACCTACGTGGTGGCAACTGGTGACTAACTGTATTTGAATCCCTATTCGCGGTTTATTTGTTCGGAAATCGGCGCTGTGTTGTTCGCTAACCGCTTTACCGGCCGCCGGACAGAGCACCACAGAAGTGACGTGCCGCCTTGCGATCACTGGCCGGGTTTCATAAAACTACAAATCATAGTTTACTATGACAGTTCGATGTCCATTGCGTTGCCGAGTCTTTTTACCACAGAACATAGGAATTTTTACTTTTTGATCTGAGGGTAGACCGACTGCGCAACGTACATCGAACTGTCATAGCAATTACGAATTGAACTGAACTTCACACAGAAAGAAAAAAATACTTAGACGGAAAATGCAGTTTGTTGGTTTCGTATTTTTTGTGTCTCAGAGGTGATTAAAAAGTATACCTACACTACACTATTTAAATAAAAAAAGTACCTTGAAATAGCTGTGTTTTTATGTGCCATAAATAATGTTTGTGTGTGTTTTTTTTTTGTTAACGTTCAATGGCAGTTCCACTTTTCTTCTGCTTTTGTATTATACCTATCTGCTTTATTTTCTTTATTTCCTTTTTCTGTATAATTGTTTCCTTCTGTAAAACTGTTTTGGAAAACGGTGAAATTGGCCCGAGGTAGATCTGAGCAATTTAAGTTGAGTGTTATTAGGGATGAGGATGGCTCCATGCTGAAAGAGGAATTTAAAGTAATGGAACGTTGGAAAGGATATTTTGAAAGTCTGTTTCAAAATCAAAATCAAATCAAAATTTTTTTTATTCAAAGTAGCACAGAAACTGCGACCTAATGAACGTTACAAGTTAAACTAGGTGTCCATTTCAAAATCTAGATCATTTTGGAGAAAAAATGGACAAAAAAACTCCAAACTTAGTCTTTTCAAGTCCTTAATTTACAGGATTTATATAAATGTTCTAAAACTCATGCATTGAACTGGCTTTAATTCCAGACATCATTGTCATCTAAATAATCTTTAATGTTATAGTAGCTTTTTTGGCACAAAGTGTGCTTCACACATTTTTTGAACCGCGTTTCTGGCAAGCTTATTATATCCTCGGGGATCTTATTGTAGAAACGTATACAATGCCCCATAAAGGATGTATTAACCTTTGCCAGCCTAAATTTTGGGAACGAAAGTTTATGTCTATTTCTAGTATTTACATTGTGTTGGCTACCTACAGTTTTAAAGTCACTGATATTTTTCCTAACGTACATAAAGAAGTTTGAAAGAGAGGAGCGGCTCATGGAAGGCGATTCCGACCGTGAGGCGGAACCTAGTGTTGCTAGCGTTATAAGTATGGAAGAGATTGTCAAGGCAATGAAAAGAATGAAACTAGGTAAGGCTGCGGGATATGATAGTGTCGTTAGAAATGCTGAGGGCTGGTGAAGGCATTGTAGCTAGCAAGCTATACCTGCTTTTCAACAAGTGCTGGAGGAGTGGCAAAGTACCTAAGGACTGGGGTATGGCCGTCATAGTGCCGCTTTATAAAGGCAAAGGGTCCCAGCAGGTGTGCAAAAACTACCGCGGTATCAGCCTTCTCAGCATTGTCGGCAAAGGTTTTGATTGAAAGAGTACTAGATGTGACTGAAGAAAGGATATGGGATGTGCAAGCGGGTTTTAGAAAGCGAATGAGATGTGTGGACCAAATCTTCTCCTTGAGGCGGATGGTGGAGAAACTTCTGGCCAAAATTCAGAGGGTTTTCTGTGCGTTCGTCGACTTGGAGAAGGCTTATTATAATAGAGTGGTGAGGAATGACCTGTGGTCGGTACTGTCCATATATGGGGTGGACAGCGTCTTGCTGCGAGCTCTGAAGTCTCTCTATGAAGACTCCAGTGCTTGCGTTAGAATTAATGGGGCGTATACTGACTGGTTTAGCATCCGCAGGGGTGTGAGACAAGGATGTGTCGCCTCCCCATGGTTGTTCAATTTATTCATGGACTGCCTGAGTTGCCTGACTGATTTGAAAGAGAATGATGAAATGGCTGAGTGCAAGATAAGGATTAGAGGTGAAAGGGTGGAACAAGTGAAAGAATTTGTCTATTTGGGGAGCCTCTTTACCAGGGATGGTAAGTGTGAAGGTGATATAGAAAGAAGAGTAAAAGCAGGAAATTGTGTAAACGGTGCATTGCACTCCTTTGTGAGTGGCCAAAACATCTCCAAAAGAGCTAGATTGGCTATCCATAATGGAGTGCTGGTCCCAACACTTATGCATGCTAGCGAGACTTGGGTATGGCAAAAGAAGCAAGAAAGTAGGATTAATGCAGTAGAAATGAGGTCCTTGAAAAGTATGTCTGGCGTTACTTTGAATGACAGGATACGCAATAGTGTGATTAGAGAACGTTGTGGACCGAAAGAGGATGTAGTGACTAGAATTGAGAAAGGAATGTTGCGTTGGTTTGGACATGTGGAGAGGATGAAGGAAGAAAGATTGACAAAACAAATATATCGAGCGAATGTGGATGGAAAGGCCGGTAAGGGACGACCCAGACGTACATACTTCGACCAAATAGGGGATGTATTAACAAAGGGCAAGATAAAAAGTACCCGAAACCGGCGTGCGTGCATGCAACTACTAATGAATGTTGAGGAAGCGAAAGTGATCTGTCAGGATCGTAGCAAGTGGCAGTCCCTGGTCTCTGCCTACCCCTCTGGGATACAGGCGTGAGTTTATGTTATGTTATGTTTGTTTCCTTCTATCTAATTATGCTTTATTTTCTGTATTTGTTTTTTCTGTATAATTATGTAGTGTATGTCTGCGTGGCGTTCAGTGGCAACGGCAGACCGAGGCGGCGATGGTGTGACGACATGACCATTACCTGGGGGGCAAGAGTTGGCCAAAGACAAGGAGGAACGGAAGTCTAGAGGGAAGGCCTTTGCCCAGCAGTGGGACACAATCATGCCTTCATAAAAAAAGCTCCACAACCTTCTGTCCGTTACACAGCACGATCAGGCATCGAACCCGGTCCCGCGAAATCACTTCCTCCCGAGCCGTCAGTTCCACAATCACATTGTTTAGGGGAGCACTGCTTTGTTTACATCTTGCTGATATTGGAGATGGAGAAGCGTTCGCTTATATTTTTTTTTTTTTGCCTTTGTGACATAAGATGTAGGTATTGTTTACGTAAAACTATTTGACAGCCAGCGACAGCAGATAGAAATGTCAAACGGCGATTTATGAACAACAACTAAAGTGGTGTCTGCCAGGAAGTTGCTATTCGTCTGCTTACTTTAAAAAATAATAGGGGTTAAAGTATGAAATTGCCGTTTTATTGCAATAGGTTCTTTGAATTGACATAGAATCTTCATGGTTTGAGGTTTTCGAATGAAACTTTTTTCAAATGGTTTCTATGATGTTCTTTTTTTAAAAAATGTGAAACATTTGAATATCGACTTTCAATTGTTTTTGTTATTAAATTTAGACAAGAAAGATGGATACTGCGAAAATTCGAGTGATTTTTGAATACGAGTTCCGACACGGAACTAACGCGGCAGAAACAGCCCGCAATATCAATGCTGCGTTTGGAGCGGGGTCTACTAATGAACGCACCGTGCGATTTTGGTTTAAACGCTTTCGTGATGGAAATTTCGACTTAAAGAACGAGCCACGAGGAAGAGCGCCCACACAGGTGAATAACGATGAATTAAGAGAGATAGTGGAAGCCGACCCTAGTCAAACTACCCAGGAATTAGCGGCATGGTTTAACGTTACCTTACCCACAATATTGACTCACTTGCGTCAAATCAATAAACAGCCCCGACTCATGAATCGATCTTCACCATTATTGCTCCACGACAACCCGAGACCTCACACAGCACGAGAAACAATTTTGACCCTTCAGGAACTTCAGTTAGAAACCATTCGTCATCCTCCGTATTCACCAGACCTTGCTCCAACGGACTACGATTTTTTTCGTGATTTGGACAATTATCTACGTGACAAGAAGTTTTCTTCCCAGGAGGCAGTACAAAATGTTTTCACACAGTTTGTGCAGTCTAGATCGTCGGAGTTCTATCGCAAAGGCATTAATGACCTTCCCATTAGATGGCAGCAATGTATAGATAATAATGGCAACTATTTTGATTAAATAAATTTGTTAAAAATTTAAAAAATAAACAATTTAGATTATTAGTACAAAGCGGCAATTTCATACTTTAACCCCTAATATTTAAAATACTTGGTTAGTGATTTAAAAAGACTGTTAGAGACTATAGGCGTGATATTATCTTGTGTGACTCTTATTGAACCTTTTCGATTCTAAGTGGCAGTGTTATCTAAAAAGAAATTTCACACCACATTTCTCAAATTTTGGTAGTCAGAATAACTCGAAATTGAGTAAGAAAAGAGAACTTCGTAAATTTCACACGAATTAGCAAAAGAGGGATGGCTTTCGTACATAAATCTATAGTCTTCAATGTTTAGCAGATGTTTACAATTCACAACGAAGAACACCGCGACGGTGTGGGCGGGGCACATAGCTCGGATAACTGATGGCCGTTGGGGCGAAAAAGTTCTGACCTGGCGACCCCGGACTGGACGACGCAGCGTGGGCAGGCCCCCCACCAGGTGGGCCGACGACCTGGTTACGGTGGCGGGGAGTCGCTGAATTCGGGCGGCACAAGACCGGGAAGCTTGGAAAACCATGAGGGAGGCCTATGTCCTGCAGTGGGCGTCAAACGGCTGATGATGATGATGATACAAAATTCCGGTGTTGACGTTTTACACCACGGTGTTACACCATGGCGTCACTAGCGACCCCATGACATTGGCGAGCGTTTCGGTGGGAATTTTAAAACTGAAAACTAAAATGTCTTTTTTTACTATTAAACCTTAACTGTGACCAAACATATGAAATAGATTGTAAATAATGTACGTTTTGGGACATTACAGGACAGTTTTTAAAATTCGTCATCATGTCTATTAAGTTAATAATGTGTGCTTACGAAAGTTTTAGTTCGAAAATTATGTAAGTACCTACAAATTTGTACGGAACCCTCGGTGGGAGAGTCCGACTCGCACTTATCCGGTTTCTATCTTCCTCTCCGCTAATACCCGCTACTTGGTCGAAGTACGTCCCCCTGGACAGTTATTGGAACTTAAAACTAAAAAAAAATATTTATGGTCTTACGTGTTCATCGCAAGCTCATCCCAACTGCGCGGATTTTGTTCAGGTTATCTGTCGAGAATTATAACTACCGCGTCATGTAAGCGATAGGTATGCCTCGGTTATTCATTAGTCCTCAACATTCGGGATGGATGCGGGAATTGTTACGTGTTAGCCTCTGATTGCTCCTGCCATGCGTGCACCTTCACACTTGCCGACACGACAACGACACGATAAGAGAAAGAAAGAACCCACATCGTATGGATGTTGTGTCCACTGATGTGTCGCTGGGAATCTTCCTAATACAACTCACAAAGAAATTAATTATGGTATTTCAAGTCATCGTGAATGTACCTATGATACTGTCGTGATAGGTAATATGCTTGCGTTTTAAATCGAAGCAACGGTCATCATGCGGCACTATGGGAATGTTCCCAAATTCGCGGGTGCAGTGCATTTTTGGCTAAACGTCAGCAACGAAATATTTATAAAAAAAAAAATTGTCTTGCAGTTTTTAACAATCAACACGGAAAAAGTTAAAATATCAATGTTTTTTTATAAGACCCACCTTTTTGCCTACATTTTGACGGCCATCATCCGACCAACAAAAGGCAAACAAATAAAAGAAGGTTTCCGTTAGTAAATAATGGAGAAAGTTAACATTAAATTAACGAAACACGTTTTGTTAATTTAAGAGACAATAGGCAAACGAAAAGCTACAATTATTTTATACAATAGTACGTAGATACCAACATACCTAGACCGTGTCATATGTTGTAAAAATGCGTTAATTATTATTTGGTGATTGCTTCTGACTTCCTTCTGACTTCCTTCATTCTGATGAGTACCTACTCTTGTATTTTTTCTGTACGGATATCTAATGACAACAGATATATTATCTATGTTGGGTAACAACTAGGTATTTGTAATTCTTTCTCCTGGTTGTGCAATAAAGTGTTCTCTATCTATCAGCATTAAAATTTTTATTGCAAAAATTCCTATAAATCGTATTAGTGTGGCTGGCTTTAGTGCATTTTGAAATCACGTCTACGTCCCCACTCTCCCCGCTCCTGGCTAAACGGTCGATTGTAGAAACGTGAAAAAATTCAGGACACAGTACATAATAATGAACTTAAAAGTAAAACTATCACGGCTAAGTAGGCTTTACAAGTAAACGAGTAATAGGCGACCAACTGATAGAAGGAAAACTTCGTACAAAATCAATTGAAAATTACGTTGATGAAGTTATTAGTTATGCAAAGCAGATGAAGCCCCTTCTTTCTGCGGAGCCCTACGCTGCACGTGGCCCGACACGCACTTGGCCGATTTTTTCAATATAATCTGTAGCACAACCTTAAGCCAATCGTACATGAGATCCACCATGTCGACTATTTCATTATTGCCACAGTGAAAGAGCACTTAGCAAACTTTTGTGAAAACACGGTTAAGCCATAGTGCCTATTATGTCCATATTTACGTAGCCTTTATACGTCCCACTGCAGGGCACGGGACTTCGCTCAGAGAGAGAGTATGGGCTTAATTACCACGCGTGCCCACCGCGGAGTGACAATTTCAAACGCTGATGTATGCGGACACCTCAGATACTCAGGTTTCCTCAGAATGCCCATTTTGATACATTCAAATAAAAAAAAACTGTAATAGGCCGTATTAATGTTGTTAGTTTTAATAACTTAGTTCTAATAAGTCAGAAGTTAGGTACCTCTCTCTGAGGCTTTTGTTTTCTGTATTTATTTTCTCTTCCTCCAATTCGTGGTAAGCGTTGCTGGTTGTACAATTACTTAAAATACTTAATTGTTACCTAAGTTGCTGTTACCACTCATTGTATAATTGTTTGTTTACCCTAATAAAATAAATAAATAAATAAATAACCTATATCCTGACATACCTATATCCAAGATGTTCCCAGTTTTATTATGTACGGTCAACAGCAAGTGAACCCTTACATTTTAGTTGCAAAGTCGCCCCTAAAGTAGCGTGATAGATTGCACCAGTGTAGAGGTTGTCGTGAGTGAGAGGAGATACAATGTGCTGTGGACAATGATTGCCTACTTGGTAGGTTGAGCTTCAGTAGTCCACTTTAGGTGCTACATATTATAAAATATGCTGAACTCTAGGGGGTTTGAAAGCCGCGGTTTTTAGGAACGATTACGTTCACGGAACAATTTTTAGGTTTCTGCCAACAAGAAAATGGAATGACAAGAAAATAGAGCAAAAGGAGAATGATGACGTCTGTTTATAAAACGTCTGTGATAACAATAACTCCACACAACACAATCACTTGTCCTCCAACACAATCTAGGACACTGAAAACTTTAACGGCCTTATTAATAAAAACACGAATCCTTAAACACTCGATAAACGCCGTTTAAAATAGTCTGTGGTGACAACAAGGAAAAGACGTTACCACAGATTAAATAATCTGCCTCTGCGGTGTGCTTTATAGGAATCGTGTTTTTTTTATAAATAAGGCCGTTTATCTAAAAGTGTATTTTAATATTAGCCTAATATGTTGTCATTTAACATTGTTTGTTTGTTATAGCTCTGCTGGTGTTATGGTGTGTAAATAAAGCATTACTATGTAGGTACTTTTACTCTTGCATCACAAACATGGAAATATACCTAGACTGAGGCCATTTGTACAAATCTGCTGTGGGAATCGAGCCCACGACCTCCGTTTTAGTAGTCAAGCGTATTTATTAACCGCTAGACCAAGGAGGCCGTCCGTCACCTTGGTACGCCATGACGGCGTTGAATGAATCAATAAATGAATGAATAAAATCGTTATTGCACTAAGACAACTTTGTACAAAGGTGAGCATAATACTAGATAGTGTATTACAAACAAACAGCGTTGACAAACGTTTCAAAATGACCCACTATTAACCTATGCTGATAGACCATTTTATGTGACCTCTAATAAATCGCCCAATTAACGTCCACGTCGTCACGCATGGCGCACAGAATGGACCAATCACAGAGTTATTTACTCTACAGCACATCTTGCGATCATTTCATTGGTGACGATCACCCCAGACGACTTAAAAACGCTTCCGTTTGCATCGCTTCTTAATAATATTTCATTGGTGAAGACTAATCGAGAGGACAGGGGCCGTTTTTGAGAGTGAATTTTGGAGGAGGAAATACTTATATGGTTTTTTATTTGTAGGGTAGATGTAATGTAACTTAGAGCCATCGCCCACGACGACTTAAACGCTCCTTCGCTTCCGCTAAAATGGAAGCAAAAGATATGCTAGGTACGCTGTAGCGCGTTTGCATCGCTTCTTAATAATATCACAAAATGCGCTTAGAAGCGCGTACAAAACTCGTCGTGGGCGATGACTCTAAGAGCAAGCTTGTAACCAAAAAAATCTCTCCCTATAGATAGCTAAGTAAGATCCCAAAGCCAAACCAGACAGCTTTCAAATTAAAACTCTCAGTGAATCTACCTTATCAGTTCCGGGCTGAAAGACGACTCCTTAAGTAATTAAACAAAATGTCGCCAAGCGGCCCGGAGCGCTAAGTGAATGAGATGGACCGCAGAATCCCAGAATGTATACAGATAGACAAGTAAAGCACAGAAATAACGCTGAATAGAGAAAATACATAGAAACCTTTCCACAGTAATAAACTGGGAGGAGAGTATCTTAAAGGCATACTCGTAGTTGTTCATTAGAGTGATATTAGTTCGGCAATGGTCGTTTCATTGACACTGTTGGTAGTCTAGTGACCAATCGCTTTCTAATTGTAGGTAGATATAACCCGTGCAACTTACGGAGCCTCGCGCGATTTGATCTCCTTCGCGAGAGATGGCTATTTAATTCGCGCGGGTGCAATGATGCAATGACATTGTAATGCTTAGTAATGCTACTTAATAGCGTCAAATAGTAGTCATTGTCGTGCTAATATCACACTATTGAACAACGATGCGACTCCTGGCTCTGGTTTTGTGGTACCCAAGTACATGGCTAGAGAATACATTTCGGATTTCTTTTTTGTTTTCTAATTTACAGAATTTCTGATTTTTTTATTAAATTTGTTTGCTGGAAATACACTCCGCGGCACATCGTAACAACGACCAACTATAACTGCTAAAGTCTAACATAGTATAGGCTAACATAGTACAATCAGCAAACAGAACGTCTACGTTGAAATTCATTTTTGATTTCTGACTACGTCTTCCAAAAGTGTGTTGTAGGTAGGTAAAGTAAGCGTCTCGATCTCGATAGCCGGAGCTTCCTCAAAGGCGGCCTATCTGTCGACCCGAGGGGGCCTTTCACAAAAATAAATAGCAGAGCAGCAGTTGCAAACATATTTTTTTTAAATAAAAAATAAAAACCGACTTCAAAACACTACAGAACTGAAAAGCTCATATTACGCTATTTTATTAAACATACGGATATTACTAATTAGATCCCATTAGGCCTTATTTACTGCCGTCCATTGAAGAGTTCCGTTCTCCATCTCTGATATTTTGCATAATGAAAAGCGATTTTAAGTGTTTTGTCTCTTTCTTGAATTAATTAGCAAATGTTTCACCATAATGACAGGAAATAACCCGAGTTTTGAACAAGCCTCGCTCGTTAGCTTCTATTGGCTGGTGCCACACACACACACCATCGACTGCTTTACATTTGAACAGGTCTTCGAAACTCAATTTGCTTATCATAATTGGAACCCCTGCACTCTCCAAGTCTTGAACTAGGATTCGTGAAGCCAAATCAGCGTTTTCAATAAACAACAGACCATTACCGCTCACCAGTGACCGTAGAAATTGCATCAAGTGCTCTCTTAAATCATTGTCCCTGAACAAACAAGCGACGATGCCTCTTGGCTCCTCGAAACCTTGGTACGAGGTTCCGTCCTCGACACAGACGAACGTCCGTGGCTCGTACTTGGCTAGATCCTTTGCCAGTAGTGCCAAATCACTGGAACGTAAAACATCCAAAATAACCTCACGGCGTTTCTTATAACTGAGTTTCAACCATGCGGCTCTGAGTTCAGTAATCCTCTCTTCTACTTCGTTGAAGACTTCTTTAGGCTTGGAAACTGCGTCTATCCAGTACAAGGCAGCCAAGTGGTCGACGCAGTCTGAGCTGAGCGAGCGTCGGTGCGGGCCGGCCAGCCAGCCGCAGTCGTTGAGGCACACGGAGCAGCGCGCGGCCAGTGCGACCTCGCTGCTCACCGACACGTCGCTGCACCACAGCGACAAGTACGCGGGGGGAAGCTCGCGCAGCAGTGCGAGCAGCTCGCGCGTGGTGCGGTACGCCGCCACCGGCACCACGCGCTGCCGGGCCGTCACGTCGGCAGCCGCGCCGCAGAACTCCACCAGGAAGCTCTTGCGTCCCCACCAGTGCGCGCTCGCGCTGCGGCCGGCCAGCTGCGGATGTTCACACGCGCCGCGCTCTGTGCTGCGAGCCAGCGCACGCCGAAACCGCGCGAGCGCACTCTCCTGCACGAGGATGCGGCGCAGGCGCCACGGGTACTGCAAGCGACCACAGGAGGGGCGACTGAGTGCATCCCGCTCACTACTTCCCGGTAGGGCTACTCTCAAATGCCCGGTAGGGCCACTAGCTACTCACCTGGTAGTCCTGGCTGGCGGCCAGCAGGCGGGCGACGGCCGAATCGATGTCGGCGGTGCGCGTCACCACGGCAGTGGTGCCGTTAGACTCTGTAGGGGAGAACACATCGATTGATTACTTTGACTTAAAGAAGAGTTTTATTACATAGCCGCGTCTGAAATATTTATGCCTGCATAAGAAGAGCATTTGAAGCAGCGAAGGAATAAAACAAAAGAAAACAAGTCTGTAGAGGACCTTGACAATACTCTCTTCCAATTTTAGTGCTGTATATTATATGCCATAAAAGTAGGTACTAGTGTGAAGATGTAGAAGTGGATGATAAAAGGTGGGCAAACTACTAACGAGGTACCTACACTGATAGCTCACCAGATATCATTTTGTTTGACGAACGAACGGTCAAACAAAATTCTGAGATTAGATTACATTAGATTAATACTCTTTATTGCACACCATACATTATAAAGATACATGAAAATCTTAAGTAGGTACCTACCTAAGTTACATAGTAAGTATACAACTGGCGGTCTGAGTCCAGTTTTTTAAATGCATAGGTTTTCAACAAAGTGATATTGCTGCAGTAATGGTCGTTACATTGACGTTACCGGGAGTCTACTAACTATATTTAATCATAAACTTATCTCGGCGCCTCGCGCGATTTGAACTCCTTCGCGAGAGATACCTATTTAATTTGCGCGGGTTGTACAATTGCAATGACATTGTAATTCTATTGCTTTCTAGACTACGAAATAACGACAAATAACAACCGTTGTCGTGCTTATATCACTTTATTGAACAACGATGCGTTTATTAGACTCTAGGCCCGACTTTGTTGTCCAAAGGCGCTATTACAGTGAAGCGCTACCTACCTAATGCGTCCTTTAGCCACCGGCCACATAGTAGGGACGGACGTGGGGCGAGCGCGCGGAAAAGACGCGATGCGTTGCATAGAAATCGCGCCCTCGCCCCGTCTCTTCAGTGTGGGCTTCGTCCTGTCCGCGTCCCTTTGTATAACAGTGAATTGGATAAACGACCCGTCTTTTCCGCACCTTCGCCCCACGTTCCTTCTGTGTGGCCGCTGGCTTAAACAACGAAGCTTTACAGACTCACCTATACCACGCGATGACATAAATGGCGTATCCGGCTCGAAGGAATAGGCTATGCGCTGGGCGGGGTAGCTGCAACGACAAACGTTGACAAAATAAATACCTACTTGCTGTGGATGTTTACCATGATGAGTTAATTTACTACCGCCCATTCTAAAACCCACATATTCTCTGCATCTTTACGATATATTTTTCCAAAGAATTGCCTGCGAAAAGAGTGACATAGGAGATACTGAGATTCGCAGTTGCAGTTATTCATGGCGTGTTAGTTTTTTGCAGGAATGCATCTGGTATCATACAGATATTTATCTCCAAGGAATTAACCTTGACAAGGAAATTAACAAGGAAGTTATTATGTTTTCATTGGGATCTCCAACAATCACAGCGCTGGTTTATTTAGTACTCAAGATATTTACTCTACATTGGTATCGACAGAACAGAAGCCAGCAAAAATGTGAATAAAGTAGTGTGGTTTGGTGTCCAGTATGCGTCGATGTTTGTAAACGAATCTTTTGTTATGCATATAATAGATACATAAGTTTCATTAACCTTTTGGTCTACTTAGTTTTTAGCAATAGAAAAAAACTAGAAAAAATAGACCGGGCCGCCGGGCTCTAAGATCTAAAACTAGAAAGATATCTATTTTAACAAAGAAAACAAAGAGTAAACAATTCATAGTCACAAATAAGGGAAAAAATCTCACAGAAATACAAGATCACACATTCCAAAGTTAGAGCAAACATCCTATGTGCTTGTATAACGATGTAAGTTCCTAGTAGCTGCTGTCCGCGATTTCGTTCGCGTGGAAATGTTGATGTATATTTTTCCGGGATAAAAGTAGCATAATGCTATTCCAGGATCTCTGTGCAAAATTTTATTTAGATCCGTTCAGCCATTCTGGTGTGATTAAGTAACAAACATCCATCCCCCCTAACTTTCCCACTTATTAAATAATAGTAATGAGATTTATATCAGCAGTAAAGATTAGCAATTGACCCTCTGTAAATGTTCCGAGGTGCACTAAATAAGAAACGGCTTGTAAAAACTACAGTTATTTTTCGTTTACCTCAAACAAAAAATGACTATAGTTTTCAACACGCACCCGGCTTCCAAACATAGCCGCACGAACAGGTGCAGCGCCACGGCGCATTGCACGTCCTTGCAGATAACGTGCACGGAGTCCACCCGGCGCAGGCAGCGCGCGAGCAGTGCGCACGCGCACAGCGGCATGTCCGCCGTGAATACGAATCGCTTGTACCACTCTGCGAAGTAAACACGAATTGTTTGTACTGCTCTGCGAAGTAAACGTGAAGCGCTTGTACCAGTCTGCGAAGTTAACAAGAAGCGCTTGTACCACTCTGCGAAGTAAACGTGAAGCGCTTGTACCACTCTGCGAAGTAAACAAGAAGCGCTTGTACCACTCTGCGAAGTAAACACGAAGTGCTTGTGGAACTCCAAGCGATTCGCGAATTCCCTGATATTAAGAACGGCAGAAAGATGTGGAACGCGTTACCGTCGCCTGTTTTTATAGAGACGTATAACCGGGTGTCCTTAAGGCTGGGTTCTCCGACATCACCCCTAAATCAGTTGTCTTAAAATACATTTTACTCTCTAATCGTTAGTATTTAAAATCTAAAAAAAATACTTTTCAATGTCCTATTTAGGGCCGTCGGCCATTATTTTTATGATTATGTAATCTTTATAGCATCAAAAAAAATCGCGAGCGTGGGAAGGCCCCCCACCAGATGGCCTGACGACCTGGTTACGGTGCCGGGGAGTCGCTGGATGTGGGCGGCACAACACCGGGAAGCTTGAAAACCATGAGGGTGGCCTATGTCCTGCAGTGGGCGTCAAACGGCTGATGATGATGATGATGATGGTGAGTCGAAATTATCACTAGATATGGTTTTATTGAGCTGTACTGAGTTTAGGATAGTACCTAAAAATATATCAAAATGATTATCACTGAATGTGTTAGTGACGACGGTCATCAAAATTCTATTAATAGAATTTGTATTTCTATAATTTCAAAAAATTAGGCATTCCTCCCCCAACTTTTCGCTCGCGCAGCGCAATAAGCCAGCGCCGTAAAACTAGAATCAAACGACATTTAACAGGTAAGCACCTAACATCGCTCTAAGACATTTCTGGTCTTATTCATTGAATAGAGCTTCCCCATGGATAATATTATTAGATAGACAGTGCATTCAAATAGCGTTGGCGCAAGCCAGCTTAGAACATATTAATTTAATCAATCAATCAGCCCGTACTCGTCCGCTGCTGGTACAGGCCTTCCCCAAGACTTGTCACTTCCTTCTGTCCTCGGCCTTCCTCATCGAGCCACTGCCGGCAGTCAGCCCAACGAGCTGGTGGGCGTCCCACGCTGCGTTTGTCAGATCGTGGTCTCCACTCGAGAACATCTGTACAGCATATGTCCTCTGTCGTATGCGACCAGCCCACTGCCACTTCATCTTGCTAATCTTATCGACTATGTTAGTCATCTTAATTAAGATAAGATAAGAAAATTTTTATTGTGCACCAGAGCACATAAAATAAAAAACATTTAAAGATACGGAGTGCTTAGTTCTTTGGCGTATTGTCTCATTTCCGACCATATTCCACAGCGCGCCGAGCGACTTTGAATTGGTGGACTAGTCCTGCCGTCAGTGTTCACGCTTCAGCTCCGTAGGGCCAGAACTGGCAGGACCCATAGCTTGAAGACCTTGTATTCAGGCTCTGAGGAATAGTCAAGGAGAAAACCTGACTCAGTTTTCCGAACGCACTCCAGCGCAAGTTGTCAATTACATGAATAAGAAGAAGAAATTACATTTATTTACCGCCACAGGAGGGGTCGTAAAAAAGACAAAAAAGCTCATTCCCGACCTACCGATCTTCGGCTCGTATCCCTCCAAATCCACTTCGCTATAGTGTTGGAACTCTTTGGCGATGAGCTCGATGTCGCAGCGCCTGATCTGGTCGGCCTCTATACCCCGAGTCTTCGCTTCGATCTGCACGAAAAGCTCGGCGAGCTCGCGCACTTTCTGCGCGATGCTGTTCAGCACTGAGCGCTGGTCGGAGCGGTCAGTGTCGACGGATAAATTCGGTGGTTCGAACCTGGCGAGGGGCGTTTTGGGTTGGTTATTCAAAACCTATTGTCTTAGGTATTTATATACCTCAGCGCTTGAAATTGCCAATCCGCGGTGGGCACGCGTGGTGATTAAGCCCGTACTCTCTCTGTCCCTGAGAAAAGGTCTGTGCCCTGCTTAACGGCAATTAATATAATATTAAAACAGATTATTATTTACTGAGAGTGTCTGCCGTAAAACTGCGATACAGTTTGGCAGAAGGGAATATATTGTGTTACTTTATCGCTGTACTTAAAAATTAAATAGAAAAAACCCAAAAAAGTACGATCAGGACGATTCGAAGTCACTTTGTGTGAAAAACTATAAAAATTAATGAGTGTTTCATAAGCAGCCTATATACGTCCCACTGTAGGGCACAGGCTTTCTCTCAGGCAGAGAGGGCTGACCGGGACAAGACCGGGAAACTTGGAAGACCATGAGGGAGCCCTATGTCCTGCAGTGAGCGTCAAAAAGCTAATGATGATGATAATTCAAGAGTATTTGAGGAACCCTGAGTGCCTGAGGTGTTCATGGTAGAACATCAGCACTCGAAATTGCCACTCCGCGGTGGGCACGCGTGGCACACTACCAAAAAAATGTGGCCTTTGCATCTACGTAATGAGATGATTATACAGCGTCCACTGGCACCTTCACTCACACTAGATGGGTGAAGGGACCACTTGGACGCTGCAGTGCCGTGGACATTTGTTTTTAAATGGAGTAGGCTTGCTGATGCCGGCGATTAGGACTGCTCATTACCAATGCTCTTGAATAATAACAGAGCCTAATTTGTCTTACTGTAGGGCACAGGTCTACCGTCAAACAGACAATAAAGGCTTTAAACGCATATTCACTCTCTGAGAGAAGGCTCTACTGTCATATAGGGCTGTTACATATTAGGCTGTATTATTTATTCAAGAAAATAAAAATACAGCCTATTGTTAACTTAATTCCGGATACTTGGTCTTTTGTCCAGGCCACATCTTGCGCTCATTGAAATCAATGAAATCATTGGTGAAGACTTTTTGTTCGTATGCTGTATTATCATTCAAGAGTATTGGTAGTGTACTTAAATTCCTCCTTCGATAAGAAATCGAGGAGGCCGGGGACGAGGAGTTTTCGAGAAATTTCGAAAGTTTTCAATGTATCGGGTTAGTTTAGATACCGTTGGTACCACGTTGACATTCACTTCAATTTGCGGGGGCTAGGGGGTAGCTTTAATACAAACGCTCTCCATTTTGAACCGACTACGTGCCGTAAGTAAGGCCGCTTGTATGGTTCCTCCCGTAGCTTCTCTTATAGCTATCGCGTTTTCGTCTACGCGGCCAATTATGAAGATAACACGGTTTAGATAATTAGGTTTTAAAATGTACAAAATAGATACTTGCGTTAGCGCATACGCAGAAGCTTAATACCTATGTTACGGCCCAATAATCGTATAAAACGCCTAAAATTAAAGTTATAGCAAAACAAAACTAGAGGGTTTAATATCTTTCAGGCGCCAAAACTTCTTCTGCTGTGTTGGCGCCTGGTAAATAAAGGAACCAGTGATCTGTTCGAACCACTGACAGCTATGATATCTTTGGTCTACCAGAAATACTGAAATGATACGGTTTCAGTGAGTTGACCTATTACCCACTTGTGTCATGATTTTGAAGTCCAAAAGACAAACTTGAACTCAGTTTCTCAGTATCAGTATCAGATCAGTATCCCCGCCCCCTCCCCCCCCCCACTTCGTCTCACCCTTCGAGTAGATAGATCCTGTTGTTGCAAGCGTCCAGCTGATACTCGGTGCTCGGTCGATCGTCCGCTAGGATTGGTCGGAACTCGCGGTTGTGCTCTTGCAAGTATTTCTGAAATGTGATACAACAAGAATTACTTACAAATCAGAGTGCTGATTAGACCTGTCAACTGTATAACTCTGCATCTACTGAGCATCGCGGGTCATTAAAAACCTACGACTAGGATTTGGCCTGGCATGTGAGGGTGATACGTAGTGGTTATATTCTCTTTGGTGATGTCAGGATTTTTAGGCACCTGTCAGGATTTCGGACTTAGAGATGTCAGTATGTTTTATTTTTATTTCAGTTGTAGCAAAACCACCAATTTTAATAATTATTCCTAATTAAATTAAATTAAATTAAATTAACTCCTTACAAAGCAAGATGTGCGATTTGTTTTAATAAAACGTACGACGTATTTCTGTAAAACGACAGTTAGATTAGATTACATTAGAACACACCAGGAAACAAAATACATTATAATAATAAATAATAAAATAATATAAAAATTCTTTATTTCAGGCAGTACCCATATATTGTTAGTAACAATGGTGACTTAAGAACTATGTTAGTAACAGTAATAAAATTAAAAATTTAAAAGGCTAGTCTAAGTTTTCATTAAAAGGCTTAGAAGTCTAAGTTTTGGCGTATACAATTGGCGGTCTTATCGCTAAAAGCGATATCTTCCAAAACACCTTAGGATGTGAAAGTCAAAGTCAAAGTCGAAAAATTTATTCACTGTAAAAACAAAATGTTTACTTAATTAACGTCAAAGCTGTAAGTTTCACAGTTGATAGATTATGCTTAGAAGAAGCTAACAAAGGAACTCCACATTTATTCTTTTCAAGACAGGTTTGCTTAATAAACAGAGTTTTCAACTTAAAGTTACACTACACTGATGCTTATGCATTACTACTACTCTCTTCATCTATAACTGAAAGATGAAGGTATACAAGGTAGGCAGGTATATAAATCAGGCTTTTTGTCAGGATTTTCAATTTAATATTCTGGTACCACTTCCCACGACGACGGTGTGTGGTGATGTGGCGGCGCAGACGCAGTGGCAGTACTGGTGGCTGGTGGCGCGTTCCTAGCGATTCAGTCGCGATTAGAGATGGTGCGTGGAAAAATTGAACGGAAAGAATCCGAAGAATATGCCCAAAATAAAAGTATTCCGAGAAATCCCCCAAAACAGGTTTTTATGCAGAAAAAAACGTTATTACTGTTTGCATCGAATAAAACACACGATGCTAAAATGAGTTATTTTATTGAATGGAAAAAGTAAGAATTGTTTTTTCAGCATAAGAAAATTCTCGGAATTATTCCATGTTTTTTTTTTTTCCGAAATTCCGGTAAGAACCCCATCATCAGTCGCGGTGATTTGGCTGGCCGTATACTCACACTCTCTGTCTCTCACTGAAAGAAGGCTTATGCTGGTCAGTGTGACCTACAGTGACTGTGAGGCATATTTAGTTTTTAGCATGGACTAGTTTACCGGCTTCCTGACTCACCTCCAGCAAGTCCTCGGTATTTGGAGAGTCGAATGTGAGCTCCATCGTGACTGAAACCAAGAATATACGTCACATTAGATAACGTCATATACCTATATCATCATCATCATCATCATCAGCCCACCTTTGCCCACTACTGAGTAAAGGCCTTTCTCCCATCACGCAGAGCGCAGGGTTTGCCACTTGGCCGAGTGCGAGTCGGACTATCGGATTATCTATACAACATTTGACACAACGATCGAGAAAAAACGGCAAAAAATCACGTTTGTTGTATGGGAGCCCCCCTTAAATATTTATTTTATTTTAATTTTATTATTTATTTTCGAAGCGAATATAGAACTTCATATTCTGTGAATATTTCAAGCGTCTACCTGTTGCCGTTATTAAAGCGAGCAAAAAATGGCAACAAAAATATTTTGTTGTATGGGAGCCCCCCTTAAACATTTATTTTATTCTGTTTTTAGTATTTGCTGTCATAGCGGCAGCGGAAACACATCATCTGGGAAAATTTTAACTGCCTAGCTATCACGGTTCGTCATGAGATACAGCCTGGTGACAGAAAGCCAGACAGACAGACGGACAGTGAAGTCTTAGTTATAGGCTCCCGTTTGGCACCCTTCGGGTAGGGAACCCTAAAAGAAATATCGAGCGATTGTGGATGGAAGGGCCGGTAAGGTAAATCACGTGCGGACATACTTCTACCAAATATGGGATATTATTATATTCACCAAGGTCAAGATAAAAAAATACTCAAAATCAGTGTGTGCGCACGCACGCAGTAACTAATGAATTTTGATGCAGAGAAAGAGGTTTATCGGGATTGTGTGTATTTAGGAATGGATTGTTTACTTAGATAGTTCTCGAGATGGCGCTCTCTACTCATAATATTGTGTTAATGTCGCTGTATGGAATTCGATAAAGATAACACTTAGCCAAAAATCTAATAGATAGCACAGGACATCCAGTTACACTCTACACTCTTCAGCCAGTTAACCTTATCACTGCCATTGTAATATCGCCCGTAATGTATCTGAGTAGAGTACACGCGCAGCAGTCAACAACTGTACTTGCATGGTTAGAAGATAGATAAAATAACATTCGCTCGGTGGTAATGTGAATGGGACCATACACAAACTGGTCTCTTTGTTTAGGAGAGCTTGGGACTGTTGCTATGCTGTGCTGTGTGAGAGTTCAAAAAGTATTCATATTCATATTATTTATACGTACTTACTTGCTTGAAGTTAACCTTTTAAAATGCACTAAAGTGAACACTAACAACTGCACTAGCAAGATGCTAGACGGAGACTGATGAATCAACACAATACAACATTCGCGTCGTGTGGCAAACGTCGACGCCCGATAAAGAGGGATCGTTTACATTCCTCCCCTAGCGCTGCCACTTGCACTGCCGCCAGCCACTCGCTGCAGTTTTGCAATCAAAGCATAGGTAGGCACTCAAATGATACATCTCACTTCTGATATTTCGGTATTTAAATGAGGAATATGATCATGGAAAAGAGGTATTTTACATGTACATGTGTATGTTTGTCCGCTTCTTTATTCCATCAGAAATTCAATCAAGAAATAACATAAAGCTGTTCGTAACCTCTAACATGGTTAAAATAATGTACCTACATTTTAATCACGAGACTGGGCATCGGACCCGTTAAAGTAGTATCAGTATTTTTTTTTAATGAGCTCTCAAAGATAAGCTCGCCTTTACACATATTTTTCTTATGTCATATTTCTTGTCTTGTGTTTCGTGTATAGGTATAGCTGCTGGGTAAGCCTACTTTATCTAAAACAATATCCCAGGCACTGCAGCGTCCGAGTGGTCCCTTCACCCATCTAGTGTGAGTGGAGGTGCCACTTGACGCTGTATAAATCATCTTATTACGTAGATGCTAAGGCCAAAGTGGTTGTTTTTCGTGTGCAATAAAGTATTGTTAGGAATATTTTAGGCTATAATTGGGTGCCATTTTGGGTGCCATTTTATACTTTTTTAAGGTACTAGGTAAGCGAAATGATGTATAACGTAATTCACACGCTAAACCATAACTGTTTTTTAGATTGTTTGTGTTGGTCCCAAATAAACGTTTTCTATTCTATTCTATTCTATTCTAATTTTAGTTATATTTCCGTTACTTTGAAATTCTGTTTCCTTGGCAATCAGTTTTAATTTGGGTTCTTTGTAAATAGTTTGGTCAGTCGTTTATTATCGCCAGAGCGATAACTAAGCATAGCTTAGTTTGTGTAATTGTGAGCTATGCTTTATACATTGTGATTCGATTATTGGAGAAAGGATGGTTAGTTTCTTCGCTGCCTTATTCACCACTACAGAATCGACCCGAAGGTAGCTTAGAAATATAACGCTGAAATTAATTTCTGAAACGTTCTATTTTTAACCGACTTCAAAAAAGGAGGACGTTATCAATTCGACGCGTATATATTTTTTTATTTGGCTATGTTCCTTCATAACTCCGTCAAATTTTAACCGATTTCGATAATTTTTCTTTTGTTCGAACAGATATGACGTCCCATTGGTTTTATTTTAATTTGGTGAAGATCTGATGAAGACTTTCAGAGATGGAGAATGGAACTCTTCAATGGACAGCAGTAAATAAGGCCTACTGTGGCACATGCTTTAGTAAAATCCGTATGTTTCATAAAATCGGGGATGGAAATTGAAAACGACAAATTTTAAAGCAACGAATTAAGTAGGGTAAATTATAGTTAGCTAAGGGACTCTTATATTTTTCTCCCGCTCCCCCACAAAAAAATTGAAAAATAAAAATTTTTAAATAAAAAATAAAAACCGACTTCGAAACGCTTTTAGTGTTTCGAAGTCGGTTTTTATTTTTTATTTAAATTTTTTTATTATTATTTCCACGCCGGATTCCTTACAGCATAATAGTAATAAAGCTTCCCAAAGCGTTTGGATCGTTTAAAATTCATTTAAGTTGGGCAGAGTGCATTTTACTGTTTAAACTAAACTCAAATCGTGTAAACGCCCTCTAGCTAGTTATCTTCGGTCAAGGACGAAGGACTGGACTGAGTCGACCGAGTAGGTAACGACGATCAAGTTGTTGCCAGAGAGAGAGGTCTTTATGTGTCTTTATGTGTCTGTCAGACAGATGTTTCTCATCATTAGGGTCTTCTTCCTCTGTGTTAGGGTTATTAACTTTATAAAGATGGGATGAAAAATCGAGAATATGGCTGAAAAATATTTAACTGCTTCATTTCAATACTATTTTAGGGTAAACGAAACCATTAAAGAGCACTTTGTTGTTTGCCCATCCGTTTGTCTGACAAAGCCCATTTTTCTCAGGAAACAAGAAAGCTATGAAGTTAAAAATATTGCTAAATTTTTAACTTTACGGTCCTTTAAAGGTGCAAAAAATTCTAGGTTCTACGAGTATCTATCTATGTCAATGTAACTAAAAGATGTAACCGTTTATATCTTATATCACATTCTTACTTTTTTGGCAGATAAATAATGTAAACAGTTACTAATTAGATGCATGGTTTAATTAAGTACATACTGCTGTTTACTAAAATTGAAGATTTGCTTAATTTTTTGTACAAACCTAAAAAAGGTATAGGTACATATATTTAGCAAGAAGAAATTAAGGCATCGTAGTAAATGGTACTCATAGTACATTTTTAGTGTTCCGTACCCTATGGGTGCCAAGCGGGTCCATATTACTAAGACTTCACTGTGCGACTGTCTGTCTGTCTGTCTGTCTGTCTGTCCGTCTGTATGTCTGTCTGTCACCAGGCTGTACCTCATGAACCGTGACAGCTAGACAGTTGAAATTTTCACAGATGATGTATTTCTGTTGCCGCTATAACAAAAAATCCTAAAAACAGAATAAAATAAATATTTAATGGGGGCTCCGATACAACAAACGTAATTTTTTTGCTGTTTTTACCTCGATATTAATAACGGCAATAGGTAGACGCTTAAAATATTCACAGGTATAATAAAATATTCACGCATCAAAAATAAATAACTAAATTAAAATAAAATTTAGTGCTAGTTTATAAATGGATTAGGTGACTTTAAGTTAACTAGAATAATTAATTATAAAACTTGTTAACGCAATAGGGATTCCCTGTAATGTTAGCTTTAAGTTTTTTGGCAATAACATAACATAACATAACATAACATAACATAACATAACATAACATAACATAACATAACATAACATAACATAACATAACATAACATAACATAACATAACATAACATAACATAACATAACATAACATAACATAACATAACATAACATAACATAACATAACATAACATAACATAACATAACATAACATAACATAACATAACATAACATAACATAACATAACATAACATAACATAACATAACATAACATAACATAACATAACATAACATAACATAACATAACATAACATAACATAACATAACATAACATAACATAACATAACATAACATAACATAACATAACATAACATAACATAACATAACATAACATAACATAACATAACATAACATAACATAACATAACATAACATAACATAACATAACATAACATAACATAACATAACATAACATAACATAACATAACATAACATAACATAACATAACATAACATAACATAACATAACATAACATAACATAACATAACATAACATAACATAACATAACATAACATAACATAACATAACATAACATAACATAACATAACATAACATAACATAACATAACATAACATAACATAACATAACATAACATAACATAAACTCACGCCTGTATCCCAGAGGGGTAGGCAGAGACCAGGGAGTGCCAGTTGCTACGATCCTGACAGATCAATAAATAAATAAATAAAAAAAAATATTTAAGGGGGGCTCCCATAACACAAACGTAATTTTTTGCCGTTTTTTCTCGATCTTTGTGTCTAATATTGTATAGATAATGGTAACTAACCCTTCGTGCGCGAGTCCAATTCGCACTTCGCCAGTTTTTTAATATTTCAAACTGTTATTTATTTTATATTTTTTAATTATAATTAAAGTGGTTCTTCAGTAGCGCCACCTGATTAACAGGAGTCGAACTTCATGTACTTAGTTGCTGCTGTTAAAGTTTACTTAACAGTATAATTATATTGTCAAGCTTATACCTATATAGATGGCGCAGTAGAGCTAGTTTTGAATAGTTCTGGTTCCACCCGACTCAGAGCGTCTATAAACTAGAAATTGATGCAAAAAATATATAACAGTACTACATGACTCGGCAAACATTGTATTGCCATTTTAATTAGCCTACGACCTATTCTATACACAAAAAAAATCATCAAAATCGGTGTAGCCGTTTCGGAGGAGTTCGATAACAAACACTGTCACACGAGATTTTTAATTATTTATATTAAGCAAAGAAAATAAAATAAAACGCATTAAAATCAACAAATTTTATTTAATTATAAAATGTCGGCACGTAAGGGACGACTGCCCATTGGTTTCTCGGTCGACTCGAAACGACATATTACGCTCACTTTAGATCAATTAGAAAAGGGCATTTCCAAACGAATGAGTGTTATTTATAAAAACAAGATTTCCTTAAAACACTCCGTATAAATAGACTGGTAAAGGCTTTCCCTTGTAAAGTCATGGGAAGAGGGCATGGAAAAGACGCGGCATGGCGTCCTCTCAATTCAACGAAGCGATGGGACATCATAGCCCACCCAGATGACGGGACAAAGACGGGGCGAGGACGAGAACAACGCGTCGCGTCTTCTCTGCGCCCTTTACGTCATTCCTACTAGCCCCTCGCCACAGAATATTTATACATCGTGTATGGAGCGTTTTGAGAGAATCCTGTTTTTCATCATCAGGCCCACTGTAGGATATAGGCCTCCTTCGTGGTTTTCATATCCTGTTTTTATAACACCGTAAATTTATATGACGAAACAAGTATAAAATTACATTAAAAAACGTCATAACCTCTTCAGTCCTGACCTTGAAAATAACAATGATTTTCAATTGTTATTTTCAAGGTCAGGGCTGAGGAGGTTAAATTTTTTTATACCGACATTGCTCTCGGGTGCAGTCGCAAATTTCGAAGGTGGAAACTCGTCCCTAATGTAAAACAGTAAGAGTAAGAGATGTTTTATTTATGAACCATAACATGTTTTATTTATGATATAGTGATCAGTGTATGTGTGTCCATGTGGCGCCGGTTTAAGAATAGAGTCACTCCATTTCCTCCCGTGGATGTCGTAGAAGGCGAATAAGGAAATCAATTATCAGGAGACGGGCAGCAGCGTCTTCCTGTGACTCCAACCGCATACTGCGATCGCCGACCCGCCTGCCAAGCGTGGCGATTATGGCAAAACCCCTCATGGTTATGAAAACTGTGAGGGAGGCCTATGTCCTGGAGTGGGCGTCAAATGGCTGATGATGAGATGATGATGTATGTGTGATACCAATAACAATTTTAAAAAGTATTTTGCTTGCGTCCCATTTTCAGAAGCAGCCGAGATGACATTAACTAACCATGTTGCGAGCGGAAGTTCGTTTCTAGAATAAAATTTACATTATGTTGGCTTGGCTACCACATACTCCATCTAAAAAAACCATGTCCCAGTCACTGCAGCGTCCGAGTGGTCCCTTCATCCATCTAGTGTGAGTGAAGGTGCCACTGGACGCTGCATAAATTATCTCATTACGTAGATGCAAAGGCCCAAGTTAAAAAATCGACTCCTATGTGTAAATTGTTTTTGCCTTACACTGAATAATCCTTACTAATATTATAAACGCGAAAGTTTGTATGAATGGATGGACGTTTGTTACACTTTCACGCAAAAACGGCTGAAGGGATTCGGATGAAATTTTGCACAGATTATAGTCTGGATTAGCACATCAAAATTAACACTCGAACGAAGTCGCGGGCGACAGCTAGTAATAATAATATAATAATAACTTCCACGCAATACAATCACTTCACCTGGTCCCAAACTAGGATACCCTGTGCTATGGTAACCGGGCAAGGACGTCACAAACATGAAAATACACCCAGACTGAGGTCATTAATACAAATATACAGCGACCCCCCGTGGGAATCGAACCCACGACCTCTGTTTTGGTAGCTAAGCGCCTTAACGGCTATACCATCGAGGCAGTCAACTCAATAAACTCATTTACCGACTGCGGTGGAGCCCAAAAGGAGGTCAATGTGTTTATTAGCTCGTATGTATGTTTGTATGTATGTGAGTATGTCCGATTCTATGTTCCCTCATAACTCCTTAACCAATGGTCAGGTTTTGACAAATACGGTCTCAATCGATTCGTCATCCCTGCGCGAGTGTCAAAGGCTAATAAGGGCTAACTAGCGCCGCCAATGAACAAAAAATCACATCTTCTTTCACAATCCGTTTTTGCAAAAAAGTGAACTACGAAAATGTCTGTGTTGGTAACAGCAATTTTCAGGACCTAGAGCTTAGAACCTAGGGCAAAGAACCTAGTCCACAATTTCATTTACGTCAAAAACGGCCGTTTTCGCTACTACTAAGCAGACGGGACCCAATTTCAGCAATGTAACTCCCTAGGTTGGTCCCGCAGTCGGGTTCTTGTTTATATTTTATTTCAGTTTTTTTTTACTTATACTTTGGCAGAAACTTGGCCCTCATTTGGTGACAATACACCATATAGTGTATATTTGGTGACGGAACCTCAACAACGGTTCACTCTTGGCTGTTTTCCATAACTTCCTCGGAGTTTCGATCGCTAATAATTGGAAAAGTTTTTCTCGTACTAACTCTTCGACCAGACTATGTGATCTCCCCCTCCTAGTACAGTTTCAAAGGAACCAAGTAAAAAGAGCATAGTAACAGGGCCTCATGGAATTGGTCGTGTTGTATGGATATTTTCTCGCAAGAATCACTAAGCAGCTTTTTCTGAAACAGATGAATAATTCGAGTAAAGTTGTGTTTTTTTAGATTCTTTGGTAGCTTTAGCGCTTTTTGGGAGTAGGCGTAGGTGGATCGTTTTCATAAATATATACTGCTTGAAAAAATTAGGAGAATAAAATTTCAAAGTGAAGTAAAACTTTTTGCTTGGGTTTTTAATGGAGAACTTGGACTATAATAGTAGTTTATGTGACTGTCACATAAACTACTATTATAGGGTTATTAAAACACGAGCGAGATTTTAAAAAACGAGCTTTGGCGAGTTTTTTAATAGCATTGGCGAGTGTTTTAATACCAAGTTATGTGCAGTCTCATACACTACTTTATCTACACTCATAATGAAATTTTTGAAACAAAATGGCGCAATTTCAACAATTTTAGGTATTTTTAGTTGCACTTTTGGTACCACGAAAATGAAATTAGGTTTTTTATAGAGTCAACTTTTGACATAAAAAAAAACTTAAGTTTTGTTCCGTGATCACAGCAACACTTAAAAAAAAATAACTGTAACATAAAGTGAAAAATCTGACCTTTAATGTAACTTTATATTAAACTTTTTTTTTATTTTCTTTAAAGTTATGTATTGTTTAAAGCCTGTCAATATGTGTTTACCTTTGAATTCGTAATTTGAAGATTATGATATGAGTGTAGATAAATGTTTTAATATGATCAAGAGACCATGTTAAATGATAAGTTAATGTGGTTATTTTTTTCTCTGCAACTAATACTTTTCATATTGTACTAATAGTCACATGGTACAAAAATGCGCGACACAAATCGCATTTTTACAGATCCGAAAACCCCGAAAAAGTTATTGTAGTGGTTTTATTTTTTTTCTATGGTATAATCAATGTCCCAGGCCTTTCACCCGTCTAGTGTGTGTGAATTGCCACTGGACGCTGTATAAATCATCTCATTACGTAGATGCAAAGGCCAAAGTCAGTTAGTTATGGTATAAAAGCTATGTCCACTAAACTGGTTACTAAATAGTAAAGTGACATCCTTAACGGAAATTAAAAACAAAAGAACATCAGCGTTTTCGGTAGCAGTTCGTAATATGCTGGCCAAGCGCCTAAGTACATCTAAAAATATTTAAATAAAAAATAAAAACCGACTTCAAACACTAAAGTACTAAAAATTTAGAAATAATTTTAAAGAATACCATTCAATTAGAAGTACGTGCGTATACATGTAGGTATTGTAGAAGTGTAACTTGGAGTCGGTGCCCAAAATATATGTGCTGGTCATGAAACTGGGCACCGACTACAAATTACACTTCTACAATGCCTACATGTATACGTAGCCCTAATTTAAAGGTATTCTTTTAAATTATTTCTAACTTTTTGGTGCTGTAGTATTTGGAGTCGGTTTTTAAATTTTATTAAAATATTTTTATTTTTCCATTTTTAGTGGGGGAGCGGGAGAGAAAATCAATTCCCTTATAACGATAATTTACCTTACTTAATTATTTGCTGAAGTCCTCATTTTCCATCTCCGAAAGTCGTCGCTAGAAAATCACCAAATTACCTTGGGACTACTTTTCCGCTATATTAAAGAACTTATGCATATTACTAAAGGATGGGCCCCATTAGGCCTTATTTACTGCTGTTCATTAAAGAGTTCCGTTCTCCATCTGCGAAAGTCTTCACCAAATTAACATGAGGCTAATGGGACGTTATATCTAATCGAACAAAAAAAAAAAGAATTGTCGAAATCGGTTAAGATTTGATGATGATCCTTCGTTTTATGAAGGATCATAGCAAAAAAATATATTTTATACGCGTCGAATTGAGAACCTCCTCATTTTTTGAAGTCGGTTTGAAACAAAGTGACGCCATTGATTTTTCTTAACTTTTTAATTACAGAAAACTCGTTTTAAGTGGACTTTCAAGTCTTCTGAGTGTTGTTATTGATTGAGTATTTACTCTCAGGCGGATAAGTAGGTACTGAGTAGAAATTCCATTTATAGTTCCTGCATGTGACATAGTTCGGCTCTCCTTCGAGCTTGGGATAACATAACATCACAGTACACGCATGTAATTTATGGCAACAAATATATTAAATAATTAATTGATTGATTCTTGGCATACGCTCACTTCAATCAATAACAACACAGAGAACTTGAAGGCCCACATAAATGGAGACAACTTTTCTGTAATTAAAAATTACAGAAAAGATGTTATCCAGGGTACAGCCTGGCCCACTATAAGAGCCGGTTTTTGAATTGAGAATTTAACTTAATAATTACTTAAGTTACTTTCTGTCACGCTCTTCTCTGAGAAATTCGAAGAGACAGCGCTACAGTTAACTATTTAGTTAGCTAAATTCTCAATTCAGAAACTGGCCCTAACACTGTCATTATAAATGTAAGATTTACTATAATTAAGAATAGTCATAGCTCTAACCTTAATCGTTATGCGCTAATTATAAATACCTAAAAATGTGTATACGCCTGAAAAGTTAGAACATGGAGATCTAGATGTAAGCATCTACAACCGCTAAATGTTACCAATGTTTTTAACACAATAAATTCATTAATTCATTCATTAAGAAAATTCAATGACGTCACTTTGTTTGTAGGTTTACGTGCATCGTAAATCGTAATATTAAGAGCTGCTAACAAAAACGCTGAAGTTGAACTGTTTTTTATTTTCATGGATCGTGTCACTTTAATATTTCGTAATGAATTTTGAATTTTCAACGTCATAAGGGACTCATTCGATTTCTTGCAGGTTAGTTTCGTCAGTCCCGAGTTCCCGAATGATGACGATGATTCCCCTAAAACACTCCCCAAATACAGTTTTCTTAGTCTATGGTAGACTTTTCCTCAATCACAGACTATTTAAGCTGGTCATGGTTCCAACTGAAAATCAGTTTTGTTTGTGTTATGCTATATAGCACGGAAGCACGTGTGTATTTATGGTACCCGGCTGCCTTCGACTCTATTTGCCTCACATGTTCTCTTCGCGATTGTTTTGTGTTTATTTTTGGTTCGTTGACGTTATACATCACGTCCTTTATACATCAGTACGTCTAAAGGTTGAATCTAAAATGCGCCATTCCTTCGGTAAAAATCGCCATTAGGTTGTACCATTTTAACCAGCGTTCATCATTTAAGCAACGAACTTATTTTAAAATTGGGACAGGTAAACCCTTGACTCCAGTCACGCATTGGGCCTGTTTTATAAAACTACAGTAAATTAATGGTTTATTATGACAATTCGATACATTGCGTAGCCGAGTCCTCCTATTTGTTAATCTGTGGGTTGATCGACTTTGCAATATACATCGAAATGTCAGTCATAAACTATGACTGTAGTTCTATGAAACAAGCCTCTGATAGTAAACGAAGTTTTCTTAAACGACGTTTAAGATGTTACGAGCTTGTCTGTTGCTGGTTAACTCTAGTTTTAAGGAGTTTTGAACTCTTTTGTGCAATAAAGAAATAAAAAAAACTTTGGCATTTGCATCTAAGTAATAAGACAATTTATACAGCGTCCAGTGGCACCTTCACTCACACTAAACTAGTGAAGGGACCACTCGGACGCTGCAGTGCCTGGGAAATTGTTTTTTTAGATGGAGTAGGCTTGCCCAGCAGCTATACCATCCTGACAGCTTAGTCGGCCTAGCCCACAGGACAGACAAGTCAATACGTTCGGAGCCAACTAAGCCGCGGGTTTCCTTGACGATGTTTATCTTGACCGTCAATAAAAGGTACACGCCCGCACCGGGAATCGAACCTGGGTCCCCGCTGCCGAGTCCATTGTTTCTACGTCGACTGGGCTACCACCGCTGTTATTAAAAGAAATAATATATATAAAAAAAATAAAAGACAACGACGTACGAATGTATTATATCACGAATAGCGACCCAGTATCCCAGAGAAGGTGGGTAACAACAGGTAGGTTGTGGAACCTACCTAGGAACGAGCGGGTATGTCCCGGTGGTAGTTCTAATTTCCGTACGGGATTCGCAGTTCATGAATATGTGGCCGGGGGCGCGTGCGTGGCGAACTATGGACGTAGTAAAAATTACATTTGGGAAAACTTTACACGCGAAATGTCTATTAAATCAATATACCTAAGACTACAGTGTTTTTAAGCAAATCCCGAAGAGTTGTTTCCTTTAAAATTTAAATAAATAACAGAGATATGATTGCTTGAAGGTTATTTTAAGCCGTGACTAGCATTTTTTATCAAACGAACTCGATTATAATTTGTTTCAAAGAAAACCATACCTATGCTTTCAAAAATGTCTTTAAGAGTAATATATACTTTTTTTAGTACGATATTCTAGCCAGATTTTGTTATGAAATGGTTTAAGTAAGGCTCAATTACTTGATATCAGTGTTTTAAAAAGCAGAGCTCGCAGTAGAGTACCACTGCGATGGACCAACCAAGTTAAGTACACTGTGGGCAGGCCGCTGCACGAATGTACCAGAATAGAACCTAGCCGAGAGGAACGGCGAGACATCGTGAAACACGCTACATCAGCCCACAAAACACGTTTTGGATACTCAATATTTATTTCATACCACAATAGTATATATACACATTTGGCGGCGGGCTGGAGTGTTCTCACAGCCCTGCTGCGTATAAAGGCCCAAATATGAGGCTAAGAAACTAAAGGACAATAAGTATATACAGATGAGGACTACATCTGCTCCGTCTAAAGCGTACCGACCAAGTATATACGGATGAAGACTACCACCGCCCTGTTAAGAGCTCTGACAAGAATAAAAATATTTGAATTGAATTGAATTCATACATTGTAAACTGCGTCCATATTAGCGTCAGGCTGCGGCGAGGCGAGGCCGGCGAGTGAATGGCGACCGATTTATACGTTCGCCGCATTTGCAGCGGGGATTTTATTATTTAAATGTAACGACTCATCCAGTCAGGCAGGACTAACCATCTACTCTAGACACTACATCGAAATAAAAAACAAAGTTGTTAGTTTCAATGAACGTTAAAAGTTAAACTAGTTAGTTAAGGTGTCAATTTCAAAATGTAGATAATTTTGGATCTCCAAACCTTCAGTCTTATTATAGGTAGATAGATAATGCTTTATTGCAAAACCCGGGCCTTATATCATTATTATATATATATAAAGCTACAATCCGGTATACTCACTGACTGACTCATCCATACGTTTTCTCGGAAATGACAACTTTTAGAGGAAAATGATGTATGACAAAGTTGTAGGAAATGTATGAATTACAGCCATCCTATGAAGCCGATTTTTGAATTTCGAACGCGTTCTCCTATACAAATGGGCTAACGTTTTTGTTTACCGGCCGATTTGGATGAAATTTGAAACGGGCATTTGTTTCATGATCTAATTGTGAAAAAAAATTTTGAACGTTCGAAATTCAAAATAGGGGCGAGAATATGGCCGCCCGAAAAATCGACCTCTGCGCAAAAAAGTCGGCAGCCAACTGGGCACATGCTGGAGACGTGCCCTAAACGGCATCGGGTTGTCAAAGGACCCAGGTATATGAGAAAAATCGGACATTTTGACATTTCAAGATGGCGGCCGAGATATCGACGATTGAAAATGACAAAATTTTGTATGGAGAATTTGTACTGAAAATCGACTTTAGTACAAAATTTTAAACAAAAATGAACAATTTTTCAAATAAACAATTTTTTGAGGCCGAAGCAGGGACGAGGAACCTCGCCGCGGCGAGGCCGAAGGCCGAGCTCCGTTCAGGCCGAGGCCGAAGGCCGAGACCATACATTTTCCGGCGAACAAGGAACAACGCAAAAGCCAGATGGGACAAACTTGCGAGGCCGAAGGCCGAGCTCCGCGAAGCGGGCCCCAGGAACCGCCGCGGCGAGGCCGAAGGCCGAGCTCCGTTCAGGCCGAGGCCGAAGGCCGAGACTATACATTTTCCGGCGAACACGCAATAACGCAAAAGCCAGATGGGACAAACTTGCGAGGCCGGAGGCCGAGCTCCGCGAAGCGGGCACGAGGAACACCGCCGCGGCGAGGCCGAAGGCCGAGCTCCGTTCAGGCCGAGGCCGAAGGCCGAGACTATACATTTTCGGCGAACAAGCAACAACGCAAAAGCCAGATGGGACAAACTTGCGAGGCCGGAGGCCGAGCTCCGCGAAGCGGGCACCAGGGACCCCGCCGCGGCGAGGCCGAAGGCCGAGCTCCGTTCAGGCCGAGGCCGAAGGCCGAGACCATACATGTTCCCACTTATCAAATCCCTACCCCAAGTGTCTAGCGAGGCCCTAGGCCGAGCGCCGCGGAGAGCGAAGCTCGGAGCGGCTGGGGGTTGGCGCGCGTAAGCGCGCAGGGGGTTCACCCCCTAGTTATATATATATAAAGCTACAATCCGGTATACTCACTGACTGACTCATCCATACGTTTTCTCCGAAACGACAATAGCTAGAGGAAAATGATGTATGACAAAGTTGTAGGAAATGTATGAATTACAGCCATCCTATGAAGCCGATTTTTGAATTTCGAACGCGTTCTCCTATACAAATGGGCTAACTTTTTTGTTTACCGGCCGATTTGGATGAAATTTGAAACGGGCGTTTGTTTTGTGATCTAATTGTGAAAAAAAATTTTGAACGTTCGAAATTCAAAATAGGGGCGAGAATATGGCCGCCCGAAAAATCGACCTCTGCGCAAAAAAGTCGGCAGCCAACTGGGCACATGCTGGAGACGTGCCCTAAACGGCATCGGGTTCTCAAAGGACCCAGGTGTATGAGAAAAATCGGACATTTTGACATTTCAAGATGGCGGCCGAGATATCGACGATTGAAAATGAGAATATTTTGTATGGAGAATTTGTACTGAAAATCGACTTTTAGTACAAAATTTGAAACAAAAATTAAATTTTTTTCAAAAAATCAATTTTTCGAGGCCGAAGCGGGGACGAGGAACCCCGTCGCGGCGAGGCCGAAGGCCGAGCTCCGTTCAGGCCGAGGCCGAAGGCCGAGACCACACATTTTCCGGCGAACAAGCAACAACGCAAAAGCCAGATGGGACAAACTTGCGAGGCCGAAGGCCGAGCTCCGCGAAGCGGGCCCCGGGAACCCCGCCGCGGCGAGGCCGAAGGCCGAGCTCCGTTCAGGCCGAGGCCGAAGGCCGAGACTATACATTTTCGGCGAACAAGCAACAACGCAAAAGCCAGATGGGACAAACTTGCGAGGCCGGAGGCCGAGCTCCGCGAAGCGGGCACGAAGAACCCCGCCGCGGCGAGGCCGAAGGCCGAGCTCCGTCCAGGACGAGGCCGAAGGCCGAGACCATACATGTTCCCACTCAAACAATCCCAACGTCAAGTGTCTAGCGAGGCCCTAGGCCGAGCGCCGCGGAGAGCGAAGCTCGGAGCGGCTGGGGGTTGGCGCGCGAAGCGCGCAGGGGGTTCACCCCCTAGTATTATATATATATAAAGCTACAATGCGGTATACTCACTGACTGACTCATCCATACGTTTTCTCCGAAACGACAATAGCTAGAGGAAAATGATGTATGAAAAAGTTGTAGGAAATGTATGAATTACAGCCATCCTATGAAGCCGATTTTTGAATTTCGAACGCGTTCTCCTATACAAATGGGCTAACTTTTTTGTTTACCGGCCGATTTGGATGAAATTTGAAACGGGCATTTGTTTCGTGATCTAATTGTGAAAAAAAAATTTGAACGTTCGAAATTCAAAATAGGGGCGAGAATATGGCCGCCCGAAAAATCGACCTCTGCGCAAAAAAGTCGGCAGCCAACTGGGCACATGCTGGAGACGTGCCCTAAACGGCATCGGGTTCTCAAAGGACCCAGGTATATGAGAAAAATCGGACATTTTGACATTTCAAGATGGCGGCCGAGATAACGACGATTGAAAATGAGAAAATTTTGTATGGAGAATTTGTACTGAAAATCGACTTTTAGTATAAAATTTAAAACAAAACTGAGGGGAGACAATTTTGCGAGGCCGAAACAGGCACGAGGGACTCCGCCGCGGCGAGGCCGAAGGCCGAGCTCCGTTCAGGCCGAGGCCGAAGGCCGAGACTATACATTTTCCGGCGAACACGGAACAACACAAAAGCCAGATGGGACAAACTTGCGAGGCCGAAAGCCGAGCTCCGCGAAGCGGGTCCGAGGAACACCGCCGCGGCGAGGCCGAAGGCCGAGCTCCGTCCAGGCCGAGGCCGAAGGCCGAGACCACGCAGGTTCCGGCGTACAATCGGCAACGCAAAAGCCAAATGGGAGAAACTTGCGAGGCCGAAGGCCGAGCTCCGCGAAGCGGGCCCCAGGAACCCCGCCGCGGCGAGGCCGAAGGCCGAGCTCCGTTCAGGCCGAGGCCGAAGGCCGAGACTATACATTTTCGGCGAACAAGCACAACGCAAGAGCCAGTTGGGACAAACTTGCGAGGCCGAAGGCCGAGCTCCGCAAAGCGGGCACAAGGAACCCCGCCGCGGCGAGGCCGAAGGCCGAGCTCCGTCCAGGCCGAGGCCGAAGGCCGAGACCATACATGTTCCCACTTATCAAATCCCTACCCCAAGTGTCTAGCGAGGCCCTAGGCCGAGCGCCGCGGAGAGCGAAGCTCGGAGCGGCTGGGGGTTGGCGCGCGTAAGCGCGCAGGGGGTTCACCCCCTAGTCCTACTTTATAACATTATAAACCAATGTGAAAGTTTGTAAAGATGTTTGGATGTTTGTTACTCAATCACGCAATAACGGCTGCATGGATTTACATGAAACTTGGGATTACAGATAGACAAAGAGCTGAATTGAGACATAGCATACTTGATGTCCCAGTAATGCGTTCCCGTGGGACGATTTTATGTTTTCAAATAGATGGCGTTCTGCGAGCGAACGTTGTGTTTTAAAAATAGATGGCGTTGTGCAAGAATCGTATAAAGGGATTCTGTGGCGGTACGAAGTTCGCCGGGACAGGTAGTATAACTATAAATTTCAAGAATTTAGTTAAGTTTTTCTTATTAACAGAAATTATATATTAACAGAAAGAAGATACATTTCACAGCCTATTAACCCACAGATTAACAAGTAGGAAGTCTTGGCTACGCAGTGTACATCGAATTGTCGAAGTAACTGTGATTTACCACTCGCTAACCATGAAGGAAATCATCGGGAGGAAACCTGAGTTCCTAAAGTAGCACGCGGGTTATTAAAATCATACTCTCTCTCTCTCTCTCTGAGAGAAGGCCTGTGCCCTGCAGTGGGGCGTGTATAGGTTACATAAAAAGTTATTCCATGTTTTCTACGGTAAAAAAAAAACCTGAAATAAAAAACAACGAACAACCCGACTGCTGAGTATTAACTACTGGTGTGACCAACTTAAGGAGTTACATTGCTCAGCAGTCGGGTTGTTGGTTATTTTTTATTTCACTTTTTTATTTTTGTCTTTAGTGATTTTTTAATGCTGATTTATATATAGCCTATGAAACCCGCGTAGTTACTGATCTTTTATATACCTACGTTACACGTGATTGGCGCAGTTAAATAAAATTAATATCCGAGTATAATAAATTATATATATATATATATATATATATATATATATATATATAACAGCGTCATCTAGTGACTCACGGTTGTACTATAACGTTACTTAATGGTGATTTTAGTTTGTTTGTTACTTTTCTGTTCTATTAATGCTAATTAAATATAGTCTATGACACTCGTACAGGGATGACGAATCGACTCCTTATTTGTTAAAATCTGACTATTTTCTCGAAATCGTCAAAATCGAGTCCTTATTTGTCATAATCTGACCATTGGTTAAGGAGTTGTGAGGGAATATAGAATCGGACATACTCACATACATACATATATACGAGCTACACACATTACCCTCCTTTTGGGCTCCGCCGCAGCCGGGTAAAAACAATGCTACTACAATATTTCAGTTTGGGGCAAGCTACCTACTCCGACCTACCGCACATTCTCTACTCTCTACCACAGAATCGAGAGTAGAGGCTGTCACGGTATCTCCGTCAATCAGAAGCGGCCACTCGCGACGCCGACACGTGATTGGTCGAGGAGCTACAGAGGGCGTGGCTTGCGCTGGCGCAGATTGTGTGCTGCTTTGAAATTTTGTTGAGTGAGAATGTTCTTCTTACCTGAAATGTGATCGGACATTTTCCAAATGATAAATTCTACAAATTTTGTGAATGTAGAACATTTTTTGAACGGCATACATAAGCAGCCTACATACGTCCCACTGTAGGACACAGGCCTTCTCTCAGGGAGAGAGTATGGGCGTAATCACCACGGGTGCCCACCGCGGATTGGCGATTTCAAGGGCTGAGGTATGTAAATAGCTCACTAGCTCAGACACTCAGGTTTCCTCACGATGTTTTCCTTCACAGTTAGCGAGTGGTATCGCTACTATAACTTCACAAATGTACGTAACTTAGAAACAAAGTCATAATAGGTCATCGCTCCCGAGTTCGATGTTCTACCCACTAGGCTATAATTACCATCGAACAGCATATTCTGATCAACTCAATAATTATAAGAATCCTGCTAGATACGAGTATTATCAATGAGGTAATCTTCAGGAGGTTTTCTGGTTTTTTAATAGCATGTAAAGAAGAATCAGAAACAATAATTTATTTCAACGTAAAGAATTTACATTCTGTTTGCTGAATGTCAATGTACTATGTTACTATGTTAGCCGCTGCCTTCGGGCCGTATTTGTAGTGGAGAAAAAGGCAGCGGGAAAAAAAACTCCACTCTGACCATCTTTTCTCAAATCATCTTAAGCTTATACATCAAAGCCTATATGATATGATTCCGTGATAGCCACCAATAACTTTAAAAGCCAAAATAACACTTCTTACAAAAGTAGGAAAAACATTAATGCTGCGGCCAGACACACGAACAGCACCCGTAAACAAATAGCTGCCATCCTAACCAGCACCTAAATTCATTGATAGCAGAACAATTATTTTATTGCTGCCACGAAAGTCCAATTTTAAGAAGGAGGAAGGGAATAAAGAAATTGAAAAAGGAAGTAAAAAAAATGGCCGATTGACGTTAATACTATTTAGTCGTAGGTTTTTGGCCTGAGGTTCACATCACGGCCACGGGTCCTAAAAATCACTGTTACGATGATTGGGAAACTGATCAGAAATTGGCGAAAGCGTCTTAAAAAGATGATAAGATGTTTTCCATCGTTAAAAATCATGGATCCGTAAATGTTACCGCTCCATCGCCCTGGAACTAGGGACACGTGTGGTAGTGTCTCCCGCTTGTTATTTTAAACAAATGCGCTGAAAGGCATTCCTACATTACGGCGAAAAATACTTTGCTATTAGTGTGGCCAGAATTATAAAATTTATACGTTTTTTTTTTAATTTCGCAGTTATACGGTATAACTTCCTCATTATATAACTTTAGGCTTTTCCCGATACTAAAGCAGAATTTTCTTCATTATTTTTTACTGCCAATAAGGAGAGACGTCAAAGGAGGATACACTTCGACCAAATAGGGGATATAAGTAAAAGGGGTGGTGCTTTTTTCTTCTTTGTTACGAGTATTCTGTACAACCGAACAAGACAAAACGCTACTGCTCTGTGACCCAAAAGTGGTAGGTATGCATAGGTACTATCTCGGTAGATTATTATGGTTTCATTTTAAGATTTTAATGCACAACCAAATTTCCCTGTTTTTGCTAAAAAAAAATCTGCCAGAATTTTATAAAAATCATTCATTGCACATCAAAATGAAATTCTAGCATAGTCATACAAATTATGCCTAGGTGTTATAAACGATGGGAGCCATTTATGTGTGCTTTACTTCATTTTACGTTGATTAGCTTTTGATTGGGTCAAAATCACAAGAGTATTTAGGCAGGTATTTACTTTTGTCATTTTGACCTAGGAATGACGTCACAAAGGCAATCCCACGGAACTAAGGAGGCACTCAAAGGGACGCCCGCCACTCAGTTATTGAAAATTCATTCAAATCCGGCATAGTTTGTCCCATCTCATTATTTTCACTCTCCGATGGTTTTCTTGGCGCAGAACAATGAAATTGACGAACGTATTCGTATTTTTTAGCGGGCCTAGCTAAGCCAAAAGAAGGTGTGTTTTTACGCTTTGGTCTGTAAGTATGTATGTAAGATCACAGAGGTCAAATTGGTGCAGACATTTTGACAAATGCGGTGTATGAGTGTACGAGTAGCGGAGCAGCCCTCGGTCTATGGCACAGCAGATGTTGTGTATTGAACGATGGTGAAAGAAGAACACGTAGACTATTTATCTCTTTATTGTGTTTATTGACTTAATAGATAATTCTGTGAAGTGAATAAACACAACTTTAACTTCAAAGTTGTAGATGTGTACATTTGGAGCGGCTAGAGCCGACTGACGGGCGGGCGGTAACAGTGTGTCGTAACAATGCAATGTCACCACACGCAGCGATGCACGGTGTTTAGCCCGTTCATGCGATGTCAAATTAAATTGGTGACAAAATCATTGCCACTGACTTTATGCCCTTACGAGAAAATAAACTAGCGAACGTCATCTCTCATATTGTCATATTTATTTATATTTTTTATAAGAGACAGAAACCACAACGCAACAGTACAAATACTATATAAAACACTTAACATTTATATGTCTTCTTGACTCATCGAAACATATTGGTAAAAGTCCTCCAAAAACTTCCGAATAATTTTTTTTTAACAAAAACAGAACTCCAACTGCTAGGAATCCGTAAAAAAGTGCTGTTTAATTAAGAAGTAGCACCCCTGACGGTAAAATTTAATAAAACTAGATCGCGGGGAGAGGGAATTTGTCTTAACTCAGCAGGCGGGGCCTAACTATCTACCTGCCTAAAAAAAAATTGAACTATAAGCTCGTATTCATAAATACAAATACAGGTCTTCTACATACCCGTATTTGTGCATTTTTATAACTACATTTATATCAATTATTATCTATAATATAGAGCAAAATCAAAGTGTTTTTGTTGAAAGTAACACATAAACTGCATTTTGTTTTCAGAGTTTAAATAAATTTGTATATTTCTTGAAATTAAAAATGTGTGCCTTGCGTTTTTAGCAGCCGGGTTTTTTGTTTTTATAACATATACTTTTTTCCTTTGACAAGCGATTTTTAAGGCTCCAAGGGAGCTTGAGAGGCGTAGAGGTTTTACAGTTCGTTACTAGAAGGATCAAAGAAAACCTTTCCTTGTTGTTTCATTTAAATAGCTTGATTTGTACCAACGGTCCCACAGGTTCAGAGGCCACGAGAACTAACAAGGCTATTGGAGCTGTTTACGTACGAACGTCTAGTCGACAGAACATTAACTTTTCATCATCATCATCATCATCAGCCCCTTGACGTCCACTGCATAATCGCCACGCTTGGCACGGGTTGGCGATCGCAGTATACGGTTGGAATCTCAGGAAGACGCCTTCTACGACATCCACGGGAGGAAATGGAGTGACGCTATTCTTAATCCGGCGCCACACGGCATTACCGTTTACGAACATTAACTTTTACCCTGTTATTAATAAAAAACCTCGTCGAACTCTTCCGAGTACCTCCAACAAAAAAGCAAGTAAATGAATCCGGAATTAAGTTAACAATGTATAGTGCTTACGAAAGTTTTAACCGTTTAATTAGTCTGTGGTAAAGACTTTACAAGAAAGCTACTTATTCTGCATTTATAGAATGCTGTAAGGGAATCGTGTTTTTAAAAATAACATCGTAACTAAGTAGTTGTAAATTCGCCCGTAACGTAACGGAGTAGAGTGCATGGATGGAAAGGTTAATTTGCGGTCGTCTCTGCTCGAATAAAAAAATAGAATGAAAACGTTATGCTTCCATTTTGTTCATCCTTTAACTAATAATCGCTCGATCAATTAAGGATGGCTCAAAATTTGAGGCGCCAGCATTCATCACATTGTACTATATCATGATTTACACGCACACAATATAATGTCAAACCCTGGTCTCTACCACCCGTTCGGGATACAAAGTTTATGCAACGAATTATAATACCAGAACATCATAGATATTAAAAACACATAGGCAGAGGTTATTTTTAAAAATAAAGTAGGTACGACGGCCCCAGCCGGAACGAATCACAGGGTGGCCCCAAAAATTCGCAATTCTGAAATACCGAAATTAGAGTTTATTTGTAATGTCAACCTTTGTTCTGTGAGCTTTTGTTAGGTACACTTAGAGTAAAATCCATTATTGTCTGCATGTAAAAATTATTAATAATTACCTTTTGCTGTGGATTTCTGTTAAATAAATAAAATAAAATAATAATTTTATTAAATTCGCTCTACGCGTTCTACCAATGCCGCAGCCTTCGATAAGTAATTTTGTGACTATAAAAGAACGACCTTTTTATTGAACAAAACTGTTATATCGTTATCTATCAAATAGTCGTTGCTTGTCAAACAGCGCCACTGCAAAGCGGATAAACCGTACAACAGCGTAGAAAAAAAATATACAAAAAACTGGCCAAGTGCGAGTCGGAATCACGCACACAGACAGACAGACAGACGGACAGTGAAGTCTTAGTAATAGGGTCCCGTTTGGCATCCTTCGGGTATCCGTACCCCTAAAAAATTATACTGGGACAAAAGTTTTTGCAAAATAGAAACAAAACATTACTGACCTGTTTGATGAATTGCACATTGTTGAACAAACCCTGTATATTTAGCTAATATTTACATATTGGTCACCAACTGTGCAGTCAGCACATTAATATCTCCAGGAACTAGTCCCTCCTTGACACCTTCACGCCGCACCCGCTAGGGAGCGCCAGTGCTGCGGCCGCGCGATACGCTAAGCTCATTTGGAGGATCTTCTCAACAGGTATAGTGGATGCGGTTCACTATGACGGGAACAAGCTGAATTTTTAGTTGTTGTTTGCTAGTTATGATGAGCTGAATTTTATTTAATTCTAGTGAGGGAGATTTTGTTAATTTTATTTTGTTAGTGTTTTATGTGCGAATTTTATCAAGGCGCTATTTCTGTCTGTCTCGACCCTGTAGATAGGGCCTCCTCGAAACCTGCAGCTATAAAGTGTAACGACCAGCCAGTAGATATATTCAGTCAGTATATCCGTGTGGTGCCGGATTGAGAATAGCGTCTCTCCATTTCCTTCCGTGGATGTCGTAGAAGGCGACTAAGGAAATAAATTACCAGGAGACGGGCAGCAGCGTCTTCCTGAGATTCCAACCGCATACTGCGATCGCCAACCCCCTTGCCAAGCGTGGCGATTATGACAAAATCCTTTATGGTTAGGGAACACCAAGCCTATGTCCTGCAGTGGGCGTAAAAATGGCTGATGATGAATTACACTATCATTCACTTTTAAATATGTAACTTCAAGCATTTAGAAGTTATGGCGGAATAAAAAAGAATCAGATCCAGAAAATGTTACACAATTTTTTTAAGTGAAAATCTTTTTAGGCGCACTGCGCTCTTTCTGTACAGTTGACAGCATATTATCACAACCTCTACATACATACACTCTCATCTATCTTCTTTGCGTTTCAGCGCGTACTCAAATCACTCTAATTAATTACCTACGTTAAGGAAGACTGCAACAAAAATGTAAAGGTGGAGCCTTCAGAAGGCTGAGAAAGACAGAATCTGTCGACTGTACAGTAAACGAAACAAAACCATCACGCTTGGCCTGGTGACGTTGAATCGGGTATACTCGGCTCCAGTCTGTCGGTGACGCTGAAGTATACACTTCCATCGTATGGTCATATTCACACCTTTTTAAGACAGTGAATGCTACTGGATGCGGATGGCCGAGGACAGAAAGATGTGGCGTGCCTTGGGGGAGGCCTACGTCCAGCAGTGGGCGAGTACGAGCTGACTATACTCAATTCCACGAAACGAGCTCCCAAAGAAAATAGTCCATGTGCGCGGGAGGTCGTGGGTCCGAATCACGGCATGTACCAATGACTTTGTTTTCTAAGTTACGTACATTTGTGAAGTTATAGTAGCAAAACCACTCGCTAACTGTAAAGGAAAACATCGTGAGGAAACCTGAGTGTCTGAGGTGTTCACATACCTCAGCGCTTGAAGATGCCAATCCGTGGTGGGCACGCGTGGTGATTAGGCCCATACTATCTCTCTGAGAGAAGACCTGTGCCCTGCAGTGGTACGAATATAGGCTATATAAAAAAATAATTAAACTAAACCGCGACACTCGGCTCGCTGACGCCCATTTGTATATTCGGCTCCAGTCGCCAGTCGCCACAATATGGCGACTTTAATTTATATCATCTGGTCATAAGCACACACCCTCTTTTTAGGGTTCTATACCCGAAGGGTGCCAAACAGTAATAGGGTCCATTACTAAGACTTCACTGTCCGTCTATCTGTCTGACTGTCACCAGGCTGTATCTCATGAACCGTGATAGTTAGATAGTTGAAATTTTGGCAGATGATGAATTTCTGTTGCCGCTATAACAACAAATACTAAAAACAGAACAAAATTAATATTTAAGGGGGGCTCCCATACAACAAACGTAATTTTTTGCCGTTTTTTGCTCAATATTAGTAACGGCAGCAGGTAGATGCTTGAAATATTCACAGAATATTTAGTTCTATATTAGGTTCCAAAATAAATAATTAAATTGAAATAAAATAATTATTTAAGGGGTCTCCGATACAACAAACGTGATTTTTTGCGGTTTTTTCTCGATCTTTGTGTCTAATATTATATAGATAATGGTACGGAACCCTTCGTGTGCGAGTCCGACTCGCACTTGGCCGTTTTTTTTTGTTTGGGCAGTCGTTTAAAAAGAAAGCTATGCCAAGTCTTCACCAACTACTCCAACCACCCACCTCGATTATAAGAAGCGGCCTCACGTCAGTGCAAATTAATTATATTTCGTCACTTTCTCCGTAATGAAAAATGAGCGAGAGAGATGCAGTGCCTACTCAGGGAGGCAGTAAAATGAGGCTCGTCTCGTCTCCTGCGTTCGCTGATAAGAAGTTTTAGTAGACACGGCTGTCTTATTAGGCTTGGGGCGCTTTAGTAAAGCATAAAAAAAATTATAACATCTTTCATATACATAAGCAGCATATATACGTCCCACTGTAGGGCACAGGATTTCTCTCAGAGAGAGAGTATGGGCTTAATCACCACGCGTGCCCACCGCGGATTGACGATTTCGAGCGCTGAGGAATGTGAATAGCTCAAACACTCAAGATTCTTCACGATGTTTTCCTTCTGAGACTGAAAGCATAGTCGGCCTGGCCCACAGGAAAGACAAGTCAATACGGGCGGAGTCAACCAAACTGCGGGTTTCCTCACAATCTTTTCCTTCACAGTTAGGTTAGTTAGGTTGGTATTGCTACTACAAATTCGCATGTGTACGTAAAATTGAAAATAAACAAAGTCATGTGTACCTGGGTCTCTCGCTTCCGAGTCCAATGTTCTACCCACTTGGCTACCTCCGCTGTTTCTAAACCAACTTCAAAAAAGGAGGAGGTTTTCAGTTCGTCGACATAATATTTGTTTTTATGTTTACTTAAAAAGGTAGACGACCTAGATATTTTTTCTTCCACCTTCTGCGGCGGTTGTATCGGCCCGATTGTATAATTTATCAGTCACGCCAGAACCGCTAAATCGATCTGGATGAAGTTTGGCACAGAGACACGATGGTCAAAATAAATCCTTCAATATTCGATGTTTAGAGCTTCAGGTTCCCTCAAAATAATTTCTCAATAGTTTCGAATTCGTCCATGTTTCTTTCAAACACACATAAACCTATAATTATTGTGACAAAAATAAATGACAATTAAAATTGAACTCTATATTTCTATTTTAAGAACGATCCAATGCCCATAATGTAGAGATAGACCATCTGCTATACACCCTCCGCCCGGGAGGGAGTGAGAGGCATGTGTGGAGCTATAGGCGTGTCTCGCTCGCGCCACCTGCCGTGACGTCACACCGCAACAGGTGGACGGCTCGACCGTTGGCGTAAAGCTGCGGAATGTAAATAATAACTTCCACATGACACGATCACTTGTCCTGGTCCCAAACTAGGATACCCTGTGCTATGGTAACCAGGCAAGGACATCACAAACATGGAAATACACCCAGACTGGGGCCATGCCTACAAATCTACGGCGGCCCCAGAGGGAAACAAACCCACAACCTCCGACATGGTAATCAGACGTGAAACCGCTAGACCTAGGCCCGCGAGGCAGTTTTGTCTATGCTAGTTTATTAAGGATCTAATGACACATCTTTCCTACACTAAAGTAGGTATATAATAAGTGACAATTCAGACGCTTTAAAAGTAGAGAACACTTTATTGTACACTAGCTGCTGCCCGCGACTTCTTTCATATTCCATGTACATTGCAGAGCCAGATTGACAAGAGTATAGACTCCGCTACGCAATATACATCGAACTGTCATAATAGACTATGAACTGTAGTTTTGGGCCTCATATTTGGGCATAGACGTTATAGGCACATTAATATATTTTTGATTGCGATGTTAGTCTAGCAGTTAATACGCTTGTCAGCCAAAACAGAGGTCGTGAGTTCGATTCCCGATGGAGGCCGCCGAACTTGATTCGTACACATGGCCTCAGTCTGGATTTATTTTCATATTACCACTTATCCGCCATCGCTCGAGATCGATTAACATTTCATGGCAATCTTTTTTTGTGTAATAGTTCTCGCGAAACAGGTCCGCCTAGTGCGAAGAGCACCAGTAAGCAACTACGAGTATTTAGTGGAAATCTTTTTCAAACCTACCTACCTACCCACATTAAGTTAAGTCTATTATGTCACTAGGACTTAACCTTTTTTGTAAATAAATGATTTGATTTGATTTGAGATTCACGATGCCATTTTCTGTTTACCATATCACAAGGTATCCTAGTTTCGGACTAGGACAAGTGATTGTGTTGTGTGGAAGTTATTGTTAAACAAATAATAATAATGGGGTTTGAAACAAAGCGGTGTTAGTGCGGTCAGTAGAACACTTGCCTCACGTTCAGGAGGTCGCAGGTTCAAACCTCGGCATGCCCGCATGTACTAATGACGTTGTTTCCTAAGTTACGTAGATTTGTGAATATTAAGTAAACATACCACTCGCTAACATGAAGGAAAACCACGAAGGAAAACATCGTGAGGAAACCTGAAAGCCTGAGGTGTTCACTTACCTCAGGGCTTGAAATTGCCAATCCGCGGTGGGCACGCGTGGTGATTAAGCCCATTACTCTTTCTCCGAGAGAATGGTACGTATAAAGCCTGCTTAATTGTACGAAACACTGAAAAGAATGTAATGGCTTGCTAAAGATAAAGAAAGTCCTTTCGTTAGTTCCAAGGGTTTATCCAAAGACGCTGCTCGTCCCTTTTACTTCACACTTGAGCGCACGCGCCTGACATCTGTCGCACACATACACACGCCAAGTCCACATATACATACACACACACACACGAGCCGAGGACCAGTTGATAGAACACCCTTGCGCGCGGACCGGTGCAAAAAACGGTTGTTTTAATAGGCATAGCCACCTGACGGTCGCGGGTTCAATTCCCAGTAGTATCGATGGCCTTAGTTGTGTGATTGATGGAGGCAGGTAAGTATTTGGGAGGCTGTGAGGGCATTCGTAACTGAGAAGGGAGATGCCGTGTGGAAACCTGATATGACGCATGTTGTGACGTAACAAAAGAAAAGTAATATCTACAAAAAAAAGGTGGTAGCGGAGATACGCCGGCGTCTCATTCGGTAGGTCGTGGGTTGGAATCCCGGCATGTACCAATATGACTTTGTGTACATTTGTGTTATGTACATTTGTGTTGTTATAGTAGCAGTATCACTCGCTACCTGTGAAGGAAAACATAGTGAGGAAACCTGAGGGTCTGAGGTGTTCACATACCTACCTCAGCGCTCAAAATTACCAATCCGCAGTGGGCACGCGTAATAATTAAGCCCATACTCTCTCTCTCTAAAAGAAGGCCTGTGCCCTGCAGTGGGACGTATATAGTGCTTAAAAAAAACTTGCTCATAAAAACTTTGTAAGTATTTTTTTGTTTCGAATGTCATATAAGAATGAAGTCACTGGCATGATAAGAAGCTTATCAATGATAAGTTATCTTATGGCAAGTAGCGGCTGTGGTCGCGGCTTGCCACCACGCGTGCCCAAAGCGGATTGGCAATTTAAATTGTTAATGTTACAGTAATTTTATTTTTAGCATTGTTTTACACCCGTAAAACCTAAAGAAAAACATTGTCGCGGTTATAATTTTTCTATGTCTTCTATTGCATAAACACAATGTCACGCAAATGCAAGTCTGAGGCAAGTTCCCCGTTACTCCAATAAATTAACTTCGGCATTCCACAGTAATTCGTTAACATACCAATTTGGTGGGCTCGGTTCTCGATCGCAACCGCGGATAACATTGTACCATTGACATTCAACAAACAGAATGTAAATTCTTCACGTAGAAAATTTAATTCTTCATTTCATGTTTCTGGTGATGGCAACAACATACTCGTACTCTGCTATTCCCATCACAGGTCATAGAAGTGGCATTTGAAATTCAATTATGCACGGGCAGTAAGTACGACGACGTTAGTCGCGCGAGTTAAATGTCCAAAGTCGCGACTTTCCGGTAATTGTCAAGTACTGACATTTTAGCGTCACAAAACGCATGACTCATGCCATCGTACTAACCATGCTGAACAGTTTTTCTCTCTACGGACTAATAAATACACAATCAATACGGTGCTCACCGAAGTTAATTGAATCCGTCCTCTGGTAGCGCACAAGGTCGTGTCCGGTGGAGCGACGTGAGGCGACCGACGTCGCGCGACGCCACAAATCGCATGCAGTAGATCTAGCTCCACCGCAAAAGTACCACTGAACAGCTGATGCACACTGAGCCGTACTTGTTACCTCAAATCTTTAGTTTTAAACGACATTGGTGCTCGTATCTCTGTCCATAACTATGACGCGAGTCGCGCGTTCTGACGTCAAAAGTCGTGACTTACCAGTACATTAATTGTCAAATTCCGACATTTTAGCGTCACAAAACACGTGACTCACGCCATCGTAGTACCTATGCAGAGCCTAGAGTCTAATAAACGCATCGTTGTCCAATAGAGTGATATTAGCATGACAATTATTGGAAGCTATTTCGTAGTCTACCAAGCAACAGCATTACAATAGCATTCCAATGGTGTAACCTGCGCAAATTAAATAGCCATCTCTCGCGAAGGAGATCGATTAGCGCGAGGTGCCGAGTTAACTTGCACGGGCTATAATGCAATTGGTTAGTAGACCCATAGAACAGTGTCAATAAAACATCTATTAGGTACTTAAGAGATTCGCCTCCAGTACTTGTAATCTAATTCAAATAAATAAGTAGCCAGTCAATTAGCTAGCTTCTCACGGCTATTGGCAAATCGTTTCACTAGGCTGGCGAATCTCGTTTGCCATCGATACCTTAAAAAGAATAGACAGTCCTGCAACGATACGGCCAGATCACCTAAGTAGCTTCAAAGCCATCTCCATATCAACTTTGAGTCTATGGGAGCTCACATCTAGACTTACCGATTGGCTATTCGTTTTGACCTAAGAAGATAACCTTGTTCACTCTTAATAGAAAATATTCTACTACAGTATGCAAAGCAGCTTGTTCGAATTGTTTGTTTTTCTCTCGTAATAATCGCGCATATTTTCTTGTATGTGCTTTAATGTATGTATACCGTATTCGTACCAACACGGATCATAGTGACTTCTCACTTATGAGGAATAGTATTCCATAAGATACAAGTTATGGGTAGTTTATTGAATAGAAATCCGACACTCCTTCTGAATTTATGTTGTACAGCCACAGCCTATTGTAAGTGTGTTTTTTAGGGTTAAGTACCCGGAGGGTGCCAAACGGGACTCTATTACTAAGGCCGGAAGACTTCACTGTCCGTCTGTCTGTCTGTCACCGGCCTGCATCTCATGAACTGTGACAGCTAGACAGTTGAAATATTCACGGATGATATATTTCTGTTGCCGCTATAACAACAAGTACTAAAAACAGAATAAAATTAATATTTTCGGGGGGCTCTCATACAACAAAAGTTATCTAAAGGCAGCGCTCGCCATCTAGCGGCCATTTATGTAACTTTCACAGTGCCGATGTCATGTTAAATGTCAATGTTAAACGTTTCTTGTTGGTTTCCATAGAAGGCGCTGTTTTCAAATTCGATTGTTGTCTAATGTTGTATAGATAATGGTAGGGAACCCTTCGTGCGCGAGTCCGACTCGCACCTGGCCAGTTTTTCACCTGGTAGTTTGACATTTTTTTTTCACGTAAACAATTTTTTTATCGCTATCCCAGTGTGTGAGCTGTGCTCAACTTTGGGCGGTTGGCTGATCGACAGGCCATTTGTGCGACCCTTTGTTCCAAGCTGGAGAGTAATACTGGGCAGAAGACGATAGTCTCAACTCCAAAAACATAAATGGTCATTTCCACGATTTAGACCAGCAAAAGGTAATACTATCTTTATGCACCGTATACGGTTCTGCAATAAGATTACTTAAGATATATTATACACCGACGCGGTTTAAAAATTGTACTAAGCATTACTCTGTACGAAAAGCCTAACCTAACATTAAAAGATTTATTTAGAAGATTAAGATGTCTGGTCATCATCAGCCATTTGACGCCCACTGCAGGACATAGGCCTCCTTCGTGGTTTTCATAACCATGTTAGTGGTTTTCATAACCATGAGAGGTTTTGCCATAATCGCCACGCTTGGCAGGCGGGTTGGCGATCGCAGTATGCGGTTGGAATCTCAGGAAGACGCTGCTGCCCGTCTCCTGATAATTTATTTGTCGCCTTCTTAATCCGGCGCCACACGGGAAGATGTCTGGTATTACTATAATATTAACGGGGACGATTGCGTGCTACTTAAAAGTTAAAACACTGATAATTAATTTAAAAAGTGTTTTGAAAAGAACAAATGTGGAGCTTCTTCTTCACATAATGTATAAATTTTAATTCTGAATATTCAGCTTTGACGTTCATTAAGTAAACATTTCGTTTTTATGTGAATATTTTTTTTGAGATTGAGTTTGATTTTAGGCTTTTCTGTCCGTTACGCACGATATCGACCAGTGCCACAGAGAAACGCTAAAAGTCCGATTCAGTAGCGGCAGGTAAGTACCATGTAGGAAGGATTTGGTACGCGGCGTGACATGGCGGCTTTGGAAATTGACCGCGACAGCTGGGATAAGCTAGGTCATTTCCGGTTGATTCCCGCTAAGAACGGACCTTTTGGGAAACCATGCGTGGTCCTAGGTTCTAGACTGTAGGTTATAAAAATAGCTGTCTCCATTACTAAGATTTATAATGATCACTTTTGCAAGAACGGATTACAAAAGTTTTGTTTTTTATTAGCTCTGGAACTCCCTTAATTACCGGTATGGAAGAAACGTATTTTATGTTTTCGGTCATTTCAATCACACGATGTATATTTTGGCATGATACTGGTATTTCTGTTTGTTACTATGTATATTAGAATCGTTAACGCAAAACTTGACTTTATTATTATGATAAAATTTTTATTGTCCTTTAATAGTTTACCCTACTTAATTCTTTACTTCAAAATTTGAAGAAAGTCTACACCAGAACATTACCCAATTACCCTGGGACTTTTACGCTATTTTATGAAAAATGTGGATGGAAGGGCCGGTAAGGGACGACCCAGACGGACATACTTCGACCAAATAGAGGATGTATTAACAAAGGGCAAGATAAAAAGTACCCGAAACCGGCGTGCGTGCATGCAACGACTAATGAATATTGAGGAAGCGAAAGTGATCTGTCAGGATCGTAGCAAGTGGCAGTCCCTGGTCTCTGCCTACCCCTCTGGGATACAGGCGTGAGTTTATGATATGTTATGTTATGAAAAATATGCATATTACTAAAGGATGGGCCCCATTAGGCTTTTTTTTACTGCTGTCCATTGCAAAGTTCCGTTCTCCATCTCTGAATATCTTTATCAGAATCCGGGTATTAGGAACAGAACAGGGTTAAAAATAAAAATCCGAGAAAAAATCATTCAACAAATGTTATGAAACACGAACTCTACTAATTGGGGTGATTCCGGAATATCGCATTTTTTATTTTTTATAGTCGGACTGAGGGTGTATCAAAGTTCTGTCGGGAATGAAAGCGGAAGTGAATAAATGTAGTCAGCATAACGACCTTTACTTGCTTATATGGTACGTAACCGACGACTTTTCAATACAATTATAAAGACGAGGTGCTGTTGAGTAATAAAAACTATGACAGTGAAAGTGACAGCGACAGTAACAATGACAATAATAATAATAACTTCCACACACACAACACAATCACTTGCCCTGGTAACAAACTAGGATACCCTCTGCTGTGGTAACTAGGCAAGGACATCGGAAATACACCAAGACAGGCCATTAGTACAAATCAAGTACGGCGGGTTTCAGTGGGAATCGAACCCACGACCTCTGTTTTGGTAGTCAAGCGTGTTAACCGATACACCGACGAGGCAGTCAATGAGAACCGACACTAGACGGTGGTGTAGAAACGTGCGATGGAACGTAAGATGGTTACTTTACACATCGAGACCAAAGTGCTTTAATCGGTCGGTAGAACGCTTGCCTCATATTTAAGAGGTCGTGAGTTCGACCCTCGGCATGTACCTATGACGTTTTCTAAGTTACGTATATTTGTAGATTTTTGGCAGCAATATCACTCGCTGACGGTGAAGGAAAACATCGTGAGGAAACCTGAGTGTCTGAGGCGTTCGCTTACCTCAGCGCTGGAAATTGCCAATCCACGGTGGGCACGCGTGGTGATTAAGCCTGTACTCGCCCTCAAAGAGAAAGCCTGTGCCCTACAGTGGGACCCATAATAAGCTGCATCAATACCAAATATGTCGATGTCACAGAACAGGTCGATGTCATCGTTTTTTTACCGGGTCTAATTGCGATTGTTTATTCCCAATGGATGGTTCCAGTGGATTCATGAAGAATTAACGATTTTTGAAACTACTCTAGAAAATAGTACGGCATGGTGGAGAACCCAAAGAAATGGTGTGCCTTAGGAGGGCCTATATCCAGAAGTGGACGAATATGAACCGATGCATGGGATTGAGCTTGAGATCTCGTGTCCACTTCGCGATTCTTTGGCCGAGTTGGTGACCCAAAGCGACGCATACAGACTATCCGTGTATGCACACGCCACGCACACAGGCACCCCCCGGCCGGGCTCGTCGCTGGTACTGATCTAGCGCCTTTCGTGCTGTATCCAGCGAATACGGGGGTGGAAGGCGCTGGTTGGGAGAATCGGTACGGTTTCATAGAACTACAATTCATGGTTTATTGTGACAATCATATGGACTTTGTGAGTTCAATTAACCCACAGGTTAACACGGAGACTCTGCTACTCGAATTGTCATAATAAACTACGAATTGTAGTTTTATGAAACTCGGCCCAGAGTGTCACTTTTGAAAGCACAACACAGACCGAGTTAAGGCTGGTTTATAAGAGTAAATCCTGAAATAAACCAGCTTTAAGTTCATCTTGAGAGTATTTTAGTAGAAGAGACTTTTTGTACATAATACTACATCAGTTCGATCACGGTACAACATTAGGAATTTTAGTGTGGTCAGGATGGCCCAGAATAGAAAAAAGTAACGTGTCTTGCGGAGACATAACAATATGTCCAGCAGTGGTCGAACGAGGGCTGATGATTAAGGGTGTAACAAAAACCTTATATAAGTACGTCCAAAAATAGACGGTACTATTTAGGAAAAATAGTTCCCTATTTTTCACAACCTCTATGTAATCTAAGGGACCAAGTAGGTAGGTAATCAAGTAATCTATGGGGTAATATACTTGGCGAGGCGGGAAGACTGCAGGTGGACCAGGGCAGTAACAGAGTGCCAGTCGAGAACAGGACGACGGTCAGTAGACAGACCAGCAGCTCGATGGTCGGACGTTGCGTCAGAAGAAGTTCCGAGGATGCGGATGGCGAGGGACCGTGAGAGATTGCATTTGGGGGAAAAAGCCTACACCCCACAGTGGGCGTGGGCTGATGATGATGATGAGTCTAATCTACAAAAATAATAAGCATCGACCTGAGAGCGGGATGGGGCTCGAGTCTTTCTCTATTCTCGCGCGGAATGAGGATTCAGGCGGTATTCAATATAAAATTTCAAATCCAAATGATACTTACTTTATGTCGATTTGTACTTCTAGTAAGTAGGTAGGCCTATGCTGGTATTATCTGAAGCTGAAATAACAACTAGTTATAACTATGTCTAATGTCTAGTTCAGCGTTCGACTACAGTTTGAATCTTGAAACGAACTAGTGCTACCTAATCCTCGAATTACAAGATCCTTACACGAACCATTTTGTCTTGACCCAAATGTCTGTTTCAGGTGGAAACAGACCTTCATCTTCATGTTCCTACTTATATTCTGGCAGAGCCATTTTGATGTAACAAAAACTACCTGCAAAGCGGCGTATAATCTTTCAGGGTTTGATCAAACCATGCGGCCAAATAAGAAAATCGTCCAATGAAACTGGAAGCGCTTTCCACCCGCACTGTAGCACTTTCTGAAAGCTGTTCGAGCTTAAAACCGACGGCAACATTCAGTGTCGGTCTTACCGGCTACGTGGGCTGACGTCCGACCGTCGACGGAAACGCCCGAACGAATCCGAGCTCGCGCGAGTGTGTGTCAATACCGAGAAAAATATTCAGTGTTCTTTTTTCGAATTTGGAGATTCCGGAGCCCGATTTCTGAGTGTTAGTATTTTTTTTAATGAGTGCCCGACAAGGTTCAGTACCCAGCGTGCGAGTCTAGCCTTAAGATAATAGACTGGGAGCCAGTGTGTTTTTTCGGCTACGGTTCGTTGGAGGCATTAAGGCGCAGGTGTTTTGTGATATATTTTTTCTTGTCTAAGCTGCTATGGGCGTTGTGTTTTCCCGCTGTAGGTGTCAAATGTCACGCCAAGTGTTGGTTTCAGTGTCTTATTTCTTTGGGAAACGGTCGTGGAAACGTTACTCTTCTATCTATTTATACCAAGCTCTGGCCTCATTATTAGGCAAAATCATTTCTAAGACAAATGAGATCATCCAAGGAGTAAGAATTGGAAAATTTGAAATAACTAAAGATCAGTATGTATTTTCGATCGGAAACTTTTGTAAGCAAAACCGGGTCAGACTCTTCCGACAAAAAATCTAGTAAGTGAATCTATGTACCTACTTCATTGTTTATGACGACATTTGAAATGTCTATGTAGGTGGTAGCTTAACCTGAAATAAACAGAATAGGTCTTGGGATAAAATTAACGAGAAATTTACTTAATTAGACACCCCCACAAGAAAACAAAAGTAGGTAGGTTTATCCCAAGATTTTCTTTTGCAGCATCTCCTCATTTCCAATTGTTTATTATTTTGTTTGCCTACAGTAAAAACCGTCTCAACGGCTTTTATAAATAGAAATAGTACCTAGGTAAATTCATATTTGTGTAATTAGCAATTTAGGGTCAGAGTTTTATTTAATGGGAATCTTCAGGCAGAATACAAAAGTGGAACGATTAATAAAATGAAAACTTTTGAACATGTCAGGTAAGTAGATGGGACCTTTTGAAAGTTTGTCGAAATAGTTGTTTAAATCACCAACAATGTAGTAAATGGCTTCACGAAGCAAAATCCACGGCAAACATTATAACTATAAGTTAAGGTTGTTAAATTTACTAACACTCATGTTATTAAGTAAGTTTGAAATAAATATTTTTATTTCATTTCACAAATATTTACTCGCACCACTAACATTTCCCGTCACCCCGTCTACCAAAATAACTTCGATGTCGGTTGTCCGCGCACATTACATTTATTTACACTGGCGCATAGAAATAATGGCGCTATATTTTTTAGCACACACACGTAAATAAATTCACGCCTGTGTCCCGGAGGGATGTGCAGAGACTGGGGTTTGCTACTTGCCTCGATTCTGACAAACCTCTTTCGTTTCAGGGCGTTTTTCAAATTAATTGCCCGTCGAAAATAACCTTGTCCCATGACTTCAAACCAATTTTTCTGCTGTTTGTTGCTTAAATACATACTATTTATACTAATAAAAACACAAAAATACATCAAAACTGATTGAATTATGCAAAAATTGGCCCTGAAACCTTTTTTACATTAAAGTTAATAGAGAAAAAGTTACCGAAAAAGATAAAATTCTCAGTGTCCCACGCAGTTTGTGACGTATGGAACTTTTTGTTAGATATGGCTAGGTAAAACTATGTTTCCTATTGAAACTAAATAATATTCATATTTATATGAACTGTAATTATATTATTTTACTTGTCTAGTATAGCTTACAACAATTTGGTTTGGAATCAATTACTTATTTTTTTGTGGAATTCCATTACGCTAAATGCAAAAAATTAGAAAAACGCCCTTCATCAACATTCATTACCAGGGTGTGGCACTTGCCACGATCCTGACAAACTTGTTTCGTTTTGCCAACATAAATTAACAGAGTTTCCCACTTGCCACGATCTGATAACCTCTTTCGTAACATCAACATACATTGGCATGCGTGCACGCATGCCGGTTTCAGGTACCTACTGGGAGTGTGTATTAGCGAAGAGCACGATTGTTTAACATTTATCATGTACGACAATGTCGCATTAAGTTCGCCTTTGTACTTTTATTTGCAATAAAGAATTTTATTAACCGTGCCAGAAGCGAAAGCCGCCTTAAAAATAACTTTAAAAACTATATGTTATTTGGTGAGCTAACAAAGAGCAGCTATCAGGATGGTATAGGTGCTGGGCAAGCCTACTCCATGTAAAACAATGTCCCAGGCACTGCAGCGTCCGAGTGGTCTCTTCACCCATCTAATGTGAGTGAAGGTGCCACTGGCCGCTGTATAAATCATCTCATTACGTAGATGCAAAGGCCGAAGTCAACAAAGATAATAATGTTCTTTGTTTTTGAACTAAAACTTTCGTAAGCACTGCACATTATTAGCTTAATTATCCGGACTTGATTTTTTGTCAGAAGAGTCCGTCCAGGTTCCAAGCCCTGCGAAACAGAAGGAAACCTCGTCGAACACTTTCCACAAAAAATCAAGTAAGTGAATCCAGAATGAAGCTAATAATGTTCTTTATTGTATAAAATATAAAAAAATTACAAACAAAGTAAGCAAATGGCGGCTTTATTGCTAATACCTATTTAGACAATGTGAGCTAAGTAAGTTAGAAATTGGTAAATAGGAGCAATGCGGAGTGTATACAGCTGAAAAGGTAGAACTGGGTGATCAATTCTATCTTGCGAAAGCGAAAGCGAAGCATTGATGCGTCGGAAAGCAAGGACGAGATTGGCAGGGGACCGAGAAGGTTGGCCTGACAGGGAAGAGGCCTATGCCCCGCAATGGGCTCCACTTATCCGCTCGATAGATGTCTATGCTCGTATCTGGTTGGGTAAAATAAAAAAAATATTTTTGTTTCAAAGCAAATAAAAGTTCCATTAAATCGTAAATAAATAGATCGGGGCTCAAAGGACGTACGTACAGAGCCCTTTTTGGCAAGCCGTGGTGGGCACGCATTGGGATTAAGCCCGTACTCTTTTTCTGAGAGAAGACCCTGTGCTCTACAGTGGAAAGTATATACGAGTAGGTTGCAGTGTTCAGTCATAATTTTACGGTTTTTGATACAGTTTTTTTTTATCTTTATTACGGCTGTAAGTGATAACTTTTCGTGATAACTAATGGTCTAGGTTAAATAATTGAAGTAAACTCGAAGGCTTAGGGTGTACGGCACATAATTTTTCCAAATTTTCTTTACCGCCTTACATTATTTAGGGTGTCTGGCCGATAGATTATGATAAATCTTATTGGTGGTAGAGTAAAGTTTTTAATTTATTTGAGTCTGTATTCGTATCCCGTTCAGTAAAATATTTGAAACACCAAGCATCGAAGACTAAAAGTGGTCCAAAATCACTTATCGAAGGCCACAGATTGGTCCCCAAATGAGCTCCGATACAAAACTTTGAATTTGGATTCAACTCGACCTCCATCGCTCCTAATGGCCCATACACTGCGGCAATCATGTAAATGTGCGATAAGCGGTAGTGTGAACATGATACTTGCAGAAGACCCAGTCTGTGATGATAATGATATCACAGACTCTGTATCTGTATAAGGTTCTACAAGAAAATTCCTCAAGATATATTAGAGTTACCCCCAACGCGATTTAAAAAATGTGTTAAGCACATTTTGTGCAAAAAGGATTACTATAACATCAAGGATTATTTAGAAGACAAAGATGTTTGGCATTAAACAGTAGATTAATATTATTTAAAGGACGATTGTGACTAGTGTTCAACACATTCATGACTAATATTTTAAGTTGAAAACTCTGTTAATTAAGTTATAACGTGTTTTGAAAACAATAAATGTGGAGTTTCTTTGTTAGCTTCTTCTCCACATAATCCATTAATTGTGAAACTAACAACTTTGACGCTCATTAAGTAAACATTCTGTTTTTACAATGAATAAAAATATTTGAATTTAATTAAATTGAATTGATGACACTATATAGGTACTTTTTTGGAACTAAAACTTTCGTAAGCACGATACGTTATGAACTTAATACCGAAATCACATACTTGTTTTTTTTTCATAGTGAGTAGAGACGGAGCTCGCGTTGTTTTCCCCTGTAGGTACAGAACCCTAAACATGGATTGGTGATTTTTTTACAATTTCACTTTCTCCGTTTCTTTTTGACATTAGCTATCAATCCTGAAGCGGTGGAATTTGATTAGATTTTGATGTATTTAATTTTATCAGCTCTATCAACAGAGCATACATAAAACTTTTAAATGAGTAGTAAATTACAGTGTAATAACCATTAACAAAAAACTGACTCTGTCGTCATACTCTATCACCGATGAAATCAGGGGCAAAACCTCTCAGTCTCTGAGAAGTGTGTCTTAGATGCAGCTTAAATAGATAGATAGATATATAAATCATTTATTAAATTGCCACAACACACAAAGATAAAAAATTAACAGGCATAGTATGCTAACAAAATTCAATATATGCAAATGATACAATCGTAACAAGGAGGAGGAGGAGATTGTCCGTGTTCAGTGACCAGTACCTACAAACACACACCCTACAATAAATAGTCTTGTGGTAGAGGAAAAGACCATTATTTAAACTGCCTCTGAATAGTGTTTTAGAGGTACTTATTGCATTTTTGTTATAAATAAGACCGTTAGAGTAGGGCCCAATAGATGGACTCAATATTTTTTTCTTAGTTAACGATATTAATCAGAATCTAACGTAATCGCAACATCAGTAATTTTATCTTTGTGATACGTTGAGGTTGTCATCATACAGTATTATTTTGTAGCTTTTTAAAGTACTCTTTCATTGTAACATATCACATAGAAGTAGGAAAATGTTGCAAAATCTATTTTACAACGTTGGATTTATTTATTAGAAATTTCACTCCAGCCAGCATAAAAAATGATGAAAGAGATTTTTTATATTAACAGAGAATGTTAAGAGAATATTATTTATTAATTACCTATGAAATTAAAGTATATATTTTTTCCTTTGAAACTATCGACAGGAGTCATGGACAGAGTTTGGATTGTTGCATAGTCGATAGTTTAGTAACTGTTTCCTTTTCCTGCTCCAAAGGGACATAAAGTTTTCTTGTTTTGGGAAGGGACGTTCTGTTTACATAATGTGATGAGCATTTCTTCAAAGTAGGGTCCGTAGAAGGAGTAATGTCTTGTAAAGCTCCATACAATTGTCACAGTAGACGAAGTAATTTTTTGCTGCACCTTATAACGCGAATCCTGAAAACTTGTAAGAACTATATTTGATGTCATTGATCTCTCCAATGAAGTGTCTTTTTTAACCGACTTCAAAAAAGGAGGAGGTCTCAATTTCACGCATTATATCATTATAAGCAGCCTATATACGTCCCACTGTAGGGCACAGGACTTAATCACTACGCGTGCCCACCGCGGATTGGCGATTTCAAGTGCTAAGGCATGTGAATGGTTCAGACACTCAGGTTTCCTCACGATGTTTTCCTTCGCTGTTAGCGAGTGGTATTGCTACTATAACTTCACAAATGTACATAACTTAGGAAACAAAGACATGGGTACACGATCGCACTGGGCATCGAACCTGGGTGTCTCGCTTCCGAGTTCAATGTTCTAGGTACCCACTAGACTACCACCGCTCATATATTCGACGCATATAATATTTATTTTTTTACTATGTTTTTTGTGGGTCGATACAAGCCACGGCCTCGCTCTCAGACTATACTGGTGTTAAATAAATAAAAACATTCTACATCCCAAATAATTGAATCGTGTGATTTTAAAACAACACAAGTCACATGTGTTTTTAAAATAACACTTGCCCATTTTTTTTTATTAAATTATTTACACCTACCTATTGATTTACATTAGAAAAAAAAATTGTAGTTTATTCATATAGAAATCAATATAATATGCTAAAATATTGCTGTTGTAGATATTAGTATTTGAATAAAACAGTTTTTTCTATTTCCTGCAAAGTTCTAATGAAAGGACATGTGTAATTTTAAAATCACACGATTCAATTATGGTTTCTACTGCAAAGCAGAGAAATCGCGAAAATGTTTTATTTTTCTTTAAAAAAATCGTGCACTGAACAAAATTCAGAAGCGTCAGAACAAATCTAGTTGTAAATGACAAATTATAACAGACCTACTTGAGGAATAGCGCAATTTTGTATCAACCTTGTATATCTTAATCATACGTCTCATACATCTCATATTAAATTGGAGTTTTTTTGTCCATTTTTCTCCAAAATTATCTAGATTTTGAAATGGACACCTAGTTTAACTTGTAACGTTCATCAAGTCGCAGTTTTTGTGCTACTTTGAATAAAAAAAATTGATTTTGATTTTTGATTTTGACTTTTAAATCTCGTATTTTTTACTATCTAAGTCTCCAACCTTATCCTCCTTATTTCCTATTTCAAATCTAGCTTATACGGTTTTCTGAGTTAACTAAACAAACCACGTTCTTAATAATAAACAGAGTACCTACTTGGAAACTTTGCAGGTAAACCTTTTACAGGTATTGCAACATAGTAACTTATATTATGCTAGAGTAGGAACATTTCTTTCTTCTTTTTTTACAATTTAGTATCTTCAAAACTTATAAGCTAGAATAAGACTGTATTTTGTTATAACTAGGTACTTACATTAATAAAAATCTACTAAGTCTAATACCGGGCAGCATTTTAGTCACCGATTTCCGTGTGGCACCGGATTAAGAATAGCGTCACTCCATTTCCTTCCGTGGATGTCGTAGAAGGTGACTAAGGAAATCAGTTACCAGGAGACGGGCAGCAGCTTCTTCCTGAGATTCCGACCGCATACTGCGATCGCCAACCCACCTGCCATGCGTGGCGATTATGGCAAAACCCCTCATGGTTATGAAAACCACGAAGGAGGCCTATGTCTTGCAGTAGGCTTGAAATGGCTGATGATGATGATGATTTTAGTCACCTGACAAACTTTGAGAGATCTTTCTACTCGTCAACACAAACAACTTTTACTATGGGGCCAAACAAATCAGAGCAAAAAATAAATCAGCTGCTTCATACATTTGGTGCAGTACTGTTTCTATCTTATGTATGGAACGGCTCATTTATTTTTTGCTCTGGTTTGTTTGGCCCCATAGTAAAAGTTGTTTATATTCATGACTAAAAAGCCCCTTTAAAGTTTGGCAATTGACTAAAATGCAACCCGTCATAAATTTATATTTCATTCCGTTAAATATTATTCAATTGCATAGGGGCAGATCTGAATTAGGTGTGCTTTTAGTTTGGAATTTGGACATTGGAATTTTGTTGTATATTTTCATTGCCATATAGCAATTTGTCATTTTAATTCTCGATTGCGGTAGGTTTAGTCATTCTTTGTGACGTGTATTAATATTATGGGTGTCATTAAGTTGGGGAAATATATGCCGGTGATTAAACACAAATAAACATATGTCATGGATACACATTACTGGAAACGTCAAAAGTTTATATTTAATAAAATATGGTTTACAGCTTTGTCTGTTATGAATTTGTGCAAGAATTCTAATACACTTTTTCTGCATGACGAACAGGGCCTCGATTCTGTTAGTGCATTGTAGTATAATGACAGGTACACTGTCGGGTCACGTGACGTGTTTTTTCGTACCATTGACGCCTAGAAGGTTTGATGGGTGTGCCCGCGTAGACTTAAAGCAGCCATGAAATGAAAACCGCCATGTTCATGCAGTTGTCATGTTACTACAATGCATTAACAGAATCTAGGCCCAGTTCCGTTGCATCCACACTGTTCCCACTCAGCATTACTCCGTAGCGGAGCCAAGCATGTGCTATGCGTAACACGCGATTCCTTATCCTATATCACAGATACCTTGGGGAGCAGGGTACTATCACTAAGGTCATATTATACGCTAACGGTAAAGGAAAACGTCGTGAGGCAGCCCGCGGCTTGGCTCCGCACGTATTGACTTCTCTTTCATGTGGGCAAGGCCGACTAAGCTGTCAGGATGGTATAGGTGCTGGATAAGCCTACTCCATCTAAAAAAACATGTCCCAGGCACTGCAGCGTCCGAGTGGTCCGCTGTATAAATAATCTCATTACGTAGATGCAAAGGCCAAAGTTTAAGTTTTAAAGTATTTGTGCGAAAGGTATTTGTGAAAAAACTTATCTTACTTTATCTTCTAAGATCGAAAACGATAATGGGATAAGCTTGGTGATTTCCGGTTTATTGATTTAAAAATAAACAACTTTTACACAACACAATCATTGTCCTGGTCCCAAACTAGGATACTCTGTGCTATAGTAACCAGACCAGGACATAAACAACATGGAAATATTGTTTATGCCCTGTGGCCTCTGTGGAAATATTGTTTATATGTGAATATACGGTGGCCCCCAGTGGGAATAGAACCAACGACCTCCGGCATGACAGTCAGACGTGATACCGCTAGGCCACGCGGCAGTCAATTCGAGGTCCATACAAAGTGTGTGAGTGAGGGAGTGGAGTTGGGTTGATTTTTTTTTTACTCTATTGGTGCATAAAACAGGTAACAAACAATCAATAATATACAGAATAGGTTTAACAGTGCAGATCTAGAATGTCACCCGAAGCATACACACACGTAAGATCTCGAAAATGTATGCAAGCTTACAATACAAGACAGCTTAAACTAAACTAGTGTAATATTAAAAAAAAAAATTAAATCTGAGATATAAATGTAAAGAAATACTCTGGAAATATATCGTAGCTCAGGCCTGCCTGCCTGCCTGTTGCCTGATATATTAACTATTAGCTATATCTCGCTCCCGAGATGCCGAAGTCTGCTTCGGTGCAGAGTCAGGCGCTGGCAGATGTTTTGATGCGTTGTTTGTTGCTCTTAGAATTGGTTTTGCCTGTTGCCGTTTACTTTACGTATGATTTAATGAATTTAATGGCACCGAAGCGGATATTTTGAAAGTTGGAAATAAATCTCAGTGTCGTTTGAAGTGGCCAGTTTTTCTCATACAATCCGTCTTTAAGATAGTTGAAGGTGAAAAGGCTAACGGTCTTATTTATAGAAACGGGATTCCTCAGAGAACACTCCTCAGAGGCAGTTTAAATAATCTGTGGTTACGTCTTTCCCTTTACCACAGACTATTTAAACTGACTCCGAGGAGTGTTTTAAGTAATCGTGTTTTTAAAAATAAGACTGCAAGCCTTTTCAAATTTATTTACTTACTAGCTGTTGCCCGCGACATCGTTCGCGTGGTAATTTTGATGTGTATTTTTCCGGGATAAAAAATAGCCTATGTGCTAATCCAGACTATAATCTATCTCTGTGCAAAATTTCATCCGGATCCGTTCAGCCGTTTTTGCGTGAAAGAGTAAGAAACATCCATCCATACATACAAACTTTCGCGTTTTTAATATTAGTAAGGATTGTACCATGGAGAGAAAGGCATCTGTTATCTACGTTTACCCATTTTATGCCCTTTATGCCCCTCTTTATTTGAATTAATCACAAAAACTGAAATAAAAAGTTACCGACTGCTGAGCATTAAGTACTAAGCAGACGGGACCAACCTAAGTACATTATTGATTTGTTCGTCCGTCCGTTCATCTATCTGTCAAGACCATTTATCTCGGGAACGCGTAGAGGTAACGATTTGAAATTAAAACCAAACACTTAAGTCTACAGTACCTTGAAGCTGTAAAAAAATCAATTTTCTAAGTTTACATAAAAAAAAGTTACAATCCAATTCAATTCAATTTATTGCGATAAATAGGTCTTAAGTGGGTATAATACAAGTACATGTGTAATTTTAACGGGCACGGCATGGCAATATCATAATAATATTTTTATTAAAAATAAAATAAATTTCGACACTATCACTATAATCCTATGTAATATTATAACAGTTCAATAATGTCAAAAAATAACAAAAAACTTCGATCATTTATGTCAATTCAGCATCATTAAATAATTTAAGTCACTAGTATTAAACAAAAATATTTCCATATATTATTATCTCACTCACAAAAAATATTATTATCGCAATTATCATAAAATTAATTTATATTATAAGGGAACATTATTATTAGAAACTGCTTTAAAGCCTTCAGGAACCGATCACCTGCGAGCGCCTTGATTTTAATTGGAAGTAAACAGCAACAGCCATATAGCTAGTGCTTTTACTGTAGGACGTAGTTACGGCCGTTTATGTCGCAAAAAAACGTATATTTCGACATTCTCAAGGGAATCAAAACTTATAGGGTACTTTCCGTTGACCTAGAACTATGAAATTTACCAAGTAGTATTGTCGTATACTACAAGTACAGGGAACAACATGAAAACTGTATATTTGTAATCAAATCATAAAAAAACTTGTCTTTGAAGTTCGAAGTTCTTAAACTTGTACGGAACCCTCGATGGGCGAAACCGACTCGCTCTTGTCCGGTTTTTGATTTTTTTTCGTTCGATTTATGCTGATTTCATATAGTTAGCCTATGACACTCGTGCAAACACAACGAATCGATTGAGATCTTATTTGTCAAAATCTGACCGTCGGTTAAGAAGTTATGAGGGTACCTAGAATCGGACATACTTACATACATACATACATACGAGCCAAACACATTACTCTCCTTTTCGGCTTCGCGGCAGTTGGATAAAATAATAAGTAAACAAAATTAACGCAAATCTACAGCACGAATTTAGAACAAAAGTAAACATACGTTAACGAACTAAGCTAATGTGACTAATTTGGTACAAAATAGTTGGTAAAACATAACAGTCGAAAAAATATAAAAATATAACTGTTTCATACCCAATATCAAGTTTGTACAGAAAAGCTCTACTATACTCGGTGTCACAAAAACCTTATACTTATCCAAAAGAGGAAGGGATTATACTTGTCAGTGCGCCAAATTTGACTATGGTGATGATAACTTCCTAATAGCAGATGTTTCATACTACGGCATTAAACACCTGATATTTTTTCACGATTTGCAGGTATATATTCCACATAGCGCAAATCGCGAAATTTACTCGAATATTTTTATAATTTTATTTTATTATATTTATAGCACAAAGCAGGTTAATATAAAATAATAATAAGTAAATAAACTTATATTCATTTATTTTATTATCTCAGGGTGCTCTGAGGGCGCCACGGACAGTTTTTATAAAGACTTGAAAATTCTGTCCACCTCTTTGCTATCTGCCAACAGATCGTTGCAAGTACGACGCATCCTAATGGGGTTGCAAAAAGAAGATTTTTTTTCGAATCTATCAATGCTATGATATCACGTAGTAAACCAAACATGTTCATGAGTATTTTTGCGCACGTTGACTATCTCAATGCACACAAACAAAACTGCTCTGTAAAGCGAAAACTCTATGAATGAGTCACGGAGACATAGTTGGTTTATTTCAATTTCTGATCTCAGAGGAGATCTGATCTCGGCCGATATAATATAGGTCACGCTCGCTCGCCAATAGAGAGGTTTGTGTAATCTGTGCAAACAGAAGTTTGCAATTTTATATCCTACTAATATTATAAATGTAAAAGTTTGTGAAGATTTTTGGATGTTTGTTACTCAATCACGCAATAACGGCTGAACGGATTTACATGAAATTTGGCGTACAGATAGCTAAAGAATTGAATTGAGACATAGCATACTTGACTTGGTACTGCGTTCTCGTAGGATAATATTTATTTTAAGTTTAAGATAGATGGCGATGTACGAGCGAACGTTGTGTTTTAAAAATAGATGGCGCTGTGCAAGAATCGTATAGACGGATTCTGTGGCGGTACAAAGTTCTAGAAACTGGAGTATAAGTAGAAACAAAAAGTGGCAAAAGGATTTTTGTCAGCGATTTGTGGCTGAACTTGTAAAACTATAGCATTAATCTGATAATGTTACCAAACTCTCAAGAGACGTTGCTATAGTTCTTCACAATTCTTTAAAATGTATCCTAGATCTAATAATATGAAGTTTCGTAAACCTAGATTTGAGGTCCTAAGGCTCACTTGCACATTGTTGCATTTAATTAAAATTCTTTACACAAAAGTCAACTTAAATGGCTGTCTGAGTGATATTTACGAAGTGGTGCAAGTGGCCCTTATTGTGTTTCCTATAAGCTTACCACTTGAACGATGAAGTAATATTTGCGTGCCATTTTTATGTAAATTGGCTCGCGGTACCGGCACATGTGAAAAGCCTATTCAGCGTAATCCGCGCAATAATCCATCAGAAGAATTCAAAACGAGTGCGAGACAATGATCGCACTTCCGTACAGCCGCGTTTAGACTGGACAAACAAATCGCACGAAAAAAATATGAAACATACATTCTGTTAAAGAGAATTTATATGGTTGTGGCACCGTCCCCGCACCTTCAACACTAGCGCGTTCAGGCTGCTGCTCTGCGTACTTTTAGGCTGGCGTTTTTCGGTGATTTCCAGGCACCATAAATTGTTCTCCAACGTCTATAAGGCGAAACAAAATACTCTGACACATTTAAGGTCTTTTCGTCTCAGTTTTAAGAAAATATATTATATGTAAACCACGAAAAATCCCATCGTGCACAACTCGTATTACACTATAAAATACATTCACTCACCCCTATACAGTTATGAACTCACGCCTCAATTATTGTTAAATCATCTAGGCTTTCACAGCATAGATTAAAATATAGCGTGGAGACCGACGGATTTTATTTACACAACTACTACTTTTAGGCCGACTTGCACCACTCTCTTAAATGCATTTAACTAAAAGTCACGGCGACTTAAGTGACACTTAAGGAGTGTTGCAAGTCGGCCTTTAATAATGTTACTTTCTTAACTGTGCGATAAAATTTTTGGTTATTTTAAGTCAATCTTATTTCTTAGTTGACACTAGCACTACACACTTCGACTAGTACGCCTAGAATAAACACTAACGACCTTATTCATAAAAACGCGATTCCTGTAAAGCACTCCCCAAACTTTATTTAATCTAAGGTTACATCTGTTCCCTGTATAATCTCAACACAGACTATTTTAATCGGCGTTTATCGAGTGTTTTCAGAAATCGTGTTTTTATAAATAAATAAGACTGAAAATTTCTATCTCTCTCTCCCTCTCAGATGATATCTGTATCCTACACTGGGACTTGTTCGATTATAACCTTGAATAGAACAATTCAAAATCATTGTTATGGTGGTCCGATCAGCTCATTTAGAATTATACAGGCTGCTCATGCAATTTTATATTATTGTGGGTTACATTAATAAAAAAATATATAGAGAATAACCGTGATTGCCAAGTATAAACCATTTGTAATTCTTTCTTTTGGTTGTGCAAAAAAGTATTCTCTGTATCTTCATAAAGAAGGCATAAATGAAGTTGTCAATAGATTTATTAAGAATTTGTTCATTGCTTTTTATTTTTATTTAGCCTCTTTTGTATCCCACAGCTGGGCCTTTGCTCAGCCCGCCCCTCCTGTTGAAAGCATTTAAGCCTTATAAAACCGACCTGAAAAAAATGTTACGTAGGTAATAGTAGGATTATTCGTCGGGTGTAAATGCGGCCCGTCGAAGCTCTCTCGGAATCATTTATCAAAACCCGGACCCATCTATCTTGGTCCGGAGTCCAGAGTCCGGAGCGGAGGAGCGAAGGTCCTATATTCAAAGTCTTGATTCCACGTTTTGTGGGTTGAAGGAGTTCTATGGATACGCTATCGGGTTATTTAACTAGCCCGATGAGGGAACGTATTTTGGTTTCGTATCGATTTGAGGTTTTGTTTGGTGGATTCATGTTAACTGAACACAGAGAAGAATCGATACGCTAAGAAAAAGCAAAGCATTTTTTTTATTCTGTCTTGTAAATGGCAAATAATACAAAATAATACAAAAATAATACATTTAAATAATAATATTTGGTAAATAATACAAAAATAAGTCATTAACTTTGCATAATGTCCCTCTTACCGGTCACGCACATGGATTTGTATTTGAATGGATGGTTGTTTGCAAAATGATGTAATTATTACTATAATTTAAATAGGACAGGTTGACACTTGACCCCAGTCACACCTGATGGGAAACGAAGACGGGGTCTAAGATGTTACGTGTTTACCTGTTAAATGCCGGTTCACGGTTTTACTTGACTCACTATCTCATATTCAATTTATTTTATTCTTAAGTTTTTGAACTGGTTTGTACCATCTCTCCGAGCCGCGTTACGGGTACTGACGGAAGACCAGCGCTGGGGTACCATCATATCTCCAGCTAATGCTGAGTCAGAGCCCTTTGGCATTTGCCACACCCACAGTACACACACTGGATAAGGCATTGCTGTGTCTCATTTGTAAATGATTTTTTGTAATAATGTTTCATTGTGCTTTTTAGGTATGTGCTCTTACTATTGTATTATTTTTTTATTGCGTGTGTGTGTGTGTGTGTGTGTAAATGCAAATAAATAATTCATCTATCTATCTTTCTTTTAAAGACACTCTGGAAAAACAGACGACAGCAACGCGTTCCAAATCTTTGCCGTTCTTCATCATCATTATCATCATCATTCAGCCACAAGAAGTCCACTGCTGGACATAGGCCTCCTCCATGGATTTGCCGTTCTTAATATAAAATAATTCGCGAATCGCTTGGTGCAAATTCGCGGAATTTCCACAACAAATGCGTGCATATGAGCCAGCCGTCTGGTTGTCCAATGGAAAAAAGGGGATGGGGGTATACGTTCGAGTAGCCCTGTGCACACTCTTCAAAATACATGTTGTAGAAGACGGAAAAGCAAGCGACTCAACGACGGTGCTCCAGAGACCGCCTCCGCCAATTCCTCATCTCCAATCAGCTTGATAACTAGGCGCTCAATCGCATTTGAAGCCGCAAGCTGGTACTTGGCTGAACCATCCCAGAGGTTGCTGCAGTACTCCATGTATGATTGAAAATGTGCTTGGTACAGGACCAGAAGCTGTCTTGGCGTGTAGTACTGTCTTATTTTATTGATTACTCCTAGTTTTTTTGGCAGCAATTTTGCCTGCCAAAAAACTAGGAGTAATCAATATACTTGATGGAACTGCTGAAGTTAAGACTGGAGGTAAGGTTCATACCCAAGAGCTCTAAATGGCTAGAGATCTATATACCTAGATGTATTCTGGAGAGTCGGAGTCAGGGTGAAGAGACTCCGTTTAGCGGTAAAGAGACACGCCTTTGTTTTAGTGGCATTGAACTTGACTAGGTTATCGCTACCCCAAGTGGTTGCCTCTAGACTCAAGTTTTTGCGCTCCACCATGGCCTCTCTCATTGGACGGGTGCGCTCTCCCTCGGACTATGCATTTGCATTGGACAAATACAGACGATGCTGTCAGCAGCGTATTTAATTGTGTTTGGCTGCTGGAGGTCGTTGATGTGCAGCAGAACTAAGGTCGCAGAGAGTATCGATCTCTTTGGAACTCCTGCATTAATAGTCATTAGTTCCGACTGACAACCATCGATGACTACTCGGATTGAACGCTTTTAAAAAAAATCGACGATCCATCTGCACAGGCCGTTAGGCAACCTGTAAGGTGTATATATTACGTAGGCAATCTCATTAATTTAAAAAAGTAAAAACAATTTTCATCATCAGCCATTTAACGCCCACTGCAGGACATAGGCCTCCTTCGTGGTTTACATAACCATGAGGGGTTTTTCCATAATCGCCACGCTTGCCAGGCGGGTTGGCGATCGCAGTATGGGGTTGGAATCTCAGGAAGACGCTGCTGCCCGACTCCTGGTAATTTATTTCCTTAATCGCCTTCTATGGAAATGGAGCGACGCTATTCTTAATCCGGCGCCACACGGATACTACATAAAACATGGCTTTTATCACATAGAATAGTTTTCATACGAGTTCCACGCTAAAGTATTAGTCACAGCCAGTATAAACATTTTGTACACAAAATTAAGCATATTTGTGGTGTCAGTAATGTTGGTGTGCTAACGAGTGTCCCTGTCTACCCCGTGGCAGCAAGCAGCGTGAATGTTGAATGAGCGCGAGGTACGGCTTGACCTACATACTGTTGCAGCGACGCTGCAGGGGATGCCCGTCTCGACACTGTTCATTAATACCACGCAAACTTCAATAAATACTTTTTAGACAAGATAATAACTACCTCAATAGCTATATTATTTTTGTTGCACTAACCCGTGCTGAGGAAAATTTGAAAAACCTATTGAGAGGCTAAAATTCTTCTAAATAAGTCTTTAAAATACTTCAATAACTATTTCTCAGGAAGATCCTTTGTGCTGCTTAGGTGAATAAAATTATAATGTCCATCATAGTAGAAACAATTGCGATAGAAGTAGATGGGAATTAAATTTTAAATAATTTGTGCTAGTCGACCTACATACTAATGCAGAAGATGCTGCGGGAGCTGCCGGTCTTGACTCCGTTCAATGATACCACGCAAACTACAAAAAGAGGGAGAAAGAAGTGAAAACTTGTAATGGTTTTATAAAAAATCGACGACGATGATGGACTTAAAAATTGTACAAGTGCGGGTTATAAAATTAACTTCGCAGTAAAAAACTGTGTATGTATACCCAGCACCTATGAAACTAAACCGCAAATTAGTTGTTAGAATGTTTATTTCTTTCTAACAAAATTTACTGGATTTTTAGGGTTCCGTACCTGAAAAGGAAAAAATCCAACTATTGTAGGACCCCTTTGTTGTCCGTCCGTCTGTCTGTCTGTCTGTCAAGACCTTTTATCTCGGAAACGCGTGGAGGTATCGAGTTGAATTTAAAACCATTTATACTCAAATCTACAATCTCTTGGAGTTGAGAAAAAATCAAACTTCCAAGTTAACGTAAAAAAAAGATATGATAGTTATTCTATACGACATTGTCAACCGCTAGGTATACGGATATCTATTTATGTATCTATCTATCTATCTATACAGCCCATGAAAGACGCCCACTGTTGGGCATAGGCCTCTTTACCGTCTCGCCGACCTCGCCGGTCCGCTGCTAATCTCGTCTATTGTCCTACACGGATATGAAGAGGAAGAATATGAAAATGGAAAATAAGAAAATGATAATATAAGAAAATGGCGTATTTCCATGCTTGTCTTTGCCTGGTTACCATAGCACAGGGTATCCTAGTTTCTGACCAGGACTAGTGATTGTGTTGTGTGGACGATATATATATTTTTTATTTTAATATGGAATAGTTTTTTTTTGTCGAGACAGGAACCCCCATACATTTGAGCGCGGCGGCGGCGGCGGCGCGCGGGCAAGCTTTATTATTGTTTGCAGTTTCGTGGCCCGCAGCGAATGGGCGCGATCTGCTTTATTACTTCGACTGGCTACAAACGCGTTGTGGGGAAACCTGCCTGTTAGCGTGGCGGAGTTTTAATTTTTAATAATAACTTCCACAAAACACTATCTCATGTCCGATTCCCTGCATTATGGTAGACAGAAGAGGAAATATAAAAATGGAAAATTGTAAAAAGCAGTAGAATTGTCAAAATTGAGTACAGGGCCTCCAGCGAGAATAGAACCTTCAACCTTGGTTTTAGTAGCAAACCGCCAGACTAACGAAGAAAGCATTGAAATATAAAATAGTAGTATTCGGGAGGTCATGGGTTCGAAGCCCGGCTTTGTTTTCTAAGTTCATTGGACTAGCCGTTAGGGCGCTTAACTACGAAGACAGAGGTCGTGGGTTCGATTCGCACTGGGGGCCGCCGTACATTTGTACAAATGGCCTCAGTCTGGGTGTATGTTTGTGATGTCCTTGCCTGGTTACCATAGGACCGAGAATCCTAGTTTGGGACCAGGTCAAGTGATTGTGTTGTGTGGAAGTTATTTTTAAGTTATGTACATTTGTGAAGTAGTAGTAGCAGTACCACTCGCTAACCGTGAAGGAAAACATCGTGAGGAAGCCTGATTGTTTGATGTGTTCACATACCTCAGCGCTAGAAATTGCCAATCCGCCGTGGGCACGCGTGGTAATTAAACCTGTATTCTCTCTTTGAGCGAACGCCTGTGCCCTGCCGTGGGACGTATATAGGTTACATAAAAAACACATTATTCTGTCAGATCGTGCCATTAGTCTTAAAATGAATGGGTAAAATTCTTAATGACCTGATCGGACCACCATAATCAATTGTTCTTTTCAAGGTCATAATGTAACAGGTTAAAATGAAATAAATAAATAAATAGCAAAACAAGAGAAAACTTGTTAATTATATATTCAGGATGTATCGAGAGGGGTGGTTCTAGTCAGTATTTGTCATATTATTATTTTAAAAATTTCTCGTAGATGAGTTTCAGTGATTTGATTTGTGAAATTGGTTACAAAATAAAACATTGCTTACAATCCCAGTGTTCCATAATTAAATTATCATGCGTAGTTTGTTTGATTGACTAAATGACGGTAGATACATTCGTGAAGCTTTTTTAGGGTTCCGTAGTCGACAAGGAACCTTTATAGTTTCTCCATGTCCGTCCGTTTATCTGTCTGTCTGTCTGCGGCCTAGCTCAGGGACGCTTATTACTAGAAAGCTGTAAATTGGCATAAACATACATAATAATCGTAGCGACAAAACAAAAGAATAAAATCTGCAAAAAAAACTTTTTTAGGTTACCTCTCCTACACCTAAACTAGGAATGCAATTTCGTCTGCGCTATCGTTGGATTGGTCGTCAAAAATTATTGTAAGTGTAGGAAAATTATTTTTTATTTAGGGATCCGTTTGCGAAATATTGCGCTTTAAAGCGCAAATTTTTGTCCGAGTAGGGTTCCCCATCCGCCTCTCCTGGCTAAACGGTTGTTTGTAAAAACGTGAAAATATTCAGAGTATTAGAACATATAACTTAAAAGGAAAACTATCACGGTTACTTAGGCTTTACAAGTTAACGAGTAATAGGTGACCAACTTATAAAAGTAAAACTCCGTACAAAATTAATTCAAAATTACTTTAATGAAATTGTTAGTTCTATAAAGCAGATAAAAACCCCCTCTTTCTACGGAACCCTACACTGCGCGTGGCCCGACACGCACTTTTTATGATCGACTTATGTCCGCCTGCGACAGCTCGATATATTTATTTCGTCATTATTTCTCCATTAATTCTCTGCATAGGTCCGAACCAATGCAACTTTCCTTTTCCTAATCTAAATTTATTTTATTATTTTTCTTAAGAGGCAACTTGTTCGTGATTAGATTAGATCAGAACTCCTTATAGTACTACACATCATCATCATAATCAGCCGGAGCCAGTCCACTGCTGGCCCCGTGACCAGGTGGAGCGACGAGATTCGCAAAGCGGTGGGCAGTGACTGGAAAAGAAGAGTCGAAGATCGGGCTCAGTGGCGTGTCTTGGGAGAGGCCGTATAGTACACACTAGACAAAAAATAAATACATTAAATATATTACTTGACTCAGGACTAGGTGGATAAAGTGATGTCAAAATTTTGGAAAAAAACGGTGCCAGATAGAAATTTGTTGATCAGTACCTAAATAAACCTTTAATGAAAAAGAAAAAAAAACTATTACATTATTAGCTTTCTTTCTTTCTTCTACGTCACAAACTATAAAAAAAGTAAGAAGTAAAGTAAAACATTATTGAAAAAAATATCGAAAAAAAAAGTTACCACTGTAATCGCGATTAGAGCTGTTTATTATTATACACTTTCCCGCCCTCGTTTATAATATTTGTATCACCACATCAAGGGTAGGCTGGAAGAGATTTCTGGTGAAATATGCTCGTCATGTACACTTTTCTTTTGTAAATTTGTGTTCTCTGTATGTTTTTTATGTATGCAATAAAATATAAGGTAAAGTAACCAACCATGTATGAGCATTGCGAGTGTTTAAAAAGAAACTATAACCTATTAGTTCTTATTCCGTTCGGTTTAGATGCCACAATCGAACAACCACGCGTATTGCCTGCCTAATCTGAGAGATGTGCAAATGATATCAGCACAGACAGAAATATCTCTTACGTGTCCCAAAACCAAAGAAGCGGGGTAATTTTCTATTTGTAGAAGCTTAACGTTTCTTCGTGATGTCACTTTTCAGTGAAATATTATTGTAACATAGGGTTGTATTTATTTATCAGCTATGTTTGTACCATTCCGCTATTCCGTGTGGCGCCGGATTAAGAATAGCGTCACTCCATTTCCTTCCGTGGATGTCGTAGAAGGCGACTAAGGAAATCAATTACCAGGAATCGGGCAGCAGCGTCTTCCTGAGATTCCAAGCGGATACTGCGATCGCCAACCCGCCTGCCAAGCGTGGCGATTATGGCAAAACCCCTCATGGTTATGAAAACCACGAAGGAGGCCTATGTCCTGCAGTGGGCGTCAAGTGGCTAATGATGATGATAATTGTACCATTTATTCATACTCATGTTTCTCAAATAAATATCTTCATCATTATACGGGGTTACCTTAAAAATGCGCAATTCCTGAGACACTCCAGTTAAATTTTGTTAACCTAAGTGCTATGAGTGTTTTCTCACGAATCTACACCGTGTATTTGAAAATAAGGCAAAACCTGAAAAGGTATAATGAAACTAACAAGAAAATGTCTATAATACTTATTGTATGTTTTTATTTTTTACTCAACGTGGCCGTATCAAACTTCAAGATTGTACAAAAGACAAAAAATACAATTGTGAACTTTAAACATTTCTTTATTGTTAAAATATGTATAAAACATCTTTTAATCGTTTATTTGTACTATTATGTATGTATATACAATGTACAGACTATGAAGTAATTAATATGTTTAAAACCACTAAAATACTTAAAACCAAACCTCTTATAAATTGTAGAAAAAAAAAACCGGCCAAGTGCGAGTCGGACTCGCGCATGAAGAGTTCCGTAGCTATACAACATTTGAATATTCCAAGCGTCTAACGGTTCCCTATATCAATATCGAGCAAAAAAATCACATTTTTTGTATGGGAGCCCCCCTGAAATATTAATAAACAGAAATAAATCATTTGTAAAAATTTAAACTGTAACTATCGCGGTTCATGGGATACAGCCTGGTGACGGACGGACGGATGAACGAACAGCGGAGTCTTAGTAATAGGGTCCCTTACCCTTTGGGTACGGAACTCTTAAAACAATATATTTTATAGTAGAAGTGATTTACTTTATTGTCACTGAAGAAACGGTCCTCAGGTTTTGTACACACTTTGTATAGGTATAAGCCCGCTGAGGCCGACATCACGGTAGATCGACCATGTAACGGTCTGCTATTATGTACAACACCTACAGTTGTTCGGTAGTTAGATAACACAGAGGGTGCAGTGGGTCCGATTTCATCATCAACCCATTATGTCGCCACCGAGGGGCACGGGTCTCTTCCCTGAGGAAGGTATAGGCCATACTCCACCACCACCACCAAGTCCGGATGGCAGTCGTTAAGCCAAGTCAGAGGCCTTAGGGCGGCTTGACAACTTCTGTAGACGAGCCACTAGTCTACAAGCCTCCACCAATCCGGGTCCGATTTGGTGATTTGATTTTGAGTCATTGACTGCCTCGTTGATACAGCGGTAAGACGCTTGACTGCTAAAACAGAGGAGGTGAATTCGATTCCCTCTAAAGACCGCGTACTCAATGATTTGTGCAAATGGACTCTGGGTGTATCTAAATGTTTGTGATCTCCTTGCCTGAGTACCATAGCACAAGGTATCTTAGTGTGGCACCAGGACCTGTGATTGTGTCTAGAAGATGAATCTGGTGTCACATGTCCACATTCCCTATTTGGTCGAAGTATGTCCGCCTTAGACATCCCTTACAGGTCCTTCCACCCACATTCGCTCGACGTATTTCTTTTGTCAATCATTGATCTTTCATCCTCTCAAGATCCAAGTAGAAGCGGCATAATTCTTAATAACTTCAATCGAAAATCAGGTTCAGTGGTCCGTTCTAACTACCTGGTCGTTCTAAATACACACCATTTGGAAAAACTCTATCAAAAAGTAATCGCAACATAATGCCCTAGCCAAGTCTCTCAACATTGACATAATTCTCTGACTCCTGTGCAAAGTTCAAAAGGAGTATTTTGTCATCCCTCTGCAATTTGGATCCATTTTTAATAATAAATTAGATATGTAGGGTTAATTATTTAAACTAAGGCCGACTTGCACCACTTCTTAAATGTCACTTAAGTCGATAATTAAATCGACTTTTGTATGGCGAATTTTAGTTAAATACTGTTTAAGCCACATTTAAGAAAGTGCTGCAAGTTGGCCAACGAAACACAATTAGTGTTAACTTTTAGACATTAAGTTCCTCAAGCAACATAATACGAACGGCGCATGTCGCGGCTGCCTGTAAGTGAGATAACACTTGGCTTATTTTTAGTTTTATTGTCTATTGTGAATGTATTGGTGTATGTCTTGTTGGTAGTCCTAATAAATAAAATAAATTAATCCCGAAATAAACGTCAAACTGCCCTATACTGGCACTTATCTTGGCGTTCTAGTTTTCTTAGTTCTATGACAAGTCAACAATGTAATCTCGTGTTAACATTATTGATTGCCGGAGCTCCCACCCTGAATGGGTCAGTCAATTCGCTATTACTTATGTAGATCTCGATTTTATCAATAAGGCTAGTGACAATAATTAATAGGTTGATTAGTAGTTTAGCAATAGTGTCAATGAAACAACACTATGCAGTAATACTAGCGCTGCCAATGGACACAATAATATCATTTTTGCAAAAATTCACACATTTCGTGCCTTACATGAGTATCGAGCACATTGGAAATTAATCGAGTCATAAATATCATGTGAAAAATGTCGTTCTAACTTTTTGACTTTTTTCAAAAAGGTTTACCGACAGGATAAACCCTTAACCCGATCGTGTTTGTTTTAGGCCTAAATTGTAGCTGAGTAAATTGGAGGATTTTTTATCAAATTGTTGATATCACTTTCTGTTCCCAAAATATCGAGCGCCAAAATCAAAAATTCAGATTTTTCCACTATTTTGGCCATAACTTTTTTCGTTTTTGACTTTCTCGAATAATTCTTTTTGCACCGTACAGTACAGCTCTCGTGTGAATACACGAGAATATCATATCTTCACAACTCGCCGAGATATAAGGGGATAGCACTTTTTCGTGAAATTGGAGCCTACACTGGAGTGAACGAAAAGACATTTTCACCTCACTAGCTCGTAAAAGCTCTGTTTATCATTCGAAATCTGCGTGGAAAATCGCACTTTATCCGCTAGCGTGGAAAGTGTTTTTAAAATTCGAATATTTTTATTCAATAAAGGTTTCGTACAATAAATTACATATATATAGAACCTCATTGGTTTCGTAATAGTTTATATTCTCTGCAGCCAGTCCATTGATGATTGAAATGCAAATACTTATTTCATGTCATGCGCCAGCCTCATTTAAAGAATCGCACTGGCCGGCAAGAAAATTTGATTTAAAAAAAAAAACTTTAAAATTTTCTTTTCTTTATTGAATTCACTTTACTTCCATTATTTTGGTTTGTTTTTTGATAAAATCGAAAGAAATCATAAAATATGAGCGAAGCTAGCAGCGACGAAGATATAAATTAACAGTAATTTAATATTTATTAAAACTGTTTTTCTTGCACCTAACATTTTCCTCGCTTTAGTGAGGTGAAAAGTTGTGTGTTGCGCTCGGCAGCAAAGTTATTTAGCGTCTCGTACCTTTGAAACCCTCGCTACGCTCAGGATTCTATATTTGAACCACTCGCTTCGCTCGTGGCTCAATCCTAGAATCCTTCGCTTGCTCAGGTTTCAATACAAGGTACTCGCGCCAAAAATTAACTTTGCAGCCTTGCATAACAAATAACTATTCCAATGTCAAAAGTGTCAGAGTAATCTCTTAATAATGTTAATAGTGTTTTTTAGGACCCATGGCCGTGATCATAGGTTCTCGGTCGGAGGTCATAAAAATAACTGTTCATATGACTAAGAGATTACTCTGACACTTTTTGCAAAACACGATCTGTAAAAAAGATATGATTTTTTCCATTGGATACGCTAGTGTTACTGGGTTACCCTTTGTTACCCTTTAACGAATTCGATCCCCGGGGCCAGAGATATTATAGTACCTAGTAAAGTTGTTCTAAGTACTTTGAAAGAGTTTGAAATGAAGAGTTTCTGCTTACGAAGTTAGAACTGTGGGAATTCTATTAGGTCTTGAGATTTCGACTCTCAAATTGAGTTTAAACTTATTTTGAAAATCAGCGCTCTGGATTCAGATATAGCGTCGAGTAATGAGTGAGACAGTTGTGGTGGTAGCTCTGTAGATTGTTTCTCATGCATGAGGTCCCCGGCTGAAGGCTGAAGTGGTCATGATGGCCCATTGAAATGCTGAGAAGGCCAGATAGATATCATATTTAATTTGATTTGAAAATTCTTTATGGCACGAGAAATAAATCTGCACAAAGGCAATCTTAATACTAAAATTTTACACAGTAATTAACAAATGACATCCAGATCATTTTGTATAGCTTTCAATTCGGGTTCGTATTATCCGCTCACGCGATCCGTTGTGGGTGGAAACCATGTTGAATTCAACAAGAAAATGTTCACAAAACTGCGAAGAATTATAAGTCAATGGGACCCGAGCTATGTATATGCAAAGTCAAAGTCGTTCAAGTTATTTGTCGTGCGTTGCAATGATTTTTAAGGTTCCGTAGTCAACAAGGAACCCTTATAGTTTTTCCATGTCCGTCCGTCCGTCTGTCTGTCTGTCTGTCCACGGCTTAGGTCATTAGGTCAGAGACGATTAACCATCATTAAACTTTATTTTAGGTACTTTTAATACAAACGAAACACTTTGTACTAGAAAGCAAAAATTTGGCACATATATATAGATAATAATCATGCCCATAGAACGGCAGTCGAGAACTTCAATTGATTTAATAATTTGTACCGAGTTTAGACTTCGCTGTGGCCGCGACGTTTCTCGGAACTGCGCATCAACCGACCGACAGACCGACATATATTTATTTATAAGCGTACTATAACCCGCGCGTTTATTTTGCATCGGGCGCCTTTGACCCAGATGTGGTTTCTTATTTCTACGGCAATTTACTGGGCTTTGATGAGTTTTAATTGCGTTGGCGCATCTGGTTACCCGTCTGATTGACAGTTTTTTTGCCGCTTTAATATTTATTGAATAAAAAGTACTATCTTAAGACTGTTCTTAGGTAAATGGAGCATGCTGTCCTGCTCGCACAATCCAACATTTTTAATTTTGTAACAATATGAGTAAACCTTTGATAAATGTAGTCTGAGGGTTTGATGCATAAAGAAATTACGAACATAAACATATTTTTCCATACGTAGTTTTTGATATAGAAAAGTTTTTTCAAAATTATTAATTTTGGAATCAAATTTTGTCAATCAAAAACTTAGCAGGCGGGCAGTGGAGGCTTAGTAATAGAGTCCCTCACCCTTTGGGTACTCAACCTTAATAAAAAGAAAGAAGTCTTTTCAACCAAACTATTCTCAAAGCTATAACTTCTTTTTGGTAAGTTTATTTTCAGTGTTTACAACACGATCAAGCCTCCATTTATGTCTCCTAAACGTATTGGTAAAGTTTTATTACAATACAACATGTCGTTTGTAAATATAAACCGGCTAAGTGCGAGTCGGACTCGCGCTCGAAGGGTTCCGTACCGTCATCTGTACAATATTAGACAAAGATCGAATTTCAGAACAGCGCCATCTATAGAAACCAACAAGAAACATTGACATTTTACAACATAAAATCGGCGGTGTGAAGATATATGTATGAAGGAAGATAGATAGATAGCCGCTACATGGCGAGCGCTGTCTTTAGACAACGTTTGTTGTATGGGAGCCCCCTTAAATATTTATTTTATTCTGTTTTTAGTATTTGTTGCGGCAACAGAAATACATCATCTATGAAAATTTCAACTGCCTAGCTAACACAGTTCATGAGATACAGCCTGGTGACAGACAGACAGACAGACTGATGAACAGTAAAGTCTTAGTAATAGGGTTTGGCACCCTTCAGTTACGGAATCCCAGAAACTACGTTTGTATGGGAATTGCTCTTCGAGGGGCCGCCGAATGTGCCTTGTATAACATGTCGTTTTTTTATTGTGGTATTTAATTATAATACGTATGACCACTCGAAGAGCTTCTGAAACTAGAAATAAAGGAATTCGGAAGTTAAAGGAAGTGAGACAGAGAAAACCTCAATGCCTTAGTCATAGTATACGAGCAATCTACTGCAACTCATTGCAAATGGATGGGACGAAGTTGCCAGAATGATACCAGACCACCGATAGAAAATGACACCAAAAGAAGAATTATTTCTATCACCTTATTTTCCACAACATTTTTTTACGGATTGACGGCGTAACACACGCTAACTGTGAAGGAAAACATCGTGAGGAAACCGCGAACCGCGACCACCGTGAGAACCGCGGCTTGGTTGGCTCCACACGTATTGACTTCTCTTTCCTGTAGGCCGACTAAACTGTCAGAATCGTACAGGTGCTGGGCAAGCCTACTCCATCTAAAAAAATATGTCCCAGATATGGCGGCGTCCGAGTGGTCCCTTCACCCATCTAGTGTGAGTGAAGGTGCCACTGGACGCTGCATGAATCATCTCATTACGTAAAAGCAAAGGCTAAACTAATGGCTTAATACGTAGGTACTTCGTTTTTAATTTTCAAATTGATTATCAGTAGGTAATTGGTTTTTGTTTCGCCTTTCTGCCAGATAGGTTTTAAAAGGGTTTCTTCTTAGATTTCTTGAGGTAGGGCTTATTATACGGTTATCAAATTGTAACACAACGCACACGATTATTCAATCGCAGACATGACGCGGCGCAACTATCGATTATTCGAATTTACATTCGTTACTCGATTCTTATCTAATAAATGCAATATGATTGTTAAACGAATCAGTTAAGAACTTTTTTGTCGAACGGTTGCCCACGGCTAGCTCACGTCCGTCCTACTGATAGTCATCTCACCGCCATGTCATCATCTATTTCGGGCTTTCATTCGGTTTATTGAGGTGGCGCGAGATTGTTAGCGTACATATACAAGCGCACGTCACACGCAAATTATAAATAGGGCGTCGGATTCTGCAAATTTTACAAAAAAGCTGTGATCTTTAGTCGTGTGGAGTTTAGATGTAAACTTATTGTGACATTACATTACGTCAAATGGTGTGTCCCGAAGGGGTAGGCAGAGACCAGAGTTTGCCGCTTGACACGATCGTGTCCGATCTTTTTCGCGCCGGTCTCGGGTACTTTTTATCTTGATCTTGGCTAATACATCCCCTATTTTGGCATCTCTTATTTCCCCTCTTTCCCCTTTAGGGGGTTAGATTCCGTTAATTTTACAAACAAGCTGTGATCGCGTATTTAGTCGTTTGGAATTTAGACCAAAACATATTTGCGCCGTTTGGGGTCGAAACCATAGGCACTTGGGGCCCAGAGGCGCGCCTGCTGTTCAAAGACCTAGCGGCGCGCCTAATCGACGCATCGGGAGACCAGAGGGCTGGCGCGTACCTCGGCCAGAGGATAAGCCTGGCCATCCAAAGAGGTAACGTCGCCAGCGTTCTGGGCTCATTACCGCGGGACAGTGACCTGGGGCAGGTGTTTTATTTTTAAATATATTATTAGTTATTTGTATATTTTTATCATTTATATATTAATTAAGTCTCTTATTTTATGTTTGAAATAATTAAAAGATGTTTATGACATTGATTTACATACTCACTCGTATCCCGGAGGGGTAGGAAGAAACCAAGGTGTATCAATTGCCACGATCCTGACAGCTCTCTTTCTCTTCATGAACATTCATTAGTCGTTGCATGCACGCACGCCGGTTTCACGTACTTTTTATCTTGCCCTTTGGTAATTAATACATTCCCTATTTTGGCATCCCTTGCCCTTTTTCCCCTTTAGGTCGTTACATTCCGCTTATATTACAAACTGTGATCGCGTGTTTAGTCGTGTGGAGTTTAGATGTAAACTTCTCCTGATAAAGACTTAAACAAGGCTTGAATACGTCCGTTGAAATTTATACCTCAGGACTTTCGTTCAATTACCTTTAAGTCACATAATAGTGCGCATAAATAATAGGGGTTAAAGTATGAAATTGCCGTTTTTTTGCAATAGGTTCTTTGAATTGACATAGAATCTTCATGGTTTGAGGTTTTCGAATGAAACTTTTTTCAAATGGTTTCTATGATGTTCTTTTTTTAAAAAATGTGAAACATTTGAATATCGACTTTCAATTGTTTTTGTTATTCAATTTAGACAAGAAAGATGGATACTGCGAAAATTCGAGTGATTTTTGAATACGAGTTCCGACGCGGAACTAACGCGGCAGAAACAGCCCGCAATATCAATGCTGCGTTTGGAGAGGGGTCTACTAATGAACGCACCGTGCGATTTTGGTTTAAACGCTTTCGTGATGGAAATTTCGACTTAAAGAACGAGCCACGAGGAAGACCGCCCACACAGGTGAATAACGATGAATTAAGAGAGATAGTGGAAGCCGACCCTAGTCAAACTACCCAGGAATTAGCGGCATGGTTTAACGTTACCTTACCCACAATATTGACTCACTTGCGTCAAATCAATAAAATAAAAAAATACGAAAAATCGGTGCCTCATAATCACTCGAATTTTCGCAGTATCCATCTTTCTTGTCTAAATTGAATAACAAAAACAATTGAAAGTCGATATTCAAATGTTTCACATTTTTTAAAAAAAGATCATAGAAACCATTTGAAAAAAGTTTCATTCGAAAACCTCAAACCATGAAGATTCTATGTCAATTCAAAGAACCTATTGCAATAAAACGGCAATTTCATACTTTAACCCCTAATATGAATTTTATATTACCATTTAATATGATTCCGCTTTTGGTTAGTCGTAAGAAACTTTTTTTGGAATGCTATGAAAGTAAATATATATAATATGATTTGATATTATTATTTGCGTGGCTTGTATGTAGTTCCTTATTTGCCTTTTTTATATTTTTAGGCTTCGCCGCAAATGTATTTAGTTTTGTCATCTGTCTGGAAAAGTTACAACTTAGGAGAAAGTTAACTTAACGTCTCAGAATACTGTTCCTCAGAGAAATCTCTCGATAATGAAAGCGGAAACTCCGGGACAGCCTCATCCATTAATTATTCAAAGAGTAGGTACTTAAAATCAAGTAACAGTTCGAAAACTCAGTTCCGACGTTTAATTCTGGACAAAGAGTTGGCAATTAGGGTGCGATTACACTGAAAACAGACAATGTGAAGGAAAACAGCGTGGAAAAACCCGAGTGTCTGAGGCGACGCTGCAGAGGGAACACAGGGTTACCTCTAAAATGCCCAATTTTTTAAACACCGCAACTTATTTAAAAGTCTTATCTTCAGAGTACCTAGATTTTTACCACCCAAAAGTGGAAATAATATGTTCAATGCAATTGCTCGTAAAGCGTTCTTTTTTGTGTAAACACATTGTGCGGAAAGGGACCCTTTGGAGCACGCGTTAAATAAAACACTACTGAAATATTACTTTTAATTTCACTAAGTAATAAGTTACCTACATCAAATAAATGGTTTATTTGTATTTATATTTTATTTCCTCGCAAAATACATTGAAAAATGTTGTATGACACGTGAGCGTAAAAGGTTATTCCGAATGCGTGCCCTCGCTACGCTCGTGTTTTCACTCTGTGGCACTTATTCGTAATAACCTACTTTCCGCACGTGTATCATAAATAACTATAGTAAGTACCATTTATCCACATCTGATAGATAACGCTGCATGCCCTAAAAATACCTCTTATGTCCCTGAAATAAGGACTAAATTAAATGAAAGTGATTAGAATGTAAAAAAGGCCCCGGATAAATTTGATTAACTGAAAAATTGTGTCAGCGGAGCGCAAAAAGAAACGAAGTTATGTCGATCGTTGGATGTAATTTGTCAAATTCTAGAATTGGATATTCGATACAGACTCGTTTAAATTTCGATGAATTCGTCGACGCGCAAGTCTAGAAACTTTTGGTCTCGAGGTGAAAAACACCCAGCGGCCTATTTTATATAGAATAGAAGATTCTTTATTGCACAATATTTGAACAGAGGCGAGCTTAAAACTGATGAGTGTTATCTGCCAGCCAACCTTTTGTTAGACAAAGAGTTATAGCGAAAATCTACATTGACCATAATGTAATAAAGTAACGTAACATATAACAATGATAACATTTGATAAGCTAAAATTAACGGTTTACTATGACAATTCGATGTACACTGCAAAGTCGATCAACTCACAAATTAACAAGTAGAAAGAGTCGAAGAGAATTGTCATTAGAAACTATGAATTGCAGTTGTATGAAACGCAGCTCGCACCTTCGGCGGTACAAGGGCACAACTCACAAAAAAATGGTAAAATGAGTTAAGTACGCAGAAATGAGTTAAAGGCAATCCTCTATCTGGTGGGATAAAGACTCCCATTAGATTGAGTTAAAAAGTCGCTTTTTGTAAGTTGCGGCCTTGTACTACCGAAGGTGCGATACTGTTAGTGCTCTACCCAAGAAACTACATTGATTTTTCGTACCATTGACGTCTAGAAAGAACGACACGTGTGCACGCGTAGACATGAACCGGCAATGAAATTAAATCGGCGCGTTTATAAAGTTGTCATACATTCTATTATCAGAATCCAGGCCCGAATTTAGGGCATTTGTACAAATCAATGGAAGCATACAAGAAACCTTACTACTAAAACAGTGGCACGTTGACCCGAAAGAAGCCAGCAGTGATTATAAGTATTACCACTATTAACCGACTGAGATTCGGTTACAACAGAGCGCCATCACACCTAGCCAGGCTTGGAATAACTCATTCCAGTGTTTGTAAATTCTGTGGAGCCAACGAAGCCACCGTTGAACACATGGTATTTGAATGTCAAAGTTTTCCAATTGACAGACTAGTGATTGCAAGTGGAAGAAGTGAAGTGATAAGAAACCGGCCAAGTGCGAGTCGGACTCGCGCACGAAGGGTTCCGTACCATTATCTATACAACATTAGACACAAAGATAAAAAACAGCAAAAAAATCACGTTTGTTGTATGGGAGTTTGTTTTTAGTATTTGTTGTTATAGCGGCAACAGAAATACATAATCTGTGAAAATTTCAACTCTCTAGCTATCACGGTTCTTGAAATACAGCCTGGTGACCGACAGACAGACAGACGGATGGACGGACAGGCAGACAGCGAAGTCTCAGTAATAGGGTTCTGTTTTTACCCTTTGGGTACGGAACCCTATAAACTAGTGAATCCTTCCGCCCGCCAACGCTTTAACAATTAGTAAAAGACAAAAGTCCTTTCAAATCACTGTATGTTACAAAAAACCAGTGTATAGTGAAATTAGTGAAAGTTAAAAACGAAAACCTCTTAATAAATAAATATATAGCTAAAAGGTCGTCTAACTAGGCCATAAAAGTTACCTCTGCGTTGGTATTCATGTTACCGCTTCGACCAACGATGCAATTGATTTGTGCAGATTTTTCCACGATTGGTAATCGAATTCCCCGTCGATGGCTTCTCGGTACTAACGTCTCTAATTAATCGCGGAGATTCCTGCTGAATAAGGCGCGGCATACACTGGGGTGTTACGGAATGTGACGAAGGGTTTTAGTTGTTTGGAAGGACATATGGTCGTTTTCAGTAAACAATCTCATATAGATCGTAAACGTACCACGACAGCAAAAAATTATACATTGACTTACGTCGAAAATCAATTGCCCGTACGCTGACGGATCAATTACAGAAAACTGCCACTAGAGACCTTGATGTATCTCTGGTATAACATATTATTAATCGATTTAAAAAAAGGAAGAGGTTCTCAATTCGTCTGTACATATTTTTTATTTATGTGTTATTCTGTTGTTAATGTTAACGCGTTAATAACACGTTGTCTGATTCTATTCAATCTTATTTTGTTAGAAAAAAGGTACTTCCAGGGTGGTTCCATATAAATTTGATTAGGATCTATTGATGATATGAATAAAATAAATAAATAACTTCCACAATAATTTGTCCTGATCCCAAACTAGACACCCTGTGCATTCCATGAGAAATTAATTTAACTCTTCTTTTTAGTGCGTCTTTGTCTTAGCGGCTTTTGTTTTTGTGTTAAATAAGTATTTATTATTTCTTTACCTAATTATTAATTAGTTGCGCTCGTAGCAATTAACCTTTCGATGCTGATGGGTTTTTCAGGTCCACGGAGGTTTCTTACCCCAGATAAGATTAAGAATTCTTCTAACTTTGACAGTTCATGACTAATCTGTCAAAATGACATTTAAATCCACACTTCGTAGCCTCTACCTATAAAGTATGACATTGTCTTTTGTGCATTTACCGTTGATAGTAAGAAACCATTATCTGCCACTTAATGTAATAAAACACGGAACTTCAAGCGAAAATGTCATCGGACATCTGTTTCACGTATCAAGCCTATTCCAGCTATATTGTTAGAACTTATAAAGACTTTTTTGTACAAAACTGCGCAGATTTGCAAAACTAACGGACACAGCCAGAAAAGAAGTGAGTTTAAAAAACCTATTTCAGATTTTCAATGTAAGCATCAATTTGTTATCTTGTGGTCCATGCCAAGGCTTCCCGAAACCGGAAATAGGCGGCCGGAAGTGCCAGTGAGCGTTGCTCCTAATCCGAAATAGTGTCAATAAACCGAACGATGTCGTCGGGAGAGCTCTTCAATCAGACAAGATGACGGGCTAGCGGCTGCGGACCTATTCTGATAATCCAGTTGGCTTAGCATTGTGTTGTAACAATAGGACCCATTTAAACAAATCCTAAAAATATTAATAATTTGACTTATTTATTCATTATACATACATGATTACTAAGTTTAAAAGTTGCCAAATAAAATTATAATAATTAATTATTAATAAATAAATAAATAGAAAAGGCAATTTGTAGGCTGCTCACTTTAAAAATAATGGTTCTAATATAAATAATAATGACACTTTTCACTGAGAAAAAATGGTTACACCTGCAATAAAATGTTGTTGTAAATAACAGACCCTTAACAATTTTTTTCAGAAATTGTGCTCAGGTTACATACATTAGGTTCCTATTGAAATAAAAAATCTGAATGTTTTTATTCAAAATAGCAAGATGTCAATTTCAAAATATAGATAATTTTGGAGAAAAAATAGACCAAAAAAAACCTCTAAACTTTTGTAGGAAGGTTGTAGGATCTTTTGATAGTGCGGATCTTAGGTAATATGACAGCTAGTCGCGCTTGTTATTGCCAACCCGCTGTGTTCAGTAGTATCTTCTTCAGATTAAGTTACATAAATTATTATTGTCATTTTTAGGGTTCCCGAAGGGTGCCAAACGGGACCCCATTACTAAGACTTCACTTTCCGTTTGTCTGGCTGGCTGGCTGCCACCAGGCTGTATCTCAAGAACGGGTACATAGGCGAGCTATGATGTATTTCTGTTGCCGCTATAACAACAAATACCGAAAACAAATTTTTGATAAATTTTTAAGAGGGGCTCCCATACAATAAATATAATGTTTTGCTGTTTTTTGCTCGATAGATATATAGATAACACTTTATTGCACATTAGTAAATTACAGAGATATAAGGAACTTAATATCTAGTTCTTAATAACGGCAACAGGTAGACGCTAATTATAGAATTATAGTGGGTGGCTACCGTGGAGATGAAAGAAAGTCAAAGGGTCGTGCAGTTTTACTATAATGTGATTTTTACATATAAGAAATACTTAAAATTATTAATATTTAAATTTGGAATGCGTCCGATGCTAGGAGCGCGAGTATCGAAAGTTCGCGCTTGAAAAAAATGCACATCCTGTGTTTTTTCCAATTGAGGGCACCGGTGGTATTGCGCCACTATGTCCACGCGTCTTCATTGACGTCACGTAGGTATAGCGGCCTTATAACACGCTTGAAATATTCACAGATAAAGATGTATCTTTGTTTCTGATGTTGTATAGATAATGGTACGGAACCTTTCGTGCGCGTATCCGACTCGCACTTGCTAGTTTGTTTTTTTTTTTATTGACAGTCTCACTTTACAGAATTTTTTGGGTTCCGTACCTCAAAGGGAAAAACGGAACCCTTTTAGGATCACTTTGTTGTCCGTCCGTCCGTTCGTCCGTCTGTCTGTCAAGAGCCTTTATTTTGGGAACGCGTGGAGGTATCGAGTTGAAATAAAAACCATATTTAGTCCCTTGAAGCTGTGAAAAAATCAAACTTCTAAATTAATGTCAAAAAAGTCACGGTCGTTAATTAAAAATGTATATTTCGTCACTCTCAAGGTAATCCAAATTTTTAGGGTACATTCCGTTGACCTAGAACTTTGAAATTTGGCATGGAACAGCGTCGCATACTACAAGTAACGAAAAAAATCTGTAAACTATACATAAACTTATCTGTATCTGTATACATTTGTAATTCAATCATAAAAAAATAGTTTTTGAAGTTCGGGAAAAGCTCGGAAAAACTGCGAGACTACAAATTTGTATCGAATCCTCGGTGGGTGAGTCCGACTCGCACTTATCCGGTTTTTTTTATTTTACAAAGGGGCTCCCAGTATTGTTAGCGACTTTTGTGCTCAATGGACATTTTTTATTGGATAAGTTTTTTTATGTAAGTAAAAGGGGTTCCAGAATAAGGCGGGCGATTCATTCGCGTCTCCGGATTATTAGATCTCTTATGCCAAATCACTCGCCGTATTAAGCAAATCATTTACACCAGTGAAAGCCCACAGATAACTGTGGTTTTACAATAAATAGTCACTTTGGCTCATGGACACCAACGACTTAAATTTGTGAATTTCTAGTTGCAATGTGTGGAAGAAAACACCGCGAGGAAACCTGAGTGTAGATAGAGACAGATAGATAACACTTAATATAAAAAAGGAAAATACACCGATTTTTTTCACACACCTTTTTGTTTATTTTAATAATTTCTCCTCTTTATATTACGTGATATTCATATACCTCAACGCTTAATATAGCCAAGCCGCGGTGGGCACTTTAGGCGATTTCTAAGAGAAGTCATCTGCCCTGCAGGGGCACGAATGTACGGCTCCTTCAGTCTAACTTACCCCACTACAATAAAGGCGTGAGTATAACAAGTTGTGAGAAACTGATAGATTGTCTGCGACAATTAAGGGGTCCTACGCTGTGCGTAGTTTTGAAATAAGAACCTTCAGATTGGAACAGGCTAGCATTCAGGTTTGCTAGAATTGACTACCTTCTTGGTCTAGAGGCAATACGCTGGGGTTGTGGGTTAGATTCCCGCTAGTGATCATTTACTTTAGCTTACCGAGACATAAAAAATATTCTACTTCCGTCATTAATATGCTTTATCCTTTCTAAGTGGCATTTTTTGCAATTTTTTTTTGTTAATTGTTGACGAATGCCTTTAAAACCCATATACTCGCAGAATTCGAAACAGTCCTATTAATAATATAACAACTTGATTTATGAGATCAAGGTGGCAGACTATTTAAACTGCTTTGAGAAGTGTTTTAGAGGAGTCGTCTTTTTGTAAATAACACCGCTTATGTTTCTCTGTTCCTGATACGACACCTAAATTTAATTACAATTCAACGCAATATTCAAAAAAAGACAATCGCAATACTGAAAAACAAAAATCTTTACTGTATTCCACCGCTTATTGGTGATTTCAAACGCTAAGTATGTGTATTTACCAATAATATTATTGTTTTTTATGGTTAGTTTGTACTAAATATATTCTTAAGAGTACTTATTTATGTGAGAATAAAATAAATCAAAGTTTTTTATTCAAAATAACACAAAAATGGCGATTAATTGACGTTCCAGGTTAAAGTAAGTGTCTATTCAAAAGCTAGATCATTTTTCATATATCTTTATAATCTATGTTGTGCAATAAAGAGTATTAATCTAATCTAATTTCATCATTTTGTAAAAAAATGGACAATAAAGGTTATACGGATCAGCGTAAATCTGCCGAATAGAACCTCGATGCGATTTATAATAAGTCAGCTTTGGCCACCGGGCTGCCCGTGTCCGTCCAACACTCAATCGCGATATATTGTATCGCAGAACTCGCAGTACTGCCTGGATACGAACCGACGCTCCAAAACCCTTTCGTTCGCCACAAAGGCAGTTAATATCAGGTGTGGCACTGAATAAAGCTGCGCCACTGATACCAACAAAGGGCTCACTTTTGGTAACTCAGTCAGCAGAAAGTGGAAAGCTGCGAGCGTTTTTCAAGTGGAAACTTCTCTAAGCGCTCTAGAATCGACGTGCTCGGGTCGGTGATGCTGGATCGGATATACTCGGCTGCAGCCGGTCGGTGACTCTAAATCGGATATACTCGGCTCTAGTCGGTCGGTGCCGCTGAATACTATATACTCGACTCGAGTCGGTCGGTGACGCTGAATACCATATACTCGGCTCCAGTTGGTCGGTGACGCTGAATACCATATACTCGGCTCCAGTCGGTCGGTGGCACTGAATCAGATTTACTCGGTTCCAGTCAGTCGGTGACGATGAACCACGTGTACTCGGCTCCAGTCATCATTAAAGTTTGGAAAATTATGAAAGATTTCATAACATACCCTCTTATTATGTAGGCACAGCCTTTGCATGCACACTTTGCAGTCAGCAGTAGTTATAGAAGAACATTTATTTTAACTGAAGCTAGGTTTTAATCATTATTCTGGACCTCGAGGGCGCGAGTCCTATTCGAGTTTGTCAGGATTTTTGTTACTTTATGGTTAACATAATTTTTATAAACTCTCATAAAAAATATATAAAAAATTTGCGTCTTCTGTGCCAACATAGCCGCTGCGCTGTGTTTTGTCTGTTTGTCGGTCACATATAGCGATTCATTTGGATCTGTAGGGGCCTTTTGATGTAGCGTGCGGATGGGAGAGGGATTTTTCGTTTGTTTGAGGTTGGATTTGTGGGTGTACACTGGTACAGGCAGGTACAGGGTCGATTCGCTTTCGTTCACGTATGTTGAGAGCCATAAGAGTTATTGTCGGTTAGGTGTCAGTGTTGCCAACATTACGGTCTGGGTTTCGGATAAACTGGTGTTTCTGGAAATAGGGATTACTGTGGCTGGGATATTTATTGTTTATCTAAATATATTTGTCAGGCATGATACAAATAAACAAATAGTTATAAAAGGCTCATTCATTCACTTCTTCTTCACTTGGACCGTTTTTAGGCTTCCGTACCCGAAGGGTGGCAAACGGGACCCTATTACTAAGACTTCCTTGTCTATCTGTCTGTCTCTTTGTTACCAGGCTATATCTCATGAACCGTGATAGGTATGCAGTTGAAATTTTCACAGATGATGTACTTCTGATACCGCTATAACAAAAAATACTAAAAACAGAATAAAATAAATATGGGGCGCTCCCATACAACGAATGCAGTTTTTTTGGCGTTTTTTGCTTGCAACAGGTAGACGCTTGAAATATTTACAGAATATTTAGTTCTATATTCGCTTTAAAAATAAAAAAATAAATTAAAATAAAATAAATATTAGCCTTTTAATGTATTTGGCTTTCTGGTGTGTAAAATAAAGTGTTCTAATATAATCTAATCTAAATATTCCGTGTGGCGCCGGATTAAGAATAGAAATAGAAAATGTTTATTTGTCTTCAATACAGTAAGGCATAATAATCACTTATACCTATACTAATTGCGTCACTCCATTTCCTTCCGCGGATGTCGTAGAAGGCGACTAATGAAATCAATTACTAGAAGACGGGCAGCAGCGTCTTCCTGAGATTACAACCGTATACTATGATCGCCAACCCGCCTGCCGAGCGTGGCGATTATGGCAAAACCCTTCATGGTTAGGAAAACCATGAGAGAGGCCTATGTCCTGCAGTGGGCGTCAAATGGCTGATAATGATAATGAAAATAAATATTTAAGGGGGGCTCCCATACAACAAACGTGATTTTTTGCGGTTTTTTCTCAATCTTTGTATGTAATGTGGTATAGATAATGGTACGGAAGCCTTCGTGCGAGAGTGTGACTCGCACTTGGCTGGTTTTAATTTTTTGTTGTTAACATCATCATCAGCCCACGGCCCACCGCTGGGTATTAGCCTTTTCCCCATCACACCATCTTACGCTGTCGTTCGCCATACGCATGATGCTAATTATGCCGTGGATCTCCTTAAGATATTTTTCTGTCAGCGACAACACAAATTTGCTTTAGTAGAGCTTGACAACAATAACCTCACGACGCGGAGACCACGAATGGGCAAACGCAGCGTAGGACGCCCACCGGCTTGCTGGAGCGAAGATCTGAGGCAGATCGCTGGCAGCGGCTGGGTGAGGGTGGCTGAGGACAGAAATAAGTGGCGTTCATCGGGGGAGGTCTATGTCCAACAGTGGACGAAAACGGAGTTGGAATCTGGTTTTCGGTCTAGAAACTCCCGATAGCTCAGCGCAGAACATGTGTTCGGTACCGCCGCGGTCGTGGACAGAAATAGTCCCGACCATTCGCTCCGCAATATGCCTGCTTTCATATTTAACGTGCCACCAACTAAACACAGAAAGTCATCTGTGTTTAATCGGCTTTGATGGCAATAATGGAGAAAATGCTCATGGCACTAACTCCGCAGTATTATATATTCGGTGCAACTGTAATCAAATATTAATATATAAATAGAGTAGAGCAAAAAAAAAATTGGGATATACCTATCAGTTGTTCAAAATTCAAAATGGCGGCGCCAATATGGCCGCTTATAAATTCGCTAATTTAATATTAGGGAATAACTTAGTAGAAAACTTTATCGCAAGAGTACAGTGGGCGCCAGCAGTCTTATCACTGAAATTGATCTCTTCTAGACAACTTTTAAGATTAACTTGTTACAAAAAGTTTAACTTTTTGTAACAAGTTAATTAGGTATTATTTTACACTTTTAATTTGACTATTTTTCCCGCAACCGTAAACCAGATTTTCTTTGAAATTGAAATCGAATCCGCGAAACTCCATACTTAAGAACACGGAGGGTTCCTTTACATTGAGCATTTGTGTTTTTACTGAACTATATTCTGGAGTCGAACTTGTACCTGATTTCAGTTTGTGTGTAGGTAATGAGATTTTATATTCATCGGCGCCTCTATAAATATACAAAAGTTGCGGACGGACTAATGATATGATAAAGGAAGATTGACACCAGGGAATTTAATAAACCCCTTTATTTGATAAACGTCCGTAAACCGCTGGCTTTAAGAACTATCGTAGTGGAGTTCCAAATATCCGCGACAGTACTGATTTTCTCATAGATTTCATTTTGTAAGCTCTAACGTAATAAGTCTAATATCTGAAAAAAAAGGAAATATCTGTGTAATTACCTTTTTACGTACAATAAAGTGTTCTCTATCTATCTATACAATGCAAGTGAATTAAAAATGAAACGAAGATTTTACCTTCAAGGAATTAAACAGAATGGCCATTTTTTACCCGACTGCGGCGAAGCCCAAAAGGAGAGTAATGTGTCTGGCTCGTACGTACGATCTTATAAGGGTTCCGTTTTTCCTTTTGAGGTACGGAAGCGTAAAAGATAAGATAACATAAGATAATAATATTCTTTATTGTACACACCAAAAAACAATTGCAGAAATAAAAGCACTAAAAAGACAAAAATAAAAACTGAAATAAAAAATAACCAACAACCATGGTTCACCATGTCTATTGCAGATTGAAAGAAACTCATATTCATATGAATTAAAACACTGACTGAAAGAGAACATTAAAGTCTTAATTATAAAAAAAACCTCCCTAAATGAAGTTTCCAGGCTATTTAAACTGTATTTGAGGGGCGTTTTAAGGAAAATAACACCGTTATTTATAAAAACACGATTACAAGATTAACACCACCGCCAGGATGTAAAATATTTTAATTCGTGCCAAATATAGAATTTAAGTTAGTTCAATCATAGATCTATGTAATTTGGACCCGAGCGAATGCTTTTTCCATGTAAATAAAACGCTCAAATGAGATCCATTGTGGGAGTGGGCGGAATCGTTACATGTTCCGTTTATATGTTTGAGCGAGAGTGTGGCCACGGACTGGGTGCGATGTTTATGAAAAACTGCAGAAAGATTGGTATTGCAAATAAATAAGTATTTATTTGTAATACCAATAAATAAGTATTTATTTGTAATACCAATCATCAATTCATTAATTCATCGAGTCGTGCACTTATTTATTTATTTATTCACACATTTATTTATTGATACTTTTATTGCAAGTTGATGGGCGTGCAAAAAACAATATTTTTTTCATTCAATCATTAATTAATCTGTTATTTATGATCCTACAAAATTTTATGGCTGCAATAAATTATTGGGTCATCATCATCATCAGACATTTGAAGCCCACTACAGGACATAGGCCTCCCTCATGGTTTCTTAACCATGAGGGGTTTTGCCATAATCGCCACGCTTGGTAGGCGGGTTGTCGATCGCAGTATGCGGTTGGAATCTCAGGAAGACGCTGCTGCTCATCTCCTGGTAATTGAGTATGGAGTATAATTGAAATTTTATAATTGTTCATTATTATAAGCATCATGAATAGTCTAGTCTTGATGAGGATGGCCAAGGACAGAAGGAAGTGGCGTGCCTTAGGGGAGGTATATGTTCAGCAGAGGACAACTACGGGTCGGGTTGAACAACTAAGGTTGGGTGGATGGATGTTTGTTAATCAATCACGCTAGGATGTCTCAACGGATCTAAATGACATTATTACAAAGACATATTATGGTCTAGAATAGCATATCGGAAAAATACACACCAAAATTTCCATGCGATTGAAGTATTTAAATAATGCTCAAACTTTAAGAAAGAGAAACATTTATTGCACCAACAGTCACACACACAAAACATTAAACAATTACTAAACAAAATTAACGGAAAATATGAAAAGAAAAGGTACAGGTATAGGTAAATATATACAACTTATGCAGTTTTGTAGCAGCGTATTTTCCGTCGCTGCCCCGCTGTTTCCGTGGCCCCACACCTCAGTCCAGCGTGCCAGCAACTCTGGTCAAAGTTTATATTTAGCCGGCACATGAACCGATTCATTCGCCGCGCTCCAGTCGCCACGTTTGGATGCACCTAGTTTTATATTGAGGGATTTACATAATAAGACGGGCTGACCAACGCAATTAGACAGATTTATTGGTAACTAGCTGTGCCCGCGACTCCGTTCGCGTACATTTCGATTTTTACGAAGCAGCATTTGTATGGGGGCCACGTCTTATCATAACTGGAGCTAGAATTTAAATAGCCTATCCTGTGTCCCAGATGTCTATATGTTTTTATACCAAATTTCATCAAATTCGGATAATTGGTTTAAGAGTTATGGAGGAACATACATACATACATACACACATACAGAAAAAAATTCTAAAAATCGTGAAATTAGTTTCAGTATCATATATTGAGCCTATAAACACAATATCTCTGAAAACAAACTAACTTACTCCATGACCGACCCTTACAGATTTATTATTAGTATAGATAGAAGATAGATATACTTTTTTTTATTCCGTGTGGCTCCGGATTAAGAATAGCGTCACTCCATTTCCTCCCTTGGATATTGTAGAAAGCGACTAAGGAAATCAATTACCATGAGACGGGCAGCAGCGTCTTCCTGACATTCCAACCGCATACTGCGATCGCCAACCCGCCTGCCAAGCGTGGCGATTATGGCAAAACCCCTCACGGTTATGAAAACCACGAAGGAGGCCTATGTCCTGCAGTGGGCGTCAAATGGCTGATGATGAATTCCTTAAGAAAGAAAAAAATGCAAGAAAAAAATACAGTACCACTATCCTGGTAAGAGCTAATAGGATGGAAGTTAACAGGATCTGATGTGATTCACATATTCCGAACCGTACAGCTGACAATATCTGCTAAGAACTCGACAATAGATTCTCCCATGCTTTGTTGGAATATTTACTAATTAAGGCCTTTGCATCTGGGTAGCTCCACGTAGAGTCGCAAACAGAGGCCATAATATAATCAAAGCGAGAAATTAGTTGTATTTATTGTTTTATAAATTAAATGGGTCACACGATAACGCTTCCGATTTCAATGGGATGACCCGTTTTGGTGACAAAATTATTATTGTTTTGAGTTTAATTAACTCGGCAAAAGGGTTTATTTCGAACAGTTTGGGACACAATACAATTGCAATTAAGGAAATGTCATTTTCGGAAACGTAATAAATTAGTTAACAAACATATTAAATTGGCCTATAAATATTATTGTCCATTGCGGGGCACAGGTAATATAAAACATTGGTGATTATATTTGCGCTTGTTTATCTGCCTAAACTAATTCAAGTAACTTGTCACATCCGTAGTTCTTCAGCTGATGGGGCACGAGCCCCATTTCATGGAACTGCAATTCATGACATACACACACACACACAAACACATACACACATGAATATACACACACACACACACACACACACACACAAACGCTCATAATCATATTAAGTACGCATTCATCTTATTTGCCTATAGTAGCATTACCAGTTATTATTTCCTCATTTAACTCAATAACTTACAGAAAGTATATACATTTTGAGAAACACTGCATCATAAGTTTAGTGAGGGCCTGGAGATGACGGGACAGCGTAGGTGTGGAAACAGCAGCCTAACCGTAGTTATTTGGTAATGATCCCTAAAATCATGAGTGATTATTTTAACCTATCCCTTTTCTTCCTCCAGGTTCTACCGACCATGAGTGCCAACTAACCAAGACCGCGTAGTGTGCAAGCAACAACAGCCTATAGTGTCAGTGCGACAGAGTGTGTAATGGTGTGACAGGAGCTAGTGGTGAGCTGTCAGTTAATTCAAGATGGCGACGCTGGCGTTGACAGTTCTTCTTCTGGTTGGCGCGGCGGCCGGCGCGGAGAAACCTGAGAGAGGTAAGCTGAGCTTTCATCATTAGCAAATAAGTAGCCTAGCATTCGGGGAATTCCCCAAAGAATTATACTGGTTAGCCTATGACAGCATAAAATTGAAGGGGTATTCAATTCAACACATTTATTTCAGCCATATTTTAATAACAAATTATAAATTAATATTCATATTTTGTGTTAGTAATAATCCTCTAGGTATGGTAGTAAGGTTCAAAATTAAAAAAAACCTAAAAATAGGTTACAATCACATAATTCCAACAGAATAATATTATACGATGTGGTGAAGAATTAGAAACGGATGCATCAAAAATATTTTTATCTCGTAAAAAAATAAAAGTTTGGATGGCGACTTAAGTGACATTTAAGAAGCGGTGCAAGGCGGCCTTAAAGCGTTAAAGAGGATAGCTTAGGCATTTAATTAACCGCGAGAGCGTTCGAAAACCGCCGCGGAGCCGCCCGTGTGCCGAGCCGCCATGACGCGGCCATCAATCAGCGCATTGAGTCGCGGGTCGGGGAAGCCGAAACGCGCCCGCCTCGGCCCGCCCCGCACCGGTGATGGCCTTTCATGTTCATTGACAAATCGAGCCCGATGAATCAACGTTGAATGGTAGGTTGTATGCCTGTGGCCTACAGACAGCCTTCAGATATAGACCGATGTTTATGTCGAGTTAGAACTTGGTTTTGATTTGAAACTACTTTCAGTTCGGCAGTAGGGGGTCACTTGGTAAAACCGCATGCAACGAATACATGTTGCCTTGGCGACGGCTGTAACTATGTAAAAGTAAAAGTAAAAAAAAGTAAAAAGTTCTTTATTAATAAAAATGGTTATATACACAGACAGTTTACTGTGGTCGTGGTCGCCACGCTAGGTCAAGCCTGTGTTATGGGAACCTTCGTATATGTTAACATAAAGAATGACGCATGTTTATAAAGTAAAATAGGCAAAATTTGAAAGAAAAGAAGAAGTCGGGTAAAATTAATTAATTTATAAGAAACTATTTGTAATTATTTCTCCTGGTTGGGCAATAAAGTGTTCTTTCTCTATCTATATATCATTATTAGCTTAATTCCGGATTCACTTACTTGCTTGATTTTTATTTATCGCTGAGTAGAGCAAAGTAGTCATTATACAGATTCTCTTGACTCATGCCGATAGATGGAGCCAGTACCGCATAATACATTGCGGAGTTGGAGCTAAAAATAACGGTAACTTATAGACGTTTTACGTTAAATCAAGGGCGTGTAACCCGACACAGCCAATCCCGCTTTTTCATAACTTCATCCGCTCGGTGTTAGGGACTGTTCATTTACAACGTAAGACAATTTTGATCACGTTTAGTTTAATCACCCCTTCGTAAGACAAAGTAGGCCTTATTTTGACTCCATATATGAAAAAGTAATTCTTGTTTAGACGAAATTGTCTTCAGTAATACATTGACAGCATGCAGGAAGAACATTACAAATTACAAAATATATGTAGCTTCTCCAATACACATAAAAGTAACAAAGACCTTAGCCTACATATTTACCACGTTCTTAAAGCTAATAAACTTAAATGTACAATATTGTACCTATCTATACAGCTGATAAAAGATGTCCACTGTTGGGCATAGGCCTCTTCACCGCCGGTCCCCTGCTAATCCTGTCGCCCTCTTAACGTCATCGACCCATCGGGTAGGGGGCCTACCCACCGACCGACGGCCAGTTCTCGGCCACCACTCTGCGACTGGCTTCGTCCACCGTTCGTCTTCTCGTCTAGCTAGATGTCCCGCCCATCTCCACTTAAGCTTCGTGATTTGTGTGCACACTTGTGTCTTCCACGTTGGTCTTCTGTCGAATTACGACGTTACGCACACGATCGACAAGAGAGCCAAGAGACCTAGCGTGGCACGCTCCATGGCCCTTTGTGCAACTTGGATTTTCTCCATATGTGCCTTTGTGAGTGTCCATGTTTCGGCACTATATTTAAGGATGGGCAGTATGCTCTCTTTTTTTAGGAATTGCGGGATTTTGCCTTTGAAAACATCTTCTAGCGTTTTGAAGGCAGCCGATCTGCGATCTCATTTAACATTTAACCGCACTTATATTTTATAAAAGTTTTATAGATTAAACGATAACAAAGCTATTAAAATGTTTAATTTCTGTATAGTTTTTATTCCCATAATGAATATGTGGGATGTCCATATTGTAGGCACCGTTTTATTAAGTTGGAAAATAAGTACATACATTTTAATACTTATTCACGAAAGAACTTTAATAACGAAAGAATTTTAACTCCTTTGAGTCATGTGTACGTGGTTGAAAGAAAAATGCAGAAAAAGTAAAAAATAACATGTAGTTGCATTTTGGGCAAACGACGTGACAACCGATCATCGAAAAAGTTAGCTTAATTACTCAGTTTGTGGAACGACATAAAACGGATAATGCATTTAAACATTCCATTCTGTAGTTGGTTGCATATGAGAGCTCTCACCTGTATCCCGGAGGGTTACGCAGATACCGAAGTTTGCCATTCGCTATGATCCTGACATAACTCTTTCGCTTCGTCGACATTCCAAATCCAAGACTACTTCGTTGGTCTAGCGCTAGCAGTATCAGGGCTGATTACCATTCCGGAGTTCGTGGGTTCGATTCCCACTGGAGGCCGCTGTACATTTGTAGAAATGACCTCAGTTTGTATTTATTTTCATGTTTGTGATGTTACCATAGCACACGGTGTCCTAGTATGGGACCAGAACTAATGATTGTGTTGTGTGGAAGGTATTATTATGAATGAGTCGCTATGTGCACGCTTGCTTGACTGGAGTAGTTCATTTCCATGTATTTTTAAGTTAATGCTGTTATGCTTCTGAATGTTAAAAGGACCGACCGAAAGGCAAAAGATTTCAATATTCGAGCGCCAAAAGAGTCCCTCGTTTTAAATGCTAGGACCTTTTAACGAACAAAACAGTGTACGTGTTTATTTAGAAACTCTCAGAGAAGGAGGTTGTTTGCCGCGAAATGAGAGTTTTCCTCAAGGCGCCATTTTTTTTCCTGTTATGTAATTTGAATCCGATTGTAGGTTAGATGAATGTATATTGCTCATACCTTGTTTGTAATGTATTTCCATGAATGATGTGATTACGACGCAGTTTGAAAATACAACTGGAGAAATAAATCATTGGTAATGAAATTATTTATTTCCAGACTTCAAATGCAGTCACATTTCAAATGTTAGTAAGCTGATTTATGAAAGTTTTTTTAAAGGCTATTGGTGACTCACGGAGTTGAGTTTAAATTATTTAAAACTAGCGGTCAACAGCTAAGTTATAGACCATATGCGCTACTTCAGACTATATTATAGTTAAGATATAGTCTGGAGTAGCATATGGGCTACTTTTTAACCTGGAACAATACACATAAACTTTCGACGCTTCCAGCCTATGTGCTACTCCGGACTATATCTTATATGTGCTACTTCAGACTATATATTCTTACACGCGCTAATTCAGACTTATCCAGACTATCAACTATCTTTGTGCTAAATTTCATTCAGATCCATTCAGCCATTTTTCCATTATTGATTAACAAAGATCCATTCACCTGAGCTCTCTCGCAACTGTTACTGCTAAATGTCTAACTCATGTCTAAGCTTAATAGACTTGATTCTGAATTCGCATTTATAATGATAATAAGATAAGGGTGTAGTTAGTCAGTTAGGCCTGAGATTTCCTCACTTATCCTTAGGAAACCAAGGATAAGTAGACAGCTAGTGTACGAGAAATAGTACAAAACAGTCTGTTAATGTACGTTCTCATCTGTCGGTTGTTTTTTTTGTATATACGTTGGTAAACTGACAGGTGTTAACAGTAGATTATGCATTGTTAGTGAACGGGAATCGGGGGGTTAGACTTATAATTTGGGCCATTGTAAGGTGAGAGGAGAGCACGATCTGGCAAAGGCAGCGCAGGACGCCCACCAGAACGCTAGACCGACGATCTGAGCCAGATTGCGGGCAGCGGCTGGATGAGTGTGGCCGAGGGTAGTTAGTTAGTTAGACCTGAGATTTCCGCACCTAGCCTCATGGTTGGGCCATTGTACGTGGCCGAGGGTAGAAGGAAGTGGCTTGTCTTGGGGGTGAGGGGGCTATGCCCAGCACTGGACGAGTAAGGGCTGATTGATTGATTGAAGATTAGGGGTACGATCGACTTAGGGCGTTAATTTATCAACATATATACCTACCTACATTCCATAAATAAACGATTTTGTATTTGTATTTTTGTATTTGTATGTGTGTCTGTATATGTATTTGTATATGTATGTGTATTTATATTTGCATTTGCATTTGCATTTGCATTTGCATTTGCATTTGCACTTGCACTTGCACTTGCACTTGCACTTGCACTTGCACTTGCACTTGCACTTGCACTTGCACTAGCACTTGCACTTGCACTTGCACTTGTACTTGTACTTGTACTTGTACTTGATCTTTGGGCTTTGAGCGTTTTCCAGCCGCCCGTGCGTGGTGGCCCAATCAGTCGCTGGCCGCGGCTTAAAAGCTTCGGGGCATTTTTTACTGTCCCCGTCTGTACCGTGGGGCCTGCCGTCGTTGTGGACTGATCCTAAACTTTGGCTGACGTTGAAATAAATAACATTCACACAACACGATTTTAGGCATAGACATTTTCCACATGTCAAGGGCTTCTAAAGGGTCACTTTTATGATGCCTAAAAGAGGAAACTATAGTATTTTTCATCTCTTACTATGTATAGTGCTCTCACTCCTTTCACCCTAAATACACATATACACATAATAGTTTTACCATTACTGTTAAATCATTATGAAAAAAATATCAGGGTATCCTAGTGTGGGGCCAGAAGCAATGTATGTGCCTGTGTGTAAATGTTTATGTTTATGTTTATTTTTATGTTTATGTTTATGTTTATGTTTATGTTTATGTTTATGTTTATGTTTATGTTTATGTTTATGTTTATGTTTATGTTTATGTTTATGTTTATGTTTATGTTTATGTTTATGTTTATGTTTATGTTTATGTTTATGTTTATGTTTATGTTTATGTTTATGTTTATGTTTATGTTTATGTTTATGTTTATGTTTATGTTTATGTTTATGTTTATGTTTATGTTTATGTTTATGTTTATGTTTATGTTTATGTTTATGTTTATGTTTATGTTTATGTTTATGTTTATGTTTATGTTTATGTTTATGTTTATGTTTATGTTTATGTTTATGTTTATGTTTATGTTTATGTTTATGTTTATGTTTATGTTTATGTTTATGTTTATGTTTATGTTTATGTTTATGTTTATGTTTATGTTTATGTTTATGTTTATGTTTATGTTTATGTTTATGTTTATGTTTATGTTTATGTTTATGTTTATGTTTATGTTTATGTTTATGTTTATGTTTATGTTTATGTTTATGTTTATGTTTATGTTTATGTTTATGTTTATGTTTATGTTTATGTTTATGTTTATGTTTATGTTTATTCCCTCAAAATATTACTGAAGATTTCATAATTATGCTGTAGTTAATTCTCAGCAGTCTGGTTTCATGATCATCAGCCATTTGACGTCCACTGCACGACATAGGCCTCCCTCATGCTTTTCCAAGCTTCCCGGTGTTGAGCCGCCCGCATCCAGCAACTCCTCGCCACCGTAACCAGGTCGTCAGGCCATCCGGTGGGGTGCCTTCCCAGTCGTCAGAACTATCTTTGTGCTAAAAGATAGTTCTGACGACGTGAGTCGGCCATCAGTTCTCCAAGCTATGTGCCCCGCCCACTGCCACTTCAACTGAGCAACTGAGTCTGGTTTTTACACTAAAAACTATATAATGCGGGTCTTTTAAATTTTTTAGCTTTACTGATCACAGAAGAATATTTCATTTATTATAGGTATAAGATTAGATAAGATCTCTTTTTACTTTAAATTAATTAGAAGCCGAATGTGTGGGCAATGGGCATATCTCAAAGGCGGGCATACAAGAACAATTGATATTATAAAAGCTGTATGTGGGTTTAACGAGAACCACATAAACATAAACTCACGCCTGTATCCTGGAGGGGTAGGCAGCGACCAGGGTCTACCATTTGCCACGATCCTGACAGATAACTTTGGCTTCATTAACATTGATTCGTCGTTGCAAACACTCACGCCGGTTTTGGGTCCTTTTTATCTTGCTCTTTGCTATTACATCCCCTTTTGGTCGAATTATGTTACTAAATAAATTTAATAAAGTGAGTTTCAGTGGTCACCCCATGTCCGAGCGAATACATGAGCGGTAGCCGAATAACCGCGTTACGCCAGATATTCAATCTCCGAACGCGTTACGGACTATTATACGATATGAAACCGCGCATTTTACTAGTTCAAACCGTGTTTGAACCGGGGGAAAGATATAGAGCAAGAAATATTTCTGTAGGGGAAATAAACTTAAAAAAAGCTTTGTGCAACAAAGATTTTTTTTACTTAGCCTCTTTTGTGATCTCTTACAGACATTAGCTCGCTTTTGTTATTTCTTATGTAATGTCCTGTTTAATGTTTCGTGTGCAACAAAGTATAATTGTGTCCCACTGCTGGGACAAAGGGCAAAGGCCTCCCCTCTTGCTTTTCATCCCCCCTTATCCCCAGCCACCTCCCACCATCCCGAAAAGAATTAATTAGGGCCATTTTAAAAAATCCTACTTTATTTAATATTATAAATGTAAAAGTTTGTGAAGACGTTTGGATGTTTGGAGGTTCGGATGTTTGTTGCTCAATCACGCAATAACGGCTAAACGGATTTACATGAAACTTGGCGTACAGATAGACAAAGACCTGAGTTGAGACATAGCATACTGGATATCCCGGTAATGCGTTCCCGTGGGATAATATTGATGGCGTTGTGCGAGCGAACGTTATGTTTTAAAAATAGATTCTGTGGCAGTACGAAGTTCGCCGGGACAGCTACTCGATAATAATAATATCGACTGCCACGCCTTTATTAACCGACTGCGGCGGAGTCCAAAAGGTGGTTAATGTGATTAACTTGTACGTGTGTATGTAAGTCTGTCCGATTCTATGTTCCCTCATCACTTTTATTTCGACTAATAAGATTTTAATTACAGTTTAGTCAAAGAGCCCTCTCTGTTATTTTGTATGCTTGTTGGCTTCGTTAAATATTTATTCTATCTGCAACAAATAAAACATCAATCTTTCTCTTCTGGGCCATCCTTACCCAGCCACTGGCAGCAATCTGCCTCAGTTTTTCTGTCCAGTGAGCCGATGGGCTTTCTACGCTTTTGACAGTACGTGGTCTCCACTCGAGAACCTGTGCACCCCATTTACCATCGGTTATTCGGCATATGTGACCAGCACACTGCCACTTCAGCTTGCTAATCTTCTTAGATCATGTTAGTCCTTTGGTGTTTTGTGTCATTCCTGGTGTGATCTATTAAAGAGACTCCGAGCATAGCCCGTTCCACAGCGCGCTGAGCGACTTTAAAATCGGTGGACTAGTCTTGCCGTCAGGGTTCACGTTTCAGCTCCGTTTCACAAATGAAACATCTTTAGACAATAACAAACGCAGAGATCCAATTTCACGAATGTCGAAGCGCGTATCAGCCCACACGGTATCATGTTTTCAGACAGATAGCTCTCGGGTTTTGCTACCTGTGTTGCGTGCTACAGCAATCACAGCCATTTTAGATCTATTTTTGTCGACTCTTTTTTAGTTGAAGTCCATCCGTATCCCGGAGCTTTAGATGTAAATTGTTTTAAGTCTGGGTTCTCTTACCGTACCCCTAAAACAGGTGTTTTAAAGTACATTTTACTCTCTAACGGTTAGTTCGAAGCAAGCTCCACCACCTCAACACCTCAGAATTTCGGGTTTCCTCACGATGTTTCCCTTCGCGGTATGCGAGTGGTATTTCTCCTTCAAATTCACAAATGTACGTTGAAAACAAAATCATTGAGATTACTGGGGCTCTCACCTCTACAAATCGCAACGAAACAATGGCTTAAGCGCCTACAAAACTACCAACTCGCTGCGGGACGCGCCTCTGACGCGAGCTATACGCACTCTGAACTGTATTTCAGAAAGTACCGACCTTTTTTGTTGCTCTCTGAATGAATTCACAAAGAATGCGCTTTTTGTTCTATGTTATATTCCGAAATTACGTAAATACAATTTTTATGACTGATCTGTCCATACATTTCATTTATTTAATTAATGAAATGTTTTAAAATGTCTTTGATATATTTTTTATTAATTATTGAATGGAATTTATTTTGTATTTTTTTCTTAGAATTTAATGTGGCTACCAACATTTAGTTATTGTGTAAATGTGTACTGCACTATCGCAATAGGGTTACCTGTAATGATAGTTGTGAGTTTCATGAAATAAATAAATAAAAAATTAAAAAATTGGTACAAGCCGGGATTCGAACCCATGACTTTACGCATGAGGCACGCGTTCTACCGTTGTGCTACCACCCTCCTAGGTAGAAGTATGTTGGTATTGTAACAACACAGCCTAACATAAAGTCACACTTGTATTTCAGAGGGGTAGGCAGAGAGAGACCGGGTTTGCAATCCTGACAAACCACTTTTGCTCTATCAACATTTGTTACTGTACACACGGCGGTTTCGGGTTCAGTTAACCATGGTATTGTATTAAGTGGGAAACGACTTATGATAACAGACAATGGTATCAGAAAAAACCGGAGAAGTGCGAGTTGAACTCGCCAACTATCATAGATAGTTCAGGAATCGGGTCTCGCTGATTTTTCCGAGCTTTTCCTGAACTTCAAAGACTAATTTCTTTTATGATTTTATTAAAAATTTATAGTTTTCAGATTTGTTCCTGTAATTCTAGTATAAGACAATACTACTTGCCAAATTTCAAAGTTCTAGGTCAACTGAAAGTATCCTTGATTCCCTTGATTGTCGAAATATACGTTTTTTACTTTTTTTATTTTTTCACAGCTTCAAGTGACTGTCGACTTGAGTATATTGAGTATATTATGGTTTTAATTTAAACTTGATACCTCCTTGAGATAAAGCGTCTTGACAGAGAGACGGATGGACAACAAAGTGATCCTATAAGGGTTCCGTTTTTTTCTTTTGAGTTACGGAACCGTAAAAATGACGAATATCTAATGGAAAGAACACATTACCTGCTTATCACCTTCCTAGCGCTATTGAGCGTTATTATACCATCTGAGAATGGAACCCAGAGACTCGCGAGGAATGCGTCCGGCATTCCGTGGGGTCAGCGCGGGTAAAGAATAAAGAAACAAGTAAGTAAACTCGTATTAAGATATTTTAAACTAACATACATAAGAGAAGATTCATTCAAAGTATTCATTCAAATAACCAGATACATACATAAACTCACGCTTGTATGGCGGGGTAGGCAGAGACCAGGGATTGCCACTTACACAGGTCCTGACCTCCTTCGCTTCATCAACATGAAGAACTGACTGGTAGAAAATGCTTATGGCATTAAGTCCGCCGTATTGCATATTAGGCTAAGTGCAATAAAGTATTAAATAAATAAATAGGTCATTATAAACGTCACAAATAGTCATTAGCCGCTGCATCCAAGTTCAACCCGGTTTCGGATACTTTTTAAACTGATATAGTAGAAAAAATCTGTAATTAAGCTCCGTTTTTTTTTTTCGCTATAAAACAAAATGTTTACTTAATGAACGTCAAAGCTGTTAGTTTCATAATTAATAGATTAGGCGGAGAAGAAGCTAACAAAGAAACTTCACATTTACTCTTTTCAAAACAGGTTTGCTTAATTAACAGAGTTTTCAACTTAAAGTTACACTACACTACATACAATCGTTCCTGTTAACATTATTTAAATTCCAGACATCTTTGTCTACTAAATAATCCTTAATGTTATAATAGGCTTTTTTGCACAGAGTATGCTTAACCCATTTTTTAAGTTTGCCTAGGAAAACTGACGCCTGACCCAAAAGCTAAGCATACTGGTTAGTTAGTTTAGCCTCATAGTTAGGCCATTGTACATAGCAAAGCTGCGAGTTTACTCCAGCCAGCCTATCTCTTTCCAGAAAGCCAGCAGTGCTCTGATGTCACTGCAGGCCTCCTCAAGGGATCTCAGCTTCCCAATGGTGGCGGTCCGTTGCTTTTCCACGCCTTTACAGTGAACGATCACGTGGGCGGGTGTTTCCTCTTCTTTGGGGCATCCCCGGCAAAGCGCGTTGTCGGCTAGTCTCATGTTGTGGGAATGTCTATTCAGCGAGCAGTGACCTGTTAGGATTGCTACAGCTTTGCGCTGATTGTCTCTTCTCAGACGCAGCAGGCTACGTGAAAGACGTTTCGAGATTGTTGGTAGGCTTGTCTGCATTTGATTTCTGTTCTCCAAAGTTCAGCATGCTGGCTTTCAGTTTGCGATCACGACCATTTCCTGAACTGGTTGTACGGTAGTGGGAGCAGGGGTTCGGGTTCTTCCACTGTAGTTTCTAGCGAATTCATCCCCAGCATCATTGCCCAAGGAGCCGCTATGACACCTCATACATTGTAAAGTATACTGGGTTACCAAAACAAACTGGATGTATCCGACTATGTTTTTTTTTGTGGACACTTGAACTATAATAAAAATAAGATCCACATAATACAATCACTTGTGCTGGTCCCGCACTAGGATACCCTGTGCTACGGTAACCAGGCAAGGATATAACAAACATGGAAAAATACCCAAATCACCCGTGATCCTTCAAAATTAGAAAAAATTGTAATTTTTCAACTTTTAAGAAGAAGAAGAAAAAAGACATTTATTATATCAACAACATATATCACAGAAACAAAATAAGCAGATAAGTAACATAATATGCACAACAACAGAAAGAAAACTAAATACACAACAGACGAAGCCTGTGGTGTATCTACAAGTCTTTTCAGTTAAATAAGTTAGAAAATCTTATGTTTACAATTTAAGAAAGTTATTTATCAAAACAAAATTTGTTTAAAACCCTCCTCAGAGGCAGTTTGGATAATCTACGGTTTTGTTTTTTTTTCCTTTATCACACACTATTTAAACTGCTTTCAAGGAGTGTTTTATGGAATCGTGTTTTTATAAATAGGACCGAATAATTTTAGTTCCTTTGTGTATCGGTGGGACTTCTTCCGTAGAGATCGCTTTTAGCAATAAGACCGACAGTTGTATACGATGTAACTTAGACATTTATGGTTTTTCGTGTTTTTAGGGTTCCGTACCCAGAGGGTGCCAAACGGGGCCCTATTACTAAGACTTAACTGTCTGTCTGTCTGTCACCAGGCTGTATCTCATGAACCGTGATAGCTAGGCAATCGAAATTTTCACAGATGATGTATTTCTATGGCCGCTATAACAAATAATACCAAAAACAGAATAAAATAAATATTTAAGGGGGGCTCCCATACGACAAAAGTATTTTTTTTGCTGTTTTTGGCTCGATATTAATAACGGCAAAAGGTTATTTGCTTGAAATATTCACGGAATATTTAGGACGCTTAAAATATTCACAGAATATTTAGTTCTTTAATCGATTCAAAAACAAAGAGTTAAAATAAAATAAAATAAATATTTAAGGGGGCTCCCATACAACACAAGTGATTTTTTGCCTTTTTTTTCGATCTTTGTGTCTAATGTTGTGCGCGAGCCCGACTCGCACTTGGCCGGTTTTTTATGATGTATCACCATACACCATGTGTGCAATCAAGAGCAAGTAATGTAATGTGATCTGTATACACTGTAAGTTGAAGTTAAAGTACTTGTTTAATGTTATCTCGGTGGTGGCACAACTATTCACCCTTTGCCGGGTCAGCGGTGGCCCAAATTACAGGCGCGAGCGATCTCGGGTCAAGCCCCTTCAAAACATTTACTATGTAGCCAAAAATGTGTTTTAATTTCGTAAGAGCCACATTCCTTTTCAATATATCTAGGTTTACTTTATTTTATTTTTTATTTTTATTTATTGAAAGAAAACAAACAATTGTACAATATAGTTACAAGGCAAAACAATCTTACATATTACGTGTGAGAGTTGTATAATTATATCCATCCTTTTCAATTTGTTGTGTTCGTTAAACTTGTGGATAGAATGAAAAAGAAAGATGACGTATTGACGATATTATTATGTCGAGTGAATGTAGGTGGAAAGGCCGGCGAGAGACGCCCCGGGCGAGCATACGAACAACTAAGTGAACCGTTACGGTTTACGCTAAAACATTTAAAAAAATATGACCTTTGTTATAAGGATATAGGCCTCCTCCATGGATTTCCAAAAAGACCGGTTGGAAGCGGCCTGCATACAGCGCCTTCCGTCCAGCAGTGGACTTCTTGTGGCTGAATGATGATGATGATAAGGATATAGGTACCATGCTCCCTAAAAAGGTAAAAATGAGTAATAAATAAAATAAAACAAAAAATTTTAAAAAGGTAAAAGTAAATTACTTGCGATGTAGAATAGGCAGTGCTCATATTAATGAGATTCTGACAATTTTTCCGGTCAGTCAGCCTGTTTTTGGGTCATACCGTTCATCGGGTCATCTCAGTTGCCCACTGGGCTGTAGATCCCTTTATATTTCGTTATGTAGTTAGTTCAGAACGAAATGACAATATTAATATATATAACGGGTCCAACCGCGACCATTTATTAGGTAAAATTTCACGGCGACTTTTTGTAGTGATGCTGTCGCGCGTTTCGTAAACGCGCAACAGCATCGCTACGAACGCGCTTTAGTCGCATTTGCAACGCGCTGCAGAAGCGATGCCAACACGCTACTAACGCGCTACAGCATCGCGACTGTATCGATGCAAACGCGCGAGCGTATCGGAAGACATCGGGAGGAGAACGGAGGTAGGGTGGCGCATGAGTAGTGCAACACAGAGAGATCGAGAGTGCTGTTGTCCATCGGTCCAACGGAGTCCATCTTGCAACTGTAGCGATTGCAGGCATTTTGATTCCGTAAACGGATTTCGATGAGATTTGGCGCAGACGAATGGGTTTAAGTTTTTAAAAAATAAAGTTTGTTAAATACAAGATACTTATTTTACTTGTAAATGAAGTCGTGTACGACCAATATTTTATATAATTGTTTATAATTGAACAATTGTTACTGATTTCACTATTAACAAATCTGTTTCACTCACAGAATCTCGTATGTATCATATACATCTAAATGTTAGTCCTCGTGTTGTTGCTTTATATTTAATTTTATATCGTACTTTAGCATGTATGTCATTAAACTTTTTTACTGCCTCGGTAAGGCTAGTCAAAAGTCCTCTAGCACGCTGACCGTACTACACTGCCAAAGTGAGATTATCTCGGGGACCAGCAAGGGCACAAAAAGGCGTCTGAATATTTATAACTTCTTGATTCCGTTATTTATTGGGTTTGGGCAGAGGTTACGCACTGAGGAATACCCGCTGGCAAGGACCGAGGCTGAGCTTAGGCAAATGCTTCATAACCAATTTACGCATTGGTTAAATAAAAAAATATACGGTCCTACTTATAAAACACGATTGATGAAATCAAATCAAAGTTTTTTATTCAAAGTAGCACATAAACTGCGACTTAATGAACGTTACAAGTTAAACTAAATAAAGCCGGTAGCAGGGAGCTGGCGAAGAGCTGTTAGGCAGCTAATAACGACTACAGATACGATGTAGTAGTCGCTCCACATCACGATAATCACAAGTGCCGAGTAGTTCAAACACTGGCACAGTTTCAGATTGGATCGCACACGATCGAGTTAGATTGACCTAGGGCCCCACACCGGTCGGACCCAGGGGAGTGACCCGAGCTGGGCCGCGTTTCATAAAACTATAATTTATAGTTCAATATGACTCATCGCCAATCTGCGGTGGGCACGCGTAGTGATTAAGCCCTGATTAAAAAACAAAAGTCACTGGTACATGCCGGGATTAGAAACCACGACCTGTCGAATGCGAGGCCGGCGTTCTACCGATGTCATAACATAACATACATAAGCAGCCTATAGACGTCCCACTGTAGGGCACAAGCCTTCTCTCGGAGAGAGTAATTAATTAATCCGTAATGTTTCAACGAAACTAGTTTAAATTTTCCCCAGTTTTGAATACCTAGGCCTTGTTGCTTAGCATTTGCGTTGTCCACGTTATACATTACAGCCCTATTACAGCCCTATCACACTAGCGATTTGTGAGCGTTGCGATTGCGCAGCGATTGCGCGGCGTGCTCGACGTCACGCGATTACCACCCTCGACGCCATTTTGTACAATTGCGTCCGACAGTCCACCCCGTCCCACTTGATTCATATCAAAGATACGTGTGTCAGCGGCCGTAGCATCGTTTAGAGTTCAAACTATAACTCAAAATCGTCCCGTTATACGATATACATAGTTGTCGCTCTCTCCCTGTCGATTACTTGATAATGAATCCTGTCAGATTCGTCGTATCTGCTTTCGTTTTCTACTACTTCGAAGTAAAAAAGCCAGCGGTAGTGTTTCCCCGTCAGATCAATCCATTTTGCTACTGAGTGTCCAAAACGCGGATCGCACGCCGCGAGCTCGCCGCAACGCTTTCAAATCGCCCGCAAATCGCAAGTGTGATAGGGCTGTTAATGTTTCATTAGTATAAATTACAATTTCCGGCGATGAAGTCCCCAGATTAATCTAGTCACACCTGTACCGGGAACAATACATACCTCTCATAGGTACAAAGGTAGTCGAGCTAAAGTTGTGTTAGCTCAGGTCGAGGTGTCGAACTTCGCCCGCTTGGCGCAATGGGCTACTGCGGCTATTGGCGCTGTGGGCCGTTAGTGGGCGCTTCACCCAGTTTGCTTGCTACATCTCCTTTCATGTGTCACACACTCTAGACACTCAAACACAGGGTCAGCTCAAAAATGTGCAATTCCTGAAACACGGCGATTAGTCAATCGTATAGTATTTTCTGAGGTTCAGATTTTGGCAAATTTTTTACTTGAAATTGGCACTACAATAATTTTATATAATAATAATCATAAATAATAATAAAATGTTTATTTCATCAACTTAAGGTACATTTGTCTTAACAGTATGTGGAGCTTCCATTTAAGCAAATAGATGCCTGTGTTAGGACACTCCGCTCTTCCATAGCCAGTATAAACTATTTTCTAGAAGTTACACTTAAAAATAACATTTTATTTTATATGAAAAATTAAAATTAAACAAATTTAAGTACGTGTTTGTGTGTGTGTGTGTGTGTGTGTGTGTGTGTGTGTATAAACTAAAAAATACTGATTATTAGTTATTGAGATTATTATTTTGGAAAGTAACTTAATCGAGCGAATGTGGATGGAAGGGCCGGTAAGGGACGACCCAGACGGACATACTTCGGCCAAATAGGGGATGTATTAACAAAGGGCAAGATACAAAGTACCCGAAACCGGCGTGCGTGCATGCAACGACTAATGAATGTTGAGGAAGCGAAAGTGATCTGTCAGGATCGTAGCAAGTGGCAGTCCCTGGTCTCTGCCTACCCCTTAGGGATACAGACGTGAGTTTATGTTAAGTTATGTAACTTAATAATTTTGGCCGAGGGTAGTAAACTAACAGTTAATGCTTTCAAAAAGACGCCTGTCACCTCAGTCTACCGAGACCACGGCACTTGCAAAAGTACCGAAACGTCGGAAAATTGTTAAATGTAAAACTAAACGAGTAAATATCCCTTCAGATTAAGTTTTATTAGTCAATCGTATTCCACAAGGTACTCTAATGTACTGAATATTATTTGTAAGTCTGTTTATGTACAACTTTCAATAGCGACGATTGTATTGTATACGACAAGTCTTAGATGTGTGAGGCTATTAATGTATTTTTTTTTCTGGTGTCTACAGCAAAGAGTTCTAATCTAATCTAAATAGAGTCTGTCACTTGCAACTCTTGTTCTACGACTTTTAAATATTTTTCGGTAATTTTAAATTATTTTCGATATTGTTTTTGTGTGGTTTCCAGGGTTTTCTTCCTAGAAGTGGCGCTGTCTGATAAAAAAGGTTTAAAACCTTAATTACGTGTTATTTAGATTGGATATTATTCTATATCTGACATTGATTTACAGGAAGATGCGATATTAGTAGAGCGCGTAAAGCGCTCATTGGATAAAATTATGAAAACCCTCATATTTTTAAACAAATATATGCCTGAAATTACCTCAAGAATAATCAAACTTTCAGATAACACAATCACTTGTCATGGTCCTAATTAGGATACCCTGCACTATGGTACCCAGGCAAGGACATTACAAATATGGAAATACACCTAGACTGAGGCCATTTTTACAAATCTACGGTGGCTCCCAGTGGGAATCGAAACCACGGCCTCCATGGTAAAAGTAAAAGTAAAAATTGATTATTGCTCATAACTTAAAAAGAGGTACATTTTCCAGCGGCAGCCACACTAGGACACCCGTATCGTGGGTGCCAGTTTTATCATAAGTTGTATTACGGTATAGTAAAGAACTTATTATCTAGATACTTAAACAAAGATCATATTGTATGTTATACAGAGTGAAACAAAACGCCCAAATATATCAGAAAAGAGGAAAGAGGGTTCTGCTCATCAATAAACACCACCAGTACTATAGAGGCCACTTAAAAATACCAAAAACAATTCAGCTTTTTCAACCTATGGTTGCCAAAAGTTAGGATAAGGTAAACGTAAAAAAAGTATTTTTTGCCATATCAAAATATAACTTAAAACAAAATAAGACTGACATTATAAAATAAGGCAAAAGGTAGCTCAGCTGCAATATTAATCTAGATATACACGCTACCTGTCGAAAAAATTGTGAAGTAATGTAAATAATAAGTGTTAAATTAACATTTTCACAATTTTAATAATTAACTGAATTGTGTCACTAGTTAATAGAATTAGTTTTGTGGGTCTATGAGGTAATCGTTTCAGTGAGTTTGGTGAATGCCTTACTTAACTCTTGCTGACTAACGATAACCAACAATATAATATTACGGCTTACAAACTAAAAACAAAAATAAAGTATAAGCCTCTCGAAAGTTAAGAGGTTTACATAAGCAGCCTATATACGTCCTACTGTAGGGCACAGGCCTGCTCTCAGGGAAAGAGTATGGGCTTAATCACCACGCGTGCTTCTCAGACACTTAGGTTTTCTCCCGAACATTTTCTTCGCAGTTAGCGAGTGGTATTGCTACTATACCTTCACAAATGTACCCTTAGAAAACAAAGTCATAGGTACCTGAACCTGGATCTCTCGCTTCCAATTTTCTACCCACTAGGCTACCACCGTTAGTAAATGGATACTGTGTGTGATCTACTGTGTGAAATATCCAAAAGAGTCCACGAACAGTGTCCTAATATACTGTTAGGAACAAAGCAGGCGGAAAACTCGAGAAATTCGCGAAAGTCATTAAATTTTTGCGCTCATTCATAACTTCGTACCCAGAGTTCGGCCAACTGCGTGTTTCGCATTTTGAAATCTCTTCCTCACGGTATAAGGGGGTCTACTGCCAATCATGGAGCCTATACTATAAAGGCCCCTCATCATCAGCCATTTGACGCCCACTGCAGGACATAGGCCTCCCTCATGGTTTTCCAAGCTTCCCGGTGTTGTGCCGCCCGCATCCAGGGACTCTCCGCCAGCGTCACCAGGTCGTCAAACCGTCTGGTGGGGAGCCGGCCCACGCTGCGTCGTCCGACCCGCGGTCGCCATCGCCAGGTCAGAACTTTTTCGCCCCAACGGCCATCAGTTCTCCGAGCTATGTGCCCCGCCCACTGCCACTTCAACTGAGGAATTCTTCGAGCAGTAACTCGGGTTCTTCTGCAGATCTCCTCATTTCAGATTCGATCACGCCCCTAATAATCTTTATTAAATAATGTATTTTGACCAACGAAGATCATAGCAACAAACCGTACGACGCTCAGCAAACGCTGAGCCAGCTGCCTCTTGCAGCAATAAAGATACCCCGCGACTACCGGGACTAATGTTAGTAAAAATGTCTTATTGTTCTTTCTGTACTGTGGTGTTGTAATTTTTTTTATGTCTTATGTTTATTATTAAGCGGTGGTAGCTTAGTGGGTAGAACATTGGACTCGGAAGCGGGAGACCCAGGTTCGATTCCCAGTGCGGGCATGTACCTATGACTCTTCTTTCTAAGTTAGGTATGTACATTTGTGAAGTTATAGTAGCAATACCACTCGCTAACTGTGAAGGAAACCATCGTGAGGAAACCTGGGTGGAGCTATTCACATACCTCAGCGCTTGAAATCGCCAATCCGCGGTGGGCACGCGTGGTGATTAAAGCCCATACTCTCTCTCTGAGAGAAGGCCGGTGCCCTACAGTGGGACGTACATAGGCTGCTTATATATACAATATATGTTTATTATTGAGTATGCATCTTCTTCCTCTGCACATATATACATAACCTGTATCCCAGCGGGGTAGGCAGGGACCAGGGACAGCCACTTGCCACGATCCTGACATTCATCTTCCTCTACTTGTTTAAACCAAGTACAGCGACCTCCAGCTGGATAAGATGTTGTCAGAGAGTTGCGATATAATAATAGAATTATTTCAGATGACTCTCCAGTGCGACAAAAGGCAGTAGGGCCGCGAGAGGCTATTTGTCTGCGATGCAAATGAGCCAGAAGTCAAGTGTAATGGCATTACAGCGACGTGCCACGTCCGCTAACCACTGGAACAGTGCCCACTAACCGTGCCACTAACTGTTCCACTAACCGTGCCACTAACCATGCCACTAACAATACTTTGGCGTTTGTATCTACGTAATGAGATGATTTATGCAGCGTCCAGTGGCACCTTCACTCACACTAGATGTGTGAAGGGACCACTCGGACGCTGCAGTACCTGGGACTTTGTTTTTAGATGGAGTAGGCTTGCGCAGCACGTATACAGCTTAGTTGGCCAGCCCACAGGAAAGACAAGTCAATACGTGCGGAGCCAACTAAGCCGCGGTTTTCCTCACAATGTTTTCCTTCACAGTTAGCGTGTGACCCTGCCACTAACCGTGCCACTAACTGCTGTTTTATTTATTCGTTTTGTCTGTTGTCTATTTAGTTTTTATTCTGTTGTTGTGCATACTATGTTACTTATCTGCTTATTTTGTTTCTGTGATGTATCTTGTTGGTATAATAAATGTCTTTCTTCTTCTTCTTTCTTCTCGCGCCTGCCTTGATGAATAAAATGTTTGTTTCTGTTTGACTCATCACAGTTTAGTATTTTCTGAGGTTAACACGAGCACTAGACACTTTGTTTATTGTTCAGACGAAAATTCTTGAAGACGGTTACTGTTTGCTGCATAAGCTTATTGAAGGTTCCACTGCAGTGCTCATGCACTTTTCTCAGAGGAAGATAGAGAGAGAGACATACATACATAAAATTACGCCTGTATCCCAGATGGGTAGGCAGAGACCAGGGACTGCCACTTGCCACGATCCTGACAGATCACTTTCGCTTCCTCAACATTTATTAGTCGTTGCATGCACGCATGCCGGTTTCGGGTACTTTTTATCTTGCCCTTTGCTAATAATCCCCTGTTTGTTCGAAGTATGTCCACCTGGATCGTCCCTTAGCGGCCCTTCCACCCACATTCACTCGATATATTTGTCTCGTCAATCTTTCCTCCTTCGCCCTCTCCAGATGTCCAAACTAAGACAGAGAATTAGAACTTAATCGAAACGTATACCCGCTTCTAGCGCTGTAGGTATCTGAATACCTTAGATACTCAGATTCATCACAAACGATGTTTATCTCTACAGAGTGGGCAAACAGTATTGCTACTTAAAATTCACTAACCTAACTTAAAAGTACGTAATTGCAAATTCGGGAATTCGGTTCAGTGGTTGGTGACTCGTACTCGGGACATGAAGCATGCAAAGTAATAGGTCTAATGTCTACCATGTTAAGAAATGTAACACTTTAAGTGATGACTGAAAACGTAGGTAAGTAAAAATTACTTGAGTGGCTTACATATACCTCGCCCAAAAAAGCGCACTGGAATAAATATTGGAATCAATTTTCCACCGTAATAATATAAATATGTAAAGCTAATACAAACGGCTAAGCCCTGAGGGTCTCCGTAATAACGTATCACTGCCCTTTGCGTACCGTCAGCAGAACGATCTGGCTACCGAAAAAAAAAATGGGGATTAAACAAAATAACATCCGTTACCATATTGGGTTGACCCACTTAACCCAGTAGTGATATTAGATACCTATATAATTTCTATTATTCAATCACGGAATTAACGTAGACGAAGCGTAACAGGCTTGGCAGGAACGCGGTAAGTGGAAAACCCAGGTCTCTGCCTACCCCTCCAGGATATAGGCGTGAGATATGTATGTATGGCAATCGATTCGAACCAAAGTAACTAAGTGACTATGACTGTAACACACTTGACTACCAAAACAGACGTCGTGGGTTCGATTTCCACTGGAGAGCGCCATACTAGATTAGCATAAATGGCTTCAGCCTGGTTACCAATACACCAGGGACCAGAGCAAGTGATTGTTTTGAGTGGAAGTTATTACTCTGAAGATAAGATAACAATTTTCTTTATATTAGGTTTTAATAAATGTATTTTTAATTTATTAAAATTATATACATAATTTTAATAAATACAAATACTAATGGTTTATTGACACGAAAGATATGTTCATACTGTTACATAAGTATAGGTACAGAGGCTTGTGTAAGTATAAAACAATAACGTCAATAGAATCAACCTTTATTTGAATTGAAATTGAAAAAAACATTTATTTATTTTATTTTAATGGGTGGGTATCGACATAACATGCTGCGGCATCATATGATATAAATTAATTTCTGGTAGTCGTTTAAAAACAAGCCATTTTATTTTTCCGCTCTGCTTTCTGCGCTGTCCGTACCGTGAACATCGCATTATATGTAACATGTTCAGGAAATTGTAAAGTACAAAATTGGAAGGTCGCTGCTCAAATCGCGGCCAAAACAATTGTGACAGAAAAACAATTGGTTTCTTTTCGTTCCTTACAGATAATTTAAAATTCAAACTCAAAACCTAAAAATATTTATTATTACAGAATTACAGAAAACCCTGACTGTAACTAGCGCCACCAATGAATAAAAACATCATATCTTCTTTTTTACAGATCGAATTTTCAAGAAGTGTCTGCTCAATCATGTTAACAGTGATTTTTAGGATCCATGACAAAGAACCTAGGATTACCTAAAATATATAATCAGGTTTGAAATTTGACGCTGTCAATTTATGTTCTTCTTCTTAGCGTGTCAATGGCGAAACAATTTTCATCAAAGTCTTTATTAAACAATGTATATAAAATGTATTGTTAATTTATAGGAAAAATACAGTTTTAATAAGGTTTTCTTATTGGAAGTTCATTGATACCAAAAAAATTATTTTAAGCATTGCGTTATTTACACCGTGGTTTGAAATCCAGGTACGTCCACCCCAACGCTTACCAACGAGCACCCTCCTGGTGTTGTCCATTGTTCGCCAATACAGTCCACCCAGTTGGCGCTTGCGCCGCACCATATTTTGGTCTTTCGAGCCGGATGTGTTCCTCGAAGCTCTTAGCCGTGTCCGAATCTACCAACTTAAGTCCAACGTGCACGATAATGAAGTCGCCTAAGTCTCAGATCTTCAACTGAAAGATCCGCGACTTAGGCGAAAAGAGATAGCGAGAGATAGAGGCGAGAAAGAGCGCTAAAGTTGCCACGATACTGACAAATCTCTTTCGCTTCGTCAATATTCATAAGTCATTGCATGCTCCCACGCTGGTTTTGCAGTACTTAAAAAATAGGATTCTCATAATCCGATACAATGTGGCACTTCTGTAATCTACCCAGAAGCACCTACCAACCTCTAATATAGCCCTACCCAGCCCCAGGCCGGTTATTAAATTTATACAATTTCACGGCACATTTTTTCGCGGCTTAATTCTCGGAGATGTTATAAATTTATTCAGATCCATCCCTCGAACGATGTTAGTCAGTTACGGCATAATTTCGCACCAACCGGGTTGGGTGCGTCCTAACTGGGAGGCGATTCCCTTATTTTCTTTTCAGTTACATACGCCGCGGCTAGTATCAATCAATCCACTGACTCAAGTCATAGGTCATAGGACATAGGCCTCCGTCGCGGCACGCCACTTGTTACCAGGAATTTAAATCAAAACATTCAAAATGTTTCCCTTCAATGTAGCACACAAACTGTGACTTATGAACGTTACAAGTAAAATAAAACTGGGTCTCCATTTCAAAATCTAGATCATTTTGGAAAAAAATGGACAGAAATGCTCCAAAGTTAGTCTTTTCAAATATTATGTTACTTAATTAACAGGGTGTACATAATTATTCTAAAACATTGAACTGGCTTTAATTCTAGACATCTTTGTCATCTAAATAATCTTTAATGTGGTAGCCCTTTTGGCACAAAGTGTTCCTTACACAATTTTTGGACCATATTTCTGGCAAACTTAATATATCTTCAGGGATCTTATTGTAAAAAACGTATAGAATGCCCCATAAAGGATGTATTAACCTTTGCCAGCCTAACTCTTGGGAACGAAAGTTTATGTTTTTTTTTCTAGTATTTACCTTATGTTGGCTACCCAATGTGTTAACGTACATAATATTCTCTTGGATAGTCTAGCAACTGTCAGGATGTTAGTTTATTTAAATAAATCCCTTAACGAATTCCTACTATCTAATAAATCTGATCGCTCTCTTCAGCAAGACGAAGATGGTCCCAATGTCTGCTGCCCGACCCCACAGTATTATACCGTAGGACATAATACTCAGGAAGTAACTAAAATAAAGAAGCCTAGCAGTTGCGACGTTAGTTATTTCCCGGATTCATTTAACTTTACATATAGTAATAATAACTCCCACACAATACAATCACTCGTCCTGGTTCCAAACTAGGATACCTGTGCTGTGGTAACCAGACAAGGACGTCACAAACATGAAAATACACCCAGACTGAGGCCATTTGTACAAATGTACGGCGGCCCCCAGTGCGAATCAAACCTAAGACCTCTGTTCTGTTCACGGCTAGACCAACGAGGCAGTCAGAACTAAGCCTATTTGCCAATGTTTCTATATAAACATAAACAAACATAAACATTTACATACAGGCACATACATTGCTTCTGGCCCCACACTAGTGTCGTGGGAACCAGAAACAACGACATTACAAACATGTAAACATCCAAGACCTGGGGTGTTTTTTTTGTCCCGAGCCGGGATTCGAACCCGGGACCTCTCGCATGGTATGCAGATGCACTACCGCTGCGCCACGAGGTCATCAAACCTAGGATTACATATTTTGTCTCAGATTGTCGGTCCAGCGAGCTGGTTGGCGTATTACGCTACGTTTGCCAGCTCGTGGCTTCCAATCGAGAAACTTTTGTATCCCATCAAACATCGGTTCTTCGCAGATGTGACCAGCCCAGTGCCACTTCGACTTGCTAATGTTATAGGCTATGTCAATCACAAGCTTTAACCCTCTACTTGTATCAAAGCGGTGTATGCTGTATTAATCATCTAGTATAGATGTCTGATGTAAATGCCATTGTTATGTATAGTATGATCCATCGCCACTTAGGGCTTTGACATTAAGACAGCTTTTTCGTTACCTGAGCGGTCGGGCTTTTGACCTAGATGTGTATATTTTATTCCATCCCACCTTGATTGGATTTGTACGTATACAGGGTTAGTTTTAACACAAAATGGTCGAATTTTTTTTTAAATAAAGTAGCGCAGAAACTGAGATTAGGGCCGACTTGCACCACTTCTTAAATGTCACTTGAGTGACCCTTTAAATTAAATTTTGTATAGATAGTTTTAATTGCTACTTAAGCCAATTTAAAAAAGTAGTGCATTTTGGCATTAATTAACATTGATGAAATAAGTCAAAAGATTTTTAAGATAAGTCAAAAATTCACAATATTTTTAGTCGTAGTAGCGCAAAAACTGCGAATTTCAAGATCTAGATTTTCAATTTGGGTCCTTAATTAAATGAATTTAAATTATTATTCCTAACCTGGCGACCGCGGACCGGATGACGCAGCGTGGGGAGGCCCCCCGCCAGATGGTCCGACGACGTGGTTACGGTGGCGGGGAGTCGCTGGATGCGGGCGGCACAACACCGGGAAGCTTGGAAAACCGTCAAATGACTGATGATGATGATGATGAAATTGTTATTCTAAAAGTAATGCAAATAAATCTAAAAACAAGTCACTCGAATTATTATAAATGTTTGCTTATCATATTTGTTTTCTAATTTGTAGCGGAACTGTATGATATAATGTTCAACGGCCCATTCTGTTCAAAATAAATAACAGTATTTTAATTAGTTCAATTGTTTGCTCCATAAAGACACTATAGTTAAGGTACAGTTAGTATCATAAATGTAACAGATAGAAACAGAACACTTTACTGTACAAGAAGAAAAAAACATTGATTTTTTTGTAAATAAACTATTTGAGGAGCACTTCGTGAACGATAAATGAATGTCAATGAAGACATTTGTCGGGATCGTCGCAAGTGGCAAACCCTGGTATCTATCTACCCCTGCAGGATGCAGGCGTGAGTTTATGCAATATAACGCAATTTTCGTAATTAGTAAATGGCATAAAAATCACACAAACACTTCTGACATGTTAAGGTTTAAAAACATAACCCTGTATTACAACAGTGCAGGAAGACGCGTGCTGCTGAGTCCGAGAGCTTGTTTAGTCGCAGTTTCCTTGGAAACGACGGGATTATTACACATTTACTTGGCCCTCGACTTCGTGCGGAGTCGGGATTAGTGATGGATATGGGATAATGTTGTAAGTGATGTATATGGCATAATGTTGTCATAATCAGCCATTTGACGCCCACTGCAGGACATAGGCCTCCCTCATGGTTTTCCACGCCACGCTTGGCAGGCGGGTTGGCGATCGCAGTATGCAGTTGGAATCTTAGGAAAACGCTGCTGCCCGTCTCCTGGTAATGTATTTCCTTAGTCGCCTTCTGCGACATCCACGGAAAGAAATGGAGTGACGCTATTCTTAATCCGGCGCCACACGGAACAATTCGGCGCCACACGGAACATAATGTTGTAAGTGATGGATATAGGATAATGTTGTGAGTGATGGATATGGAATACTGTTGTAAGTGATGGATATAGGATAATATTGTAAGTAATGGATATGGAATATTGTTGTGAGTGATGGATATGGGATAATGTTGTAAGTGATGGATATGGGATAATGTTGTAAGAGAATGCTCTCGCATGACTAGAATTTAAAATTGGAAAAATAATACAGTGTGAATTACGTATCTTTATAGGAATTATTTACAGTAAAATTGGTATGTTTGTGTATTACAGTGAATAACTGAGCGGAATTTATTGAATACTAGCAGAACCCTGAAGGTCCATTCTAAATACTGGTAAATAAATTTTTGATATCGGATAAGTTTCGGAGATTACCCCCTACTTCAAACTCACAGATGTTTAAACTAATTTTTCCTCTTTATAATATTAGTATAGACAAACGACGGTCGAAATGTGAAATATAAAAAAAAATATTAGCTGTTTCACATATTCGCTCTTACTACAAATATCCGAATATCAACAAATAGCAAAATTTTCTTTGGAACGACTGATATTTTTTTTCCCAAATTTTGGATTTAGTATGATAAAGAACGTTGTAAAGAGCAGAATAACTCTTAATTTTAACCCCGTCACGCGTGGTAGTCGAGATCGAATCAGAAATGATGAGATCCATAGACGAACGAAAGTCGTCGGCATAGCCCAGCGGATCAGTAAGTTGAATTAGCAGTGGGCGGGGCATATAGCACGCAGAACTGATGGCCGAAGGGGCCGAAAAGTTCTCGAATGGAGACGACATATCGGCAAGCGCAGCGTAGGACGACCAGCCGACCAGATGACCAAGTGGCAAGAAAATGCTGGGTGCACGCCGCTTCCAACCGGTCTTTTTGGAAATCCATGGAGGAGGCCTATGTCCAGCAGTTGACTTCTTGTAGCTGAATGATGATGATGATGATGATGAAGCGTGGTAATTAAGCCCATACTCTCCCTCTCTCTGAGGAAAGGCTTGTGCCCTGCAGTGGGACATATATAGGCAACAGAAAAATAAATAAAACACCCAGTAGTAGCTTAATTCCTCAGTTACTTGAAAGTCAAGGCAATAAAAGCATGTCAAAGGATCCGGGAATTCCGACATCCAACCACCAATCTTAAGGCCTCCAAGACTCTTTTAGTGGTACAAAGAGCAAGTTTCCCGCGCGGCTCCCACACGCCTTTGTACGTCTGTCCGTTTGTCGACTCCGGAGTTGTTAACCCGTAAATAGTTTGCAGAAACTATGTGCTCTATTAATAGCGGCGGCTGCGGGCCGCACTTCCGGTTTCGAGGTTGCTTTAAATAAATAACTTCCGGTTTCGAGGTCGGATTGTTAAATAAATAAATACAAGTACCTGGTAATGAATTTTGAAGCGAAAGAGGGTTCTCGGGATCGTGTCAAGTGGCAAACCCTGGGCTTTGCCTACCCCTCTGGGATACAGGTGCGAGTTTATGTATGTAAATACCTGTATAAAGGGGTGCCTAACGCACCCTAATAGAGAAGGCTAACTAATGTAGCTCCATAGCGCGCTCTGCAACCTCTCTGTAACTGCTAAAGCCCTAAGCAGCCCTTCTATAACCATTAAAGCTCTAAAAGAGTGCCTAATGCATCATACAATGGCTAACTCTTGCAGCTGCTAGCGCGCTATGCACCCCTTTTGTAACCGCTAGTCCTGAAGGTGCGCCTTATATACACTCTCAAAGTGAAAACTTTTTTTGGCAGCTGCATAGTGCGCTACGCAGCTCTTCTGCAACCATAATAGCCCTAAAAGGACGCCTTATGCACCCTAAAAGAAAATTACACTCTTGGGGCTGCATAGTACGCTATGCAGCAACTATAACGACCTAGAAGGGTGCCTTATGTACCCTTGAGCTGCTTGGATATACTTTAGATATAAGCAGGAAAGATAGATAGCAACGCGAATACCCTCGCGCCCGCTTGGTTCAAACTAGCGAAGTTTAGTTTTCAGATAATTTGTCTTCTCGGTTACGAAGCGAAGTTCCCGACTTCAGTGATGAATTTGTGTTGATTACTACACAGGTAGCTTTGTACCCTTTAGTGTGCTACACCTACTCGTAAGGTGTTTATTAAAAAGTAGGTTTCTGTTTGTTTAAAGTTTCGCGTAACGTCTGAAGACAGACAAACCGGTCTAGTGGTAATGGAACTCGAGCACTGAGGAATTTCTACCACTCTGATTATAATATTACGTATTAATGTCATATAAACGTATTAAAAATATTTTTTTTCAGTCAGTTCGGTACTCTTCATGGAATTCCAATTCACATTTGGCCGACTTTAATTGTTATACTTAGAGAACACTATTGCAAAGTAAAAAAAAAAATTTCCTGTAGCTTATTCGATGGAGCCGATATAAAAAAAAACTTAAACTCAACTAAGCCATTTGGACGCCTGGACTTAGCGAAATTTACCATTTTACACATCATCATCGTCATCATCACCCACCGCCGCCCACTGCTGGGTATAGGCCATCTCTCAATTCAATTCAATTCAAATATTTTTATTCATTATAAAAACAGAATGTTTACTTAATGAACGTGAAAGTTGTTAGTTTCACAATTAATGGATTATGAGGAGAAGAAGCTAACAAAGAAACTCCACATTTATTCTTTTCAAAACACGTTTCAACTTAATTAACAGAGTTTTCAACTTAAAATACTAGTCGTGAATGTGTTGAACACTAGTCACAATCGTCCTGTAATTAATATTAATCTACTGTTTAATGCCAAACATCTTCTCACGGTCCCTCGCCATCCATATCTATGGTCCTTACATTAGGCTGCAGGTCTACCATATCTATGGTCCTTACATTAGGCTGCAGGTCTACCCGCTGATTCTCGGCCTATTCTCGGTCGCCATTTTGTCACTAAGCATAAGCATAGACAGAGAAATTTCGCAGAGTTTTCAAGCATAATATACCTACAATAGATATCACCGATAATCAGATCAAATCAAATCATCGAATAAAATATTTTTATTCATTATAAAGACAAAATTTTCACCTAATAAACGTTAAAGTTGTTAGTTTCACAATTAAGAGGTAATGTGGAGAAGAAGCTAACAAAGAAACTTCACATTTATTCTTCAAAAGACCGTTTATTGTAACGAAACTTTATTCATAACACAACAAGAAGAAAACTAATTGAAAGAAGAAACTGGACTTAACTAATATATAAATGATACAAATATATAAATTACATAAATTCTATATTTACAACTAAAACACCTGCCCCAGGTCACTGTCCCGCGGTCTTCAAAAAAGTTTTAACATAATTAACAGAGTACTGAAAAATCATCACTTATGAATATGTTGAACACTAGACACAATCGCTCTATAAATACTCGTTAACATTAATTTACTGTTTAATACCAGACATCTTTGTCATCTAAATAATCCTTGATGCTATTTTAAGATTTCTCGCACAGAGTGTGCTTAACACATTTTTTAAACCGCGTCGGAGGTAACCTTATACACTGCCTCATAAAGGATAAATTAACTTTTGCAAGTGTAAATTGTGGAAATGACAATATATCGTTATTTCTATTATCCTATATCTAGTCAATTGTACTATGGCACTAGGACTTTACTATCTAGTTTCCAGTCAGCTCGTGTATTGGAAACAGTCTTATATGAGCTGGAAGCACCTAATTTGTGTGAGAATTGAGAATTTGCAGGAAGAAAAAGCCAAAGTTGTGTGTAAGGAGAAAGCAGGCAGGGATTCCCGTCGCCTCTATTTAGTTGACCCTCACATATAAAACTTGGGAATTTGATAAGTTATAATGAGAATTTGATTTCTTTCTTGCTTGATTTCTTTGTTCCCGAGAAAATAATCTGTTCGCTAAGGTAAGCTTAATGCTGTCCAGTATTGTAATTTTTGACACTGACATTTTATTAGACCTTTTGGAAGTAATAATTTTGTTTTATTTTCCCTATGTAAGCAATTAGAGAATAGTCTAGTTGATTTACTAAAAAAAGCTACTGGAATATTTTACAAGCATTATAAAATCGCAACCGGCCATTCAACAATGGCTTATGCTAGTGTTAGGTATGGTTTTTAATAATGTCAAGATTGCTGTTACACCAAGATAAAAAAAAATTATATATTCCACGTGAATAAGTAAAGATAGTTCTACGTGTTGAAAATCTCTTTTTACAGTAACTGGCAATCTAAACACTTGACATTTATTTAAATATTCTTATAATAGTCAATCCATTTTTATCTGTCTATCGAAATACATATCAGCTTTATCTCTCTGCTAATTAATTGTGTTATTTACCAAAAATAATTGGTTATGGAAGCCCATAATGCTCCTAATGCCCCTACGACTTCTACAAGTGAACAACAGATAACGCTCAGCAGTGTGGCTCCGGGTGTACCAGCCACAATCCCTCGTCTGGAAGGAAGATCCAACTACAATGCTTGGAACTTTGGTATCAAAATGTTTCTCATTGACTGCGGCCTTTGGGATACCATTGCAAGACCAGAAGCCCTCCAAGCACAAGTACCGCAAGCAATCTTCGAGAGACGGGACGAACAAGCAAGAGCGAAAATCTGTTTCAGTGTTACTGAATCTCTTTTTTCAGCAGTTTCGTGTGCCAAAACTGCTAAAGAGGCGTGGGATGTACTTCAAAAGCGGTATGCAGATAGTGGATTATCACGAAGACTAGATCTTCTCAAGAAACTTTTCGGAGCAAAGCTCAGTACAAGTAGGAACATAGAGGACTACATTAATAAGATAAGAGACACCCAGCAACAACTTATAGCTATTGACGCAGCAGTAGATGAAGAGTTCATCGGTGTCATTATGTTAGCAGGCTTAACTGATGAATACAAACCGCTTGTAATGGCTCTCGAACACTCTGGAGCTCCGATCACAGGTGATGCAGTGGCAACGAAGCTTCTACAAGAAGTGGAGCGACCGTCAAATGACATAACCAATTATTTTTGGTAAATAACACAATTAATTAGCAGAGAGATAAAGCTGATATCCAGAAATAGTCAAATACAAAGCAAGACTTGTAGCTAAAGGCTTCACACAAGTCTATGGTGTTGACTATGGGGAAACGTTTTCTCCAGTTGCTCGGCTTTCGTCTATCAGGCTTCTTATGGCATTTGCCGCTAAGAAAGGCTTACAAGTAGACCACCTTGATGTGGAAACAGCCTTCTTAAACGGTGATCTCGAAGAAGAGATATACATGGAGCAACCGGAAGGATTTATGACTGATCATAAACAGAAGGTTTGTTTACTAAAAAAGTCATTGTACGGACTTAAACAAGCGCCACGACAATGGAACTTAAAACTGTCAGAGGCCTTGACTACCTTATCAATGAAACAGACGCAAACTGAACACTGTATCTACTACAAAAGGAATGATAACGATCTCCTACTAGTAGCTGTGTTCGTCGATGACTTCTTCATTGTCTCAAATAATGATTTAATGAAAGAAAATTTCAAATCCGAACTAAGCAAGATATTTAAAATCAAAGATTTGGGCGCATGCAAAGATTGCTTAGGAATGCGAGTTCATCAAGATATCAAGAAAGGTACTATTACGCTTGACCAAACCAAATATATTGAATCTTTACTAGATAAATTCAATATGGTTGACGCAATTTCTACCACTACTCCATTGGAACCTGGTATTAAACTTATACATCCAACCGGAGTAGAAGACGAAAACTTGAACTTACCCTACCAGCAGCTTATAGGCAGTCTAATGTACATTTCCATTGGTACGAGACCGGACATATCGCATGCAGTCTCCTTTTTAAGCCAATTTAATGCACATTACGGGGAGGTACACTTTAAGGCTGCTAAACGAGTACTGAGGTACCTAAAGGGTACCAAAAATCTTAAACTTACTTTCGACAAAAAAGAAAGTGAGGACATAGTTGGCTACGCTGATGCAGACTATGGCAACAATATCATTGACCGAAGGTCATACACGGGCTTTGTGTTCAAGATGTGCGGCGGAGCCGTCTCTTGGGAATCCGGCAAACAGCGAACGGTTGCCTTGTCAACTCCTGAAGCCGAATACATGGCTATCGGGGAGGCTTGCAAAGAGGCAATCTACCTCAAATGTCTTGCTTCTGAAATCCTCGGAGTAGTTCATCCAATCACAGTTAACTGTGATAATCAAAGCGCTATAAAACTCACCAAAAGTAACACATTTCACGCACGCACAAAGCATATCGATGTCAGATATCACTTCATTCGCGAAAAGCTACTAGACAAACTACTTAGTATTAGTTTCATATCATCTAATGAAAACATTGCAGACGCCTTAACAAAACTTCTGCCTAAACTTAAACTTGTAAAATTTTCTAAGGGTTTAGGTCTAACATAATGTGTCATCTGTCTCTTGTTTTTGTTAAGCTTGTTTGATAGTAAGTAGTTAGTTTACCTGAAGACTCTGGAGTGTGTGTTATATTTATAGTGTGTGTTATTTTCATATTGGTGTATTACTTTAATAGGGTGTTTACATTGCGGGGAGGTGTTGAAAATCTCTTTTTACAGTAACTGGCAATCTAAACACTTGACATTTATTTAAATATTCTTATAATAGTCAATCCATTTTTATCTGTCTATCGAAATACATATCAGCTTTATCTCTCTGCTAATTAATTGTGTTATTTACCAAAAATAATTCTACGTAACTAAGTTGAAAACAAAATAGGGTATGTGCTCACGACCACACTACAAAACTTCTGTGTCACCGATCGACTGGAGCCGAGTATACCCAATTCAGCGTCACTGACCTGAGCTTAACAGTTAAATTTCGTTCACTGTTCATAAAGAACGCTTAAAAAAAAGTTTAATTTCAGAAATAAAAATTTTGTATTTAGATCTCTCAAATTCCTAAGTTCTCAGACGCGGGGCCACGGAAACGAATGCAACGGGAACAAACCGTCGGTGGAACAATGCGCCCCCGGCAGAGACTAACTAACTAGTGTTCTGCGAATTGTTTCCCTTACTGCTGAAATAGATATTCCGCAGGATCACTACTAATTGTGTACTAGCCGACTGGAGTGAGAGACATTGCCCTTTCCCAGTCGCATTTCGAAGTCAAATTCAAAGTAAAGCGGAATTTACACAACGAGAGTTTCTCGCACGAGAGCGGCGGATAATGGTGTGTCTCGCCTGTAATTGTGTTCTCGCCTGCGTTTGTTTACGTTTTTACAAAAACTCGTATTAATCAAGCAATTCTCGAATATGAGTATCACAAGCGAGACTCATTTCGCTTAATGTTTACACGATAGGCGAGTAATCGTAGATCTATAGACGCATATGTGCATATGTGCCTTGAATTGCATAAGCAATTAGTTAATTAGAAACTAAAAGCTGTTAGTTTCGCAATTAATAGATTATGCGGAGAAGAAGCTAACAAAGAAACTCCACATTTATTCTTTTCAAAACAGGTTTGCTTAATTAACAGAGTTTTCAACTTAAATTTACACTACACTAGATACAATCGTTCCTGTTAACATTATTTAAATACCAGACATCCTTGTCTTCTAAATAATTCTTAATGTTATAATAGGCTTTTTTGCACAGAGTATGCTTAATACAGTTTTTTAAACTGCGTCGGTGGTAACTCTGATATATCTTGAGGAATCTTATTGTAGAACCGTACACAGTGCCCCATAAAGGATGTATTAACTTTTGCAAGTCTAAAACGTGGAAATGACAATTTATGTTTATTTCTACTATCAATATCACGGTGGCTACCAATATTTTTGAAATTGCTGATATTTTTCCTAACATAAATTATATTTTCATAAATGTATTGACTTGCAACTGTTAAGATGTTAGTTTCTTTAAAGAAATCTCTTAATGGTCCCTACTACCTAGCTTGTAAATAAATCAGATCGCTCTCTTCTGTAAGATGAAGATCGTGTCAATGTCTGCTGCCCGACCCCACAGTAGTATACCGTAGGACATAATACTATGGAACTAACTGAAATAAAAAAGCCTAGCAGTTGCAACGTCAGTGCGTATGCTTCAAAGCTTACCCTTTGGGTGCGGAACCCTAAAAATTGTAGTCGCGCCGTATAAGGGCATCTGTGAAATGTGCGCCTGATGAAACGAATGTTAAGTGTTTCGTGTAAGATCTCTGAATACGTTCAAGACGATGGGAATGCACAAATATTTGTATCAAATATCAGGATTTACATAGCATAAGCATAAGCAGCCTGTATACGTCCCACTGTAGGGCACAGGCCTTCTCTCAGGGAGAGAGTATGGGCTTAATCACCACGCGTGCCCACCGCGGATTGGCAATTTCAAGCGCTGAGGTATATGAATAGCACAGACCTTACGATGTTTTCCTTAGTTAGCGAGTGGTATTGCTACTATAACTTCACAAATGTACATAACTTAGAAAACAAAGTCATAGGTGCATGCCGGCACTGGGAATCGAACCTGGGTCTCCCGCTTCCGAGTCCAATGTTCTACCCACTAGGCTACCACCGCATTTAATTAAATTCGCGCTCTACCAATATCACAGGCTCCAGTAATTAATTGTTTTAAGTAGGAGTCTAGCAAAAAACTTAAAATTTTAAAACGTTTGCCTATTGGAAGTGGCTTTATTATATCGATACTGAACTGTTTTTAGGTTTTGCATTATTTACATAACTACTACTCTCACACTACTGATTTGTACATTTTTATCATAAGATAATTTTTTACTTTTGAATATACACAGTATTTTTTTTTCAATTAATTTTGAGTAAAACGTCGAGAAGCTGCTTATAGTTAATGTCAAGTCACCAAATATTCTATCAGCAAAAATTATCCTATTAGATAACAATAACCGTCATTGTTCCAAGAAACTGAGCCAGCATCTTCCCTTGGGGACGTGGCCTCGCACGTTCGCCCTGACCGCCCTCCCAGGTTCGGTTCCCGTCGTAAAAACGTCGCATCTTCTTATAAATTGCGGTCTCCCAACTGGGGATGTTACTCAGCACAGAATAAGGTCACAATGAAAGGTCCGTGTCAGGTTTGGAATGACTAATTAGCTTTCAAGTCAATGAATCAGCCCGCATTGATCCATGTCTTAACTCCTTGAGGCACTCTACTTTTTCTGTCCTCAGCCATCCTCAACCAGCCGGTGCCAGCAAACTGCCTCAGATCATCTATCTAGCGAGCTGGTGGTCCGCTGCGCCAGTTCGTGGTCTCCACTAAAAAACCTTTGCACCCCATCAGCTATCAACTCTTTGGCAGATGTGACCAGCCCACTGCCACTTCATCTTCAATCTTATAGGCTATCATAATCACCTCAGTGATTTGGTGAATTGTGTCAATTATCGGGCTCGGGCTTAAATAAAAAAAACCATATAGACATATTACGCAAAGACTGAGTGTGTCCAGCAAAATTCCGCTCAAAAGCGAAGCGATAAGTGTGTGCCTAAGCGGATTGCAGTAAGTCACGTTCGCGGACACGCAAAGGGCTAACTAGCGCTACCAATGAAAAAAAAAACAACAACATACATCTTTTACAGATCGTATTTGCGAAAAGTGTCTGTACAATCTCTCAACCTAGGATCACGAAACTGAGACTAGATAGCATTTATGGCAAAAACGGCTGTTTGTGCCGTTAATGCTCTCTAGTCCTAGGTTTTTCGCCTTAGGTTCATGGCCATGGGTCCTAAAAATCACTATTAATGTGATTGAGAGTGGACAGACACATTTTGCAAATTCGATCTGTTAGAAAAGATAAGAAGAAGAAGAAAGACATTTATTATACCATCAAGACACATCACAGAAACAAAATAAACATATAAGTAACATAATACGTACAACAACAGAAATAAAACTAAATACACAGCAGACAAATCCAATGAATAAAACAGGACCATAAATGTAGCCTGTTGTGTGTCTAAGTTGCCACAAAAGGCAGCGATTTTTTACCTCGGTGACGCTAATGTTACTCCCTGGAGCCCTTTAATAGAGCAGCACGGTTGTCAATCGGTTACGCGAAGCATGCCAGTCTGGCTAACACTTTTTCGCGTCACTTTATGCATTTGCATTTCTATACCTTATAAATCTATGTGACCACCAAAGGCGCGCGCCGCGCTGGCGGATCCCGCCCTCGTATTGTTAGTAAAAATTTGTGCTTGCGTACTTTTATTGTTGCTATATTCATAACATAACATAAACTCACGCCTGTATCCCAGAGGGGTAGGCACAGACCAGGGACTGCCACTTGCTACGATCCTGACAGTTCACTTTCGCCTCCTCAACATTCATTAGTCGTTGCATGCACGCACACCGGTTTCGGGTACTTTTTATCTTGCCCTTTGCTAATACATCTCCTATTTGGTCGAAGTATGTCCGTCTGGGTCGTCCCTTACCGGCCCTTCCACCCACATTCACATCCTTCATCCTCATATTCGTGAATATTATCAATATTCCCAAGTACATCAATAAACGGAACTTCTGCACCTACTCGATCGCTGAGACAACTCGAAGATTTGCTGGCGCAGGCAGTGTGGATGCGCGACGCGGCGCCTTTAATAAGTTTTACTTTCCGCTTATCTGTGGAGTTACGCCCAGATAGGATTCTGCAGATTATACTGTTGCATACAAACGTAGAAGGCGCTTGGTGGGTAGTCCAGTTATCTCAGACAGGGGTTTGGGTTCGATACCTACGATTTTCTTTTATGCCTTGTTCCACTGTGCCCCTTCGTACAAAATCCGTTGTTGTTAGTCCTGTCAAGCAGCTAAAAAACCGTTCTTTCCACGGAACCCTACAATGCGCGTGGCCTGATACGCACTTTACCGGTTTTAATATGATCTTGTGCCATACCACTCTTGGTCACTTGGTCACTGACTGAAACAGGGAAGTCTAACGATTGTAATCACTAACAGGTTTTTATTTTGTTACAGGTATGTTTACAGTGCTGGGCATTGAATTTGCAGGTTCAGTAATACTTTAGTATAAAAATTATAAACATGGTCAGAATTTACCAAAAGTATTCCAGTGATTACTGACATCCATCACTCCACAAACTACTTACACTCTCATTAAAAATATCAGTCACTTAGACACTATTTCGATCTAAATGTATAAATGTACTTTCTTTTACTAATTCAATTCAATACACATATTCCATGCGGAAGATAAGGAATAGCGTCACTCCATTTCCTTCCGTGGATGTCGTAGACGGCGACTAAGGAAATACATTACCAGGAGACGGGCAGCAGCGTCTTCCCGAGATTCCAACCGCATGCTGCGATCGCCAACCCGCCTGCCAAGCGTGGCGATTATGACAAAACCCTTCATGGTTAAAAACTATGATGGAGGCCTAAGCCCTGCAGTGGGCGTCAAATGGCTGATGATGATACATATTTTTATTCGTTTTAAAAACGAAAGGTTTTGTTAATGAACTTCAAAGTACAAAAAAACGTCAAAAACTGTATTGTAATAAATGAGTTTCTCGAATAAAAGTTTAGTTTATTAAACAAGTTTCTATTATTAGATTTAGGCTTGCAGTAGGATAGGTTTTATTGGGTCCCGCATGTTGAGCCTGAAAGTTCAACAAACTCATCTCGGTAAGCCAAAATAAATTTTGCCTAAGCCTTATTGTAGATTTGGGTTGGGTTTCTTTAACTTTTTGTGACTTAAAACTTATAACTGACATAAATATGACCATTTGTTTTTTCGACGCGTCACTTAACCAATTCCACTCGTGTTGTCAATACCTTTGATTTGACACTTCATTTGTCTAAATCGGTCAAGCCGGTCTCTGGGTGGACAGAAAGACAAATACATATGCGCAAAAACATGAACATTTTCTTTTGCATTTGGATAAAAGTTTTCAAGTTTGGATTAATTCTCGCAGTCAGCCGAAAGTAACTTTACTTAATCCAGTAAACGCCTGACCTCCAACAATAACACCTCAACAAAGCACTAAATTATCTTGTAAAAAGTAGGAGACTCATTTGTATTGTACACTCTGAGGGAACAAAAATATCTGAGGATAATCCAGCCAAAGTGGGAGACACCTTAGCGGCCTAATTCTACTGCAAAGCAACGTTTAGACTTAGCGGACATTTAAAATTTTGAACCTACCTAGCATTAAATACCCGTGGAAAATGTGAAACTATTTTGATCATTAAACTACTTTTTTTATTTAAACATAAACGACCTTTCTCAGAAATCAGAAATTTATTTCAACTTAAGGAATTTACATTCTGTTGAGAGTCAATGATATCGTGGCTTGTTAGACTTCAGTGAAATTAAACTACACATCTCTCTTCGTAAACTTAATGAATCGCGTGACATCGAAACTTTATTTTATTGCAGGCGTAACATTTTTTCACAATGCATAGTAGCTTTTTTATGTTACTACCATTATTTCGCTTTTAAATGGGTCCCAAACTAAAACTTAACACTTCGGTTGGTATGGGAAGACCTCGAAGCGGCCGCTCTAGACCGCAGCAAGTGGAGATCTTTTATAAAGGCTCTATGTCCCTGAAAAGGGACAAGAGGTTAAAGTAAGTAAGTAGTAACCACACTACGCGTGTTAAGCTATTTTGTCGCTAAGGTAACAAAACAGGTAAGGTATCAACGACTGGTGATAACCGCAGCTAAACGTAATACCCATCGTCGGGTCTAAACGCGCCTGCGACATAAATTCTAATTTGGATTACTTTATTTCGGTCGGGAAAGGGCTTCGCCTTCTCCGGGGAAATTCCTGTAATACGTAATTTTTCCCGCTGAAAATGTTCCGTTGGCCCAGAGTGTCAGTGCTGAGTGCTAGACTCAGTCTGGGGTAGAGGTTCGGATCTTCTCTCAGAGATTAAGGATTAATTGGAAGATAGAGATGGCTGGTATCAAAATAATCTTAACGGGCACCACTCTGTTAATTAAGTAAAAACGTGTTTTGAAAACAATAAACGCGGAGTTTCTTTATTAGTTTCTTTGTCACATAATCTATTAATTCTGATACTAACTGCTTTGACGTTTATTATGTGAGCATTTTCTTTTTATAACCAATCAAATTGTTGAGTTTGAGTTTAATGATGTCACGTGCGCAGCGCAGCTTCTTATCTGTGAATTTCACAGAATAAGCTCTATATAATCATAATGGTAATAATAATGCAGCCTATGTACGTCACGCAGTAGGGCACAGGCCTTCTCTTCGAGAGAGAATTTGGGCTTAATCACCTCCCGTGCCCACCGCGGATAGGCGATTTCAAGCGGTGAGGTATGTGAACACCTCAAGCACTCAGGTTTCCGCACGACGCGACGATTCCTTCACTGTTAAGGCATTATGGACATAATGATTAAGATTAAGCCCATACTCTCTAATACGGGTTTAATCTCCACGCGTGCCCACAACGGATTAAATCTAATTGATCTTAAATATCTATTGAGTGTAGGTACGAGTGGCCACTTGATTTATAATTTGCAGGCTCACAGCTAAAAGGAATAGTTTCTAGACATCATGCCTTTCTATTTAAGAGTGCTTGCTTTCGAAGACTACCAAATGTGGGCCGTTTTGTAGTTTATACAACTCGAAGAAGCAGCGCTACTGTCACCCTTAAATGTAGCACACATACAGACAAACGACCTTTAGGCACGATACCTCCCAACCAACAAAACTCAGTCTATTTGCCAATCAAAATTCTGCTCTAACACCAAGGTATATGACCAAACTAGCTTACAGATTTTCGTTGGTCGCTCGAGGTCCTATGCTCCGAGTGTCTAGAAATAACAAAGAAAACTTAAACACATTGCCAATCCAAGGTAAACTTTAACGCCAACGAAATAGAGGCGCCGCCAGAGGTAAGGTTAATTTTGCGTTAGTGGGACCTATATTATAAGTGTCGGAGTGACTTACATCAATCTTGTGCGGATTAAAAGCTTCCTACGGACCCCACTTGCCCCCGAACTGTTTCGGCATAGATTATGTATGCGGAGACGTTTAAATCACTAAGGCAATGTTTTGTAATTCCAATATAGAGCGCAGCCTCTCTGTACAATAGTGTACATGGTCAGCCAATATTAGTACATCCATACATACATAAACTCACGCCTGTATCCCAGAGGGGTAGGGCGAGACCAGGGACTGCCACTTGCCACGAACCTGACAGATCACTTCCGCTTCCTCAACATTCATTAGTCGTTGCATGCACGCACGCCGGTTTCGGGTACTTTTTATCTTGACCTTTGCTAATACATCCCCTATTTGGTCGAAGTACGGCCGTATGCCAATGTTCGTCTACTGGATATAAGCCTCCTCCATGGGGGTAGGGTATTATTATTATTAATCCTTTATTGCACAAAAGATAGCGTACAAAAGGTGGACTTAATACTAATGGAATCTTCTACCAGTCAACCCGCGTGAGGTACAGGGTTGCCAGACGTCTGTATTTGGCTTTTCACGTTCATTGTTAGGCTAAATATTCAGTAGTCCGACTCTTTTTAGGAGTCTCTAAGTCGATCAAATCAACGTGGTGTATGTTTTGGTGGTGCGGTTGTGCGGGGTTTGAAGAGGCTTGAAGTCTGCCCTTAGGTTATAACCTACAGTACCTGCTCTACGTTAATTATTTTTATATTCCTAATTCGTTCTTAAACATATGGGACCCACTTTGAGTTCAGAATGTCAGGTTTTTACTGGGCTGAGTTCGGCTTACCACGGCCAGCTCGGATCCTATTAGGTTTCCTCACGATATTTTATTTTGGCGATAGCGAGTGGTATTGCTAGACTACTAAAAATGTATGAATTTACATAACTTAGAAAAAAAGTCCATGAGATGTGAGGCACTGAGGTTTGACAAGCACCGGAGCGCTATTTTCTGTATGCTACAGAGCAGATTATTTGAATTCAGAGTGAAATATTTTTCTATAGTTTTGACATTTCAGTCACTTGGAAACTTTATTATGCATCGTAATTTCTGATCTATGTCTAATCTTTGCCAACAAAGGCTGCCAGCAAAGACATTAGAATCATCTTATCATGTTACCCTTAGAGACGTATATACATAGATAAGTTCACGATGTGTTCTGAAGGGGTGGGCAGAGCCCATATTTTGCAGCGGACGAATAGTGTCTGAGGGGTTGACATACGCGATTAAATTCGCCAATTTACTATGTGCATACTCTCTCTCTCTCTCTCTCTCTCTCTCTCTCTCTCTCTCTCTCTCTACGGGAGAAGGCTTGTGCTCTGCATTAGTGGAACGTTTAACAAGATGTTGCAAAAATTTCTGGTAAAACGGTATTCTACATAGCAAAAGTTGTTTGTTTTGATGACTATACTCACTCATGAATAGTTGTACAATTATATATATATTCAAAGTTTGTTTTGTAAACAAATACAGTCGATTGTACTACAAAACAAACTCAGACATAAACTGTTTTGTAACTGGTTTGTAAACATAGAAGTTTGCCAAAATGGAAGTGGATCTGCAGTATTTAATCTAAAACATAAATAAAATATAAAGTAGGTAACATACAACAAAAGCTACAGTAAGTAATTAATTGATTAATGGGTAAAGCGTTGGATGAAGACGGGCTAGATATTATAAAACTGATAATTTTGATGAATTTGGAGGGCCCCGGTTCAAGCATGTCAGTACTAGGCTGCTGTCGGTTTTTTTTGTAGGATGAATATGTCTTTGAACGTAACAAGACCCTTCTCCAAATAGGTACTTCCTGAAAAGCCTACATAAAGTGAAAAGCTGTACTACCAAAAGGCGTGGCACACTTGTGGGAGAAGCCAGTTGGTGAAACTCGGTATTTATTCAATAGGAGCACATTTGCATATAGCTTACAATTTTCTTTGTAACTGAAGTTTAGCGCTTTCTCAGAAAGAAACCTCGAATGATATACAAGACTACGTACTATTTATTTGAATTTCTAGAGTTTTCTCTAAGATGAGCAATTTCTAAAACACCCAGACTAGATAGGTAGATATACTATTATGCTATTATTACATACATTACATAAACTCACGCCTGTAACCCAGAGGGGTAGGCAGATACCACGGTTTGCTACTTGCCACGATCCTCATAGACCTCTTTCGCTTCATCAACATGCGTTTGCCGTTTCATGCACGCACGCTGGTTTCGGGTACTTTTCACCTCGCCCTTTGCTAATATAACCCAAAGTTGTATTATTAGTTTATGTTTAACAACAACTTTTGTTTACGAGTTTTTTGTCTCAGATATATATATAACACGAAAAAAGTAATTTAGTACATGGTTTTATTGGATCTAATGAAAGCTTTATGCTCTCTACCAATGTCAAAGCCGGTGAGTTACTCTCCTACATAGAAGATGGTCCATTCTTTGTAACACATAAAATTGATAGACCATCTATCGGACAGTGTAGTGACACTGACTTGTAGTTACAAAGCAGAAAAAATACATTTTTAAAGGAAAAATGGAAAGTTAACAAGAATATAAAACATTGTAGAACAGAGGTTGCAAATGACAAACTCCAATGGAGCTATTTCGGGAATTGCCCATTTTCAAGACAACCCTGTATAATCAAGCGAGAGGAATATCGTTTTCGTTTTTCAAAGTAAACACCCTATAATGTTAAGCAGACAATAAAATATCGAAAATACGAAACAAGAAAAACCAAACTCCCACTCGGATTTCTACAGTTTTTACGAGTCGTCACAAAACAATGGTGCGGCAGAAGAACGATTTTGGTCAATATAAAAATGGATGGAAGCATGGACGGACGGTCGAACGACAAAGTGATCCTATAAGGGTCCTTTTTTCCTTTTTAGTTACGGAACTCTAAAAAGATGTCTTCTGTTCAGTCTGGAGTAGGTATGTCATGAATTAACAATGTCATGTGATGCTGTGATTTAAGTGTCAATCGAACAAAGTTGCAGGAAGACCAAAGTGGAATTCGTAGCAAACGAATCACGAAATGAAAGTGGAAATGGGCGGGAGATAATTGGACGGGAGGACGGACGATGGACGAAGGTGGTCATAGAGTGGTGGCCGCGAACTGACCGTTCGGTCGGTGGGTAGGCTGCTTTTCCGGGGGTCACTACGCACCTCCAAAACATGTTTCATCTTATCTGTATAAGAATTTATTGCATCAAAAAACATTACATCGGTGTAAAAACCTATTAAGAGGCTAAAAATTCCCATGCCGGGACTTGAACACGTGACCTCTGGCTCACCGTGCCAGCGCTCCTCCAACTGAGCTAATGGGCAAGTGCAAGCATCGATGAAATTTCGAGCCTCTCTACAAACTTCTCTGTATTACGTACAGGCAGCGACATCTGACCGAAGCGATTTACGTCAATTCGGTGCTTGATTTCACATAAAATCAAAAAGGTCGATAGCTTATATTGTCTAAGGTTTAAAGTTCTTTTGACTGACCTCACGTTTCACCAATATATCATTTTATTTGCTTCAAGTCTTATTATTATCTATATGGTTTGCAAATAAATTGCAAAAAAATCTTTCGTATTCATAAATCTACAGGCCGCTTGTTGCTTAGGTGAAACGCAGCCCCGAGCAAACGAGATTCGTAAAATCAAACATTGGATAAATTGAAATATTGAAAAAACAAACTGTCGATGAGTCGTCATAGATGAAAATTTCATCTAATCAGGAATCAGGAATCAGGTACGGACTGCTTTGAATCAGGAACGGGAAGAGCTCTATGCCTAGCTTTGGGCGTCTCTCATGAGCTGCATAGATAGATAGAACGTTCGAGCGAGCACAGCTTGTAAGCTAAGGAAAGGCTTGGGCCCGAGTCAAACTTCTGCACGCAGCCGGTTGCGTGCGCGCGGCATACAAGTCACCCTCTTAGCGGGGCGTGGGGCGGACGGCACGCCTGAGAGGGTATTATAGGCAACAAAACGCAGCGATAGCGTTACTCGGCGCCCCGAGCTTCCCTCGCGCGGTAGAGTTGGACCTATAAGTCTTGGGGATGTGGGTCCGAAGACCAGAAATGTTTTTGAAAGCTTACGATTTTTTTGATAAAAGAGTAATTCCAGGGGTCTGCATACCCCTCGGGGATACAGGAGTGAGTAAGTATTTATCTATTTACATACTTATCCAGGGAATTGGCGCAAGTAAGACGCCCTAAGTTGTTTAAGCTGCGCACAGTTAAACAAACCTGTCTTGAAAATAATAAATGTGGAGTTTCTTTGTTAGCTTCTTCTCCGCATAATCTATTAATTGTAAAACTAACAGCTTTGATGTTCGTGAAGTAAACATTTTGTTTTTATAGTGAATAAAATTTTCGACTTTGAGTTTGACTTAGCTTTATACGGGGCCTTAGGGAAACCTTACGTGATTGGTCCCAAACCCACAGGTCTAACCCGCCCGCTCTCCTCAATCTATGCGACGTTCTCCCCGGCTTTCCTCCGAGCATGTTCTCGCCGCGGAAACGGTTAAACTGTTCGTGAGTTGCCGAAGATTCCCGAACGACTGCGGCTCAAGAAAATGAAAGAGGCTTTTTTTTTAAATTGTGTAATTATTCTTTTCATAGGTAAGATCCCGGTACGAAACGTGTATTGGTAGGTACGTTTTTGACCCGAATGCATAAATATAACATAGTGGCATTTAGCCTCTAGAGAGAGAACACTTTATTGTACATAAAAAAGGAAATGAGACCGATATACAGGCTGTAACAAAATACTTGCCTTCGTCAGAACCTTGTGGGTACCTTCAGAATCTCTTCCCATCTCAAGACAAATAAGTTTTGGCACGGGGACTAGCGAAGCTAGGCGATCACTAAGCGATTTAAATACAAATGCTAGTAATTTATTCTATAAAAAATACGGTTTACCATGAGACACTCATCCTAACGTACAAATTGTTTCCCAATTGGCGACTGTCACCCGTACTGTCCTATCGACCGTATCGTAAACTGACAGTCATGCAAGAAAAGATGGATTTGGATGAGGTTTTAAAGTTTTCTCGGTAGTAAAAGATTTAGAATCCGTCGTGTAAATGCACCTATGATCCACACATAAATGCTGAATGATTATGATTCACCTCCAGTGACAAACAAAACACACTGTCAAGAAGACCTTTGCCTACTTGAACTTGAAATAGTGCCCCAGCCTACCCCCTAAGCCAACAGCCCAGTAGGGTGCACAATTGAATAATTTCCATCTGAATGCGCTAAAATGACAAATTCCCTAATGACGTCTCCCTCGACTCGGATTTCGTCATCGGACCCTTTTTTGTCGCGACCGCTTTAGTTGGGACAGAGAGAGATAAACTGCACAGAAGGTCAAAAGGGTAGATAGCAAAAATATCATACTAAAATATAATGTGATTAATTCTTCGATCGATGGCAAACAAATTTATCATATCATCATCATCATCAGCCATTTGACCCCCACTGCAGGACACAGGCCTCCCTCACAGTTTTCATAACCATGAGGGGTTTTGCCATAATCGCCACGCTTGGCAGGCGGGTTGGCGATCGCAGTATGCGGTTGGAATCTCAGGAAGACGCTGCAAACATAGGTCTTCCTGAGTGCGGGTGCTAGGCACGCAGGGCACGACAAACCGTGGACTCAGTGATTCCTGACTGCGGTTAATACGCTTGACTACCATAACAGAAGTCCTTAGTTCGATTCCCACTGACTGCGGTTAATACGGTTGACTACCATAACAGAAGTCCTTAGTTCGATTCCCACTGAAGGCCGCGTACTTGGTTTGTGCAAATGAGCTCAGTCAGGGTGTATTTCAATGTTTGTGATGTCCCTGCCTGGTTAACATAGGACAGGGTATCCTAGTTTGGGACCAGGTCAAGTAATTATGTTGTGTGGAAGTACCTAGTTCTGATTCATTGATTAAATTAGAGTATGGCTCGGTATGCAATATGCAAATGTTTGAAGACTAATTAGATTTTAGAACATGAAAATAAACAAATCGGAGCATTTATAACTTTGTTGTCTGTCCGTGCGGCGGTTGAAATCCTATTTTTTGGAATCGATAGTTCAAAGTTAACATGTGCGACCCAGTGCGATCCATGGAAACATATCATATCTTATAACGCGTTTTTTTTTTAAAGAGAACACTGTGAACCTGAATAATGAAAGTAAAAAGTGAAACATATTTTTATTTAACCATTTATTTTAACGGTAATAGATAGAAAGATAGATAGATATAGTAGTTTATGTGACTGTCACATAATGAGGGTTATTAAAACACGAGCGAGATTTTAAAAAACTCGCAAAGGCTCGTTTTTTAATAGCATTGGCGAGTGTTTTAATACCAAGTTATGTGCAGTCTCATACACTACTTTATCTACACTCATGTCTTAATCTTCAAAGTAAGGAATCAAAGGAAAACACGTTTGACAAGCTTTGTACTATACATAAATCTACGGTTATTAACTAAAGTCATATCGAAATGAAACAAAATTTTCAATTATAAATATATTTTTAGTTGCACTTTTGGTACCACGAAAATGAAATTAGGTTTTTTATAAAGTTAACTTTTCACATTAAAAAAAAAACTTAAGTTTTGTTCCGTGATCACAGCAACACTTAAAAAAAAATAACTGTAACATAAAGTGAAAAATCTGACCTTTAATGTAACTTTATATTAAACTTTTTTTTTTATTTTCTTTAAAGTTATGTATTGTTTAAAGCCTGTCAATATGTGTTTACCTTTGAATTCTTAATTTGAAGATTATGATATGAGTGTAGATAAAATCATTTATTTGTGCTTAGAGACACACATAAAGCAATAGGTACATAAAAGTTGATGACATACAATAGTTTAGGAACAAGTGCAGACTTATCTTACAAACTAGCTGATATGTATAAACATAAAGTTCTATGGCACTTTTAGGCCATATATGGGTGTGCCACAGAAGCTCAAAAGGCCGTATCTCAGCATTATAAATATCCTTTTAATTCCACTTTAATTAAGCAGATATTTTACTGATTTTCAGGTACAGCTAAAGAGTGTGAGAACGGCGATGATAGATATTTATAGCAAATCATTAAAATGTTAAAAGCTATTTTTAGAACCTAGAGTCTACAATCTAGTTTCAATAACCTAGGACATTAATAGATTACCGCTTAAGAAGGGTGTGTTTGGAAAAAATGCTTTTAAGTTCTACATTATTGAACCTAGTTTCTAGGCTGTAAGAAAGGCTAGGCTGAACATATGATATTCTTCATTAGCGGCACTAGTTAGCACCAGGTAGAGTCTTCAGGAGAACAACATTCTAGCTCCCAAGCTCTTGAAACTTTGAAACGTCTCATTAATTATGGAACCCAACGGACTACCTCAAAACTTTCCGTTGACCTCTGGAATCAAAACTAACTTCCGGTTTCTTGTACAATAAAAAGCTGTGAATCTACTGTTAACACTTTTACCCCCAGTTTCTCGTACACTAACACGCTGTTAATCTACTGTTAACAGCTGTCAATTGACCAAAGTGCATACAAAAAAAACCACCGACAGCTGTTAACGGTAGATTAACAGGTTGTTAGTGTACGAGAAACCGGGGGTTAGGCTTTTAGTTGTCTTTGGTTTGTGTCGCTAGTTAGAGTCAAGTGGCGAAATGTGCGGGTGAAATATGGCGCGGTTTAGCCGCGGGACTAGCGCTCGCCTGCGGGTTCTATTATTGTCACGGCGTGTATAATTATCTTAATACCTACATAAACTCACGCCTGTATGCTGAAAGGGTAGGCAGGGGAACAGGGTTTGTCACTTGGCACGTTCCTGGCAAACCTCTTTCGAATCATCGACATTCAATAAATTTTGTCGCTGCATGCACGCACGCCGGCTACGGGTGCTCTTTATCTTGCCCTGTGCATGCCCTATTTAGTCCAGTAACAAATTTATACAACATTTTAAATTATTATTTAGTGTCTAATATCGAGACCTCATACAAATAAATAGATCGTAGTAGAAATCTCGTTTCTTTGTCAATATTGTTGTCCTACGTGAGAGTGGATTAAAATTGGATTGGTTTGGATTGAATAAACAATACAATTTATGATTGCACGTTCCGTGTAGGACCAACGGCTAGTTATGTTGAGATATTTCACTTGAAGGGTATAATGCTCTTCTCAGAGAAAGAGAAGATAAACAAAGAGAGAAAAAAAAAAACCTACTTAGAGACTAAAAATTCCTCAGATGCCGGGACTTGAACCCGCGACCTCTAGCTAACCGTGCCAGCGATCTCCCAACTGAGCTAATGGGCAAGTGCAGGGATCGACGAAATTTTGATTTTACAAACTTGTCTGTATTACGTAGAACAAAAAGAATATAATCATGTAGATACAGCGATAACATTCCTATATAAAAACCTAACTGCAAAGTGTGTTACTCGGGGCTGCAAGTGATGTAATTCGCTTCGGCCAGATGTCGCTGCCTGTACTTAATACAGAGAAATTCCTGACAGATCACTTTCGGTTCAACATTCATAAGGCGTTGCATGCACGCACGCCGGTTTCGGGTACTTTTTATCTTGCCCTTTGCTGATAAATCCCTTATTTGTATTTTTTTATTACTGGCGTTGCTCATACATAGTTATATCGCGGTTAGACCCGCCTGGGTCGTCTCTTACCGGCCCTTCGCCCAACCACATTCGCTCAATATATTTGTTTCGTCAATCTTTCTTCCTTCATCCTCTCCACATGTCCAATGGAAACCAACGCAACATTCCTTTCTCAATTCTAGTCACTACATCCTCTTTCAGTCCACAACGTTCTCTAATCAAACTATTGCGTATCCTGTCATTCAAAGTAACACCAGACATACTTCTCAAGGACCTCATTACTACTGCATCAATCCTACTTTTTTGCTTCTTTTGCCATACCCAGGTCTCGCTAGCATGCATAAGTGTTGTTTTAGTGTTGGTAATTAAAATAAAGAAAATAGTCCTCAACATTTTTAAGAGCTTTGCGCTTCAAATGGGCAATCTGCGGTGGTAATGGTAATTAAGCCCACACTCTCTCTCTCTGAGAGAAGGTCGATGCCCTGTAGTACGACCTGCCAGTTATGACCTACGGAGCCAAAACGTCAACACTGAGGGTAAGATTAGTGCGCCAATTAAAAAGTCGCTTAGCGTACTGTGGAACGAGCTATGCTCTGAATATCTTTGATTAATCATAATCAGCAATGAAACAATTCAATGTTGAGCACTAAATCATAGCAGTATCCCACCCTGAAAGCACCAGATGCGTTTAGCATCATAAACACACAAATTGAGAAACAAATTCGATATAAAAGTGTAACACTGCCGTCAAAACAAATTCGTACCTTCGGCCACCCCTCTGAAGTCGAGCCCGGGACCCCAACAAGAGAAATCAAATTGTCTCAGTCTACTTCACAGGGGATCGAACTCAACACCCTCCTATTCAGGACCCCTATGAGGTTCTAGTTAAAAAATAGTTACAACTATTCACGTGATTACATTTTTTATTTCTTTACTTTTTTGACGAGCCATTTTTATTAAAACTGTCTCCATGTTTCTAGAACATGGTTATAATGACGTACCTTCGTCATACCTTTCGAAAATACCTTTAAAATCTAGAATAGAGCAGAACAGAATATAAAAGAATAAAATAGAACAGGACGCATACATACATACATAAACTCACGCCTGTATCCCAGAGGGGTAGGCAGAGACCAGGGACTGCCACTTGCCACAATCCTGACAGATCACTCTCGCTTCCTCGACATTCATTAGTCGCAATTATTGACATATTAAGACAAAGGGTCTCGATCAAAGCTCGAGGCTCAGCATCACGCAACCGAGTGAACGCAGTGACCTAGAATAAATAAAAAGCTTTTCCCTTGCAAACAATTTGACCAACGAAGTTGAATTTTTTTATCTTATTGTGACGGTAAGAAACGGCCTTTTCAACGGTGGACAGTAAAGTGATCACTCACCAACAAAAACCCTCGCATCGCATTGATCGCCAAAAAACGTAGTTGTCTCGTGATATTGTATCAATGCTTCTTCCCGCGGACATAATGGAATGATATATCGTCGCTGTTGTGACTCTAAGTGTGCCCATTTTTATTCCCAGATGAAACAGGACGTATTGGCGCGCAGAATAGGAAAAGAGCAGAATTTTTACCCAATTACCTTCGTTTTCATTTCAAGTTTTGCAGTTAATTTGCTCTTTTATTTGATTTGCAAATAATTAAATGGAACATCACCGGAGTTTTCTAGGTGACTGAACTGTGATCTGTACATTTGAATGTATCTCTTTTCTGCTGTATGTTTTGGCTTTGTTGTTTTTTAGCGTTCCGTACACAAAGGGTAAAGGGCCCTATTACTAAGGCTCCGCTGTCCATCCATCCGTCCGTCTGTCACCAGGCTGTCTTTTAGACAGTTGAAATTTTCACAGATGACGTATTTCTATTGCCGCTATAACAATCAATCTTAAAAACAGAATAAAATAATTATTTAAGGGCGCTCTCATACAACAAACGTGATTTTTTTACCGTTTTTTGCTCGATATTATTAACGGCAAAAGGTAGACGATTGGAATATTCAAATGTTGTATAGATAATGGTACGGAACCTTTCGTGCGTGAGTCTTACTCGCACTTGGCCGGTTTGAATTTTTTTCTGGTTAATATGGGTCTTGTAGCCTGAAATAAATGTATTTTATTTGTTTTGCTTACCAGCTTCAAAGTAATTTTTAGCTGTCTTACCTAATGGCACAAATTCAAACTTTGTAACTTAAATACGTAATTTAGATAACGACGTCATTGGAACATGCCGGGATTCCAACCCACGACGTTTTGAATGTGTGACAACTGTTTTACCGACCGCGCTGCCGCCGCTTTTGTAGTTTTTTTGTAACAGAATATGCAGTAGCAATACCACTCGCTAACTGGGAAGGAAAACATCGTGAGGAAACCTGATCGCTTGAAATTGCCAAACCGCGGTGGGCAAGCGCGGTGGCCTATACTTTTGGCTCATCTTGTACTTTTGTGAATGAAATTCTACGCCCATTTCTACCGCAAGTTGTGCTGGCATGTTATATTTTAATTTTATTGTTACAAAAGAGAAAGTTTTTTTTCTTTATGAGTAATGTTTCCACGACGTTTCAAGAGTTTTGATATGATATACAAAATGTAGAGATCGTTATACTTAACAAGAGTTCATTATCTTTCCTTAGTGTTCTCTCAAACAGAGACAATATTGTCATTATATTTAAAAGTTACACTCTTATTGGTAAAGCATCCACGTATTCATGACACGTTTTATTTCCATTTTACTTGCAAATTCGCATTTGGCTTGTTATAAAGGAAAACATCGGGAGAAAATCTGAGTGTCTGATGTGTTCACTTTTTAGTCTATAGACTGAAAGAGGATTATTGTTGCGTTACTGTGAAGAGAACCAAGGAAAGATTGACGAAAGAAATATATCGGCCGATTGTGGAAGGAAGGGCTGGTAAGGGACGTCTCAAGCAGATATCATAAGCAGCCTATTTACGTCCCATTGCAGGCCAAAGGTCTTCTCTCAGAGAGAGAATATTATGGGCTAAATCACCACGCGTGCCCACCGCGGATTGGCAATGTCAAGTGCTGAGGCATGTGGCAGGTTTCCTCACGATCTTCTTCTTCACAGTTAGCGAGTGGTATTGCTGCTATAAATTTACAAATGTATGTAACTTAGAAAATAATGTTTTCGGTCCATTCCCGGGGTTCGAACCCACTAGAAACATTACTTTAAAAACATTTTGTCGGGATGATAAACGTCCAGCCAAAATAAATTCTTTAGATTGCTGTTCGACGAGAACTATTTATATGATTACAAATAAAAATGTTTGTGGTATAATTAATTAAACGGAAACAAATTGTTGAAATTGTAATCGGTCTCTGTTCAATGTTAAAACTTTGTATTATATTATTACGTGAAATAATTCTTTAACCATAATAAATCATAGTATTTTCTGAGGATAACACGGGCACTAGACATAATAATGTTTTGTATATAGAATTTTAATTTCAATAACTAATAATCAGTATTTTTGAGTATGTATAAAATTATTGTAGTGCCAATTTAAATTTAAAAATTTGCCAAAATATTTTTGGAACGTAACTTAACAATTTTTGCCGAGGGTAGTAAACTAACAGTTAATACTTTCAAAAGACGCCTGTCACCTCAGTCTACCGAGACCACGGCACTTGCAAAAGTACCGAAACGTCGAAAAATTGTAAAATGGACAAGTAAACAAGTAAATATCCGTTAAAATTCAGTTTTATCATAATATATTATGATCTTATCTTAAAAATCTACTTGCAACCCTATGTTTAGTGTAATGTATATGGCAGATCAAAAGATCTCCCAATTTCACATTCCGTTAACATTTATCACATGACATAATCTCACGCCTGTGTCCCGGAGGGGTAGGGTTTGCCACTTGGCACGCTCCTGACAAACCTCTTTCGCTTTGTTAACATTAATTAGTCGCTGCATGCGCGCGCGCCGGTTTCGGGTACTTTTTATCTTGGCTGTTCTGTTAAATTGTTATTTAATGAATATCACCAAACGCATAAGTCCCACTGCGGGATAAGTAAAGTATTAATAAATAAATAAATAATTCTTCTGCTCTGCACTGTTCTCTTCCAGGTTTCTCCTGCCGCCCTTTTAATGTCGTTGCACCACCCGACTGGTGTTCGGCTTATTCTTCTATGTCAATGCCAACTCCTTACGGAAAGTATTAGAACTATAATATGAAGAGTAGGTCCTAAAGAAAAAAAAACAACCACGATAATTTGTCTTTTAACGTAGCCTCTTCAATGGAATTAAAACCTTTGTTGTGCAAGTTTTACATTATCTATTAGCAAACGTGACGTCCCAAAAGCATCTCATTTGCCGGGACCACTCGGGCGGAAAAGCAAACGAAATGGCGGATGACTCCAAGCGCGGTTACCATTCGGACGGCGCGTGGGATATGTCATTACTGAAATGGGTACCGGATTCAGAGGCATGCGATTCAGCTGTTCCTTTTGTCCATCAGTTGGCATTTTAGCTTGATGCCAATCGCCAATTTATTTTTAAATAAAAATAGTATTGTAGATAAGTATAATGGTGATGCTCTCAAATAATTTATTTTACCCAAACAGTAATAACAACTTCAGAAAGCAAGTAATAATCAAGTTTTAATTTTTGACCAAACATTTGTGGATGTAATATTTGATCTGTCGTATGATATTATTCTGAATAATGATTAGCAGCTATTAGTTGTTTCTTTATTTGAACTTTGGCCAACCGAAATCGATTAATATTAGGGGTTAAAGTATGAAATTGCCGTTTTATTGCAATAGGTTCTTTGAATTGACATAGAATCTTCATAGTTTGAGGTTTTCGAATGAAACTTTTTTCAAATGGTTTCTATGATGTTCTTTTTTTAAAAAATGTGAAACATTTGAATATCGACTTTCAATTGTTTTTGTTATTCAATTTAGACAAGAAAGATGGATACTGCGAAAATTCGAGTGATTATGAGGCACCCATTTTTCGTATTTTTTTATTTTATTGATTTGACGCAAGTGAGTCAATATTGTGGGTAAGGTAACGTTAAACCATGCCGCTAATTCCTGGGTAGTTTGACTAGGGTCGGCTTCCACTATCTCTCTTAATTCATCGTTATTCACCTGTGTGGGCGGTCTTCCTCGTGGCTCGTTCTTTAAGTCGAAATTTCCATCACGAAAGCGTTTAAACCAAAATCGCATGGTGCGTTCATTAGTAGATCCCTCTCCAAACGCAGCATTGATATTGCGGGCTGTTTTTGCCGCGTTAGTTCCGCGTCGGAACTCGTACACAAAAATCACTCGAATTTTCGCAGTATCCATCTTTCTTGTCTAAATTGAATAACAAAAACAATTGAAAGTCGATATTCAAATGTTTCACATTTTTTAAAAAAAGAACATCATAGAAACCATTTGAAAAAAGTTTCATTCGAAAACCTCAAACCATGAAGATTCTATGTCAATTCAAAGAACCTATTGCAATAAAACGGCAATTTCATACTTTAACCCCTATTAGTACAATACAAATATGTTCATTTTCTCAATTAACAAATCAAGTTCAGTTTATATAGATACAAATGGTAGACGCGATAGTAATTTGTGGAAAGACTGGAGCCTTAACTAGATCAGAGATCTGTATTTTAGGTTTCCAATCCTCCCAGCTCAAAATATTTAATAAATAAATATTGTCTAATTTGCAAGCCGATGACAGTCTCGAATAGGAAAGAGAAACTAACAGTAAACACAATTATCTAAAACTCCTAAACTACATTGTGAGTAGATTAGCAGATTGTTACTGTACGAGAAACGGGAGGTTCACGCTATCGAAGGCGCCAGATTCGGGCGGTTATTCGAGTAATTGGCGAAACAAGCGCGTCAACGTGTTGGTTTACTCTAGTTACGTCACACGCTAGGCAACATGACGTCATTGTTGCCTGAGAACAGAGGTAATTTACCGGCATAGACTGGCCTGAGAGCTGACGGAAAATGTGCGTACGAACAATATAAGTAGACAGAGAACACCTTATTGAACCTAAAAAAATACAATTAATAATTATATCTAAGTAAAAGTATACAATTGGCGGTCTTAGGGCTTAAAGCGATCTTTTCCGGACAACCTTTGTATGGAGTGGATTTCAAAAAGAATATAATCGGTAAGAGGATAAGATATTTGAGATATAAAAAAAGGCTTTGAAAACTGAGCGCCGTTCACTGTGTTACGTAGCTAATGTTAAGAATGTGTGTTAGAAGTTTATTGGGCAATCAAGCATAAATGATGAAAATAGGCACGCAGCTAAGCCATCTGTTACGTTTAAACATAGAATGCTTTGCAACAAAATTTCAAGCTAAAATGTAGTGTTAAAATATAAATAATGTAAGCCATTGAGCGATACATTTATTAGAATATATTCCTGATTATAACCTGGAATAATATCCGACTCTTATTAACTGTCCCTTTTGTTCTCGTCGTTTCAAATAACGTTCGAGGCTTGATCTTTAATGGTTCATTGACGACTCTGCCACTATGATAAGGAAACCTGTTTTCATCATTTACTACAACTGGCAGAGTATACTTCCGTTTCTGGCTATGACTTTCCAAAATGTTCGCCTTTCTTTGTGCTTAGTTTATAGCCTGGGCTACTTTCACATTAAAGATAATTTAGATAACAAAGATGTCTGGAATTACAGCCAGTTCAATGCATGCGTTGTAGGTTTTAGAATAATATGTAAGCTCTGTCAAATTAAGGACCATATTTGATATTTGAAAAGAGTAAGCTTGGAGTTTTTTGTCCATTTGTTCTCCAAAATGGACACCTAGTTTTACTGGTAACGTTCATTAAGTCACATTTTCTGTGTTATTTAGAATAAAAACACTTTGATTTTGATGGACCACAACTGGCAATAATGAGATCGGAATTTATTACGAACACACACGCGTCTCCCACCCACACAGCGACATACACCCCCTATTTTTGCACGTTTGAGTGCGTAGAATAATATTGTTAGACAGCATGATTTTAACAGCTTCCATGCAAGAGGGGACGAGTCTATTCATCGTTTGGATCTAAGAAGATTTATGTTTAGATGAATTGGTGTAACTGTTTGGTAAATGCCTTACATTGTGACGTTTCGAGTTTATTTATGGGACCTTTTTATGAATTAAGGCTCTTAACGACATTTTAAACTCATTTTCATAAAAAAAACGTCTTTCCCTAAACCACAAGTTTTACTAATTAAGCAAATTGGGTTTTCTAATATTTTAAAAACCTGTTCTCTGCCTGCCCGAGACTTTATTCTAGGCATGCCTATCTATTGATAATTATTTTCACTCAACCAATGAACCCCAATACGTTGTACCAGATTTTCATGACGAACTACAGGGAAAGAGTCTGGTCTCTGCCTACATTTTTCTGGAATTTAGGTGCTAAATAGTAGGGATACACGTTTGTTTACATACGCGGACGGCGATAATTTGAACTGTCTCTGTGCGGTACTCTCAGACGATGGACCATCTTTCATCGTGCCCTACTTGCCCTAACACCTGCACTCAGGAGGACCTAATGTTTAATAAAGACTAGTAAAATTAGTTTGCCATTGACAGGCTAAGGAGAAGAAAAATAATAGTAATAACTTCCGCATAACACCATCACAGGTCCTGGTCCCAAACTAGGAGACATCCCAAACAAGAAAACACACCCAGACTGAAGCAATTTGTACAAATCAAGTACGACGGTCTCCAGTAGAAATCGAACCCACGACCTCTGTTTTGGTAGCCAAGCGTATTAACCGCTGCGCAAACGAACGTCGTATTTTGCTGGTTTTCAGAGTTTTTTATTACACTATTGGGTCTGCATTTTAGTTAACATGTAAATCTATTCCTGCGTGACAAAACTGCAAATACTGAAATATTCAAGTATGGACACGTTTCCACTTTTGTGAAATATCGAATTAATTTTGGAATGAAACACAAAATAAATCACTTTGTGGTATATTAATAATTTAAAGCAAAGCTCCCCAAATATTTTTTGACTTAGACGCCTTTGGGAGTTTCCCATTTCTTTGCGATGCCCCCCCCCACCTCATCCCTATCTGGCCAAAAATATTTTCAATGAGAGTTGCAATAATAAAATGAAGAGGTATGCTATGCTCAGCACCCAACTCTTCACAAAGTGTTTTAAGCGCGAAGCGTCGTCATCCCAGACTGGCAATCTGTGTGGTTCGCTTAGCGACGCCCCCCTGGAATAATTCCGCGACGCCCCGAGTCGGGACGCACAGTTACTGCACTTATGTTAGATGGAGCATCACCGAAAAAACTTATTCAATTCTAATCTACCCTCATTCGAAGGACCGTTAATCTCAGTCCGACCCCAATTTAATAACACTCAAGAGCAGGATTAAAGCATTACAAAAGTAAACGATAATCAACATTCTAATAATGGGGTGAAGTTCTGTTATTAAAGCTGTAGTCAAGTCGGCGATTAATGGCTCCAAGAGCAAATTAATTTAGGTAAAATAGAGGGAATTTTTACTATTAGTGCTGCCTCGTTGGTCTAACGGTAGTTTGATTAACGAGACAGGGGCCGCGGGTTTGAAGAAGAAGAAGAAGAAGAAAAACATTTATTTAACACCACAAAGACATACATTTAACAATGATTAAAACGGACAAACATGAACGGACAAACTGAACATGAAAAAAAAAACTTTGACTTCCGTAATGGGGTCGATTGACTCATCCATACGTTTTCTCCGAAACGACAAAAGCTAGACGAAAATGATGTATGAAAAAGTTGTAGGAAATGTACGAATTACAGCCATCCTATGGAGCCGATTTTTGAATTTCGAACGCCTTCTCCTATACAAATGGGCTAACTTTTTTGTTTACCGGCCGATTTGGATGAACGTTCGAAATTCAAAATAGTGGCGAGAATATGGCCGCCCAAAAAATCGACCTCTGCGCAAAAAAGTCGGCAGCCAACTGGGCACATGCTGGAGACGTGCCTGGTGAGACGGCATCGGGTTGTCAAAGGACCCAGATATATGAAAAAAATCGGACATTTTGGATTTTCAAGCTGGTGGCCGAGATATCGACAATTGAAAATGAGAAAATTTTGTATGGAGAATTTGTACTGAAAATCGACTTTTAGTACAAAATTTTAAACAAAAATGAACAATTTTTCAAATAAACAATTTTTCGAGGCCAAAGCGGGGACGAGGAACCTCGCCGCGGCGAGGCCGAAGGCCGAGCTCCGTTCAGGCCGAGGCCGAAGGCCGAGACCACACATTTTCCGGCGAACAAGCAACAACGCAAAAGCCAGATGGGACAAACTTGCGAGGGGTATTTTAGTTAGGGGTCAGGACAAATGATGACGGTTAAGTGTTTCGCAAAGGAGGTTCTTTATTACAGTTATTATTATATACGCATAATCACGACTCTATCCCGTAGGGGCAGACAGAGATCAGAGTTCACCACCGAACACCATTCTGACAAACTTCAGCTTCACTTCATCATCTTCTTCCACACCTCATAAAAGCTTTAATTATAAAAAAAAATGTCTTTTCCGTGTGATAAAACAATTTGGTGCTAATAATATTAAGGTGACGCAACAGAAGCGACTCAATTTTTATCCCCAAAAACTCTTACTAGCTTCGCTAAGCAATATGGGTCATAATAGGGTGGACGTGCTATAGTCATAAAATATAACGGGACATTAAATTGACGCTATCGCTAATTCTGATGTCAGCACTTACCCCTACGCTGGTACATTGAGAATCAAGTTCGAACAATCGATAGTTTATATTAGTTACGTTTGACAAGATCATCATCATCATCATCATTCAGCCACAAGAAGTCCACTGCTGGACGTAGGCCTCCTCCACGGATTTCCAAAAAGACGGGTTGGAAGCGGCTTGCATCCAGCGTCTTCCTGCCACTTGGATGAGATCATCTGTCCATCTTGTGGCTGGTCGTCCTACGCTGCGCTTGCCGATATGTGGTCTCCATTCGAGAATTTTTGGGCCCCATCAGCCATCAGTTCTGCGTGCTATATGACCCGCCCACTGCCACTTCAACTCACTAATCCGCTGGGCTATGTCGACGACTTTCGTTCGTCTACGGATCTCATAATTTCTGATTAGATCTCAGAAATGATGAGATCCGTAATTCCACCCAGAAATACAGAGAAGTTTGTAAAGAGGTTCAAAATTTTGCCGATGCCTGCACCTGCCCATTAGCTCAGTTGGGAGAGCGCTGGCCGGTTAGCCAGAGGTCGCGGGTTCAAGTCCCGGCATGGGTGGAATTTTTTGCCTCTAAATAGGTTTTTGAAATCAACTCGTACTCGTACCTACTGTTGGATATAAGTCTCTTCCAGGGCACGCCACTTAGTTCTTTCCACGGCTATCCTCATCTAGCTACTGCCGGCAATCTTCCTCAGAGCGCCTAAAATAAAGCTGAATTAAAACATTTTTTTATGTAGCCTATATACGTCCCATTGCAGGGCACAGCCCTTCTCTGAGAAAGAGAGAGTATGGGCTAATTACCACGCGTGCCCACCACGAAATGGCAATGTCAAGCGCTGAGGTATGTGAGTAGCTCCGACACTTAGGCTTCCTCACGATGTTTCATAAATACAAGGCAGAAATTTAAAAACATTGCATTAAAGACCAAAGGCCTGTATTTTGTAGTTGAATGCTATTTTGGAATGTTCTATTTAATTAATTAAACGTCGCTACGTGAATGTATCTCTATGGTTCTCGTACATCTGCTTTCTATCAAAGAAAATTCTCCCCCAATGTTTGATAAAGTGCCTGTCCCCTATAGTGGAGTGTACCTACCCCATAACGCTAAGGGGAGGTTGGGAATGTAGAGATTACACAGACTAAAGCGTCAAGATGATTTAGAGGCCACAGATAACTGCCTACCTACCCCGGGGGAAGACAAAAAAATGTGTACGAAAAACTAAAATAAAAACCGACGACTAGAAATAAAATTGTGTTATATCTGAACGCAAATTTTGTTGAAAATGGAGTTGTCGACTTCGATTACGATCCGTTCGTAATGCTTATTATTCATAACATTTATTTTTCTTAACTTAAAAGTAAGTCAAAAATTTTATTCACTATAAAAACAAAATGTTTACTTAATGAACTTATACTTATAATCATGCTATGCGCATAAGTTTAGGGTTGACGACTAGATCAAGGCAAAATGTTTCTTTGTTTTTCTACAGTACATACAACTGTCTGTAACCTATTTTGTGTGCCAAATAAATAAATGAAATATATTTTTACTTCTGGTAGATAGTATTATTATTGGTATTTGCAACCATAAAGTGAATTACCCGCTATGAATTTAGAAAACGAATAGAACGAACTTTAAGCGTTGGATGTGATTCACACTGACGATATAGGTTTTCAACAGTTTATATACTAAATGACCAGGAATTTTAGTTTTCTTCCTAAAAGTTTAATAAACAATTGTAGCAAAGTTGGGAAACTGTAATATAAATTGTAAAGTTGTATTTACCAAATTCTTGGAGTAGAATTTTCTTTTAGTTTAGTTTTACATGCAGTTATGATGCGAACTATATTCGTTAAGTGCCTCGTTAAATAATAACCGCAAAAAAAAAAACTACGTAATATTATGTTAGTGTATCCAATATACAAATGACTTAAAATCAAATTACATTAAGAAAAACATGTTCTTTCAGGCAGAACAAGAGATATACATACACACGATGCGCCAGTACAATAACCCTCTTTTGCTGGCGTTTTCGGTTAGAATAGCTCGCGGTAAAAAATAGCCCAAGTATTGCGTTACCCGGAAAATATGATTTAAGGAAAATTTTGCAAGATTCGTTTGTTCTTACAATGAAAAGAGAAAAATTCAGGACCTTCGCTTGGGGTTACCCCGAATGAGACTTTATTAACTTTGGATATATCAAAGATTTTTACAATTCAAGTGATACTCTGAACATGAAAAATATAGTCTTATGATTTAAAATTTTGGCCTAAAAAATGCTACGCCATATTCAAAGAATATCAAATACCAATTTAAAAAATGCGGAAAAAGAAATGAACTGTTGCTTTGCTAAAGTTAGGCAAAAAAATATTTTCTTACAAGACTGATATTTTCTCACAATTCCAAAGGTTTCTGCTTACTAAAAGTAGTTTCTATTGACGACTAGCACCCTGTATATGAGGATTTTATTTTATCCTATATACGTCACACTGCAGGGCAAAGCCTTCCCTTACAGGGAGAGGATATGTCTTCAACAATACGCATGTCCTCCTTGGAGTTTAAATACCACAGCCGTTCAGATTTCCACACAGTGACTTCCTTCAGTAAGCGAGTATATTTGTAGTTCCATAAATAACTCGAGTCAAAGTGTAGCATTTCACAATAACACTAGATACGGTTGACAGCACATCAACCTTTACATTTTAGTTGCAAAATCACCCGTAACGTAACTGAGTAGAGTGCACGCATGTAAAAGTTGACGCGCTGTATGTTGACTGTACTCCCTACTAGGTCAGCTTTCAGGAGCGTTGGCAAAAGTAAGATTTCGTTCCGAACAAGTAAAAAGAGCTTTTGTCAACAACGTGTGCTATTTTAGTCTCTACGCCTCGGCCGTTAAGGCTGAGTTTAGCTCACGAAGGAGACCATTAGGGACGTTTGTATAGGACTTCAATAACATCGACGGAGTGTGTCAATAGTCCTCTATATTTACACTTTGAGGAGTTTTCGTCTAGGGAAAGAAATTCGCTTGGAAATGATTCTCTGTGGCGGGAAAACCCGTGACAATTCCTACACAGATTCAATATTTTGTCGGATTGTCGTTTTGGGCAATGAGGTACCTTTTTACCCGACTGTGGCGGAGCCCAAAACGAGGGTAGGTAATGTGTTTGGCTCGTATGTATGTCTGTAAGTATGTCCGATCCTATATTCCCTCATAACTCCTTATCAAATAGACAGATTTTGATAAATGAGAACTCAATCGATTTATCGTGTTTGTGCGAGGCTATACGGAATCAAGAATAATTTAAATATATCATAAAAAGACAAAAATAACAAACTGAAATAACAAAATAACCAACAACAAGGCGGGACCTAAAGTAAACAATAAAACTCAATGTGAGGTGCCTAGGTTGGTCTCATCTGCTTAATAGATAATTCTCAGCTGTAGTCGGGTTGTCGGTTATTTTTTATTTTAGTTTTTTGTCAATGAAGTGTCTACCGGAGTACCTAATAAATAATCGCGGTTCATCATCAGGCATTTGACGCCAACTGCAGGACATAGGCCTCCCTCATGGTTTTCATAACCATGAGGGGTTTTGCCATAATCGCCACGCGTGGCTGGCGGGTTGGCGATCGCAGTATGCGGTTGGATTCTCAGGAAGACGCTGCTGCCCGTCTCCTGGTAATTTATTTCCTTAGTCGCCTTCTACGACATCTGCGGAAGGAAATGGAGTGACGCTATTCTTAATTCGGCGCCACACGGAGTAAATAATCGCGGTTAGACCCGTTTAATATATGACTATATATGAGCATCGCGAGTCATTGAAAAATACTATTGTCGCGGTGTGTCTCTGCGGCTGCAAATGGCAACTGACTCAGCATAGTGCTGAGGGTGTGAACCCTCAGCGCTTATTTCCAGTCAGTGCCGATAGCCCTAAGTGCTCTAGAGCGGAGCGTAAACTGCTGCTAACTCATAAATAAAACCATATAGGTAACATAATACAGAAGAGAGCGATCCGATTTATTTATAAGCTAGGTAGTAGGGACTCGTTAAGGGATTTCTTTAAAGAAACTAACATCTGAACAGTTGCAAGTCAATAAATTTATGAAAATATAATGTACGTTAGAAAAAACATCAGCAATTTCTAAAATGTTGGTAGCCATTACAATATTTGTACTAGGAATAAACATAAATTGTCAGTTTCCACGTTTTAGACTTGCAAAAGTTAATATAATATATCCTTTATGGGGCACTGTGTACGGTTCTACAATAAGATTCCTCAAGATTATATTAGAGTTACCACCGACGCGGTTTAAAAAATGTAAGCATACTCTGTGCAAAAAAGCCTATCATAACATTAAGGATTATTTGGAAGACAAGAATGTCTGGTATTTAAATAATGTCAACAGGAACGATTGTATCTAGTGTAGTGTAACTTTAAGTTGAAACCTCTGTTAATTAAGCAAACCTGTTTTGAAAAGAATAAATGTGGAGTTTCTTTGTTAGCTTCTTCTCCGCATAATCTATTGATTGTGAAAGTAACAGCTTTGACGTTCATTAAGTTAACATTTAGGCCTATGTCCAGCAGTGGACTTCTTGTGGCTGAATGATGATGATGATGATGAAGTTAACATTTTGTTTTTATAGTGAATAAAAACTTTTGACTTTGACTTGACTTTAATAAACATCAATAAATGTATTTAATTTATTTGGGTTACTCGGGGCTGCAAGTGATGTATATTGCTTCGGCCAAATGTCGCTGCCTCTACGTAATACAGAGAAGCTTGTAAACAGGCTCGAAATTTATCGGATGCCTGCACTTGCCCATTAGCTTAGTTGGGAGAGTGCTAGCACGGTTAGCCAGAGGTCACGGGTTCAAGTCCCGGCATGAGTGGAATTTTTAGCCTCTAAATTGGTTTTTAAAATCAATAAATTATATTTACATAAACAGCGATATAGGTACATATCCGTCCATATACATACATATACACGTAAATACATATACAAAGACATACATACACTCACATAATTATACGTATAATATGAAATATTAAATAATATACACATATAACAACACTGTGGTAGATAAAGGTATGGTAGAATAAATAAGCAATCAAGTTAAGTATCCTTGATGCGATCACATCGTTACGTCACCAAGTCATTTGTAGTCATTAAGTCATTAAGCCCCGGTTTCTCGTACGCTAACAATATGTTAATCTACTGTTAGTAGCTGTGAGTTGCTTTTGACGCCATTCAGTACGGTAGAAGTCACTTGGTAAAATCGTATGCAACGAAAATATGTCATCTCGGTGAGGGCTGTAACTCTGTAACTACGTGTCGTGTGTAATTCATTTATATATCCTTGAGTAGAGCAAAATAGCCATTACTCAGATCTTTTTTATTTCGTGCCGCTAGATGGCGCCAGTGCCGCGTAAAACATTGCTCAGTTTAAGCTACTTATAGACGTTTCACGTCGAACCAACGGCCGTGTAACCCGACACAGCCCCACCCGCTTTTATTTTGTATGAACTTTGGCTAATTGACAACCGTTGACAGTAGATTAATTTTATTTAATTTATTTATTTGCTTCGAACAACAAGATTCATATTTGGTTAGTACATTTCAAAACTTATATATATGTTAGTAGCATCTATAGCTAGGACGATGAACATACACACAAATTTATTTATTTACATATATCAAGTCCTGTTACACACTCTTAATATACGGGAAACTGGAGGTTAGTCTACTACGAGTTCCAGCCGTGACGGTACATGTTTTCTACCATTCAACAGCAGGAGGTAGAAGAAAGATTGGTAAAATACCTTAAGGTTATTTTCTAGGTATTTGGAAAAAATCGAAGAAGTCTGTTTTCACCGTTAAGCTATGTAAATTCTTTGTTGTGCGGGACGAAACTTGACTGAGATGTCTCCTCTAGCACGATGTAGCTCATTGGGTTTTGTATGGTTAGACATCAGAGTTCGTCTACTCCCACTTTTACTATGTAAGTCCCACTGCCGGGCAAAGGTTTTCTCTCAGAGAGAGAGAGAGAGAGAGAGAGAGAGAGAGAGAGAGAGAGAGAGAGAGAGAGAGAGATTATAGGCTTAATTATCACGCGTGCCCACCGCGGATTAGAAATTTCCAGCGCAGAGATATGAGAACACCTCAGACACAGGCTTCCGCACGATCTTTTCCTTCACCGTTAGCGAGTGATATCACTACAACAAATTACAAATGTACGTAACTAAGAAAATAAAGTCATTGGCACATGCCCGTGGTTCGAACCCACGACCCCCTGAATGCGAGGACCGACCGCGCTACCACCGCTTAAAACCGCATAACTGGTAATACTACATTTTATTATTGCTTGTTGGCCTACGGGACCCTAAAACGTTACTTTCGTTTCAATTTCAACTTTACGACTGTAACTTTTAAATTGCTTTGCCCGTGTTAGAGCTCCCGGCCACTCGGGAAACCGTTTAAGTGTATTTAAAACGATTGCATGACTCAAAAAGTTTATTTTCTGAAGACCGCAGTATAATTGCCTAAGTACAATTGACAGCGCAGACGTAGTTTACGGACTTAGTTTTGTAGAACATTCGTCGTCAAACTTCGACGAGTTTTCCATTTATTTTATTATTTTTTATGAAGGAAAACAAACAGTAGGACAATGATAACTTAACATAATCACTTAATTATTTAAAGTATTACGTCACTGTGCCGTTAACCACAAATTAAATTACTTAGGAAAAAAACAGAGAACTTAATAGTATATTCTTGTGCCCTTCAGAAGTTGTGTTAGAACCGTGCATGCTCCGCATTGAAATAGTTTTGGGGGTAATAACATAAAAATTCTAATCAAAATTTGAGAAAAACTACAGTTCCTTACATTCTACTAGTAAGAATCGTCTTAACTGCTACTGCTTACTCATTTATCGAGAGCAAAGAAAAAGGCATCGTGAAATTCAAACACACTTAACTTAGGTGTTTTTTTTAATTGAGTGATCGCCACGCCCTCCAAGGACACAGTGAGTCCGTGGTCTTATGTCGCATAATAATTAAGACTCCGCTTATCTTTGTTTTCTACAAGCTTTGGAATTCCGCACTTCCCCAAGCCTCAAACTATCTATATACCAAATTTCATCTAAATCCGTCGTCCGGCGTCACCGGCGTCCAAGTCGTTTTGGAGCTTCATGCAGTCGTCTTCGCTCTTAATTTTGGAGAATAAAAAAAAAGTCAAAAGTTTTTATTCACTATAAAAACAAAATGTTTACTTAATGAACGTCAAAGCTGTTAGTTTCACAGTTGATAGATTATGCGGAGAAGAAGTTAACAAAGAAACTCCACATTTATTCTTTCCAAAACAGGTTTACTTAATTAACAGAGTTTTCAACTTAAAGTTACACTCGTTCCTGTTAATATTATTTAAATTCCAGACATCCTTGTCTTCCAAATAATCCTTAATGTTATAATACACTTATTTTTAATATTTTAGATTGTCTGCAGATAGTAATCAGGGATTGTGAAGTCTTTTTACAAAGTCATTAATAAATATAAGAAGCTAAGTGTATCTAAGAAATCAAAGAAAAGATTCGAATCCATTATCCATGACTATTAATCGAACTTGTTACCCCGTTGTCCGACAAAGCAGTCCACGTTCTTCCTACCTTTGCTAGAACGCCATTACTGCTTACCCCTGGACCTCAGATCCGCTGACGAGGCAAAACCCACGAAAGGTAAACGCTTCGCCTACCAATTTCACTTGACACGTTACACAAGCTGAAATAGCCGTAAATACCTACGTATCAAAGGTCCTCATAGGGAGCTAAGTGTATTGGTGTTTCCTGGCGTCATGTGCAGACTGAAATAGGCTTAGATTTCAAGGTGTTTAAGCTCAGTTTGAAGGGTTTGAGGCTAAGTGTGCCGATACGTCCTTAGAGGGAGCCATAACGTTTACATAAAATGCAGTCTTGGTTCTGCTTACGGTCACAAAAGGGAAGTATGGTCCTACCTAAAATGCACACGGAAATTGGCGTCAAATAATTTGTATAATTTGTTGTGTTTAAACGGTGGTAATGCCGTGGTAGAACGCCGGCCTCGCATTCCGGAGGTTGCGGGTTCGACTTTTAGTTACGTACATTTGTGAAGTTTTAGTCGCTCACTGTGAAAAAAAGTCATTAAAAACCGGCCATGGCCGAGTCGGAATCGCGCACGAAGGGTTTCGTACGTTTGAATATTTCAAGCGTCTACGTGTTGCCGTTACTAATATTGAGCAAAAACGGCAAAAAAATCACGTTTTTTGTATGGGAGCCGCCTTAAATATTTATTTTATTCTATTTTTAGTATTTTTTGGTATAGCGGCAACAGATATACATCATTTGTGAAAAATTTAACCGTCTAACAATCATGATTTATGAGATACAGCCTGGTGTCAGACGGACGGACGGACGGACAGTGGATTCTTTGGGTAAGGAACCCTAAAAAGGGGTGAAGCTTTCTTTTTTGAGTAAGTCTTCTTTCAGAGACAGAAACACCCTCATCCTATAAACACTCTTCCTTAAGTGGCAACTCTGCAACTGTCAACTTGGTCCGCGAGATCCTAGAGTAATACTTGTCCTGGTCCCAAACTAGGATACGCTGTGCTGTGGTAACCAGAAAAATACATCACAAACATATAAATACACCCAGACCGAGACCATTTGTTCAAATCCAGTACGGCGGTCTCCAGTGGGAATCGAACCCACAACCTCTGTTCTGGTAGGCAAGCGTGTCAACTGCTACAGTAACCAGGCAGTCAGACGCAGAGTGCAACGACTTGCGACACTCCTATATTTAAAAAACATAAAATCAAAATGAAACTGATTTTATTCAAAGCAACACAGAGCCTGCGACTCAATGAAGGTTACAAGATAATATAGGTGGCCATTTAAAAATCTTAAATACACAATATACTTATTTAACAACTTCTACTTGTATCTGGTCTAATCGCGTGTAGTATAGACAATATACCCTTGCTTGCCTAATGGGGACACTTCCTAATTATAGCCTGGGGCGCGCGTGGGTGGCTCGAGACGTTACTGGTAATGCAGGAGTTTTCAGAGTGACAGCTTAAAAAATATATGTATGTACCGAGTGTTTCAGATCAATTGTGGCATCGCTGAAGCTTAAAATTAAGCAAAACATAAAAGGATTGTTTCCAAAATATTTTTTTAAATAAGAAAAATGCAAACAAAATTTTCTTTTAAACTTTTTCTGTAAGTTGATATTTTTCAATCAACTTTTAATCCATCTATTTAAATTTTAAGTAGGTGCCCATTCCAAAATAATTTCATTCCATCATTTTCGAGATGAAATGTATAAGAAAACTCCAAAGTCAAAGTCAATAATTTTATGCACTATAAAAACAAAATGTTTTCTTAATGAACGTCAAAGCTGTTAGTTTCACAATTAATAGATTATGCGGAGAACAAGCTAACAAAGAAACTCCACATTTATTCTTTTCAACACAGGGTTGCTTAATTAACAGAGTTTTCAACTTAAAGTTACACTACACTAGATACAATCGTCCTCGTTAAATATATTTAAATACCATCACTTTCAATGCTTTATTTCAACAGCATGCATAGTTAATACTTTCAAAAAGATGCCTGTCACCTCAGTCTACCGAGACCACGGAACTTGCAAAAGTACCGAAACGTCAGAAAGTTGTAAAATTAATAAATAAAAAAAAAAGAAAAAGAAAATATGGGTACAAATTCAGTTTTTATTATCTTTAGGCTTTTTTGCACAGAGTATGCTTAATACATTTTCTAAACCGCGTCGTCGGTAAGTCTAAAATACCTTGAATTTTTTTATTGTAGAAATTTGCAAATCTCTAAACGTGGAAATGACAATTTATGTTTATTTCTAGTATCAATATTATGATGGATACCAATATTTTCGAAATTGCTGATGTTTTTTCTAACATCTATATCTATTCTATACTAATAATAAATCTGTAAGGGTCGGTCATGGAGTAAGTTAGTTTGTTTTCAGAGATATTGTGTTTATAGGCTCAATATATGATACTGAAACTAATTTCACGATTTTTAGAATTTTTTTCTGTATGTGTGTATGTATGTATGTTCCTCCATAACTCTTAAACCAATTATCCGAATTTGATGAAATTTGGTATAAAAACATATAGACATCTGGGACACAGGATAAACTATTTAAATTCTAGCTCCAGTTATGATAAGACGTGGCCCCCATACAAATGCTTCGTAAAAATCGAAATGTACGCGAACGGAGTCGCGGGCACAGCTAGTACATTATATTTTCATAAGTGTATTGACTTGCAACTGTTCAGATGTTAGTTTCTTTAGAGAAATCCCTTAACGAGTCCCTACTACCTAGCTTGTAAATAAATCGGAAAGCTCTCTTCTGTACTCTCCGTGCTTAGTCTTTTCACTATTTGGTCGTAAACTCGAGCCACTTGGTAACGCTAGCTGTCAAACTGAAATCCCCTGAAGCGGAACACGGAAGAGCAAACAAACCGGTTTGGAAACACGTGGAATTTTGAAGTACCTAGATAACAGTAGAGCTACACAGAGTGTAACCATATCCCCATATTGACTGCCTCGTGTCACGTCTGATTACCATGCCGGAGGTCGTGGCTTCGACTTCCACTGGGAGCCGCCGTAAATGGCAAATTTACAAATGGCCTCAGTCTGAGTGTGTTTCTATGTTTATGATGTCCTTGCTGGCCTTGCCCTGTGCTATAGTAACCAGGTAAGGACATATATTTTTATTTATTTACACAATAAGATAAGATAAGAATACACTGGCCTGCAAAACTAAGTATCACACTTTTGAAATTGCAATAACTTTTTATGTACACAAGATATAATTTAGAAATAAAAAGGACTGGAAAAAAAGTTTTATTTTGCAGTATAGTTTAAAAGAAAGCTGATAAAATTAGTTGATAAACGTTTTTTTTTTATTTTAAATCTTTAACTTCTATAGTTTAGAAAAAAATATAAAATGAAAGTTTGATACTTACTTTTGCAGGTCAGTATATATATTTTTATTTCATCTTATTTAAATTAATTTTAATATATTTTAACAAAACTATTATTATTTCGTATTTACAGTTTGAAACTCCTTTCATAGGTATTTTACATGTCAATTTTATTACTACACTATGTTTTTAGGCTTGTCTCACCTTTATTAATTTTTATCATTTATTTTATTATTCAGATCTTACTTGTAAAATTTATTTTGTTTCCTATATTAAGCCATAACTTCTGTCCTAAGTAGAACCTCCCGGCTACCTCGCTCGCCGGATATTTTTCACGCTAGATCGGGCACATTAAGACATCCGGCCCCGCGCTCAAATCGCTTAGATTAAATTTATAAGCTTTGTTTTTCATTATTTACTCGCGAAACCCTTCGCAGTTAGGCTAGGCAACAGTGGAGGAGGCTTTTGCGTTCCAAATTAAAAACATGATAATAGCTTGTCACGTTTTTATTATTCCAATCAAATACAATTATTATAATCCAATCCAAGTATCCAAAAATCCAATAGTAAGAAAGGTGACATGGTCACTTGTGCACCAAACCCTTTTAAATTAATAAAGTTTACAAAAAAAAAAGAAAGGTGTATTTTGGTGTATAAACATAATGAAATTAAATAGTTCATTTGCAATAAAAGTTTAACGAAACGAAACGTTAGCGAAAATAAGTTTCTTCACAATGCAATAAAATATAATAGGTACATAATACTGCCCGCTTTAAATTCATCCTTACCATCTTGAAATAAAGTGTAAAACCAATGAAAAACTCTTTCTATCCATGCTTGGTTAAGGCCATCATGTTTCCCCCACTGTCTGCTATATATTTCTTTTTATATTTATTAGTGTTGCTAGCGCGTCACTAGAACGCTGGCCTTACCTACCCATTCTGCATCAATCACATTAATATCTAACCCATTCTGTACCAATAACTTTGCTTTCTAAGTTACGTACAATTGAAAATGTGTAAGAGCACTATCAATCGGAAACTGTGCAGGAAACCATTGTGAGGATGTCTTTTTGACTACCTCAATGGTCTGGTGGTTAACACGCTTGTCCACCGAAACGGAGGTCTTGGGTTGGATTCCCACTGGAGGCCGCCGTATTTGGTTTGTAAAAATTTCCTCAGTCTGGGTGTATTTCCATGTTTGTGATGTCCTTACTTGGTTACCATAGCACAGGGTATCCTAGTTTGGGAACAGGACAAGTGTTTGTGTTGTATGGAAGTTATGTTATGTCATATATGGTCACAAATGGTGATGCAGTCCATTCACCCATTCTCCGAAAGAAGGCCTACTTATTGCTGCTAATATAATGTATGTAATTTATTTGTCGCAAAAAACTGGATCTTACTAAATAATCGAAACCTTTCGCTCTTTCCATACTTCTGTAGCAGGATCGTTTATTTCTTTATACCTATTTATTTTTCATTGCCAAAACCTCTTTTTTCGCCGTTTGTTTTTTCCCAACAAAAGGGATCGAATGAAAAACTGTTCTGAACGACCGTCGGTATAATATCCCGGGTTATTGTGGAGTTTCGTAAACAATCCTGCACTTTATTTCGATATAAATAGGAGAGGTTTCGCAGAGGCCGCTGCATAGACGTTTTCTCCTGAAAAGTGTTATTTTTCTCTGATATGAAAGCGATTGTCCGAATCACATTGTGCTGGGTTTTTTAATTAAGTGAAGTGTGCTGTGGTTTTGTTTCGCGAAGTGGTTTGATTGGAAATCTAGTATTAAATTTAGTTTGCGGTGAAGCTATTTTAAAAATCTATCGACTTAAATAAGGATTTACCCATTAAAAACAGTAAATGGATAGTTATAAGCGGTGGTAACCCAGTGGGTAGAACAATGTACTCGGAAGCGAGAGACCCAGGTTCGATTCCCAGTCCGGGCATGTACCTATAACTTTGTTTATTTTCAAAGATACGTTCATCTGCGTACGTGTGAAGGGAAACATCGTGAGGAAACACGCGGCTTAGTTGGCTCCACATGAATTGACTTGTCTTTCCTGTGAGCAAGGCCGAATAATCTGTCAGGATGGTGTAGGTGCTGGGCAAGCCTACTCCATCTAAAAAACAATGGTGTTGCAGCGTCCGAGTGATCCATTCACCAATCTTGTGTGAGAAAAGGTGTCACTGGACGCTGTAAATCATCTTGTTACGCCAAACGGGACCCTATTACTATGACTGCACTGCCTGTCTGCCTGTCTGTCTGTCTGTCTATCCGTCCGTTCGTCCATCCGTCTGTCTTTCTGGCTGTCTGTCTGTCACCAGGCTTACAATTTTTACAGATCATGTATTTCTGTTGCCGCTATAACAACAAATACTAAAAACAGAATAAAATTTATACTTAAAGGCGGCTTTCATACAACAAAAGTAATTCTTTGGCGTTTTTTGCTCGAAATTAATAACGGCAACAGTTAGACGCTTGAAATATTCACAGAATATTTACCTCTATATTCGCTTCAAAAATAAATAATGAAATTAAAATAAAATAAATATTTAAGGGGGGCTCCCATACAACAAACGTGATTTAACGCCGTTTTTCTCGATCTTTGTGTCTAATGTTGTATAGATAATGGTACGGAACGACTCGCACTTGGCCAGTTTTTCTTTTCTTTATTCTGATTTCTTACTGAATGAGGTGGCATGCCTTGGGGGAGGCCTACGTCCTATAGTGGACGAGTACAACCTGACCTGTATACGTCCCACTGGAGGACAAAAGCCTTCTCTGAGAGAGAGAGAGAGAGAGAGTACGGAAGAGAAAGAGAAAGCAAGACTTGCTCAATCTTGAGGAATTATTTACCAAGCGCCTTGTAAAATGTGGTCTATCTACCGCTCCGAGATACAGGCGTGAGTTTATGTATCCACCGTATAGAACCAATTTCATGCGATAATTGTGTCAACACTTCAGGTTTTATCACCATGTTTTGCTCCGACGTTAGCGAGTTGGTATTATCACAACTAATTCACAAGTTTTAAAAAAACTCACATCGGGAATCGAACTGAGACTTTTAATCGTAGACCCACCATTTTGCCCTGTTTACCACCACAGCCTACTAACCTCTGACCACTATTTTAATGAACTCACTCCCGCAGAGCTATTGGCTTATCGAGTTGATTTACAACCATCTTTATGCGTTTTAAGCGGCGGAAGATGGATGGATAGAAAAAGGCCGTTTTAATGTGGCGCTTCGATATATGGACGGAAATGGCCCTAAGGCTCTCTTCAGGCGGTGCGATGTGGTCACTAGTTTTACATAAATTGGTTTCTAATATATGGCCGTAATAATCGCCAATCCGCGGTGGGCACGCGAGGTAATAAAGCCCATACTCTCTCCCTGAGAGAAGGCCTGTGCCCTACAGTGGGACGTATATAGGCTGCTTATGTATGTATATATATGGCCGTGACTTTATACGGGTAAATTCGAATGAAAAGTGACATATACATACATACACAAATATATTCGTGCATACTAACATATATTTGATATATAATATAAAGATCAAAATAATAACGAAAAAATAATGTTTTTCGATCTATGTAATATTTTATAAATGATTTGTGTCATTATTTTTACACACAATTTGACCCCTGATAATATCGTAAGGTGTATAAAGAGGCCATGCGCCATAATTTCATGTTTTAAAGTAACTCCTTCAGTTTGCTACAACAAACCAACCAAAATAGGCATTGCGTCTACGCATGACTAAGACTATTAATTTTTTTAGGGCAGCTTGCTACGGCGTAGCAAGTTCGTAGCATGCTCGTAGCACGTAGCAAACACCAGTAGCGCTTCCGAACAGTATTTTTACAGCGTTTAGTATCAACTTTGATCTCAGTCTGGGTGTATTACCATGTTTGTGACGCGACCACTCAGAAGCCATTTGACATATTTTTAAAATTGACTTTATATGCTCAACACTTAGACCAGTGACGTTTACCATTTACAAAAACTTGATTGAATGCTCGCTAGCGGCGGAGGAAAACATCGTGAGGAAAACACCTGAGTATCTAAGGTATTCACATATCTCAGCACTTGAAATTGCCAATTCGCGATGGGCACGCGTGGTATTATGCCCATAATCTCTCTGAAAGAAGTCCTGTGCCCTGCAGTGGGACGTATATAGGCTACATAAAAAATGGATATTAACAGATTATTTAAATGTTTTAACTTATTACATAGCAAGGAATGAGCGTAATATCTACATATAAATGTTGCTGGCTACAGCCGCTGGAGAGCGCGTGGCCAAGTTCAGGGGCAAAAATATCTAATTTGTTTTGCCACGGACACGATAAGAAGATAAATATATACTAACTACGGCATACGTTTTCACTGAAACAAACTTAACCTAATGCTATGCAGTACCGTAAAGTTGCAGCAGTATTGCCAACAGTTTGAAGGCGCCTTAGCAGCCGGCGATTCGGTCACGAAAATGCGATATTTCAGGCATCGGCTGAAATTCAGCTTCTATATGAGATACGTGATCCGCTCGCGCTCGGGAATGTTGATTTTTATATATTTATACGTCTCTAAGCTATCTCCTTTATTTTCCTGTTACCGGCTGTCGTGTTGCTGCTTTTTAGCTGAGTGTCGTATTAATTTAGCTGAACTCGTTTTGTTGTAAAAATATTTCCAAGTTTTGTGACACATTAACTGTTTAACATATCTGAACAGTGAATGAAACTAAGCCCTCACGCTCGGATGGCAGATTTTCTTGAATCTCGTATACTCTTACCTGCATATTTTATGAGCTTTCACTTCTATCTTTGAATTTTTAAATCACATTTACGTGACCACACGTTAAAAAATAACTTCCACACAACAGTCTCTTATCCCAAACTAGGATACCCTGTGTTTCGGATACTATTTAAAGCCATCACACACATAAAAACCCACGTGCGAGTCGGTCTCGCCCACCGAGGGGTACCGTACAAACTTGCAGTCTCGCAGTTTTTCCGAGCTTTTCCCAAACTTCATACTATTTTTTTATAATTTAATTACAAGATTTGTTAAATGAGGCAGTCAATTGACAAGTAAAACCCCTATTTGCTTATTATATAGAGAAGACCTGTGCCCTACACTGGAACGTAGGTATATAGGCTACATGAAAGACCTTGTGAGAGTTTCCACAGTCAAAACAAAAGGACGCTGCGAAGACAAAACAAAACAAAAAGTCCAGCTCACTTTAAAGTCCGCTCACAAAAATGTACTTCGGACAAATCAACGGGAAGTAGTAAATACATTAGTTTAGAGGCTGAATGCTGAGGCTGGACGTGACCTAATTCGAGTGAAACAACGCAATTTGGCCGATCCGCACCCCGGCAGGGGAAAACACACCTTATTGCTGTATATTCACGGCTTAAAGCAAGGTGAGCGGAGGCCGGAAAAGACAATAGGATTCGGAGCTCTGGTTTCAATCATTGATGGAATAAAATTCTGAGATGTTTTCTCAATCTTGCTTTTAGTGGGAAATACTGGCAGCTTACATCGATTAACGGTAACGGTGAGCGATGTTTGATGTCGGATCAGCTCAGTAAATTATTGTTATTATTCACTTTTATAAAAAAATATATAAAAAACCGGACAAGTGCAAGTCTTATCGCCCACTGAGGGTACTTACATATTATAAAACTAAATAGTTCAGAAATCGAGTCTCGCAGTTTTTGCCGAGCTTTTCCCGAACTACAGACAAATTTTTTTTAATGATTTAATCACACATGTATAGTTTCAGATTTTTCTCTGTACTTGTAGTATTTGCTAAATGTCATAGTTCTAGGTCAACGGAAAGTACACTATAAATTTTGAGTCCCTTCAGTGCCGAAATATAGATTTTTTGCGGCATAAATGGCCGGGTCTTTTTTTAACGTTCACTAAGAAGTTTGATTTTTTCACAGCTTTAAGGGACTGTGGACTTGAGTGTAAGGTTTTAATTTAAACTCGATACCTCTACGCGTTTCTAAGATAAAGGGCCTTGACAGACAGATGGACAGACAGACGGACAGACAACAAAGTGATTCTATAAGGGTTCCGTTTTTCTTTTTGAGGTACGGAACCATAAAAAACATGAAATAAACAACTACAGAAAAATGGCATGCTGCTAAAGCAGTTCATCGGCTAGGTTTTGGTTATAATTTTTCTTTCTTTATATATAATTCTTACATTAATCTATACAACTACTAATAGTCATTCTAAGGCATAAGAGGGGCTTGCAAACTGCTTAATTCAAAGCGCTTAAGAATACTTGTAAATTGTGCTTTTTAAGCTCTTCGTTTCATAGATCGAAGATTCAATAGAGGAAGCGAAAGTGATCTTGGCAAGTGGCAGTCCCTGGTCTCTGCCTACCCCTCTGGTATACAGGCGTGAGTCTATGTATGTAATCGTTGCGACTAGATGCTGTATAAATAATTAAATCAAATTAGATCTAAGCTATATTAATGTATTATGCTGTTAAACTTTCAAACTGTGACTAGAATTTTAGTAACTTATATTAAATTGATTTATTATTCTGTTAATATGAGTTTATTTGTTACTAGAATTTAATTTAAATTAAAGTTTCATAACTTTCTTCTCAATGGGGAACTTGCGTCAAATTTAGATTGAATAATACCATAGAAGAAAGCGAAAAACTAAATAGTAAAAATATACACCGGAAGTGTTTTCGAGTAATAATAAAAAAATATTAAATTTCGTTTTAGCATTGAATTGATTTTATAAAAAACACTATTTTACGGGATAATTCAAATATTAATAAACGCTTCATACATTACAAGATGTTACGTGCAACTTGTGACGTCATAGTTTGAGTGCGATTTGGATGGCGCATTTTTGTACCACGTGAATAGAATGACTTCGACAGGTCACATTTAGAAAAGTATTAGTCGTAGTGGAAAACATTAACCACGGTTATTTATCTTTTAACATAGGCTCTCCGATTGTATAACAACCATTTTTTTTGTGCAAGTTCTCCATTAAGTATAAAAAAGACAATTCAGCCGTAAGTATACATCTCTGCTTTCTTTCTTCCAACCTTTAGGCAGTTGTCCGTGTTCATTAGGGTTCCGTACCCAAAGGGTAAAGAACACCCTATTACTAAGACTCCTCTGTCCGTCAGTCCCTCTTCCGTCTGTCACCAGGCTGTTTCCTATGAACAGTTGAAATTTTCACAGATGACGTATTTCTGTTGCCGCTATAACAACAATTACTAAAAATAGAGTAAAATAAATATTTTAAGGGTGGCTCCCATGCAATAAAGGTGATTTTTTTGCCGTTTTTTGCTTGATACTAATAACGGTAACTGGCAGACGCTTGAAATATTAAATGTTGTATAGATAATGGTACGAAATCCCTCGTACGCGACTCCGACTCGCACTTGGCTGGTTTTATTTTATCTCAAAGGTCGATAACGACGAAAGGATTGTGGGAATGAAAGAGCTCTTTCGTGAACGAAACGTTCGCACCATCGCTCCATCGGCTTTTCTTCAAAGATGGATGTTTCTGTTTGCTGATACATTTATTCAAGAATTGCGACTCGGGCGTTGTCATGACTGTTACAATTTAATGCTGTAAAAGCCCCAAAGGATCCCTGCCTAACCTTTCGGGTTATAGGCATGAGTACATACATACATACATACATATATAAACTTACGCTTGTATCCCAGAGGGGTAGGCAGAAACAAGGGACTGCCACTTGCTACGATCCTGACAGATCACTTTTGCTTCCTCAACATTCATTAGTCGTTGCATGCACGCACGCCGGCATGAGTATAAGGTGAGGTAAACTTATCTTCTTCATAAATAAAATCAGCTGTTCCATACATTATAGGTAACTCAGGTTTAGCGGTAACTTGAGGTGTCCACAAATACCGGGAAGCGGTAGACTGATATAAAAATAAACGCAGAAAAAATAGTAAGAATTTAGAGGGGAAAAAATATTTTTAAATACGTCACGTCCGCCTTGAGAAGATCATGAATAATCGAGTTTCTATTAAAGGATTTTTCTTATATTTTCTTTGTCAAATATTCTGTCTTCCCGCCTTTTGTTAGGTGGGTCGTTCGCATAATTATAGGGAGTGGCTCCGAAAGAGACGAATTTCACGAGAGCTGTAAGATAAAACGATTCCTGGCACAAATTATGTATAACGGAAGAGTTCGTAGCGGCTCCATTGTCGCACGAGAAGGTGGAAATGTAGAAAATCGTCATCGTAAAAATACATTAAAACATCATCATCGTCATTATCAGCCATTTGACGCCCACTGCAGGCTATGAAAACCATGAGGGGTTTTGCCATAATCGCCACGCTTGGCAGGCGGGTTGGTGATCGCAGTATGCGGTTAGAATTTCAGGAAGATGCTACTGCCCGTCTCCTGGTAATGTATTTCCTTAGTCGCCTTGAAAACTACAGTGGAAGGACCCGAACCCCTGATCCCACTCCATACAACCAGTTTAGGGAATGGCTGAGGTCACGAACAGAAAGCCAGCATGCTGAACTTTGGAGAACAGAAACCAAATGCAGACAAGCCGAAGAGGCTCTACCGACGATCTCGAAACGTCTTTCACGTAGCCTGCTGCATCTGAGAAGGGATAATCTGTGCAAAGCTGTGGCAATCCTAACAGGCCACTGCTCACTGAATAGACATTTTCACAACATGGGACTAACCGACAGCCCGCTTTGCCGGGGATGCCTCAAAGAAGAGGAAACACCCGCCCACGTGACCATTCACTGTGAAAGCGTGGAAAAGCAACGGACCGCCATCACTGGGAAGCTGGGATCCCTTCAGGAGGCCTGTAGTGACATCAGAGCACTGCTGGCCTTCTCGAAAGAGATAAGCTGGCTGGAGTGAGCTCACAGCTTTGCTACGTACAATGACCCAACCATGAGGCTAAGTGCGGAAATCTCAGGTCTAACTATCTAGTCGCCTTTTACGATATCCATGGGAGGAAATGGAGTGACGCTGTTCTTAATCCGGCGCCACACGGAAAAATAAATAAAATAAATAACTGATGTACTTTAATTATGTACGGTGTCAAATAAAGACTTTTAATCTAAACTAAGAGCTATGGAAAGGGCTATGCTCGGAATTTCTCTACGAGATCGAATCAGAAATGATGAGATCCGTAGACGAACGAAAGTCGTCGACATAACCCAGCGGAATAGTAAGTTGAAGTGGCAGTGGGCACATAGCACGAAGAACTGATGGCCGATGGGGCCGAAAAGTTCTCGAATGGAGACCACATATCGGCAAGCGCAGCGTAGGACGACCAGCCACAAGATGGACAGATGACCTCATCCAAGTGGCAGGAAGGCTCTGGATGCAGGCCGCTTCCAACCGGTCTTTTTGGAAATCCATGGAGGAGACCTATGTCCAGCAGTGGACCTCTTGTGGCTGAATGATGATGAATCTAATCTAATCCGAGTTTACCTTTGCTCAAAGTACGCTCGCAATGATGAGCTAAATTCCCTATTTTCGGGAATACAAGCGGATTTTGTACACCTCCGGTTCTCGTGACGTCCCGGCTCCGACAACGGACACTGTCCCGGTGTCGGGGCTCCGCGGAAGTATAAAATGTCTCTGAATGCCGTTCGTTTAGCGACTGAAGACTGACTGCCTCTCGCCACAGGATATTGATAGAAGGCTCTGCTTTCTTAATATCTTCATTCAAAGTGTGATCGCTTGTCTTCAAAATGGCAGAACTTTTACAAAGAAGGTTGATTATGCGAGCCATATGCGAGCTCACCAACGCCACCAAAACCGGAGTTGAGTCATTGCCGCGACCCAAAACTGTCGGGACCATCAACATGGATAGAAAGATAGATAGAAAACCCTTCATCATCATCATTTAATCTGAAAATATGCAGCAAATATACAAGTTTGCCTCATTCATTATGTTTATTGCACTTAAGTACAAAAATACAATGGCAATGTGACAGATATTAAGTCCGCCACATTGCCATAATGCTTTAAGTACATGGGATAAGACGGATTTAAAGCATTTACGAATAAAAAGGATTGATGTTGAAAAAGCGAAAGTGATCTGTCAGGATCGTGGCAAATGGCAGTCCCTGGTCTCTGTCTACCCCTCTGGGATACAGGCGTAAGTTTATATATGTATGTATGTTATCCCGAGCACAGCTGATAGTTTAAATATTTTTGTATGTGTACGTATGCGCTATTAAAGTAAAATAAAAAAAATGCTTTATAACCAGTTAAAAAAAGTCAGTCACGATGATGACCGAATTACGTATGAGAATAAATAATGCTTCGCTCGAAACTTTTATCGTATAAAGATAATTTACCAGTTACGAAAGGTCAGTTACGAGGGCGGCCGGAGGGGTTGTCGCACTATTAAGTCTGTAATTGTGACGATAGACAGGGCAGTGGTAGCAGAAGAACCCAGTGCAGGCCAGTGTAACCCTGGCATACCTCTCTGGGACACAGGCGTGAGTTTATGTAGTGGTATGTATATAAATAGAAATAGACGAAACAATAAATATTGTGGGTAAAAAGGGGCTCTGGGAGGCTTACTATATCTTCAGAGATCTTGAAGTGTATACACACATAAACTCACGCCTATATCTCGGAGAGGTAGGCAGGGTTTGAAAATTGCCACAATCCTGATATTCATCAACATTCTTTAGTCGCTGCATTAGTGTGACCAGGTGTGGTAGTTTTATACGTTTCGGGTAGTTTTCAGACATTTTGGACTTGTCAGAAAGGTAGATTCTTGACAGCTTTCGACCTAGGTGATGATGACCTCTGGTACGCGTTTAGTCGATTTTGGATATTCATCACCATCAGCCATTTCACACCCACTGCAGAACATAGGCCGCCCTCATGATTTTCATACTCATTTCACAACCGTTAAGGGTCTTGCCACGCTTGGCAGGCGGGTTGGCGATCGCAGTATGCGGTTGGAATCTCAGGAAGACGCCGGTGCCCGTCTCCTGGTAATTGATTTCCTTAGTCGCCTTCTATGACATCTACGGGAGGAAATGGAGCGATGCTATTCTTAATCCGGCGCCACACGGTTTTGGATATTGCTGAAGTAGAATGTCCAATTCAAATCTGGTCACACGGCGCCGCGTGCACGCACGCTAGTTTCGGGTACTTTTTCCATCACCCAGCCCGTATTCCTCCCCTGCTGGACATAGACCTCCCACAACCACGCCACTTCCTTCTGTCATCAGCCATTCTCATCGAGCCGCTCTCAGCAATCTGCCGCAGATTGTCGGTCCAGCGATACAATACTTATAACTCGTAACTTTTATTGGCATACGTATTTGTACGAGATAAGAATATTTTTTTATTGCACACGAGAAGCGAGACACAAAATATGAAAGTTACAATGAAAAAGTACAAGCTGTTAAATAACAATCTAGTGTTTTGGTAGTTTGGTAAAATAAGAAATTTTTAGTAACAGCAGAAAGATGGGGTGGACTACCCTCCGCTGGAATGGAGAAAGATGGCGTGGAATACCGTAGGGTACTATATTAGCTCTTGATTAAGAGTGTCATAAGCAGCCTATATACGTCCAACTGTAGGGCACAGGCCTTCTCTCAGAGAGAGAGTTGGGCTTTATCACCACGCGCGCCCACCGCGGATTGGCGATTTTAAGCGCTTAGGTATGTGAATAGCTCAGACACTCAGGTTACCTCACGATGTTTTCCTTCACCGTTAGCGAGTGGTATTGCTACTATTACTTCACAAATGTACATAACTTAGAAAACAAAGTCATAGATACATGCCCGCACTGGGAATCGAACCTGGGTCTCCCGCTTCCGAGTCCAATGTTCTACCCACTAGGCTACCACCGCTTCATTAAAAGTGTCAGTCAAACTAAAAATCCTGTGAAGGTAACTTCTGTAACGTCAATGGCGTCACTTTAGCGCGAGCTGCGATCTGAATTCGACTGAAAAAAGCCATTGATCCCGCGGCGTCATTAACTAAGCGAAATGGCCGCGGTACGGGAAGTTGAGGCGGAATTTTATATCGACTATTGCCCCATTTAGATCCTTATTACCTTTTGTAAAGGCTCAGTTTAGATTTAACTGATCATATTTTGATACAAAGAGGTCGCTTCTTAAAAAAATACAATCATACGTGAAATTAAATTAAAATCATAAATCATCGTGAATTAATTTATCGAAACGCAATTTTAATTATCTGTAAAAGTTATTAAAATACAAAGTAAATACATTACATCACTAACTTAAACTCACGCCTGTATCCCGGAGGGGTAGCCAGACACCAGGGTTTGCCACTTGTCACGATTCTGCATTAATAAGCTGTTGCATTCAAGCACGCTGGTTTTGGGTCTTTTTATATTGCCATTTGCTAATAAGTCAAGGACGTCCCTTTCTGGCCCTTCCACCTACAAAGTAAATATCCAAACAGCGTTAATAAGTTTAGTTGACAACATGTTCTGTCTGCGAACAAAATTACATCCAAGCCCGTCAGATCTAGCTTTAGCAATTTTGACGTGATATTATGTCCAACCATGGAGGAGGCCTACGTCCAGCAGTGGACTTCTTATGGCTGAATGACGATGATGATTATGTCTAACAGTTGCTAGTCAGTATATCTATGAAAATATTATGTACGTTAGGAAAAATATCAGTGACTTTAAAACTGTAGGTAGCCAACACAATGTAAATACTAGAAATAGACATAAACTTTCGTTCCCAAAATTTAGGCTGGCAAAGGTTAATACATCCTTTATGGGGCATTGTATACGTTTCTACAATAAGATCCCTGAGGATATAATAAGCTTGCCAGAAGCGCGGTTCAAAAAATGTGTGAAGCACACTTTGTGCCAAAAAAGCTACTATAACATTAAAGATTATTTAGATGACAAAGATGTCTGGAATTAAAGCCAGTTCAATGCATGAGTTTTAGTACATTTATATAAATCCTGTAAATTAAGGACTTGAAAAGACTAAGTTTGGAGTTTTTTTGTCAATTTTTTCTCCAAAATGATCTAGATTTTGAAATGGACACCTAGTTTAACTTGTAACGTTCATTAAGTCGCAGTTTCTGTGCTACTTTGAATAAAAAATTTTGATTTTGATTTTCTATCGGTTCAGTAGTAGTGGGTCACTTGCAAACCACATGCAACGAAAACATGTCGCCTCGGCGAGGTCTGTATCGTTGAGTACAAGTTAATTGCACACCACATGATATAAATTTCAAAATAGCCATTAGCCAGATCCTCTTGACTCGTGCCACTAGATGGCGCCAGGACCGCGTAACACATTGCGCAGTTTGAGCTAAAAGTTAACGTTTACTTACAGACGTTTCACGTTAAACCAACGGTCGTGTAACACGACACAGCCCCACCAGCTTTTTGCATAACTGCATGTTATTGTGGAAACAATGTCTATTGGTCTATTGGAGCGGTGGTAGCAGTTATGTACATTTGTGAAGTTATGGTAGCAATACCACTCGCTAACGGTGGAGGAAAACATCGTGAGGAACCTGAGTGTCTAAGCTATTCACATACCTCAGCGCTTGACATCGCCAATCCGCGGTGGGCACGCGTGGTTTAATCACCATACTCTCTCTGAGTGAAGGCCTGTGCCCTACAGTAGGACGTATATAGGCTGCTTTTGAATCTCTATTAAAAAAAACACGTACATATTGAAATCAGAAATCAATAATTTATTTCAACGTAAAGAATTTACATTCTGTTTGCTGAATTTCAATGTACTATATTACTATATTAGCCGCTGCCTTCGGGCCGTATTTGTAGTGGAGAATAAGGCAGCGGGAAAAAAAACTCCACTCTGACCATCTTTTCTCAAATCATCTTAAACTTATACACCAAACCCTATATGATATGATTCCGTGATAGCCACCAATAACTTTAAAAGCCAAAATAACACTTCTTACAAAAGTAGGCAAAACATTAATGCTGCGGCCAGACACACGAACAGCACCCGTTCACGAGCATAACGCAGGGGTCAGCCATCACCAGTCTCAAACATTTTAGAGGGAGATAGGTGACCCGGCCACCACGCCATCATTCGAATGACCTTTAGCAAACCTGCAGATTGAGTTCTTGTCAGCTATAAAATGTGTGCTATAGTTATTAATGTACAATCACGTCGTCATTGCTAAAACTAATCTTCTAGGATATAGTTTCAACTTACATTTTCTTTTGTTTGCTTACTGTACTGCTCATTTTCCCGGTAAAACCCCGACATCAGCTTTCTAATTCTAATATAATTGCTATTTGATTGCTCTGGCTACCAGGAAAGGGTTTATAAATGTTTATTTTCTAATTTCGCTGCTAAATTGACTTTGGGCCGATTACAGAAGTACCGTAATCGACTTAACCTTTCTTTTCTCCGTCATCATTCAGCAACAAGAAGTCCACTGCTGGACATAGGCCTCGTCCATGGATTTCCAAAAAAACCGGTTAGAAGCGGCCTGCATCCAGCGTCGTCCTGCCACTTGGATGAGGTCTTCTGTCCATCTTGTGGCTGGTCGTCCTACGCTGCGCTTGGCGACATGTGGTCTCCATTCGAGAACTTTTCGGCCCCATCGGCCATCACTTCTGCGTGCTATGTGCCCCGCCCACTGCCACTTCAACTTACTAATCCGCTGGGCTATGTCGAGGACGTTTTCTCCTTAGTAATAGCCAAAGAATACCTAAGAGTTTACAACCAGTGCGTTGTATCAGTGATTATCTATGGAGTCAAAAAGTGGAGGTTGTCAGTTGGACTAGTCTAACGACTCAAAGTCGCTCGGCGAATCAGCATGCTATACATGCTTTCGAACGGCTATACGTTGGTCTAGGGGTATCACGTCTGATTACCATGCCGGAGTCGTGGGTTCGATTCCCACTGAGTGCGGCCGTACATTTGTACACGAGGCCTCAGTCTGGGTGATTTTTGTGATGTCCTTGCCTGGTCACCATAGCACAAAGTATTAAAACATTTTTAATAACAGAATATTTAATAATTTTTCTATAAAATATTATATACTTTAGGATTCCCCACCTCAAAAGGAAAAACGGAGTCCTTATAGGATCACTGTCCGTTGAGTTGAAATTAAAATTTTATACTCAGGTCTACAGTCCCTTGAAGCTGTTAAAAAATAAAACTTTTAAGTCAACGTGAAAAGAGGAAACGACCGCTTATGCCGCAAAAAACATACATTTCGACACTCAAGGAATCAACATTTATAGGGTACTTTCAGTTGACCTAGAACTATGAAATTTAGCAAGTCTACTAGTTAAGTCAACATAATGTAAGCCCTTAATTAGCCTATGGTTGGATATATTTAACATAACTATACCTACTTTAGAAATTAACTTGTGCTGTGGGTTTTGTAATAAAATAAAATAAAAAATTATCTTATTCTACAATAATAATAAGCCCTTTTATTCCGAAATTGCTACAAGAATCACAATTCAAAGTTTTGCACAAGTTTTGGTTAATTCATAGTATGTCTCGCAACTTGGCGTGCCTTTTGGCATAGGCCTCCTCCAGCTCTCTCCACTGATCCCTGTCCTCAGCTACTCTGGTCCAGTATGGTCCCAAGGTTAGGCGGATATCGTCTTTCCATCTTATTTTCGGACGACCCTTCCTTCTGGTGTCTTCTCTTGGATACCATAAGGTGACTTGTTTACTCCATTTGTTTATTTTGCAACGTAACATATGTCCTGTCCAACCCCATTTCAAGTGTTCTATGCGAGTAATTATGTCTGTTACTTTAGTTTTCTTTCTTATTTCTGAATTTCTGATTTTATCGCTAAGTCTGATTCCCAGCATGCTCCTTTCCATTGCTCTTTGTGTACTAGCTAGTTTTTCTCTTTGCTTGTCTGTTAGCGCCCATGTTTCACAGCCGTATGTCATGCATGGGAGGATGCAGGTGTTGAAGGTCTTTCTCTTGATATACATGCTTAAATCTCTGTTCTTCATTATTTCTTTTAGGGACCAGTATTTTTTCCATCCACAGGCTATCCTTTTATTTATTTCTTTGGACATAGAGTCTTCGTTGGATATAATTTGTCCTAGGTAAACATAGTCTTTCACATATTCTAACCTGTTTCCGTAAACCTCTATGTTGACTTCTGTGGAGTTGGTCATCAGTTTTGTTTTGTTTGCGTTCATTTCCAATCCTACAACTCTGCTCTTTTCCGCCAAGACTTTTACCATGTGTTCTAGTTTATCAGGTTCTTCTTCTAGTAGCACAAGATCGTCAGCGAATCTCAGATGGTTAAGGCGGCTACCGTTGATGTTAATGCCATAGTTTTCCCAGTCCAATCTTCTAAATATGTATTCCAGCACCGCGTTAAACAGCTTGGGAGAGAGCGGATCTCCTTGTCTCACGCCTCTCTTTATAGGAAATGGGTCTCCTTTTGTTTCTAGCTTAATGCAACTTATGCATTCTTTGTAGATGGATTTGATTACTTGTATATAGCCCTCATCTACTCCTTGTTCTTCCAGACTCTGCCAGATAAAGTTGTGTTTTAGGCTGTCAAAAGCTTTAGAGTAATCTATGAAGCAGATATATAGGTCCTTCTGGTATTCGTTGTATTTCTCCAAGACTTGTTTGATTGTGTGGATGTGGTCTAATGTACTGAAGTTCTTTCTGAATCCCGCCTGTTCGATTGGTTGGTTTTCGTCTAGGACCCTTGTAATTCTTTCCATTATTACTTTTGCAAAAACTTTATACACATTTGAAATGAGGCTTATTGGTCTATAGTTGCCGATATTATCCTTATCTCCTTTTTTATGGAGGAGAATAATGTAAGATTCGCTCCATTGTTTTGGAATGGTGTCTGTTGCTATAATATCATTGAATAGCTTGGTTAGAATTGGGCTTATTTCTTCTATAGTGCCTCTTATTAGCTCGTTTGTTACAGTGTCAGGTCCTGGAGCTTTTTCTAGTTTTTGTGACATGATGGCTTTCTGAACTTCTTGCACTAGTATTGGTGGGACATCGTTAAATTTCGTGGCTGTGTTGTTATCTTGTTCAACGTTATTAGAGGAGTAAAGGGCTCTGTAGTAGTCTGTAGCTACTTTCTGGATTTCTGTACGTTGTGTTACTTGATTTGATCTGTTACTTTTTAGTTTGGGTATCCATTCCTTACCATACTCTCTTAGTTCTTTAAAAGCTTTTCTTGTTCCGCCTGTTTTTGCGATTTCAACTTCTAGTTTTTTCGTTCTCCTTTCCTTCCTATCTTTTCTTATATTTTCTCTAATCTGTTTACTCAGTCTTGATATTGTGTGACGGTTTTCTTCTCTTTTTGACTTGTCTGTCATTAGCGCTTTTCTTTCTTTTAGGAGCTGTATTGTCTTCTCGGTAAACTTTGTATCAGTTGTTGTCTTTACTTTTCTTATTTGTGATAGCTGTTTGTCCACACAGTCGTATTTTTCTGTGACACTTCTGTCTGAGTTGACGATTTCTGACAATGTCTTGGTAAAAGAAGGATCAATGTTGTTTTTATATTTTTCTGATGTTAATTGTATATTATTAATTTTGTTTCTACCTCTTTGAATTGGGAACTTTTTTAAGCAACAGCGTACCATACGGTGGTCTGTATTAAAATTTAAATTCTGTATTACGTGTGTATCGTTGAAAAACTTTGGTTTGTTGCTTATTATGTAGTCAATTTCGTTTTTGTATTTCCCATCCGGTGATAGCCAGGTCCATTTAGTTTTGGGGTCTTTTTTGAAGACAGAATTGAGCAGTGTTAGGTTATTATGTAATAATAGTTCGATTATTCTGTGTCCATTATCGCTCCTCTTTCCATGTCCATGTTTTCCCAATGCTAGTTCTTCACCGGCTTCTCTACAGCCGACCTGTGCATTAAAGTCGCCCATGATTATGAGGTAGTTATTGTCGTATTTTTTTATAGTGTCTGATAGAATGGAATAGAAGCATTCACTTTCGCTTTCGGGCGCTGACTCTGTTGGTGCATATACTTGTATGATTGTCCATTGTTTTTTGTATCCTGGCATAGTGATGTTGAGTATTGCTATTCTTTCTGAGATTCCTATCAACTCATCAATGTAGTTTTTCAAAGTTTTTTTGATTAAAAAGCCTACACCTCTATGACCTGCTGTTTCTCCTTTGTGGTATAATATGTAATCGTTGTGTTCCTCTATTTTCTCTTCTACTCTTCTCATTTCGCTTATGCCTAAGATATCATATTTTACGTGCTGTAGCGCCTCGTCCAATTCTAATAAGCTTTCTTGTTTCCTCAGGGTTCTTGTGTTAAGTGTTGCAATGTTGAATGATTCACTTCTTTTTGCTGGAGGGTTTCGGTCTAGTGCTCCCGCGGGGACCGGCCGTGTTGGGAGACAATTTTTTTGCTGTGTTTGTTTGTTGTTTGTTGTAGCTGTTTTTGTTTGTTTCCGGTTTTCCGGGGCTTTAATTAGTTTTTTAGCTGGTTATCTGATCTAGTTTTTTCTGCATAGTTCAGTTTATTTGGTCTAGTGATTTCGTTCCTGTTGGAATTAGTTAGTGGTTGAGTTGGTGTTTTCGGGGAATTATGTATGCTGGCTTTCTTCTGTGTGTATTTGTTGGGAGACCCTGAAGTTTCTCTCTTCCTCTTTTCCCTGTTGTTGTCTTTCGGTTTTATCACTATAAGTTTGTCCTGTTTTAGGTAGGCAATGTTTCCCTTCTTCTTTTCTTCTTCTAATTGGGATTGTAGTTCCTTCCGTTTTTCCAAGGTTTCCTTGGAGAAATCTTCCTTTACATAGATGTTGGGTGGGAAGTTTGGCTTGTTTTTTAGTATGAGATGTTTTTTCCAGATTGTTGTTAGGGAGACTACGACAGGTCGGTTTTTGTTTTCAGTCTTTTTTCCGATTCTATAAACGTTGCTAATCTCTTGGCTGTTCATTTGTACTCCTGTGCCTTCCACGGTTTCTTTAATGAAATCTACCAATTCAGTCTCTGTTTTTCCTTCCTCCTCTATTCCGAAGAAAACTAGGTTGTTTTTTCGATTTGCTCTATCCATCGATTTAATTTTCATCTCAAGTTCCGATACTTTATTTTTGAGGTATTTGTTTTCTTCCATTATTGAATTCATTTTATCGTTTATAGCTTCCATGACGTTCCTAGTCACCGACTGAGTTATTATCTCGGCTTGCCTGTCTAGTTTCTCATCTAGCTTCTGCAGGAGAAATTCCATATTTTTATCCATAGTGGCTAAATACTTTGGTAGAATTCCGGTTTTGACGTGGCAACACTTTCCTTGGCTTTGTGATAATTTGCTTTCTTTTGCTGGCAACACCAATGTGACAGATGAGGATTTCCGGTTTTTATGTGGCAACACTTTCCTTAACTTTGTGGTAATCTACTTTCTGTTGCTGGCAACACCAATCTGACAAGTGACTTCTTGAGGTTGGCACTATTGACGAGCTTGTTTATGGTCTTTGAATGACAACACGACTTGCCGTTAACAATTTTTAGGTTATGATGCCGACAAAATAGTTTAGTATTTTCTCGCGAAAATCAGCACCCGCACTGTGATCAATACACCTGTATGATCGCTGCACTCAGCTTTGTCGGAATCGCACTTAACAGTAAGAACTTTTCACTATTTTGCACTGTTTCTAAATTATTTTTCGCAGAGGTCTTTCACGTACGTCTTGTCACTTTAACCACCGGAAACGGTTACCTTATTCTACAAACCCAAGGGAAAATCTAATACCTATACATTTGTAATTAAACCATAAAAAAATAGTCTTTGAAGTTCGGGAGAAGCTCGGAAAAATTCGCGATACTCGATTCCTGAACTGTTTATAATATGTACTCATTTGCACTTAACCCTCGGTGCGCGAGTCCAACTCGCACTTGGCCGGTTTTTTTATACCTGTACTGACTAAGTATAATTGATTGACATTTTTATGATATTGACTATTGTAATTTCACCTTAACTTGTAATTAATACACAAAAAATACAAAATACAAAATTCTTTATTTCGTTATCCACTACATCTTAAACTACGTACATTGACGGTATCTACTTGTAAGTATGAAAATACCTGTAGCAGCAGACACCGCTCTTCCACATCTAGAATGGTGTTGTAAAAATAGTAAATGTATTATCAATAAATGGTGTCTTTGTGTATCCTAGTGATTGTGTGGTGTGAAAGCTATTGTTATTATTATTACTAGGAGTCTCTTTGACAACAAACATAAACTCACGCCTGTATCCCCGAGGAGTAGGCAAGGATCAGGGTTCGCCACTTTGCACGATCTTGACAAACTTCTCGAAATAAAATTACACAATTCGCCAGTAAACTAATTTACATCGATTATAGAATTACTAACACAGTCAATGAAATTTTATAATTGAATGAAACTTTATAGTTGAATTGGCAGTGGGCTCTGGTGACATCGAACGAATAGGTGATAGCCGATGGGGTACAAAGGTTCTCGAATGGAGAACGCAAATAATAGCCCCTGGACAAGGATGGCCGAGGACAGAAAGAGGTGGCGTACCGTGGCCTATGACATGTTATGCATTTTTTTAGAAGTGGAAAAATATGAGCCGATTTATTGATTCATAGAAGTATATATAGGTATAAGCAGCCTATATACGTCCCACTGTAGGGTACAGGCCTACTCTCAGGGAGAGAGTATGGGCTTAATCACCACGCGCGCCCACCGCGGATTGGCGATTTCAAGCGCTGAGATAGATATATGAATAGCTTAGACACTCAGGTTTCCTCACGATGTTTTCCTTCACAGTTAGCGAGTGGTATTGCTACTATAACTTCACAAATGTACATAACTTAGAAAGCCCGCACTGGGACTCGAATCTGGGTCTCCCGCTTCCGAGTCCAATGTTCTACCCACTAGGCTACCACCGCTCGACTCGATGCATGAACGAAAAATATTTCAGTTATATTTTAATACTTTTTTTAATGATTTGGCTCTCTTAAGTCGTAAAGTAGAGCGAATCCGCAGTTAGTAACAATTACGAGATTAGATTAGATAAGATTGGATCGCTTTATCGTACACACCAGAAAACAAAAAAATCATTAAAAGGCTTACATGTCTAAGGTTTGCGGTGTACAATTGGAGATTTACCCAGTAAGCCAAGCTGGACTCCAGGTCAGCTCATCACAGAGCTACCATCGATAGCTGAGGGGTTAATCAGCTGAATATCTATTACGATATAACTTCCTGTATAGTATACTTTATAAACAATACAAAATGGTAAATGCCTTTCTTATGGGAACGTTCTAACCTGAGTTTATACTCTTCATTGTCAACTGAAATGGACTTCTATTCCCAATTGTTTAAAGGGTGAATTCCCGTGTAATTGAACAAGTTAACTGAAGAGAATCTGAAATAAATCGTAAATTTTATAGTGTAAGGTACAAATTGCATAGTTTGAGTTAGTTTGTGTATGTTACAGCGCACAAAAGGCAAATCGTGGGAACACCCATGGGCATTGTTTTTCTTACACTTTCTACGTCATTGAGTTCATTGCGGGTCATTGCACTGACTAGCTGACTTTATCATTCTGCAATTGCATATTATGTTTTGTATATGATGGTACTTTCTAAGGTTAACACGAGCATTATCGTTTTGCCAATTTAAATTGAAAAATTGGCCAAAATATTTTTGGAACGTCACTTAATAATATTTTTTTTTTTGCCGAGGGTAGTAAACTAACAGTTAATGCTTTCAAAAAGACGCCTGTCACCTCGGTCTACCGAGACCACGGCACTTGCAAAAGTACCGAAACGTCGGAAAATTGTTAAATAAAAAAGTAAACGAGTAAATATCCGTTCAAATTCAGTTTTTATTATGTGTATACAATGTTTAGAATATATGTAGTTTAAGTTTAAGTTTAAATACACATCCTCTACAGTTTGAGATCGATTTGACAATATTTCATGACAATATTTTTATGCAGTAGTCATCACGAATCCGACCCGCCTAGCGCGACGGACACCAGTTACGGACTAATTAGGTAGACATACACTCACGCCCGTCTGTGTCCCGGAGGGGGTAGGCAGAGACCAGGGTCTGCCACTTGCCGGGAACCTGACAGATCTCTTTCGCTTTGCCAACATTCAAAACGCTGCATGCACGTCGCTTTCGGGTATCTGCTTGGGGGAGCGGTGGTAGCCTAGTGGGTAGAACATTGGACTCGCAAGTGAGAGACCCAGGTGCGATTCCCAGTGCGGGCATGTATCTATGACTTTGTTTTCTAACTTATGTACATTTGTGAAGTTATAGTAGCAATACCACTCGCTAACAGTGAAGGACATCATCGTGAGGAAACCCGAGTGTCTGAGCTATTCTTGCTTTCTGCGCTTGAAATCGCCAATCCGCGATGGGAACGCGTGGTGATTAAGCCCATTCTCTCTCTCTGAGAGAAGGCCTGTGCCCTACAATGGGACGTATATAGGCTGCTTATGATGTCTGCTTAAGACGTCCCTTACCAGCCCTTCGTCCCACAATCGCCCGATATATTTCTTTCGTCAATCTTTCCTTGGTTCTCTTCACAGTAACGCAACAATAGTCCTCTTTCAGTCCACAACGTTCTTCCAATCACACTACTGAGAATCCTGTCACTCAAAGTATCACCACTTATACTTCGCAAAGGCGTCATATCCTCTACATTAATTATACATTCTTGATGAATGTTGATGACGCGAAAGAGATCTGTCAGTATCGTGACAAGTGGCAGACCCTGGTCTCTGTCTACCCCTCCGGGTTACAGGCGCGAGTTTAACGTGTTTTTTTTTTATGATTCTTCTGCCATACGGCCATAACCAAGTCTCGCTACCGTATTCTACATATTCTCTGTTTATTTCGAAATTTTCGGTCATTTATGCGAGGCCCAGCTATTTTTATTGATTTAAAGACTAATAATTCACTTTTATTTGTTGCAGGTAAGCGGAGTGTGGTCCGAATCTCGTGAAAGTACCTCGTGTGAGTAAATCCACAAAATGGCCGCCGATTGTTTTATTAGGGTTCCGTACCCGAAGGGTGCCAAACGGAACCCTATTGCTAAGACTTCATTGTCCGTCTGTCTGTCACCAGGATGTATCTAATGAACCGTGATAGCTAGGCAGTTGAAATTTTCACAAATAATGTATTTCTGTTGTAAGTTCTGTATATAGTATTTGCTATAATAAAAAATACTAAAAACAGAATAAAATAAATATTTAAGGGGGCTCCCATACAACAAACGTTGTCTAAAGACATCTTTCCCCATCTAGCGGCCATCTATGTAACCTTCACAGCGCCGATGCCATGTCGTTAAATGTCAATGTTAAACGCTTCTTGTTGGTTTCTATAGATGGCGCTGTTCTCAAATTCGATCTTTGTCTAATGTTGTATAGATGACGGTACGAAACCCTTCGTGCGCGAGTCCGACTCGCACTTGGCTGGTTTTTTTCAACGAACTGTCGCAAACAATGCCACGGTAGCTCACAACTAAATATGTATTGCAGAAATTCCATTCGTTTCTGGCTGTAGATGATTTTTTTTATGTAGTCTATATGCGTCCCACTGTAGGGCACAGGCCTTCTCTCAAAGAGAGAGAGAGTATGGGCTTAATTACCACGCGTGCCCACCGCAGATTTTAAGCGTTGAAGTATGTGAACATGTTCAACACTCAGGTTTCCTTACGATGTTTTCCTTCACAGTTAGCGTATTGCTAGTATAACTTCATGTACCACATGCCGGTGTTTGAACCTTCGACCTCCCGAATGTGAAGCCGGCGTTCTATTGTTCCGTTACCACCGCTTTTATGGATGAGTAAAATGGATTATTTTTTTACTATAATGCCCGACAAATAACAAAGGACTGACTTCTAAAGGACCTATTTCTTCGCTCTTTAGAATTCTTCGCACTTTGGTTTGGTCAAATCTTGCTCCGTCGTCTCGATCGTAAGGTCATCCCGATTGCTCGACTTTTTATTAAAGTTTTCTGGCGGGCATTGTAATAAGCTGTAAATTATAAAAAAAAATCTTTACTATGCGGTGGTAGAGTGATAGGTACATTGGTACCTACGTTTCTACAATAAGCGCTAGTGGCAATGCCATTCGCTAACCCCGAAGGAAAACATCGTGAAGAAACCTGAGTGTCTGAGGTGTTCACATACCTCAGCGCTTGAAATTGCCATTTCGCGGCGGGCACGCACAGTAATTAAGCCTATAATCTCTCTCTGAGAGAAGGCCTGTGCCCTGCAGTGGGACGTATATTGGCTACATAAAAAAATAAAGTAAGTGTTTTAAAACGAATTTTACATTAAAATTCGTCAATACTTCTGTTCTTGATTGTATCTACATTGGGCGGTCAGGGCATGGTGCATATTTCTCAATTGAAATTTAATCTGAAATAATGTGAAAAAATACGTATCACTTTTTGTTGTGAATTTGTAATGTTACTGATGACTCAAACAGAAGTCAAGCGTCGATTGATTTGCAGATCAGATCTTCACCAAATTAAAATGGGACCAATGGGACGTTATATTTATTCGATCGTATTCGAGCATGCTGTCTCGCTTGCACAATTTAACACTTTTAATTATGGTAATAAAATGGGTAAATTTTTGATAAATGTGGTCTGAGGGTTAAATTACGGACATTTTAAATATATTTTATTTTTCCGATACGGTTCGAAGACAGTATCTTTGGTTGTCAATAAACTACGTTATTACTATTATTACTCATTACAAGCAGAAAAAACTTTGGCCTTTGCATCTACGTAACGAGATGATTTATGCAGCGTCCGGTGGTCCCATCACTCACACTAGATGGGTGAAGGGACCACTAAGACGCTGCAGTGCCTGGGACGTTGTTTTTTAGATGGAGTAGGCTTGCCCAGCACCTATACCATCCTGACAACTTAGTCCGCCTAGCCCACAAGAAAGACAAGTCAATGCGGGCGGAGCCAACCAAGCCGCGGGTTTCCTCACGATGTTTTCCTTCACACTTATACGCTCTATTACAAGAGCATTAAATGGTTTTATCTATCTGTACTCGTTATTCTGTGCTTAAAATTTTTCAGTTTGTTAGGCTATCCCACGGGATGATGAAAAATTGGGCGAGGCAATAAAAATATATATGAGTTTTTTCGGTCATGGAAAAACAAGTAACAACTGCACAGGAATATTGCTGATAAATATTGTGTTCTGCTTTGTACCGTCAGCAATTTGGTCACTAAATTTTTATACGGACAAGAGTTATATTTATTTAAATGTAGCTGTATATACGCAACTTTTTTCGTGTGGAATTCTGTGTGTTAAAGTACATTGCTAGCCGCTGCCTTCGGGTCTAATTTGTAGCGGAGAATAAGGCAGCAACAAACGTAGAACATTTGAAAGAAAGAATATATAAGAATATATAGAATGAACTTGATTTTACACAGCACACAAAAAATAAAAAGTGTCCATTTATTACTTGTATAATTCCATTCTGTATGCCAAATTTAATCCAAATCCTTTCATCCCTTTGTGAAGTGTCAATATATAAATCCTGTAAATTAAGGACTTGAAAAGACTAACTTCGGAGTTTTTTTGTCCATTTTTTCTCCAAAATGATCCAGATTTTGAAACGGACACCTAGTTTAACTTGTAACGTTCATTAAGTCGCAGTTTCTGTGCTAATTTGAATAAAAAATTTTGATTTTGATTTTTTGATTTTGAACATAAACTAGTGGTAAGTGGTAAGGTAAGTATAGTGAAATGAAAAGGGTTTTGTTATCAGTGAAACGAAAACGTGTGTGGTTTGTTAAGGTAAAATAATATAGATCTGTTAATGCATACAAGAATAGAAGCAAAAGAAAAAAAATTGCTTTTGGATTTTGCTTGGGGACTTTATCTGCTTTACTGAACTAACAACTTCATCAACGTCATTTACGACGGATTTTCTACGAAGTTTTCCTTTCATAAGTTGGTCGCCTATTACTCGTTAACTTGTAAAGCCTACTTAGCCGTGATAGTTTTCCTTTTAAGTTCATTATATGTACTACTGCTCTAAAATTTTTCACGTTTCTACAATCAACCGTTTAGCCAGGAGAAGGGAGGGGGCGCCCTTCCAATTTGCTCTTAATATTTCGCACGGCCGGCACGACCATCTATACAACATAAGACACAAAGATCGAGAAAAAACGGCAAAAAAACTACGTTTTATGGGAGCCCCCCTTAAATATATATTTTATTTTATTTATAAGACGAGCCACTAGTCTACAAGCCTCCACCAATCCGGACTTGGCCCCCGTGGTGGAGTATGGCCTATACCTTCCTCAGGGAAGAGACCCGTGCCCCTCGGTGGCGACATAATGGGTTGATGATGATAGGGGTTCCTTATCGACTACGGAACCCTAAAAAAAAGAGAAAAAAAAAACAAAATAATAGAATATATTTTTCTGTCTATCCACAATTCTACACGTTATTGCACAAAAGAGAAGACAAGTTACAAAAGAGTTACGGCGTTCTGTGCAAATAGCAAATACTTAGGTATTGTAAAGGCTGACGTGCTATCGAAGGAAGTAAAAAAATATCGCCAACACTACTCTCAAGAGGCTCTATGGTGCCTTACCTACTTGCACGTGGTACGATCTAGTTCCTTTACTCTTAACACCCTACAATATTTTAGGGTTTCAATTTCCATTTCAAAAGACAAATTTTGAGGCAGTAAAAATACCCATTATAAAATTACTCTGTAACATTATATCTTATCGCATTAACGAAGAGCTTTTATGAAACAATGAATTTAACATGCATATTTTTCATCATCATCATCATCATCAGCCATTTGACGCCCACTGCAGGACATAGGCCTCCTTCGTGGTTTTCATAACCTTGAGAGGTTTTGCCATAATCGCCACGCTTGGCAGGCGGGTTGGCGTTCGCAGTATGCGGTTAGAATCTCAGGAAGATGCTGCTGCCCGTCTCCTGGTAATTGATTTCCTTAGTCGCCTTCTAAGACATCTAGGGAAGGAAATGGAGTGACGCTATTCTTAATCCAGCGCCACACGGAACTAAGCACATTCATCATCAACCCATTATGTCCCCACCGAGGGGCACGGGTCTCTTCCCTGAGGAAGGTGGCCTATGCCATACTCCACCACGGGGGCCAAGTTCGGATTGGTGGAGGCTTGTAGACTAGTGGCTCGTCTACTGTCAGAAGTTGTCAAGCCGCCCTAAGCCATCTATCGACGGGAGCCGGCACCAACAGCTTAACGTGCCTTGTGAAGCACGGAACCGCTCGGAAAAATGCCACTAGCGTTAGGCATAGACGGCGACCCATCCATGCACTGAACGGGCCCTGTGTTGCTTAACCTTCGTGATCGTTTAAGATCACTCAGGCAGCCGAGGCTACGAGCGGTACATACTAAGCACATACTAAAGTATAATTCGGTCTCATTCTGTTTTGAGAAATCTGAAGAGAAAATTGAAATGGCAGTGGGCGGACACAGCACGCAGAACAGACGGCCGATGGGGCCAAAAAGTTTTCGAATGGAGACCACATATCGGCAAGCGCAGCGTAGGACGACCAGTCACAAGATGGACAGAAGACCTCATCCAAGTGACAGGAAGATGCTAGATGCAAGCCGCTTCCAACCGGTCTTTTTGGAAATTCATAGAGGAGGCCTATGTTCAGCAGTAGACTTCTTGTGGCTGAATGATGATGATGATGGTGAAGAATTAAGCTAATAAGTATTTTCTCTGTGAAATTATCGATTCAGAAACCGGCAGGTAGGATCATAATGAGCGACTTTTAAATAGAACGAATCAGAATTATTACTATTCGAATTGTGCAATGTTCAGTGATAGCGTATTGGATAGACCGTTACTTTACATGCGTTAAGTGCTGGGTTGCGTTGCGTTCCTAGCGTTTACTTTTGTGAATTTGTAGTAGCATACTCCCCACTAAAAGTGATGTAACACACTGTGACAAAACCTCAGTGTCTGATTTACTTACACACGTCAGCGGTTGAAATCGCCAAACTATGGTGGACACGATGGTCATTAGGTCCATAATCTCTCTCTACTTTTTAAATAAACATTTGCTGGGTTGCGTACCTCCTTTCGCTTCAAGAGCAAGGCCCGAGCTCCTTGGAAGTGCGGCACTAACGAGCCGAGATAACACTGGGCCCGTGAGAAATGGCCCTTAATTTGGTAAATCCCCGCGGTGAGCGCTCGCCCGTTTTTTGCGCAGCTCGAAGCTCGCGAGCAGTTCCGGTTTAGGTGTGGTCTGTAGAATTATTAGGATCTGTTACTGGCTAGGGGCTCCTGAAGGTGGTATTAGAAGTGCGTCATGTGAAGAATCGTGTATTCTTTATTAAAATCTTAATAAAATAATAGACAGATTTAATCCGCGGATACACGTCTTGCTCGAACAGGTTAGACGATATCGTTGAGTCTATAGGAAAGACCTATATAATAAGATATGCCTTTTCCCTCAAATGACCGCATATCAGTATATCTATGAGAATATTATTCACGTCAGGAAAAATAGCAGTAATTTTAAAACTGTAGGTAGCCAATAGAATGTAACTACTAGAAATAAACAGAAACTTTCGTTCCTAAGATTTAGGCTGGCAAAGGCAAGTAAATACATCCTTTGTATACTCGTACGTTTCTACAATAAGATTCCTGAAGATGTCTATGGTACTACGTCTATGGTCCTGTTTTATTTATTGGTTTTGTCTGTTGTGTATTTAGTTTTCTTTCTGTTGTTGTGCATATTATGTTACTTATCTGCTTATTTTGTTTCTGTGATGTATCTTGTTGGTATAATTAATGTCTTTCTTCTTCTTCTTCTTCTTCTAATAAGCTTGCCAGAAGTACACTTCGAAAAATGTGTAAAGCGCACTGCCAAAAGGGCTACTATAACATTAAAGATTATTTAGACGACAAAGATGTCTGGAATTAAAGACAGTTCAATGCATAAGTTCTAAGTTTTAGAATATTACATAAACTCTGTTAATTAAGGAACATATTTGAAAAGACTAAGTTTGGAGTTTTTTTGGAGTGTGTTTTCTCCAAATGATCTAGATTTTGAAAAGGACACCTAGTTTTACTTGTATCGTTCAATAAGTCATAGTTTCTGTGTTACTTTAACTGATTTTTTTTTAATTTGAATTTGTACTTGACTTTCCGCCGACTCAACAGCTGCGCAGTGGCAGGTTGATGATAGGACTCTTGAAGCCGGAATTTAGGAGAAGTTTTAATGGCTCGAATAACCTGTTCTTTCTTCGTATTGTTTTTAGGGTCAAGTACCTGAAGGGTGCCAAACGGGACCCTATTACTAAGACTTCACTGTCCGTCTGTCTGTCTGTGAACCGTGATAGCTAGGCAGTTGAAATTTTCACACATGATGTATTTCTAGTGCCGCTATAGCAACAAATACTAAAAACAGAATAAAATATATATTTAAGGGGGCTCCCATACAACAAACGTAGTTTTTGCCGTTTTTTGCTCGATGTTAATAACGGCAACAGGTAGACTCACAGGTAGACATATTTACAGAATATTAAGTTCTATATTCGCTTCAAAAATAAATAATTAAGCTAAAATATTATAAGTATTAAAGGGGGGCTCCCATACAGCAAACGTGATTTTTTGCGGTTTTTTCTCTATTTTTGTGTCTAATGTTGTATAGATAATGGTACGGGACCCTTCGTGCACGACTCCGACTCGCACTTCGCCGGTTTTTAAATAATATTTTCGTTTATTTTATTTATTTATTATTATTTTTATTTTATTTGCTGGCTTGCTGCATGCGAGCTTTGAGAATAATATAAAAAATAAAGTCGAATAAATAATTCGTCTACGTATTATAAATCACGCTGTGAGCACAGTTTTTAGAAATTCTCTTGATTTGTAATCTTTGATGTTAACTTAATAATGTACCCGCTAATATCTGTTTTGTCTGCCTAATAAATAATACAACACAAAATTCCTCATTGCGTCGTGATCGATTGTAAGAATACAACAAACGTCCTTGCACCCAAGCACGAGGCAGTTTCTTGCATTTTACGTAGTAAAAAACTGAAATAAAATAATATCCAACAACCCGACAGCTGAGCGAGCATTAACCAATCTAGGCAACAAGTTACATTGTTGAATTTGGGTTCCGCCTGCTTAGTAGTTAATGCTCAGCAGTCGGGTTGTTGGATATATTTTTTATTTTTAATTAATTTTTTTGACTATTCAGTGATTTTTTTTAGTTTTGTTGGATTAATGCTGTTTCAATATAGCGCATGACACTTGCACAAACACGACAAAGCGATTGAGATATTATTTGTCACAATCTGTCCATCCTTTAAGGAGTTATAAGGGAACATGGAATCGGACATACTCACATACATATGATACGAGCCAAACATAATATTGCTTTGCGTAGATCCACGTATCTAAATATCACGTTTAAGTTTCAGCGGACCGTTCTGAAACTCATAATAAAGACCAGAGTTTGTATTAGTATTTATTTAGCACGTCTATGGTTGAAGTAGAAAGAAAATCAAGCCAGACCAAGCCAAGAGTTTGACCTTGCTAGTTTAGTGACCCAAAGCCCTGAGAAACTCGTTACTGGCGAACAATGGTCGGATTCTCTCACGGTGTTGCGGCGGCGCTGAGCACCTCTGTGCCAAGTACAGACTGCAAAAAGTAAAAATTTCATGAAAATTTAAATTTCACGCCAAACGAACTTTACATTACATAAACTCACTCCAGTATCCCGGAGAGGTAGACAGAGATCAGGGTTTTCCACTTGCCATAATCCTGACACACTTTTCGCTTGAACGCCAAAAAAATAAGTTAATTTATGTCACAAAATATGACCTTAGTTACACGGGTAATAGTTACCCTGCTCCCTAAAAAGGTAATGTAGGATATATGATAAGCAGGTTTTCAGCGATTTCAGACACAAACTTGTTAATGATATAGCGCAATAATAGAAGACTGTTTCTTCAGTATCTATAAATAATTTGTACCCAATAAGTCAGACCAACATTCGATGGTCGAACGACGTAGTCAGGTCGGCAGAGGTGGATGAGAATGGCGAGAGACCGCGAAAGATGGCGTGATGGGGAAAAGGTCTATACCCAGCAGTGGGCAGAGGTGGGCTGATGATGATGGTGAAGAAAAATTTTTAAATTCTCAGTTCTATTTGGTTTCGTAGAATGTTGAAACTTCACGCGGTCTTTTTGTGTGGTTTAATAAATAATCGAGATCGTACAAACGGTTTTATGGAATTACTTTCTTTCATTACCATGTTGTATACTTTGAAGCAGTAGTAGGAATACCTCGTGAGGAAATCTGTGTGTAAGTTTTTAAAGGTATGTTAACATAATTTCTCAAAAAATGCAATGTAAAAGTAAGGCAAAACATAGTCTGAAAACATATCTTGTTATTTTGCCAATCAGCATTCAGTGTATAAAGGAACATGTTGAATAATATGTTTTATCAATAATATGTAATTATCTTGTTATTGTAATACACTAAAACATATTTATTGAACACGGAAATTACATACAAATAAACAAATATATTCAGTGATATTCCAAAAATGCGATATTTTCAAACAGCAGAATTGTTCTAACACTTTTAAATTATTTGCACATTTTTTTACATATCATAAAATTATTATTCTATGTGTTTTTACGGAAACTCTTAACTGTACATTTTAGTGGTAATCCTGTAATACAATAATAATTGGCGGCTTTATTACTAAAAATCATTACGTCAACTATACCCACCTACTTGGCAATTTGTCAAAAGCCCCGACGGTGTACAGCACCGATGATGATTTTCTCGCTTCAGAGTGTACCTACCTACTTACAATTACGTTGAAATCATAATTCTAGAGAAAACGTTATTATAACTGACTATAATATTACGTTTCTCCTATTTTTGGTGATAATTACCTATTATTAGAAAACGCTGCTTATTTCAATGGCTTAATGACTTGCATATTTTGATTAACACTCTATAGCCACTGTAATCCACAAGTTTTCTCTCATAGAGAAGAGACAAATTATGATGACAGAAAGACAAGGCTTTAGTGACTTACAGTGGGATGGATGAAAATAGCACTCACTAATTATGAAGGCAGAGAACCAAATTCACCGACATAGCCCACCGAATTATCACGCTGAAGGGGTAGTGGGCCGGCCATATCACCCGAAGAACTGATAACAGATGGGGTAGAGGAGTTCTTGCGTGGAGACCGCGGATCGGTAAACGTAGTGTAGAACGTCCTCAGATCTCCGCAGGGCGGCTGGCAAGAGCTGGATGAGAGTAGTCGAAGACCGTGCTCAGTGGCGTGCAATAGGAGAGGCTTATGGCCAGCAGTGGACAAGCGTAGGCCGATGATGATGATGATTAATTGTTAAGCAAAACAACGTGAGAAAACCCGCGGCGCAGTTGGCTTCATGTGAGGAAGCATGGTTTTCCTCAACGGACTTCCTTTCTTTACAAAAAGAATCATTTAATGGCCTAGAGAAAAAGTTGTTGTAAACAACCAATTTTCGTGACTTAAAAAATGCGCTTTATAAATTAACTCTGTATTCAAATTATTCATATTAATTTACTCACTTTAAGAGCCCGTCGTGGAGACTTTTGTACGCACTTCTAAACGAGTTTTGTGACATTTTTACAGAAGTTCTGCGGCCGCGCGCGTGATTCGCGCTAGAACCGCGTTTTTAGGTCATAATGGGCAATAGCTCTAAGTATCAATATTATTATAAAATTATAAGAAAATCAAATTATCTTATAATTTTTTAAGTACTAAAGTTTATTTTACTTGAATTATATTGCTTCATATAATACATCTTAATATGAAATAACATTAGTAACAAAATTAATCGTAATATTTACAATAAATATTATTTATATAATAAAAGATTGTCTCTATAAATTATATTGCATTGCAAAGCAAAATTAAATACATTTTCTCCTTCTTCGATCAATGTCAATCTGTCAACCCTGTTTGTTGCCTTACAACAGCAAAAGACATTTTCACGGATTTATTTAACCTATCACAGCAGCTTACTTGTGCGAAGGAAACAACAAGCTCCAGAACGAATAAAAATTTAAAATTAGTTAAAGTGTAATTTCTGGTAATCAGTGTGTCTAATCATAACTACTATCAAGTGAAATTTAAATAAAATCTATAGTTCAGTGCAAAACTTATACACAATAGTGCCTAATCTGTTTTAAAGTGCAGTATAAAACAAACGAAAAAGTGATCATTACAGTGCTTAAAGAGTGAATAATCTATTAAACTTATGCGTTTCAAAGTGGTAAAATTCTTCTAAAAGTAAATTCTAATAAAAATTTTTAGTATTTGCTGAATTAATGAAAACATAACCTCACTTTTAAAAAAAAAATAAAACATATCTACCGCTTGTAAAAATAAATAATAGCGCCATCTAGAAACACAACAAAGAACTTTTAGAATAACTTGTCAATTCTCATTCGTAACTAAATAGATCGTGCTAAAATTGGTAAACCGAATCTATATAAACTTCTTACAAGCAACCCATAGGTGGCAGTTACAAATTTAAATCTGATTTATAACCACAAAAAATGGAAGCTATTCAAGACCTAATTAGAGAAATGAAAGTAGACCTAGAAATAAGATTGAACTCGATGGAATCAAAACTTCCGCAACTTGAAGAACGAATAACCAATAAAATCAACTCAAATACAAATAAGCAATTTGATGGATTAAATAAAAAAATGTACCAGTTAGAATGTCAGGTACAAAACCAAGAAAAAAGACTTCAAGAATTAGAGAAAAAAAGCAAACAAAAAAACATTATCTTTTTTGGAATCGAAGAAGAAGAGAAATCATACACGCAGCTGGAAAAAAATATATATGAATTAATTAATGAAAAACTTAAGGTACAATTACACGAATCGGAAATAGAGAGTGTCAGGAGGATCGGCAAGAAAGAGGAAAAACCCCGTCCTGTTGCCGTAGGGTTGACAACATTGGGCAAAAAAATTAAAATATTAAAAAGCAAGAAAATATTAAAAAGCTACAACATTCATATTTCAGAAGAATACCCTAGACACGTTCTTCAGAAAAGATCGGAACTTAAATCACAGTTGAAAATTGAATTGGAAAAGGGCAATATTGCCTACATAAAGTACGATCAACTAATTGTGAAAGAAAAACCAGTAAATACTGGCAACAAAAGACCCCTGTCGCTTTCACCCACCCAAAAAGAATTCCCAGTACAAAGTAAATTATGTGCTCAAAATAACAAAAAGTATAAACAGGGTAACTGTCAGAACACAATTACCAACTACATAAAGTCGAAGGAATTTGCAACAGAACGCACTGAGGAGCAATCTGGAAAACAATGAGATAAGGGCGCCTCCTTCAATCAACAAGAAAAAATATTAAATAAAAAAGTATTAAATCAACAAATCATCTCCCCCAATACGGCTGGTCCCCGCGGGGGTAGTAGACCACAACCCTCCATCGATAGAACTAACAAGGAAAAACCATTTGAGCATGCTCTACCCGATAAGAAAGGTGGCAAATTATACATAGGTACACTTAATGTAAGATCTCTAGTTACCTCTTCTAGACACATCCAGTTAGATCATGCCATACAAAAGTTCAATTGGCACATAATTGGCCTATCGGAAATAAAATTAAGAGGTCAAGAAATTATGGAAAAGGAAGACTACATATTTATGTACTGTGGACGAACTCATAACAGAAATGGCGTGGGATTCTTAGTGAAGAAAGAGCTAAAGGAAAATATAATAGACTTCATACCTATATCCGATAGAGTTGCACGACTGGTGATCGAGCTACAGAACAGAACCTTCAACATTATACAAGTATACGCACCTACAGAAAAAGCACCAAAAGAAGATATAGAGACATTTTATCATGACTTAAGAAATGCTCTAAAAGACACGAATAGAGAAACAATCGTAATGGGCGATTTTAACGCGCAAATCGGCATACCATCCGCAGAGGACAAATATGTCATGGGTTCTTGGGGTTACGGCAAAAGAAGTCCCAGAGGTAAGACTCTAATAGAATTTTGCTTTGAACAACGGCTCTACGTTGCTAACACCCATTTTAAAAAGAACGCTAAGGGTCGGTGGACCTGGCTACATTCCGATGGAAACACGCGTAACGAAATTGATTATATCCTTACAAGAAATAAAAAAATCATACAAAATATTAACATAATCTCAACACTTCACCCTACCGACCACCGATTAGTCCGAGCGACTCTATCATTGAACGTTAAGCGAACTACATCACGGAAAAAATTTGGTAAGAAAACTGCCACTAACTTATCCCCGATCGAAAAAGACTCTTTAAAAAATATATTCTCTCTGGAATCAGAAAATATGGACATTACAGATGTAGAGACATCGTATAATGATCTTATATCTAAAATCAAGAAAAGTTCTAGCATGCTACCGAAACGAACCAAAGTAACTACAGAACATATACAAGACAGCATCAAGGCTCTTATAATAGAAAGGGAGGTCCTAAAAGAGAAAAAACACAAAACGCCTGCAGAAAAGAAAAGACTCACAAATTTATATAAAAAAATTAAAAAGAAAATAGAACAAGATTCAAAAGAACGCAGATGTAAAATTATAGAAGAAGAACTAGAAAAAAGAGCGTCCGTCAAGAGGGCTTTCAAAAAGTTAAATACAAGTAAAACGTGGATTCCAGCATTAAAAAAAAAAATCAGTCACTGGTCTCTAATAGGAATGAAATACTCAAAATTGCTTCAGAATTTTACGCCAGGTTATATGACAGCTCAAACGCCTCTATTCGCACCCGAGAGTCACTCATAGAAAACCAGGAACCCGTGCCACCCTTTTTACAAAGCGAAATACGATACGCTATTGAGCGCTTAAAGGCGGCGAAGAGTCCCGGAGAAGATCTAATTTCAAATGATATCTTAAAAGCCATCGCACAACCCGTCACCCCTATATTAACTGAGATCTATAATCAAATTCTATCAAAAGAAACAATACCTGTGGATTGGGAAAGGGCAACCATAACTCTGGTATATAAAAAAGGAGATCCAGCGGATATGAGTAACTATCGACCAATTAGCTTGCTTCAAACTCTCTATAAGGTATTTACCAGTTTGATTTTGAAAAGAAATATGAAAGCATTGGAAGAAAATCAACCGAAGGAACAAGCTGGTTTTAGAGCCGGTTTTTCTACTACCGACCATATATTCACGCTCACACAAATAATAGAAAAATATACAGAGTATGGTATGGGGCTCTACATTGCTTTTGTAGATTATACGAAAGCGTTTGACTCTATTTCACACGAGACTCTATGGCTTTCTCTTGCGGAACAAGGAATACAGGGCAAATACATAAAGTTACTGAAAGAGATTTACAGCAGAAGCAAGTCGCTTGTAAAATTGGAGAAAAAAGGAGAGCCCTTCCACATCAAGAAAGGAGTTCGACAAGGCGACCCTATCTCGCCAAATCTTTTTAACGTTGTGTTGGAGCACATTTTCAAACAGTTAGATTGGCAAGGTATAGGTATTAAGATCAATGGCGAATATCTGAACCATTTACGGTTTGCAGATGACATAGTGTTAATTAGTGAAAAGAGCACTGAGCTCGCATACATGTTAAACACGCTTGATCAAGAAAGCCGTAAATGTGGCCTTCATATGAATGCTGATAAAACCTGCCTTATAACTAATAGAGAAAAAGTGCCAATTAAAATTCAATCCCAGGATATTGAATACGTAGAAAAATATGTATATTTAGGACAGAGTATATGTTTCTCTAAGCTTTCAACAGAGGAAGTCGACCGAAGAATTAAAAATGCATGGAAAAAATATTGGTCTTTAAAAGAAGTCTTCAAGTCAAAAATTCCAATACGCATTAAAAAGAAAGCCATGGACACTATAGTACTCCCTACATTACTTTACGGGTGCCAAACGTGGGCATTAACAAGAGAAATTATAAACAAACTGCAAGTCTTTCAGCGGGCCGTAGAACGAAGCATGCTGGGATTAAAACTCAAAGATAGGAAACGCAATATATACATAAGAAAAGTTACTAATGTTATCGATGCCGCTGAGTTGGCGTGTAAGCTAAAATGGAGATGGGCGGGCCACGTCGCTAGAGCAATGGATGGACGGTGGAGCGAGAGGGTTCTCTATTGGTATCCTCGCGATCGCACCCGCCCCGTGGGAAGACCAAGACGCCGCTGGTGTGACGAAATCGTAGCCCTAGCCGGCTGCACCTGGACCAGGCTCGCACAGGACCGAGTAGCATGGCATGAGATGGAGGAGGCCTTCACCCGCAAATGGGTTACCAAACAATAATAGAATTATTGTGAATTAAAATTTTATTAATTTATTGAATGTGAACAGAGTGAACATAATTGAGTTAAATTTTAAAATGTCGCATGAAATAGGAATAGTTTAATTAATCTGTAATTTTAAGTTATTTTTCCATGATCAAAAATTAATAATAATTAAAACCCCAAAATTGCAATGTACTTCAATTAGATTCATTGTTGAATATTTTATTAACAGAAAGATTTTAATTCTTTTTATGTACTGAATGCAATATAATATATATAAGACAAGATAATAATTAAGTATATTAATGATCAGCAAATATTTCAATATAAAATAAAATTAAATATATCGATGCATGGAATGAAAATGATATGATTGTTTTAGAAATTTCAATTTATTTATCTGTTATTGTATTTGTGATGTTGCCATGTAATATAATTTCAAAGTAATTAATTTTATCAATTCCATGTGCCATGAGTTTGTGAAACGGTAATGTTAATCTAACTTTCTTTTTCTGTTTGGTTAATAAAGGCTATTTTTATTTTTTATTTTATTTTTATTTATCACAGCAATAAAGACAACACTTAAACTCGGCCAAAACCCTTCACTGCTCGTGTCCCAACACTTTCGAGCAGTGTAGAAATTCGTACAAGAAATATTGATATTAACATTTAATTTTACACCTGCTTTACAAAACTGACAACTTCTTAATTAAAAAAAATTTCATCCCTATTTAGATGTAGAAGAGTAACTCTGTCTAAAAATAAATTTTATTCCGTTTCATCGGCATGCCTTATTATGTAATAATATGTGCTAAATTTCAGCTTTCTAGAACTAAGCGTCTCTGTACTAAGCCACTCACAGACAGACAGATCCACGGACGGACAAGGCGAAACAAACTACGAACCCTTGAAATGCAGGTCTATCCACAGAGCCCGTCAAATTTATCAAAATAGCAGCAGAGAGATATGAAATCCGCCTCAAAACTTTACTGTCGCAGACAATAAAATTCCTCAAACAAAAGCAGTTCGAAAAGTCAAAGCTGATTTAGTTCCAAGCTATTCTTGTCTTGGAAACATCTTGACCTGCTATGTCGAAGACAATGGTTTAACCCTTAATAAGGCAAGGGGAAATTATTTCCCACCACGACGTTTTTTTTTTAAAGTAAAATATTGTCTACAAATCATTTGCAGTGAACGAATGAACCACTTACCACAGATTATTAGGACTTTTTTTTCTTTTCTTGGCAAAACTTTTTGCTTATTGGCAACCTTTGACTTATTTTTTTTATGTCAAAGAGTCGGTGGGAGAATTTTGAGTAAACAAAGCGGTGATTTTTCTGACAGTCCGAAGAAAAAACGAGTTTTTGTTCTACAAAAAATCCTGTAAGAACAATTTGATTGCTCTGGTAAAAGGTCTATTCTGATGGTGTTTTATGTGTGTTTTCAAAGGCAATGTAATAAACCATAAACTCAAAAATTGCAAATTTATAGGTGGGAAATTATTTCCCCTTGCCCGATAAGTTCATGATTTTTTTATTGCTAACTAGCTACTGCACCCGACTTCGTTTGCATTTATTTGGTGTTATGTTTTTGCCAATAGTTGTCAGACACAATTTTTTTGTTGGTGGCAAGCACTTGCATTTATTATTCATCTCACCTGTTTATTTCTTCTATTTATTCGTTCTAATGTTTCACATTTTTATCTCTGTCGCACGCTTTTTTATTTACCTTCATTTTTTCCTAGTTTTATAAGCGTAATAAAACATTTTTATTATTCTAAATTGTTTTAATCTTCTAGTTTACACAAATTTTAATAATTTTACAAGAAATGTAAACCAAACCACGGGCTAGTGCTTGTATATGGAAATACTAAAACTGAGGCTAAAAGTACAAAACCTAATCAGGCAAAGGGATATTATTTCCCACCCAAAAACCTAATGCGTAAACCTAATCGGGCAAAGGGATATTATTTCCCACCCAAAAAAAAGCTACTCCCCCCATGAAAACCCCCCCTTTTTTATATTTTTTCATATTCTAGAGTATCAACTTACCCTAAATCAATTTCAACTTTTTCTCTAACTAGCCTACTGGCTCGCGCCTTATTAAGGGTTAACACCAAGGTTTTGTTACACTGGATGCCGCTTTGAACTAATTCGATAGAGACTTCGTTGAATTAATTGTGATATTAAAGCAGTTTTTACTGGAATCTGACGGTCTGAGATGGTTTAAAAAATACTGAAGGAAGTACTATTTATAACTGAATATGTCCGAGATTTGTGTGGGATTGTAACTTAAAAAAATAAACAGTTGCGATTAGCTCTCATGGACTCAATTCACTTACGTTACGGAAACACGTAAATGATTCCAGCGAATGTGGACTCAAGGGCCGTTAAGAGACGTCGCAGGCGGATATACTTTGACCAAATAGAGGATATATTAGGAAAGGGCAAGACAAAAACCACCCGAAACCGGCGTGCGTGCATGCAACGACTAATGGATGTTGACGAAGCGAAAGTGGTCTGTCAGAATCGTGGCAAGTGGCTAACCCTGGTCTCTGCCTACCCCTTCCGGATACAGGCGTTAGTTTATGTAATTTAATGAAAATGAAGAAGAATTAAAAAACTTTATTGAGAAAAGGGTTAAAAAAAAGTGGTTACTGACGCCCAAACTAGGATTCCCTGTGCTATGGGTAGCCAGGTTTCTTCCAAAATACATAATAATATGTGTTTTACAATGGTTTGTAATAGTTAAACGTTCTTTTACCGTAACATAGATATATAGATAGATAGAATATTCTTTATTGTATGTACACCAGGAATTACATATGAGAATGTAACGACTACAGGAAACAGCACAAATAGCAATACCAGCGTGAATGATGATCAACTGCTACGGCTTTGCGCATTCTCTCTCTCTCTCTCTCTCTCTTTCTAAAATCCTACCTAATAATGACACTAAATAGTATTGAAAATTACTTTAGCTAAACAACCCTAATCTTGCAGTAACTTTCTAACACCCTTCCGAGAGAGCGCCCTCAAAGAACAACGATGATAATCTCATTATGAAGTAATTTATTCACTCGGCAAAGCGTACTGACCGAGAAACGAACCTGTGACCTTGCACACGCAAGTCCTAAAGGTGCTTGTACAAAAATCATTTATTCCTTTGCATTATTACTCCATTTGTCCATTGTCACTCCATTGCCTTCCGTGGATGTCGTAGAAGGCGACTAAGGAAATCGATTACCAGGAGACGGGCAGCAGCGTCTTCCTGAGATTCCAACCGCATACTGCGATCGCCGACCCGCCTGCCGAGCGTAGCGATTATGGCAAAACCCCACATGATTATGAAAATCATGAGGGAGGCCTATGTCCTGCAGTGGGCGTCAAATGGCTGATGATGATGACTTGTTAGTAATTTAGTATTTACATACTCCAGAGGCGACGAAATATCACCAACCGGCAAACGCACATGCACCAGCTCGCTGGACCGACGAACTGAGGCAGATTGCTGGCAGCGGCTGGATGACCCTCATCAGGACCCTCATCAGCTGGATGGCCGACGACAGAAAGAAGTGGCGTGACTTGAAGGAGGCCTATGTGCAGCTGTGGACGAAGACAGCAACCTTTACTTTTTTTTGTTGCAGTCTCTTAACTGATAAGAGTACACGTATGTAGAGGTTGTTGCGCTGTCAACTGTACCCGCAGGTTTTCTCACAGTACTTTGACGCACCCTGTGAATGGACCGACATTGCTTAATCCAAATATTCGACTAGAGGCAGATGTTATCAAGAAAACATTAAGATAATTGCATTGGGATATATTGTTACTTGTACAAAGGGGTAGGGTATACGTAACTTTACCGTCTTCTCTGAAGAATACTGCTCTTGTGAGTGTCTCTGAGTGACTAAATGTCGTGTGACGAGTGATTCAGGTCTAATTTGGTAACAGCATTACTCTGATCAGATTCAATTTATGTCACGTGTTCAGACTAGCACGCAACTAGTTCGGTGTTGAATAAGGTCCAATTTGAATTAAATGCATGCCATTGCAGGGCACGGGCCTTCTCTCAGAGAAAGAGAGAGAGAGAGCATACGTGCCCACCATGAATTGGCGATTTCTTTCTCTAAAGTATAAGAACACTATTGCCTGATACTGTTCTGAGATGGAAATCATCAAATGATTTACATATTTACTCAAAACTTCCTAAAAACAGACAATTACTTGAGGTTTGCGCTCATCTGCACAGAGATCCAGTCGAATGCTGTGTATTTTGTTTACCTTAACTTTATAATGACAACTAGCTGACCTGGCAAACGTTGTTTTGCCATATTAATTAGCCTACGACCTTTTCTCAGACCTGCCAAATATTTAATACACAAAAAAACTCGTAAAAATCGGTGAAGCCGTTTCGGAAGAGTTCGACAGCAAACACTGTGACACGAGATTTTTATATATTAGTATATTGTGACATTTTATTTCACATGCTTTTCATTACAATATGAATTAAGTTTGTACGCCCAAAGCCGAAACATAGCGCGAATTTATATTTTATAACATAAATGTACAATTTATCTGTGCTTACAAATAAATATATTGATTGATTGGTTGTAACAATATCTATAGATGGGACCTGTGAGATACCTATATTTACAAGACCAGTTTACCAAATCTGGCGGTGGTAGCCTAGTGGGTAGTATTTGTGAAGTTATTTATTTATTTATTTATTTTTTATTTATTTAATTAGGACCACCAACAAGATACACACCAATACATTCACAACAGACAACAAAACCAAAAATAAGCCAAGTGTTATCTCACTTACAGGCAGCCACAACATGCGCCGTCAGTATTATGTTACATGAGGAACTAAACTAAAGATTAAATCTAGATAACACCGGTTTGTGCCTCTGAGCTTCAACAATGAATGCTACATATCAAGTTTAACATTATACATTCAGAAATGGGTCCAACCTCAGAGCGACGACAGGATACTTCTTTTAAACTTTGCACAGGAGTCAGAGAATATGTCGATGTTGAGAGACTTGGCTAAGGCGTTGTGTTGCGATTTATAGTAGCAATACCACTCGCTAACGGTGAAGGAAAACATAGTGAGGAAACCTGAGTGTCTGAGCTATTTACATACCTCAGCGCTTGAGCACGCGTAGTGATTAAGCCCATACTCTCTCTCTGAGAGAAGGCCCGTGCCCTACAGTGGGACGTATGCAGGCTGCTTATGTTACCAAATCAAACGTAAACTGATATTTAAACGATTCACACACAATTCACGAACCAAAGCGGCTGAACGACGTAAGAGGTCTTTACAATAAACAAAGCAATAAGCAACCTCGCCAATTACACTCGAAGCGATCCCAACTGCCGTTAGCCGTGGACTTGTGAAGAGAGCCCGCAACATAACCATTACGCTGAGCTACTTAAACCGTGCAAAGTTAGACAGTTAACCCGAACTTGACTGCTTGAACTGGTAACTGTCAGTCGGATACAAGTTACGAATTGTAATTGTGACATTTCAATAAGGTCGCGTTGGTAGCGCCGCGGTAGAACGCCGGCCTCTCGTTCGGGAGTCCCGGCATGTACCTCGGCATGATTTTGTTTTTAGGGTTCCGTACCCAAAGGGTAAGGGATCATATTACTAAGACTCCGCTGTCCGTCCGTCCGTCCGTCCGTCTGTCACCAGGCTGTATGATTCAATCCAGTTTCTTTAACACCATCGTGGAAATGTTCTCCTATTGAATTTGCCAAAATTCTATTACGCCATTGTTATTCCTATTTGGTATCCTAGCTATGTTCCAATAGAGATCGTGGTTGGAACATAGCTACAGCATGGGAACCAGTGCTTAAGTGCATGAGACCCCCTTGCTAGAAGTGTAACTGTAGATTTAATTTTAATTTCAATAACTAATAATCAATAGTTTTGAGTTTATATAAAATAATAATTGTTTTTCGGATTGAATTTAAACTTCAATAACTAATAACCAGTATTTTTGAGTTATATAAAATCATTGTAGTGTCGATTTCAATTTAAAAATTTGCCAAAATATTTTTGGAATGCAACTTAACAATTTTTGCCGAGGGTAGTAAACTAACAGTTAATACTTTCAAAAAGACGCCTGTCACCTCAGTCTACCGAGACCACGGCACTTGCAAAAGTACCGAAACGTCGGAAAATTGTGAAATGGAAAAGTAAACGAGTAAATATCCGTTAAAAATCAGTTTTATTATGTCTAGTGCTCGAGTTAATCTCAGAAAATACTATTTACCTCTTGTTGACAGCGTACTGCCGTTTATACTACGAGTATGTGAGCCAGAAGAATATAGTTTTATTATCATTATTATTAATACGTTTATTGCACATAAGTAAAAAATACAATGGCAATGTGGCGGACTAAATGCTATAAGCATTTTCTACCAGTCGACCACTCTTATCTCTGAAATATTATCTGTATCAAGGATATACACAAGCGGGTGTTAAGAGCTCAAGAAAGGAAACAAATGAAAGCAAATGGTTAAAAAAATAGACTAAAAAATGTCTCTCTCATATGGAAAGAAGATTACGGGGTATTTCACTAAGCTCCGTCGACACACTTTCACATTTGTCCCGATATGCACAGAAGTGTTGCTCGGGTGTCACAATTCTGTCCTCTCATACATTAGAGATAAAATCTTTATTGGTAAACATAATAAAGGTGTTTTCACTCTTAAAGGCGTTTTATAAGTCTAGAAGTTTGACATTTTTCTAATGTAAAACGCGAATAAAATAAGCCTCTAAATGGCTAAAGATAAGACTAAAACTGTAATGAGAGTATACTTACTAAGCAAAAATGTTTTATAAACGGGCCACCAGCTTATCTAATAAATAAACTTGGAATTGTTCTTATCGCGAAATAACGCTTTTGGCCTTTGAATTCACTTTTGTTTTAAGTCTCTATTAAAAATTATTAAGTTAGTCACAAAAATTCTATTATCCGTGAATAGAGCGGTGGAAGGCTAGCGAGAGACCCAGGTTCGATTTCGCGGGCATGTACCTATGACTTGGTTTTCTAAGTTAAGTACATTTTTGAAGTTATAGTGGCAATACCACTCGCTAACCTTGAAGGAAAACATCGTGAGGACACCTGAGTGTCTGAGCTATTCACATACCTCAGCGCTGGAAATCGCCCATCCGTGGTGGGCACGCGTGGTGATTTACCCCATACTCTCTCCCTGAGAGAAGGCCTGTGCCCTACAGTGGGACGTGTATAGGCTGCTTATGTTTATGCAGCCGTGAAATCTCAAAATAATTTCTTATACTTAGGCCATTTATTTCTCGCTAACAATCTTTAGAGTAAAACGCTGTTATGCAACCTACTAATGAATAAATAAATAAATAAAACACAAAAGTAAACATTTTTGACATTTTTCTGTATTCAATTGAATTAATATTATTTTTTATAGGTATTACTGTAATTATTATCTCTCTATTTGACATGGTAATGAATACAAGCAGCCTATATACGTCCCACTGTAGGGCACAGGTCTTCTCTCAGAGAGAGAGTATGGGCTTAATCACCACGCGTGCCCACCGCGGATTGGCGATTTCAAGCGCTGAGGTATGTGAATAGCTCAGACACCCAGGTTTCCTCACGATGTTTTCCTTCACCGTTAGCGAGTGGTATTGCTACTATAATTTCACAAATGTACATAACTTCGAAAGAAAAGTCATAGGTACATGCCCGCACTGGGAATCGAACTTGGGTCCTCCGCTTCCGAGTCCAATGTTCTACCCACTAGGCTACCACAGCTTCTTTCTTTCTTTCTTCTATGTAATGAATATTACCAATAGATTATGTCTATGTCCAAAAAGTATTCTATAAACTTTTCAAGAAACATTGCACAACGGTCTATCTACGTCCCGCTACGCGCTTAAAAACAATCGAGCCGGGAGCGCACTTTAGAATATTATTTTTCTTTTTGTCCCCGATCAGGGCCGGATAGATGGATACGTAAATTGCTACGTTGAAAAATGGAAATAGACTTTTAAGAAATTACTCGAGATTGCGAGTGAAGGGACAAAGCTGGCTGACGGAAGGGTTGTTTGCTTTATTTTATCTTAGCCTATCTTAGTGTTTTACTCCGTAGACGGGGTTACTGCCTTTGCCCCGAAGCTTCACTTGAAATTAAGATGTCTTGCCTTGAGTAACCTCAAGGCCACGGTATAGGCAAGACTAATAGTGCTTCTCTCAGAGAAAGTATTGAATTACTACGCAAACTGTGTTTAGACGAAAAGATTAATGTGGTGACATTAAGAACATAATGCAATAATGCACGTATTTCTTTTCTTAGTGATTATTTTTAACCTGTTAGATTATTGAAAAGAACAATTAAAAACCATTGTTATGGTAGCTCGATCGGGTCCTTTACAATTCTACAGATTAATTTGTTAATAACTGTTTTAGTTAATTGATACACTTTTATATAAATGTTTATTATTATTATTATTACGTATATGTACGTCTATTAATATTCGTATTTACACCGACTACCCGTGTCTATTTCTCCTTCGGCAAACTCTCCGATATGAGGTTGCCTGGAAGAAATTGCTATTAACAATAAGGCCGCCAATTGTATCTTTTCTTTTGTCATTGCTGTTTCTGTAACATTTTTTCCGGTGTACAATAAAGAATAGTCTTATCTTATCTAATCTTTTTTTATGCTGTATGAAGGACGTACGTCTGAAATAATTGAATTGAATTGAAAAGGCGATAATGGAGAACTTGCACAATGAATATTTTAATCTCACTGGAGAGGCCATGCTAAAAGATAAAAAAAATCGAGGTTAATTTATTTCTCTACTAACACTTTTCAAGGTAGATAGATAACTCTTTAACCCGTTAGATTACATGGAAAAGAACAATTAAAAGCCATAGTCATGGTGGTCCGAACAGGCCATTTAGAATTCTACAGATTAATACAATATCTAACTCACGTGGTACGAAAACCTGCCATACAAATCAACCTCGAACTATGTATGACATCACAAGCCTTACCGCCTCATAATGTATGAAGCGTTGGTCAATAATTGAGTTGTCTCTTAAAATAATGCTATTATGAGTGTACACCCTTATTAACAATAATAAATATTGAATTTCGGGCAAAACGTTTCGAATTCAATGGATAAATTAAATCCAATAAGTTTTTTATTCCGTGTGGGGTCGGATTAAGAATAGCGTCACTCCATTTCCTTCCGTGGATGTCGTAGAAGGCGACTAAGGAAATCAATTACCAGGAGACGGGCAGCAGCGTCTTCCTGAGATTCCAACCGCATACTGCGATCGCCAACCCGCCTGCCAAGCGTGGCGATTATGGCAAAACCCTTCATGGTTAGAAAACCACGATGGAGGCCTGTGTCCTGCAGTGGGCGTCAAATGGCTGATGATGAATAAGTTTTTTATATAATAGCCCTATCACATTAGCAATTTGAGTGATCTGAAAGCGATGCGATTGCGCGGCGATTGCGTGGCGAGCTCACTGCGCAGTCGCGTCGCTTTCAAATCGCTCGCAAATTGTTGGGAACTGTAGATCCCCGAAAATATATATTTCTTCTCGTTATTCTATGTGTACTATGGTATAAAAACAACGTCCTTCCAATCTTAGTTTGAGGCAAAGTTAACCCAGTCACAACCCCCTTTTATTGATAACCAGCGACTGGGGGTAAATTACTGAATGACAGTAACCAGGGGAAACAAAGTGCGTCACCAGACACGCGCCTTTGTTCTGGGTGCGATCTGTTTACACGTGATGTGTACACGCATTAACGTGCAACTGCCAATACTTATAAATTCTAAAGCGACGGTCACACAGGTGAGACGTAGGACGACGATGGGGCGAAGAATAGAATAGAATAAAACTTTATTTGACAAAATTACGTACAAAGAATTACACACAACAGGTTAATTAATAATAATAAAACAACTGGCAAAGTGCGAGTCGGACTCGCGCACAAAGGGTTCCGTCCCATTATCTATACAACATTTGAATATTTCAAGTGTCAACAGGTAGTTGCCGTTATTAATATCGAGCAATAATATCACGTTTGTTGTATGGGAGCCCCCTTAAACAGTTATTTTATTTTAATTATTTATTTTTAAAGGAAATACTAAATATTCTGTAAATATTCCAAGCGTCTACCCGTTCCCGTTTTAATATCGAGCAAAAAACGGCAAATAAATTTAATATTTATTTTATTCTGTTTTTAGTATTTGTTGTTATAGCGGCAATAGTAATGAATCATGGCATAGCTCGAAGTATTGCTCAGTTGAAGTGGCAGTGGTCGGGGCGCATAGCTCGGAGAACTGATGGCCGTTGGGGCGAAAACGTTCTGACCTGGCGACCGCGGACCGGACGACGCAGCGTGGGCCGGCCCCCCACCAGATGGTCTGACGACCTGGTTACGGTGGCGGAGAGTCGCTGGATGCGGGCGGCACTACACCGGGGGCTTGGAAAACCACGAGGGAGGCCTATGTACAACACTGTGTATGATACAACATTGTGTTGTCCAGGTCCCAAACTAGGATAAATTCTAAATATACCCTTGTGGGGTGACTTACCAGTTTATAGTTCTTTTGCACAAATAAAATATCGATTCGAATAATTACACGGATAAATTGGTTAACACTGTAGGTTACACAGAAAGATACAATTTAGAATTAGAACAACTATTCTCTGAGAGGTTTGGGAGACGACTGGCTGGACACAGTCGTCTGCGCTTGGTCACTGCATCATGTTACTTTGTAGCTAAAATGTTTACTCAGCATTCTAAGTCTCAACACCCCGTTTTATAGTAAACTGAGGCCATTTTTACAAATGTACACCAGCAATCCGTGTGGTGCCGGATTAAGAATAGCGTCACTCCATTTCCTTCCGTGCATGTCGTTAGTCGCCTGAGGAAATAAATTACCAGGAGACGGGCAGCAGCGTCTTCCTGAGATTCCAACTGCATACTGCGATCGCCAACCCGCCTGCCAAGCGTGGCGATTATGGCAAAACCCTTCATGGTTAGGGAAAACCATGAGGGTGGCCTATGTCCTGCAGTGGGCGTAAAATGGCTGATGATGATGATGACGAACCAGTGGGAATCGAACCCACGACCTCTGTCATGGTAAGCAACCGTGACACCGCTAGACTAACGAGGCAGTCGTAATTTGGTGCTGTGCTCGAAAAAGATTACAAGAAAACTACAGTTCAATAAGTAGATCTTCATGTACAAAGCTTGAACAGAATATTCTATTCTTGTTCGACTGTTTGGACTAAAGAAAATAAGACGTTATTTTTATCTTAGCTGCAATTACCACATCTTTCTGAAAGTTTTTTTCACAGAATACACAGAAAGGTCGTCCATCTCTTTCCATCCCGAAACGGAAATTCATTAAAAGATGCTACTCCGAAAATTAGCTAACTTTGACAAACCATTAATCTTGTCGGGGCGGAGTGCTGCGATTTTTTCGCTAATAGGTCTTTTGCAACTAATTGTACTTTATTCGAGGCGTGAATAATAAAAGATGTATTGAATAGGGCAGCCAATTTGTCTATTTATCCGTTTGTCCATTATTTAAATTACCATTTGATATAATGCAAAATACGCTTAGCAAGCAGATAAAATATATGTTGTCAATCTAATTGAAAGCGCTTGAAATCGCCAATCCGCGGTAGGCACGCGTGGTGATTAAGCCCGTACTCTCTCTCTCTTTGAGAGAAGGCCTGTGCCCTACAGTGGGACGTACATAGGCTGCTTATATATAATCTAATTCCAACGCTGATTGGTGTAGACTCGGTTCCAGTTGATCTAAATAATTTATTTCCTCCAGTGCGTGAGGGCATGTAAAGGCCTTTGCGTTGCAATAGACGGAAAATAAATGGTTTTGATGCATAGATAGATAGATAGAGAACACTTTATCTCTTATATATAAAAATGAATTGCTGTTCGTTAGTCTCACTAAAACTCGAGAACGGCTGAGCCGATTTGGCTAATTGTTGTTTTTATATATTTGTGGAAGTCCAGGGAAGGTTTAAACGGTGAGAAGAAAAAAAAACGGTTGACGTCGGTGATACGAAGTTCACGGGGTCATCTAGTTATACATAAAAAAGGAAATTGCTCAGATATTTCTTATTATTTCTTTGCGCGCATGCAACGACTAATGAATGTTGGGGAAGCGAAATAGATCTGTCAGGATCGTGGCAAGTGGCAATCCCGTGTCTCTGCCTACCCGTCTGGGATACAGGCGTGAGATTATGTATGTACGTATGTATTCCTTAACCTAATACTACAGACGGCTGCCTAATGTTGTATAATGTTGTATGATGTTGTAGTTCAGGTAAGTGGGTCGCTATAAAAATCCCATGGTTCGAGCCGCGAGCCGCCTTCTTGAATTAAAGGTGCCGAAATTAGATTGACTCTAGGATAAAAGTGTCGGGGAGAAGTATGAAGAAGAAAAAATAACCGATAGTTTTTGTCTGAAGCCATTTACTGTTCACCTATTGCAGGGCAAAACTCGCACAGACTGAACTTAAAAGAAGTCCTGACGACTATGCTAAGTGGCAATAAGTAGGTTTGTGTTAAGTGTTTTTTCAGAATTTTGTTTAGAAAAATCGTTCCAAACCAAACGAAAAATCTCAATTTTTGACATTTTGTTGGTTGACACTTTATTGCTTTATTTTCTTTTTTTTTGCACTAATCGGTTCCGAGGGCAATTTTAAAAACCTTTTTAGAGGCTAAAAATTACACCCATGCCGGGACTTGAACCCGCGACCTGTGGCTAAACGTGCCAGCGCTCTCCCAACCGAGCTAATGGGCAAGTGCAGGCATCGGCGAAATTCCGAACCTCTTTACAAACTTCCCTGTATTACGTACAGGCATTAATTGCTTAAAAGAATCCACTGTTCTCGCGTAAAGGTTGATGTGGTGTTGACTGTACCTATAAATCAGAATGCCCTTGACAAATCCCCGAACTCTAGGGCACTTCGTTAGACTAGGTGGCTCCTTAATTAACAGCAGACGATATCGATTGTCTTGGCCCACTAACGTTCACGGATTTAGGGCAGGTATACACTGACTTATGAAGCGTGGGTGAAGCCTAGTGGGTGGAGCATTGGACTCGGAAGCGAGAGACCCAAGTTCGATTCCCAGTGCGTGCATGCACCTATGACTTTGTTTTCTAAGTTATGTACATTGTGAAGTTAGTAGTAGCAATACCAATCGCTGACGGTGAGGAAACCTGAGTGTCTGAGCTACACATGCCTCAGCGCTTGAAATCGCCAATCCGAGGTCGGCACGCGTGGTGATTAAGCCTACACTCTTTCCCTGAGAGAAGGCCTGTGGCCTACAGTGAGACGCATATAGGCTGCTTATGTATACACTGACATAAACACCGTCGTTGGCGCGACGACATAACAGACGTCATACGCTGGCAGGGCAGAGTCTCATAAAACTACAATTCGACAATTCGAAGTCTTGACTCACAGATTAACAACACACAAATACCTATAAACAGTGATCTACTTTTTAACACCAGACATCTTTATGTATAATGTAATATCTATAATGTTATGTAGTAGGCTTTTTGCAGAGTGTGCTTAGCACAATGTTTTAAACAGCGTCGGAGGTAAATCTAATAGGTATATCTGGAGCAATCGTCTTGTAGAACCGAATACAGTGCCCCTATGCGTAGTTCCTACTAGGACTATATTTATTGGCGTTAAATAAATGCTTTCCAAACGGCAAGATAAGTCGTGCCCGAAACCGGCGTGCGTGCATGCAACGACTAAAGAATGTTGTTGAAGCGAAAGAGATCTGTCAGGATCGTGGCAAGTGGCAGACCCTGGTCTCTGCCTACCCCTCCGGGATAGAGGCGTGATTTGATGTTATCTTAATTTCCAATCTGACCCCGGCCTTAGGTTGATCTAGCACTCGAATTTCGGCAATAGATTACGTTTATAATTGTCGGCCATTGTCTGCTCAGTTTGAGATTGTGACGTCAATCTGTTCGGTATTGGTCGCCGAGAGAGCACCCTGTACCTACAGACTGGGTATCTGGGTAGCTGGTTCCATCAGGGACTTGTCTCATAGAACTACAATTAATGTTTTACTATGTCAATTTGATGTACATTGCAAAGTTGATTACATAACATAAGCATAACATAACATAACATAAGGCGCCGTTGTATGGTGGACCAGAACAAAACAGAAAACAGCAGCACTCCAACTGCAGAGGTTACAACGACTGGCATGCCTCGCAATAACTGGGTGCATGAAGACAACACCGACTGCCGCCCTGGAAGCCCTGTTGAACCTCAGACCTCTACACCTACACGTTCAACAAGAAGCAGCCAGCGCTGCCCTACGGCTTCGGACAGCTGGACTATGGAAACAGAACAGCTGTTTTGCACACACACAAATCTTGTCAGCTGCTGTTTCGGACCAGCCCATGATGGAGGCGGCGTGCGACAGGATACCTCACACCTATATCTTCGACAAGAAATAAAGTGTACAACTACAACAGGAGCCAGCCGACTACTCGGGTATACACGAAGTCAGAGTGTATACGGACGGCTCTAAAACCGAAACAGGAACGGGCGCAGGAGCTTTCTCCAATGAACTAAACCTAAAAATGTCTACAACCCTTGGCACCCTGAACACAATTTTTCAGGCAGAATGCATAGGTATAACAAGAGCAGTCGCACTGTTGAATACAAGAAATGTGCAAGACTATGCAATACGTATAGTCTCGGACAGTGCCTCAGTCCTACAAGCACTCAACAGCAATCTCACTAACAACAGCCTGATACTAGAGTGTCACCATGAGTTGGAAAAACTGTCAATAAACAACCGAGTCACCTTACAGTGGATAAAGGGCCATAGCGGCTCCTTGGGCAATGATGCTGCGGATGAACTCGCTAGAAGAGGCTCGGAAACTACAGTGGGAGGACCCGAACCCCTGATCCCACTCCCATACAACCAGCTTAGGAAATGGCTGAGGTCACGAACAGAAAGCTAGCATGCTGAACTTTGGAGAACGGAAACCAAATGCAGACAAGCCAAGGAGGCTCTACCGACGATTTCGAAACGTCTTTCACTTAGCCTGCTGCGTCTGAGAAGGGATAATCTCCGCAAAGCTGTGGCAATCATAACAGGACACTGTTCACTAAATAGACATTTTCACAACATGGGACTAACCGACAGCCCGCTTTGCCGGGGATGCCTCAAAGAAGAGGAAACACCCGCCCACGTGACCATTCACTGTGAAGGCGTGGAGGAGCAACGGACCGCCATCAATGGGAAGCTGGGATCCCTTCGGGAGGCCTGCAGTGACATCAGAGCACTGCTGGCCTTCTGGAAAGAGATAGGCTGGCTGGAGTGAGCTCACAGCTATGCTACGTACAATGGCCCAACCATGAGGCTAAGTGCGGAAATCTCAGGTCCAACTAACTAACTAACTAACTACATAACATAAACAGCCTATCTACGTCCCACTGTAGGGCACAGGCCTTCTCTCAGAGAGAGAGTATGGACTTAATCACCACGCGTGCCCACCGCGGATTGGCGATTTCAAGCGCTGAGGAATGTAAATAGCTCAGACACTCAGGTTTCCTCACGGTGTTTTCCTTCGCGGTTAGCGAGTAGTATTGCTACCATAACTTCACAAATGTACAAGTCATAGGTACATGACCGCACTGGGAATCGAACCTGGGTCTCTCGCTTCCGAGTCCAATGTTCTAACCACTAGGCTTATCCGATTACCCACAGATTAACAAAGAAAGAAGAAAGAAAGAAAGAAGACATTTATTGAAATCGTCAGAGAAACACGAAGTTGAAAAGTAGTACGACTAAGCTACGCAATGTCATTGAATTGTCGTAATAAACTATGAGTTGTAGTTTTGTGAAACTCGGCCCAGGCTGACTCTTGCACTTTCACTGACTACAGGGTGATATCAAATTCGTTAGCAAAATTTTACGGGATTATTTATTTATTTATTTACATATGTGTATAGTTTGGCGCTAAGTTTACGGCACCTCACCCACCATACGTTTGTCAAGATGATAATAAAAGTTTAAAACGCACTAGTTAATTTAACTTCAGTTTATTAGTGATTCCACAATATGGGTGCGCTTCTGTAGGTTCTAATAACACTGGCTTATAAATCGTGTCTAATACATAGCAGATATTTGCTAATGCATGGTTAATTTGGAAAGTGGACGTTATAGACATCGTACACTATGGCACTAGAAATGCCTTCAGTCTGGGTGTTTCCATGTTTGTAATATCCTTGCATGGTTACTGTGGCGAGCACATGTCAACTCTGCGCGCGCACTATAAACTCCAACATTCCTGCATCGCGCAAGCAAAATGTTTCACATGACATACCCTAAATATAACGTCCGACGAACATCAGTCGGACCGGCCGTCCCCAGGCTTACGATCTGCCTGGCGGGAAATTTCCCTTTATAGTGGAAGAGCTCCATCACTCGCTCTTCCCTATAGTGGTGACCCCCGACAGAATATTGTCAACCTTCCTTCGCTCTCGCAGCACCCCACATACAATCAGTCTCAAAGCAAGGCCAGCATCCTCTTCCCTCTCACCTCATCAGTTCCACTACAGTCAACGCACCGACTACTGGTACTGATGGTGACCTCCCCCAACCGAACAACCTCAACCGCTAGTCGACTCACTGACTCAGCGCCTCCTGGCACTTGCAGGCTTTAGAGCACAGACTTCGATTCCTATCAGACCTAGCTATGCCTATCTACAGTCTTGAAGGGGAGTGATGTGGCGAGCACATGTCAACTCTGCGCGCGCACTATAAACTCCAACATTCCTGCATCGCGCAAGCAAAATGTTTCACATGACATACCCTAAATATAACGTCCGACGAATATCAGTCGGACCGGCCGTCCCCAGGCTTACGATCTGCCTGGCGGGAAATTTCCTTTTATAGTGGAAGAGCACGATCACCCGTTCTTCCCTATAGTTACCATAGCACAGAATATCCTAGTTTTGCGATCAGGTCCAAGCGATTGTGTTGTGTGGAAGTAACGATTAATTAAGGGAGCAGCGTTGTTTGTGCTGTGCTATAGGGAACACTTATGTTGATTGGTAGTATGTGAATTATAGGGATAATAAGTTAATTAAATTAAATAGTTAGTAAGTTGTTAGACGTAGGATATTTTGGAAATTGTATGTTTCATACCAATCGAATTAGGCTAAGCCTGTAAAGATAGGTATAAGTGGAAATAAAATAAAATAAAAAATGATTATTGTCGTTGAAAAAATTAGAACCACGACCAAGCGACTGTGTTGTGTGGAAGCTATGATTAATTATTATTGTCGTTGAAAAAAAAACTTCAATTAATCATTTAAGTTATTAATGAAATATTCTTTTTGTTGCACTAACCCGTGCTGAGGACAATTTTAAAAACCTATTTAAAATATTATTAAAAATTCTTAAAAATTAAATTAAAAATTTTAAAATATATAAAAAAATTCCACCCATGCCCATGCAAGTGATGTAAATCGCTTCTGCCAGATGTCGCTGCCTGTACGTAATACAGAGAAGTTTGTAAAGAGGCTCGAAATTTCACCGATGCCTGCACTTGCCCATTAGCTCAGTCGGGAGAGCGCTGGCACGGTTAGCCAGAGGTCGCGGGTTCAAGTCCCGGCATGGGTGGAATTTTTAGCCTCTAAATAGGTTATTAATGAAAACTTTTTTTTTCAAACGTAGTGACACAAGGTTCCCACTGTTTAAGCAAATAAACCATATCGGCTTAAAAGTAATAAAAGCCAATAAATAAATAAATGGCTAGCGCGTGGAAACTTAATTGCTCTCTTGTGCTTTCGTACTATTTAATTGTGTTAATTTGATACGTAAGAAAACGTAGACTATAATCTCTAATATAAAATAAAATGGCTCTCACGATACGTGGTCTCTTAGTGCAGGCGCCGCCGCCAGAAAACGAAAACTTGGATTAAGACTCGCAAAGTATGAAAGAAAACATCGTAAGGAACCCTAATAATAATAATGATAATTAGTAATCATTTCCACACAATTGGAAAGTTACTGCAAATAAATATTTTTTAACTTATATCAACTTTCGAACCCACCCCCCCCCACTTTAGGTACCCCCTTCCCCCTAAAAATGTTCAATCTCAAATAATGAAAAGTTCACTGGAAGAACCTTTTTCTGACCGTTGCCGTCTCATCTTTCAAGAACAGATCGAAAGAGCGTTATCATTCTAAGCTGTGATAATTATTAGCGTTTTAGTATATTGTATAAATAAATATTTATATAAGTATATTATATCATCTTACCATTACTTATTAATGTAGATATAAATATTTCTCTCTGCGTTCGCTATCCTAACTAAACCTAATGCTAAGATTGGCTGGAAGAGATCTCTCTTAGAAATAAGTAGACCTTTCTGTCAACTTTTATCTTATTAAATTTCTCTTTTACATATGTAATAAATAAATATTTAAGCATTCTCTTTAACATATCATAAGTCGTTTTAGGCAATAAAAAAATTATCAACGCCGCCATACTTCCAACCACTTTCGTTGGGGATTTCAATTTTGAACCACGAGCCAGGAAAATGCACAAAAAAATAAATTATCCTATCGCTAATCATTTGTTTATCACGATCAAATTAGCCTGTGGTAGACCTATCACAACTAAATTTTCCCCTTTATTAAACAACTACGAGCTGTTCAAAGACACATCAAGACCGAATGCTACATATATATATATATATATGTATATGTTCTAATTCCCAATATATATATATATATATTTATTAGGAATTAGAACAAGCTACTGTGAGCAAAAAACCGGCCAAGCGCGAGTCAAACTAGCGCACGAAGGGTTCCGTACCATTATCTGTACAACATTTGAATATTTCAAGCGTCTACCTGTTGCCGTTATTATTATCGAGCAAAAAACGGCAAATAAATCACATCTGTTGTATAGGAGCCCCCCTTAAATATTTATTTTATTTTGTTTTTAGCATTTGTTGTTATAGCGGCAACAGAAATACATCATCTGTGAAAATTTGAACTAACTGTCACAATTCCTGAGATACAGCCTGGCGACAGACGGCGGGCGGACGGACAGCGGAGTACTAAGGTAATAGGGTCCCTTACTCTTTGGGTACGGAACCCTAAAATGTTGGTCAGAAATTATCTAAGTGATTGAATAGTTTAATTTCTGTTAATGTAATTACAGAATGTAGTATATATCTCTTAGAATACTAGAGGAATTTACAAGACTTGCTAGTTAACGTAAGGTAATCAGGAATAAACGACACGATTGACGAAACGCTTTAGAATCCACAGAAATGGCACTTAACAATAAACTCAAATATGATCTTTATTATTTTTTTAACGTTTCCACATTCATGAAAGTAATAATAGCTATCCTATAAACCTCACCACCGTGTGCTTTCAATTAGAGTTTTAACAATCCAACTTGTAAGGGTTAAAATGGCTTGCTTCACCCTCCGCAGGCTATTTTCGGGTACGCTGGGCAATTTAAAAGGCCTAATTGTGCAAAAATTGGACGCCAAATGCGAGAAGTTCGGGGATGAACTTTAATGCTCGTGTTAAGGCCAAGTTGCTCGCGAGATAGCCGCGAGTGTTTTTTGTAGATTGGTAAATAATGAAGGATGTGCTATTTTATGATTTGGATATATTTTGTGCTGGACTGGAGTTTTGTAAATCTAAAACTTCTAGAATTCATGTCATCATCATCATCATCATCATCATCAGCCACTCGACGCCCACTGCAGGACATAGGTCTCCTTTGTGATTTTCATAACCATGAAGGGTTTTGCCATAATCGCCACGCTTGGCAGGCGGGTCGGCGATCGCAGTATGCGGTTGGAATCTCAGGAAGACGCTGCTGCCCGTCTCCTAGTAATTGATTTCCTTAGTCGCCTTCTACGACATCCACGGAAGGAAATAGAGTGACGCTATTCTTAATCCGGCGCCACCCGGTAATGACGAATTGATGTCAGCTAGTTTAAATATAGTAAAGATAGATAGGTTGACTGGAAGAGATCGCTCTAAGCGATAAGACCACCAATGGTATACCACTACTTACATATAAAGTGTCCTCTATCTCTATCTGTCTACATAGATAGAACATTTTTTATTTATTTACATCTCTGTAATATTAATATTTGTAAGTCTTTGTGGAAGTAATATAAGTTTGTTTATCGGAATAAGTCAGTAATGCAAAGCTGTGAGTGCTGTCACCTGTAATTGGCACAAATGTCAGCCTTCTATTCTTTAAGTAAATCTATATTACGTTTGTGCGGTCGGTTTGCTTTAATAAATAATATTTATTTATTTAAAATATATATTTTATAACCTATGTAAATGCGGCTTTATAGGAGAGGAAGAGGAGCTCAACATTTTTTTTCAATAAACCTCCCCACAGACTGTGAGGCCTCTCACTGCGTGTCCCTTAAGCTCAACTACCTGCTCTCGAGAGGCCTTGCCGAGTTCAGGAACAATAAAACTTTAATAATTTGTATCCGACACGATAAACATCCATACTGGTTATTAACCAGTTACTATTTCGTTTCTGAGCTATTCACATACCTCAACGCTTGAAATCGCCAATCCGCGGTGGGCATGCGTGGTGATGAAGCCCATACTCTCTTCCTGAGAGAAGGCCTGTACCCTACAGTGGGACGTATATAGGCTGCTTATGATTTCGTTTCTTTATAAAAGTATAATATTGTCATAAATATGCATATGATATATGCGTGTTATGATATACTCGTATTATCGCAACATTAAGTATTATCTTACTGCTGAAATATTAATTTCTGTATGTGCTCCCTCCTTATAGCACATTAAGGTATAAGTGTCTTTATCACTTTCATTTTGGCACGCCTACCCCAATTTTCACCTCTCCTGTACCTCCTGCGGGTCGACTGTTAGAAAATGCCACTAGCATTAAGTCCACCTTTAGAATAAAGAAATAAAGATGGTGGGTCGAGAAAAACGAACATAATTATGTGTACGTATGCGTGAGTGTAGTTATGTATATGTGCGCAGGGCCTGTGCCCTACAGTGGGACGTATATAGGCTGCTTATGTATGTACGTATGTATGTACGCTAAAGTGACATCCCCTTAACGGAAGCACGTATCGCTTCAGGGTTTGTGTTGGGGCGGGTTTGAGCGCCATCGCCAGCCAGGCGCTGGGCGGCTGAATACTCGACAGTTAAATTATAGCGTAACAAATAAAAAGTCTATACTGGCTGATTTCTGGGTGGTTTGGAAGCCGCGCTAATTAGTAATAAAAATGGCATCTATGAAGACTATTACTTTTAAGTATAGACTCGCGCACGAAGGGTTCTGTACCATTATCTATACAACATTAGACACAAAAATCGAGAAAAAACGGCAAAAAATCACGTTTGTTGTATGAGGGGGGGCTCCCATTAAATAATTATTTTATTTTAATTATTTATTTTTGAACTAAATATTCTGTGAATATTTCAAGCGTCTACTTGTTGCCGTTATTAATATCGAGCAAAGCACGGCAAAAAAAGTACGTTTGTTGTATGGGAGCCCCCCTTACATATTTATTTTATTATGTTTTTAGTATTTGTTCATGAGATAAGCCTGGTGACAGACAGACAGACAGATATACAGACAGACGGACAGTGAAGTCTTAGTAATAGGGTCCCGTTCGACACCCTTCGGGTACGGAACCCTAAAAAATGTTGAGAAATCTTGTTCCGAGTTGAGAAATCTTGTTTAAAAAATGAGCGAACAATTAGTACCGCCTCTCCGTCTAACAGACCAATGACCCGCGGACCCGCGGCACGCACGCACCGCTCTGGATGCCTACTAATGGTTCTAATAGATTCGGATGAACTCTGACGGTCTTATTTGTACAAAATTAAGTAAGTAATGCCTCTCTAAGATTCTCTTTAAGTAAGACACTATTTAACTTTAGCGTGCATTTTGCGTGCATCAGTGGAGACCGCGGATCGGTAAACGTAGTGTGGGACGTCCTCAGACTCGGTGGAGCGACCCGCGCTTCGCAGGGCGGCTGGCAAGAGCTGGATGAGAGTAGCCGAGGACCGTGCTCAGTGGCGTGCAATAGGAGAGGCTTATGTCCAGCAGTGGACAATCATAGGCTGATGATGATGATGATGTGCATTTTTACTTTTTATGATTTGTAAAAAGTTCGAGCTACAATGCTGTTGTTTTTTTAATATCATGTTAAGCGTTTTTTTAATTCTTATGTAGTCTGTGGTTGTGTCAGAGACGCTTTGTTGCCGTAAATTCCAGAAAAAATTATTGACGAAGTTTTGTGACTTTTCTTTTTTACTCAAACTTGTACTGACGAAATTTAAAAACCGGCCAAGTGCGAGTCGGACTCACGCACGAAGGGTTTCGTACCATTATCTATACAACATTATACACAAAAATAAAAAAAACAGCAAAAAATCACGTTTGTTGTATCGGAGCCACCCTTTAATAATCATTTTGTTTTGTTTTTAGTGTTTGTTGTTATAGCGGCAACATAAATACATAATCTGTGAAAATTTCAACTCTCTAGCTATCACGGTTCTTGAAATACAGCCTGGTGACAGACAGACGGACGGACGGATGGACGGACGGACGGACAGACAGACAGACAGTGAAGTCTTCGTAATAGGATCCCGTTTTTGCCCTCTGGGTACGGAACCCTAAAAACGATGGAAAATATCGAAAATGTACCTCATAGGAAGAAGAAAAGTCTTTAAAAGAATTTAGGGGATTTGACTTCATAAATCATACTATAGTTAAGATCTGTCTTAAGTCTGACATAAGCCTCACTGAGGGCTGTTTTGGGGGAATCGTTTTTTTTTTAAATAAGACCTTTAATCTCTGATGAACCCTATTTAATTCGTAACTATCGTTTAACCAATAACAGCAACATTAAACACAACTTCAACATGTACTTTCAGTACAAAAGCGAAACTTCGCTTCACAAACACTCCAGATATTTACATAAATTAAAGTCTGAGAAAACCCTGAATTGGTGCCCAAAATAGGTGTGCAAGCCAAACAAAAGGAGGCCAATACAATGGCCGCCATTTGCATTTCAATAAGCAACTAATGTTGGCTCATTCAATCAAATTCCCTGTCACTTTCAATCAATTTCATCCCCTCTTATACTCCGACCGATTTTATTTTTGTTGTGGCGTTTCATGATTTTTTCTAGTACATATGGTGCTACATTACCGCACTAGTGCGATAATGAGCACTTTACATGCCTATGTCGAAACTTCAAAGGGCCATATGTACTATAAAACGTTGTACGATACACGTGCGAATAGGTAATTCGTAACTCGTGTCGATATAAAACACTCCCTTCGGTCGTGTTTTAATTTACCGCCACTCGTTGCGAATTTCCTACTTTTCGCACTAGTATCGTAATGTACTATTATTGCCTTATTTATGATTTCAAGTTGTTATTTTAAAAAATGGTTGTTATTTTATTACGATACAAAGTATACTCAATAGTGTATAGAGTCAATACTCTGAATAATATTATATATATATGTAATATTTGCTGATGATAGAAAGCAACATATTTTTACTTAATACATTCAAGCATTAAATTGCGTTTCCAATATATTTTATGAGACTTTTTTTAAAAGTGGCAGTGAGATTGGCAAAGTAAAAGAAAAAGCTTATCCACAATGCAGTTCAATATTTAAGTTCTGGGGCTTATTGGGCTTCGTCTTTTAAATCCACCGAGATAGTAGATAGTAGGTTTTTATAAGCTCAAAGCAAGTAAAGGAAATAAGGACTTCTTTTCTGGCAAAACAAGCAAGAAATCAGAAATCAGAAATCAATAATTTATTTCAACATATAGAATTTACATCCTGTTTGCTGAATGTCAATGTACTATGTTACTATGTTAGTCGCTGCCTTCGGGCCGTATTTGTAGGGGAGAAAAAGGCAGCGGGAAAAAAAAAACTCCACTCCGACCAGACAAGATAGTGTTTTTCTGCTGTGATCTCTACGATTCCCCTGAATTTGAGAGATCAGTTTCGTTTCATTTCGCTTACAGATTAATCATTCGTTCTTCTTCTTTATTTGCCGTCTTCTATCTCAGCTTTACATGCAATTCAGCTCTCTTGCTTTTCGAGGCTGCCAATATAAACAACGAACACAACTGTCGTAAGTTTTATAGCCATGATATATTTTGCCTCCTTCTTCCTGGCAAAGAAATGAGTTCAGAAGTCCATCGAGTAAATCAAAACAGTTCCATCGATCTCAACACCAACGCCTCTCCATATTGCCCACACTCTTTCAGTCAGACTATAGCGGGCTTCCTGAGGGATTCGCCCGTCATTGGTAGCTCACTGGGCGCACCCGTGCACTCGTATGTTGTGCTTTATGACGTTGTGGCAAATTAATATTGATAGTGTGACTAGAGGCAGACAGAAATCCAGGCCGTTTCCTGGTACACCTCTGGGATTTAGGCGTGGTAAACTGACGTCTATATTCCAAAGAGGTACGCCGAGACCGTGGTTTTTTATTTGCCGCAATCCGTACAAACCCTTTCGCTTTATCAACACTTATTGGTCGCTGCACGCATGCCGGTTTACGGTTCTTTTGTCTTGCCCTGGATGTATTCTCGGATTTGCCATTATTTAACAAAATTTTTATGGAGCCCCAAAATGTCGGAAAAATAATAATATATTCACAACATAACCACTTATGTTGTTCCCATGTTAGGATACCCCAGGATGATAACTAGAATATAACATCAAAAGACTGAAGCTGAGACGAAAAAAATGTTGTTAGTTTTTATGCCCTTTTTGATGATAGTTCAGTGTTACTCCAATCTAATTTCAAGTGACATTCCTAACTAACACATTACACGATGTAAAACAAAGTATTTTTGGTGTCTTTTGAGGACTATAAAACCCAATAAAACATTTTTTTGCGTCATTTTTTAGGTCTTGTGTCCTTTTTGTTATAAATACAAGGAAAATCCAATCTACCTTTGACCCACTTTGACTACTTTGACTACTTTTGACCTTTATTATGGTAAAACGAAGTTCAACACTAGCGCCACCTCAGTAGGCTCACACAGTCCGGCCAGACTACAGCAACTGGAGTCTGGCGGGCTCACCCGTCATTGGGAACTGGGTAGCTTAGAGCATCCGCTCTGAGAGAGTATAAGAAATTAACAATCTCAACTATCGCTTATTTCTTAAATTATTGTTTTATTTGTAAACCATTAGGGACTTTTGTAATTATAAAAACATTTTATAATTTTTGAGACCTATGAAACTGAAACAACATTTATTTCTGTTTTTTAATTTTTTTGTTTAGTTTATGGTATAAGTTCAAGGTCACAATTACGCCGCCAAAAGAAAGCTATTACACCAACTATTTTTATGTGTGTTATCCTTTCTTCCAACCACAACACTAGCGCCACGCCAGTAGGGTCACACATTCCGGTCAGACTACAGCAACTGGACTCTGTCGGGCCCGTCATTGGGAGCTGGCTAGTTCAGCGCACCCGCAGGACTGTAATGTTGTGCTCTATGAAATTGTTACATATTGGTATTGACAGCGCAAAGGGGGCGCTAAACAGAAGTATCGAGAGAGATAGTGGAAGCCGACCCTAGTCAAACTACCCAGGAATTAGCGGCATGGTTTAACGTTACCTTACCCACAATATTGACTCACTTGCGTCAAATCAATAAAATAAAAAAATACGAAAAATGGGTGCCTCATAATCACTCGAATTTTCGCAGTATCCATCTTTCTTGTCTAAATTGAATAACAAAAACAATTGAAAGTCGATATTCAAATATTTCACATTTTTTAAAAAAAGAACATCATAGAAACCATTTGAAAAAAGTTTCATTCGAAAACCTCAAACCATGAAGATTCTATGTCAATTCAAAGAACCTATTGCAATAAAACGGCAATTTCATACTTTAACCCCTATTATTATATATTCCGTGTGGCGCCGGATTAAGAATAGCGTCACTCCATTTCCTTCCGCGGGTGCCGTAGAAGGCGACTAAGGAAATCAATTACCAGGAGACGGGCAGCAGCGTGTTCCTGAGATTCCAATCGCATACTGCGATCGCCAACCCGCCTGCCAAGCCTGCGTGGCGATTATGGCAAAACCCCTCATGATTAGGAAAACCACGAAAGAGGCCTATGTCCTGCAGTGGGCGTCGAATGGCTGATGATGATAGTAGGATAGGACTGTAGTGTAACTGGCATAGCACACATGTGGAATGTGGGCAAATTATAAAACACCCTGCAACGGCTCCTTTGTTTTTGTTCGCTGATTAACTCGGTTACAGCTTCATAGTATAGGTACGAATCCATTTTAACCTGTACCTGTATTATGTTAACCTAAATAAATAAACAAAATAAATTTGGATAAATTAGAAAACAAAGTCATTGGTACATGCCGGGATTCGAACCCAAGACCTCCCGAATGTGAGGCTGGCGTTCTCCTGCTCCGCTATCACCTCTTTTTGTAATAGCAATACCACTAATGGTGAGTTAAAGTATCGTGAGGAAACCTGAGTGTCTGAGGTGATCACACACATCAGCGCTTGAAATTGCCAATCAGCGGTGGGCACGCGTGGTAATTAAGCCTATACTCTCTCCCTGAGAGAGCAGGGAGTTAGACCTGTATAGGCTACATAAAAAAAGTATCAGGCCCAAACCCGTCGTAAAGCACCGAATGGTGCCGCTACTTATATTTTCAATAAATTCAACAATAAACCTCTAAATCTGTAATGTTGGACAAAAGAGGCATTGATGGACGAACGTGGAAATGTGGGCCGAGGCGAAGCCGAGGCACACATACGTGAGTCCATCAATGCCTAGTTGTGGCCAAGGCTTGTATATGATTTTTTCAAATAATGCGCGGAAATTAAAACTAAGTAGTACTAAGGCAGAACTTTTTATTTGAAAAATTCAATAAACTTTCAAAATCAGACGAACCACGAACGAACAACAACAATTTTTGCCGCGTTAAAGTGTTCTTTTTTTTCAATAGGTATATCCAGCTTTCTGTCGCAAGCCAGTTCGAAATTGAAATAAAACCTCTGATAAGTTACCTCCTTGGTTTTCATTGTTTGGAGTAAAATATTGTTCCATTTTTAAATGACACGACAGATATGAGTTTAGTATGTAGTTTATTTGGCCGCACAACACGACAGTTATGAATTTTCATATAACTTTTTCCGGTCGCTGCTCGCGTGTAATTGGCCAGTACAGCAATTGCGATTTATCTCGAAGAAGGTTGTCGAAATAATGCTCAAATTTCCAAGCATGTTTGAGAAAATTTACATAGTTCAACCGAAAGAAACAAAACAAATTCAAAAACTGACAATAGTAAAAAAAGACAATTATCTATAAAAAGGAACTAAACAATAAAAAGGTCTGTCACCAACATCCCTATTTATTAAGGGACGACTTTGAATAAAGTTCTCTTAAAAATTGGGCTTCATCTAGGATTTCAACAGGGACTTTATTGATGGCTCTCTAGTCGAGGTAGGTAGGTGCACTAACATTAATAATAAAGTGACATTGCCCCGCCGGGCTCCGCTCAAAGCAATATCTTACGGACAACCAATAGACGGGCAAACAGTTGCGGGAGGGACAGTAATAAATTCAGGGATCCCCGGACGGGCCCAGATGACACGGGTCCGTATATTTGACAGCCAACCTGTCTCAACATCTTGACTGGCTCTGTCAAAGCTACTTATCAAAGTTGCAGAGCTTAGCCTGCGCGTTATTGATAAGATAAGATAAGATAAGATAAAGATTTTTAATTACCAAAGAAAAATTTGCATAGTTACAATACTCGCGGTATCCGCACTAGACTTTAAGTCTGTATCGCAGAGACCTTGTTAAACTTACTAAAGTAATAATTGTCAACAGGTTCGGTAACGCTACAAGTAAACGCTATAAAAAATAAAAGTTCTTAGGAAAAAATAGTCTTAGAATAGTCTTAGAATAGGTATCATTTAAAGATAGATCTTAAAATTATACTTAACAAAAATAAATACAAAGATGTGTTAAGTGTGATAAGATAGATAGATTAGATAATGTTTTATTTACACACCAAAACAGACATTTACACACTTGGGCGAAATTAACACATAAAACGTCTGAAAAAATAGAAATATAAAAATAAAAAGACACTAAACACCAACGGTCCCATTTATAAAAACACGATTCCTCCAAAACACTCTTCAGAGGCAGTTTATTGGTTATTAGAACGAGGCTATAGATGCATACATTAAAGTATCTTAAATACGTCCCACTGCAGGGCATACCTTCTCTCAAAGAGAAAGAGAGTATCATACGCGCCCAGCGTGAATTAGTACTTGAAAAGAAACTCAATAATAAACTTAATACTACATATCTTAAATTATAATTAAGCTTAATCTTACCTTAATGCATGCCATGTACATTAAATCTAATTTTTAGTTTTATTTTCTCATTAATTAAGTGAACTGTAAGTTCTTTATTTACTTCTTTATTCTTTCTTTATTACGGCTTGACAACTTCTGGCAGTAGACGAGCCACTAGTCTACAAGCCTCCACCAATCCGGACTTGGCCACCGTGGTGGAGTGTGGCCTATACCTTCCTCAGGGAAGAGACCCGTGCCCCTCGGTGGGGACATAATGGGTTGATGATGATGAATCTCTGTGTACAATTAAGGATATTCTATCTACATTTGTTATTAACTATTACTACGTTAACCGGGGCTACGAGCGATTCCAGAGATTACATTAACAGAAAATCAATTTACGTATCTTATTCTATCCGTCATCATCATCATCATCAGCCATTTGACGCCCACTGCAGGACATAGGCCTCCCTCATGGTTTTCCTAACCATGAGGGGTTTTGCCTCTATCCTTATGCTACCACAACTTATCAATCACAGTTCAATATAGTTCAGTTTATTCAGTGTATAACATAGTGTAGGTATATACAGATCACTGGTGCCACCCAAGAAAAAAAAAATGATCGTTTTTGCAAAAAGTGGATTACAAATCTCACAATTATGTAAATAGTGATTTTATATAGTGAAAGACTCGTGACCGATAACCTGGGATCAAGTATCTGGAACTGGTTACAATATCTGTAAGCACGAAAGGTTATTGACAAGGAGCTGTTTGCTTTACCAAATACGACAATAAAATGCCCCAGTTCATTTTACTGCGAAACCCAACTAACGGACAATATTGCAATTTTTTCGCAGTGCTGGTAACTTAACGAAAGTTTATTTAGTACGACTTTGTGAATTCCCGTATCATGACAGTATTTGGCATTTTTTTTTATTATCATGCCGTGATACTTAAGACATTCAAATACAAACATGCGCTAAAAGATTCAGCCCTTTTTGTTTAAAATTATGACATTAGCCAAGAGGTTAGATTTTAGCAGAAATTCTATCCATTTCTAAATTTCTGTTCTTGGGCCTTAAACATCATTATTTATACGTAAAAGAGATTTGTTTAAGACTTTTTTTTAAAAACGACGAATAAAAAATATACGATTTAATTTTATTGCTATCGCTAGTGAAACTCATCCCCCCTTCACAAACAAGTTCCCGACCACCGACATTTTCGTTCTACACCCAGCTATACCGCAAAACGCCCAGAGGTATAATTCGTCTTAATTTCGCCGCAAATCTTCCGAAACTTTAAGTTATTAGCAAAAAGCCGCGCTAGAAGTTTTCTCATTTGTGCAGGGCCCCGAGTCCACTAAATGTGAGACAATACTTAATCTTACATCTCTAGGAATGCCTACAAAAGTAAGAAAGCAATAGTATTTATTTTCAAAAAGATAATGTAATAAAAACAGCTTGTAAATACACAGATAGGTCTTGGGCAAGCCTACTCCAACTAAAAAACAATGTCCAAGTGGTCCCTTTCGTGTGAGTGTAGATGCCACTGGATGCTGTACAAATCATCTCATTACGCAGATGCAAAGGCTAAAGTTATAAATAGACAGTGAGGGTGTTTACATTTACGCGGGGACTCTATTAGTGAGCACAATTTCTAATTCTTAATTGTCGACAAATCATAAACGCACCAGCCTGTTGAGAAAATATTACCATGTGTCTCCTTTATCTATCGCAGAAAAATGTTTGTGTTTTACAACAACTTTAGTTCTATAAGTTTTTATCCGTTTTTTTCCTTTTTTATATCATAGTGTAAATAATTTTATTAAATTCTCACTTCGCGTGTGCTACCAATGTCGCAGCCTTTAGTAAAATCGTTGTCCTAGAACGTCCGTTATAGTTAACACACAAACCTTTTTTTTAACATACATACATAAACTCACGCCTATATCTCAGAGGGGTAGAGACCAGGGACTGCCACTTGCCACGATCCTGACAGATCACTTTCGCTTCCTCAACATTTTTGTTTTTAAATAACAAAAAAAATTAAACGTTGTTTTTGATAACGAACTCTAGCCGACGTGTTTTAGGACATGTAAATTTTAGTTATAACCCTGTACAGTATTATATTATATTCAACTGGCACCGTGACACAAAATTTCGATATGAATAAGTAGAATGATAGAAGAAGTACCTAGTCTATCTATGAGCTATTCCATTCTATAATCTAACTCTGTGCCAAATTTCATCCAGATCCGTTCAGCCGCTCTGCTGTGATTGAGTAACAAACAAACATCCATACATCCAAACTTATTCGAGTATAACAGGCGTAACTGTATTATCATCAGATGTGAATTTAAAAAAAAACATATAAATAATGGAAAAAGCGATGAAAAAGCGGCCACAACAACTTATACTGACGTTAAAGTCAATTGATAGTAGACGTACCTATATGCATGAGTGTCGTCTAGTGCTTTTGGCTCGCTGAAGCCTGCTTTGGAACAGTCGGGCACTTCAGCGCTCTCCACGAGACAACGGCTAAGATTTACATTTAAAGGCTTTCGGTATTGCCAAGGTACATTAACCAAGTTGTAGGAAAGGCTGTTCGATTCCGTAAGAGGTTGTTCGATTTCCTTCTATGGAACTGACAGAATGGCTGATATTTTTTCTTATAAATACCTATTTCAAATTGATTATACTTTTGAAAAATCACAATGAAAAACTTCTTTGGAATTTAAGAGGAAATTTAAATAGTTCAGATTTCACTCATCACGTGCATAAATCACGTAAATGTAGTAATAATATAATAAGTTTCACATAACACGATTACATGTCCTGGTCCCAAACTAGGATACCCAGTGCTTTGGTAACAACGCAAGGTCATCACATACATTGAAAAACAACCCGACGTACTTGATTTGTGCAAATAGCCTCATTTGCACAAATCAAGTACGTCGGCCTCCAGTGAAAATCGAATTCACGCATCTGGCAGTCAAGCAGACCATAAATAACATAAATTGTTCATACGTTTTTAAAATCTAGCAACAAAAGCTCCTTTGCAATCTGAAAGAAAACTTCATTGGCTTAGAATTTACTCATGATTTACAAATTTGGAAATTTTTCTTGTCAGCCTTGGCACCTATAAATCTAAACTAAGCCCCAAAATCCAAAAAATTATAAAAAAATTAATTTGTATGTACTATCACCGTATCATTTTATTATATTTCTAAGAGGTTCTTTGATTATACTTCCTAAAATGTCCAGCTTTCTTTCAAGTAGATTAAAAAAATGCTGTGTATACCTTTAATTGGTATCGTCGCTAGCCCTAAGTCACAGTTAAGTTACTATAAGCGTTATCATGTTTGCGTGCTTGGTGTTGGTAAGCCTAATAAATAAAATAAAGTAAGTGTAAGGACATTAAGGGTAAAGTAAGGACATAAGACACGTAAATAGAAGAAGCCATGCACTGTACCTTCTGTATGTCTGTACGTACCTACAGTGTCTGCAGGTGCAAGGCGTGCAAGTTAGTAATTGCATGCAGTTAGCTCATTTAAACTCAAATCTTTCAAGTGTTTGTTGAAGTTGGAACAAGTTTCGCCAACTATTTAGCTTCTTTACGGATTCGTTGAGCAACGTTGTGTGGTACAGGAAAACTGAAATAAAAAAAACCGGCCAAGTGCGAGTCGAACTCGCGCACAAAGGGTTCCGTGCCATTATTTATACAACATTAGACAAAGATTGAATTTAAGAACAGCGCCATCTCTAGAAACCAACAAGAAGAAGCGTTTAACATTGACATTAAACTACATGACATCGGCGCTATGAAGGTTACATAGACGGCCGCTAGATGGCGAGCGCTGCCTTTAGACAACGTTTGTTGTATAGGAGCTCCCCTTAAATATTTATTTTGTTCTGTTTTTAGTATTTGTTATTGTAGCGGCAACAGAAATACATCATCTGTGAAAATTTCAACTGCCTGGCTATCACGGTTCGTGAGATACAGCCTAGTGACAGACAGACGGACAGACAGACAGACAGTGAAGTCTTATTAATGGTCCCGTTTGGCAACCTTCGGGTACGGAACCCTAAAAATTACCAACAACCCGATTGTTAAGCACTAACTACTAAGCAGACGGGACGAACCTAGATACGTCGCAAGGAGTTGTTGTATATTGGCCCCGCATGCTTAATGCCGTTAATGCTTGTTTATTTTTTATTTCAGTTTTTAATTTTTTTTCGTTTAGTGACAGTTCAATAATTTTTTTTAATGTATGTTGGTTTCTTATAGCCTATGACACTTAAGCAAACACGACGAATCGATTGAGATCTTATTTGTCAAAATCTGTACTTTGGGTAAAGAGTTATTAGGGAACATAGAATCGGATGTATTTACATACATACATACGAGCCAGCACATTACCCTCCTTTTGAGCTCCGCCGCAGTCGGGTAAAAACTGTTCAACCCAAAGCTTTATCCAATGTAATATATAAAAATATCGTTTCAGTGTTTGTTATTGAACTCCTCCGAAACGGCTTCACTGAATTTTATGAATTTTTTGTGTATATTTGTTAAATCTGAGAATATTTCGTAGGCTAATTAATATGATTAAGCAATTTTTGCCGAGTCAGCTAGTAATATAATAAAAGTGAAAATGAGTTTTCAAGGAGTCATATAGCGTTATTTCTATAATGCGCTATTCCTGTAATAAATTGGATAGAGTTTGTAATTTGTAATCATTTTTGTTCTATATATAAGCAGCCTATATACGTCCCACTGTAGGGCACAGGCCTTCTCTCAGGGAGAGAGTATGGGCTTAATCACCACGCGTGCCCACCGCGGATTAGCGATGTCAAGCGCTGAGGTATATGAATAGCTCGGACACTTAGGTTTCCTCACGATGTTTTCCGTCACCGTTAGCGAGTGGTATTGCTACTATAACTTAACAAATGCATATAACTTAGAAAACAAAGTCATAGGTACATGCCCGCACTGGGAATCGAACCTGGGTCTCCCGCTTCCGAGTCCAATGTTCTACGCACTAGGCTACCACCGCCTATTTTTTTTGTTCTACATTTTCGGAATTTTTTATTGGTAATTTTCCACGAAAAATAATGAAAGAATTAATGAGCCACAGAAGCAAAGTGGAATCAGAGTTAGAGCACAAGCAAACGAAAAACAATTGCAAGAAATTTGTATTCGATCACGTCTCAACGAGACCACCACTGTGTTAAAAACTGAGAGTTTTATAACTTACATTTGAATTGCTGCTAAGGTTCCATATCTCTTTAGGACGAACCACTTACTATTTGTATCTTAGAAAAACCTCTGAAAGGATTGTTTCATAAAAACATACATAAACTCACGCCGGTATCCCAGAGAGGTGGGCAGAGATCAGGGACTGCCACTTGCCACGATCCTGACAGATCGCATGTTGGGATTGATCACAGGACTGTTTCATAGAGTTCATGTTTCCTCTGATAAGGCCTGGGACATAATGTATTAGAGAGATTGATGAAAACCAACTTTCCGACAACTCTTGTAGCTTAAAAAAATCTTCTGTCGTTTGCCGTTTGTTAGTTGGCTGTTTATAAATTCAGTTCTCACTTCTCTAGTCTCGCGTGCAGAGTATTCAAATGTAAATTAAGCACTTCATTTATTTGGCTCAAATGAGTTACTATTTGTTGTTTACACTCATTTACAGTGTTTCAGCTACTTACAAACTCTATCAGCATTAATTTATACCTTGTTGCTTTGCTTAAAAATGTTTCTTTTACAACTTGTAAGTAACTATAGAACGAACATGTTTCTTACTCAATAATGTCGAGTCTGGTGGTAAAAAGCGGTGGTAGCCTAGTGGGTAGAACGTTGGACTCGGAAGCGGGAGACCCAGGTTCGATTCCCAGTGCGGGCATGTACCTATGACTTTTCTTTCTAATTTATGTACATTTGTGAAGCAATAGTACATAACTTAGAAAGAAAAGCAATACCACTCGTTAACGGTGAAGGATAACTTCGTGAGGAAACCTGGGTGTCTGAGCTATTCACATACCTCAGCGCTTGAAATCGCCAATCTGCGGTGGGCACGCGTGGTGATTAAGCCCATACTCTCTCTCTGAGAGAAGGCCTGTGCCCTACAGTGGGACGTATATAGGCTGCTTATATAATGACGGGTCCAAGCGGCTAACATTGTACATTGACGTCCAATACACACAATGAAAAGTTGAAATAAATTTTTGATTCCTGATTTTCTGAATGAGGTAAGAACAGCTGAACAGAATTGTGTGGAAATAGGCCCACACGTAGAACATGTCTTTCATGTTTATATTTTTTTTTGTTGCATTAGTGCTGAGGACAATTTTAAAAATCTATTTAGAGGCGATAATAATAGGTTTAAAATTGGCTTATCGTCGTTCATATTGCAAAATGTTACATGTCCACTTGATACGTCACACGTGCAAGACATCGTAATCCTCGGTCTGATTAACTGTGTATACTATTACGACTTAATGTTCTTCTAATTTACTAATTTTCATACTATTTCGATGAAAAAACAAAAATCGTATTTTTTTGTCATGTGACATTTTGCAATATGAACGACGTTATAGGTTTTTAAAATTGTCCCCAGCACGGGTTAGTGCAACAAAAAGAATATAATCATGTAGGTAAAGCTATATCATTCCGATGTAAAAACCAAACTGCAAAGTTCGGGGCTGCAAGTGATGTAAACTGCTTCGGCCAGATGTCGCTGCCTATACGTAATACAGAGAAGTTTGTAAAGAGGCTCGAAATTTCATCGATGCTTGCACTTGCCCATTAGCTCAGTTGGGAGAGCGCTGGCACGGTTAGCCAGAGGTCGCGGGTTCAAGTCCCGGCATGGATGGAATTTTTAGCCTCTAAATAGGTTTTTAATGTGTTTGGGTGAAACCAACCAAGCAACGTGTTCTGGTGAAACCAACCAAATTATTCAAAGGTGTTCTGGATTTTTTTTTGTTTTGTGGTTAGACTGCCGCTTGAACTACCTCGATAAGATTTTTTTGCATTGCGTAACTGAAGAGTGCCAATTGGACCCTACTAATAGGTCTACAACGTTTGTCTGTACGTCTGTCCGTCCGACCTATAAAGGAAGATCCTCTTGAACACTAACAGGCTAGCCAGTAAATTTTTCAATGCGTTAGTTCATAGTTCTAGAATAATATGTAAACTCTGTTAATTAAGTATCTGTTTTTTGTCCATTTCTTCTCCAAAATGATTTTCATTTAGAAATGAACACCTAGTTTAACTTTTAACGTTCATGACGTCACAGTTTCTGTGTTTTTTTTAGTATAAATACTTGGATTAAATTTGATAACTACGTCTACTGATAGAGGGACTGCTCCCTTTATCTCCTTCTTCTTAGCGTGTCGATGGCGAAAGAATTTTTGATAAAAGTCTTTCTTAAACTTAAGGTTTAACACCGTGGGACACGATGATACCAACATACAAAACTAGCCAAGTACAATAATGCAGCCTGTATCGCACACAGGCCTTCTGAAAGAGAGAGAGAGAGAGAGTATGGGCTTAAACCCCATTCAGCAAATCACCACGCATGCCCACCGCAAATTGGCAATTTCAAGCGCTGAGGTATGTGAACACCTCAGACACTCAAGTTTCCTCACGATGTTTTCCTTCACGGTTGGCGAGTCGCATTGCTACTACAACTTCACTAACGTACGCAACTTAGAAAACGAAGTCGTTGGTACATGCTACTGCTACGCTACCGTCGGGTTTATATTATTATAATTCTTTTTATTTATGTTATTTTATTTTTTATATTATTATATTGCTCTTATCATCATCATGCTCACTGCAGGACACAGGCCTCTCTCATGGTTTTCCAAGTTTCCCGGGGTTGTGCCGCCCACATCCAGTAACCAGCTTATGATAGGGATAATATGTTGTGAGTTATGTGAAGACACTCAGGCACTCGGATTACTAGTTCGTATGAGTTCATATGGCCAAGTATGAGTGGACGTAAAACTCTGATATTTCGAAAAATATCAAGCTGAGAAAAAAATTGTAGAACAAAATTTTCATTTAAAAAAAAACTCTAATTGACTTGTCTCAATAGAAGAAGCATTTTAGAGGTGACCCAGTTTAGTACCATAAAAAAATTGCTTCAAATCAAAAATACAACGTTTCAGCCATTCTTTCCGCAAACGACCTGCAATCCATTTCGGCGAATCAAAAAATCGTCGCTACTCGGGATTCCCCGAAAATATCACCTTAAGGCGGACTATCGGCTGGAATATTGGGGCCTTGACAGCCGGTATCCCGGTTGATAAATCACCTATCCTCTGAACCGTGCCTCGCAGGCGAAAATCCACTTTATCACCAAGAAGTTTCAGTGGCGTTTTAAAGAAACCGCCTTGGTAAAAAGCCTGGCTGTTTATGGCAACGAAAAAAAACTTAGTATAAAAAGTGATAAGCCGATAACTAAAAATCGAGTTGTCAAGCTCAGCAAGCGCAACCTCTCTATCAGTTTCTTGTAGCTGGGACCAAACTCGATGAGTATTTTGTAATTGGGACCAAACTTGGGCCTACTGAAACCATGGTTCTTGCTGTTAACGCCACTAGCTCTACCAGCGAGAAGAAAAAATCTTGAAGGTTACATCGTTGTTGTAAAAAGTGGCCAACAAATTTCTCAATCAAGTGAACTGTGATTTTTAGGATGTCAGCTTTTCACTTTTTTGCTTTTCTAAATATGATCTTATGTGTTAATTTTACGAGAAGTGTTTGCTTATTAAAAGTGATGTAATTATTGAAATAGAACAATTTTTTTTCAGTTCTACTGTTATTTCAATGTAAATAGAGATATTCGCGTTGCAAAAGCGTCTTTTGTTAAAATCGGTCTTTGCACTGTGCAATTGTGCACGATCATATAAAAACATGCATACTTACAAACACAAAAAACCATAAACATCCTTTGTTTTCTTAGTCGCGTAAAAAAGAACTTTATATTTTAAGCGCAGGCAGTTCTGTTTTCGAAAATAGAACGCGAATTATGAGGCTGCTATTTGCGGGAGTTATTGTGGAGTTATGAGTTTTAAATACAACATCTTAAGGTCTAAATTCGCCTGGCAAGCGCGGAAGAAGACTATTAGGGTAAGGTGGGCGGTGGTTGACACCAGATAATTTATATTACGGAGGACATCGGGATTTCTTCCTTCAGGATCCACTTCGTTTATGTTTGGGGATTAAGATTCGAGGCGTGTCAAAAGAACATTTTTTCTGTCATCCCTGTAATGGATATTGTCAACGTGAGATGCAAATTTTAAATTGAACGAATAATTTTTAGGAGCGTAATCTAAATATAGTATAAAAAAAGAAACTGACTGATTGCTGACTGACTGACTGACTGACTGACTGACTGCCTGACTGCCTGACTGACTGCCTGACTGACTGACTGACTGACATATTAACGCTTGTTACGTTAAGAAACAAACATATCTTGACTTTAATTTTGATTTCAATTTTTAGGTCTAGTCATCAACAAGAAACCCTTACAGTTTCGCCACGTCCATCCGTCTGTCTGTCTGTCCGTCTGTCTGTCTGTCTCTCAGTCCGCGGCTTATCTCAGAGAGGATTAGTACTAGAAAGATGAAATTTGGCATAGACATACACATCAAACATGTGAACAAAACGGTAGAATAATGTCTACGGTAGAATAATTTTACAGTTTTATCGTACAAATTTCACCTCACCGACACTTAAATTAGGGATGCAATTTTTTTTCGTCTAGATCATAGTGTGGATTATCGTTGAATTGGTCGTTTAAAAATATTGTGAGTGTAGGAAAACGATTGTGATTTTTGTAAGCTTTCAGCTTATCAGCTTTTTATTACTTATCGTCTTTGTTCCAAGCGATGGAAAGACAGACTGACAGACAGGCGGACGAACATGGCGAAACTATAAGGATTCCTTGTTGACAACAGAACCCTAATAGAACCTGCTGAAATTGTGAAATGAGTCAGGAACAGTATTTTAACAGAAAATGGAGAAAGAAGAAGAAGAAAGACATTTATTATACCAACAAGATACATCACAGAAACAAAATAAGCAGATAAGTAACATAATATGCACAACAACAGAAAGAAAACTAAATACACAACAGACAAAACCAATAAATAAAACAGGACCATAGATGTAGCCTGTGGTGTATCTAAGTTGCCACAACATCGTGTTTTTAATATTTTTATGTCCAGGTATTTACGTAAATATCGAACGACCGTGTTAATATTGGCATACGGGTGAGCGCCCAATAGTTGCAGAGGCATGTTACATCAAATGCAATTTATATGCTATATTTGAACAGGCCTGCTCAAACAAAGCTAATGACAAATTATGCAATCACGCGTTACGGTCGTGGTGATGTTACATGATGTAAACCTAATAGAAGTTCAGTCGAATACTGCTCAGTTATTGGGGCCAGCCCGTAGTCTTATACACATAGCTTTTCAATACTGCATGGTACCCGGATGCCTTCGAATCTATATGCCTCACATGTTATCTTCACCAATTTTTTTTGTTTTTATTTTTGTTTTTTTGACGTTCGTGTATTTTGTTTGTTTACTATCGTGTTTACTTTGTGTTTCTGTGACAATTTAAATAAATGTCTTCTTTCTTTCTTTCTTTCTTCTTTCTTCCAATAGAATGATATAAGCACGACAATGGCTGTTATTCGCCTCTTTTTGGTAGTCTAGTAAACAATAGCAGTACAATATCATTCCAATGATACGACCCGCGCAAATTAAAAAGGCATCTCTCGCGAACCAGAGCGAATCGTGCGAGGTGGCGAGTTAAATTGCACGGGCTATATCATTAGAATGCGATTGGTTACTAGACTGCCAATATTGTCTACGAAACCACCATAACCATACTAATAAGACTGTATTAAACACTATGCACGGTGGTAGCCTAATGGGTAGAAAATTAGACTCGGAAGCGAGAGACCCAGGTTCGATTCCTAGTGAGGGTATATACCTATGACTGCTTTCTAAGTTAGGTACATTTGTAAAGTTATAGTAGCAAAACCATTCGCTAACTGTGAAGGAAAACATCGTGAGGAAACCTGAGTTTCTGAGCTATTCACCTACCTCAGCGCTTGTAATCGCCAATCCGCGGTGGGCACGCGTGGTGATTAAGCCCAAACTCTCTCTCTCTGAGAGAAGGCCTGTGCCCTACAGTGGCTGCTTATGTATACTTTACATTTCAGAGACTCGCCCCCCAGGACAAGTGATTGTGTTGTGTTGAAGTTATTATTGTTATATATTATGTGTGTTCAAAGGCTAAAAGGATGATGAGATTAATTTGTCAAACATGAGTACAAAAAGGCGGAATGACAGAGTTTTAATTCAGCAAGTTTGCCATAGCAGGCGTATAATAAAAATAGCTTTTGTTTAGTATACGAGTAGCTTTTAAAATAAAAAAAAAAAATTAATTTATTTCTTAGGTGAACATGCTAAAATTTCGTGAATTTAGATCTTTTAAAGTCAATTTTAGCCATTAAGACGCTTGAGATACAGGATATTTTTTAACCTAGTTTAAGCATAAATATTTTATTTGTACTAATGTCAGATGTAAACCGATTGTACACTGTTATTTTATTTATGTGTTCTTGTTAAATAATATTTGTTCACCCGCATCCGCCCACTGCTGCCCACTACCGGGCCTTTTCCCTCAAATGCCGTATCTCATGATCCCTTGCCATTCTCAATGGTCTCCTCATCCACGGGCCTTCCGCCGACTCAATGGTATTGTCTCTACTTGCGTTGTGGGGAAGTTATTAAAAAAAAAAAAGATATTGTCTCTACTAACCAATTGTCTACGGTATAACCCGGGCAACTTAACTCGGCGCCTCGCGCGATTCGACGTTCAATTTGCACGGATTGTACTATTGGAATGACTTTGTATGAAATTGTTGAGTAGACTATCAAATAGAGGCAAATAATGGCGATTGTGGTGGTAAATATAATTCTAGTGAACGACTATGTGAGTCGTGAGTCTTGGCCTCAAGACCCTGGGCAATAACAAGAGGGACGACGGACAACACGACGGACAGACGGACGGATTTTTAAATACTGAAAAACTAAAATACAGCAATATATATATATTGTCCCCCACCCCTCCCCCCCCCCTGGCCACCCCGTAGGCTTATATCTATTGTGTTAAATGTAATCTGTTTCTAGCTAGGTTTACAAGCACTACACCCATTAAAATCTCAACAAAACTAAGGTTAACAGGAAGTTAGGTAATGCTTTAAATGTTTATAAGTGCAATAATAAGTTGGATTAGTAAGTTGAAGTGTCAGTGGGCGGGGCACATAGCACGCAGAACTGATGGCCGATGGGGCCGAAAAGTTCTCGAATGGAGACCACATATCGGCAAGCGCAGCGTGGGACGACCAGCCACAAGATGGACAGATGACGTCATTCAAGTGGCAGGAAGACGCTGGATGCAGGCCGCTTCCAACCGGTCTTTTTGGAAATCCATGGAGGAGGCCTATGTCCAGCAGTGGACTTCTTGTGGCTGAATGATGATGAAGTGCAATAAAGAATTTTAATAATAATAATAACAATTATAATTTGGGATTTGCAACATTTGTTCTACGAGTGTATTATCCGATTATTACTTTCGAAATAGGTACCAGTGGCGACGGAATTTACTGACATTGATGACGATTTCGCAGCTTCCTATAAATTTATATCATCATACTTTCAACTTGCGTTCATTTTTCAGACGGGTATTTTCATAGATATGGTTCTGAATTCCATAAGTGCATATTACAAGAACAATAACTGTATGTCTCATAGCAAATCATTTTAAGCAATGCCTAATAGATAATAGATATTGTCTTAAATTGCAGAGATATTTTTTTTCAGTGATTTTATTATAGCTGAAGACAAAAATGTAAAAAAACCGGCCAAGTGCGAGTCGGACTCGCGCACCAATTATCTATACAACATTTGAATATTTCAAACGGGCCGTTGCCGTTATTAATATCGAGCAAAGAACGCCAAAAAATCACGTTTGTTGTATGGGGGGTGCCCTTTAAATATTTATTTTATCCTCTTTATAATATTTGTTGTTGGAAACAGAAATACATCATCTGTGAAAATTTCAACTGTCTTACTATCACGGTTCATGAGATACAGCCTGGTGACGGACGGACGGACAGCGGAGTCTTGGTAACAGGGTCCCTTACATTTTGGATACGGAACCCTAAAAACCTCACTGCTCTTTTGAACGCGAACACATAAAATAAAAATATAAAATAACAAAAAATATTCTTTAACGGTAATAAACTAGCAGTGGTATAAATCGATGGAATATGAAACATTATTATTATTATTAATTCTTTATTGCACAAAGACAGTGTACAAAAGGTTTATATCCATAAAATACCCAAAAGCTCAGTTGGGTCGGCCAAAGTTGGCATTGTCCTTTTACTCGTGATTATTATACAATTACCCTCTGAGGCGTGATAAAGTTAGCATACACTTCTCATATTAGATAAAAATCTCGTGTCATAGTGTTTGTTATAGAAATCCTCCAAAACCGCTTCGCCGATTCTTATGAATTTTTTCGGGTATACTTGGTAGGTCTGAGAATAGGCCGCAGGCTAATTAATATGGGCAAAACAACGTTTGCCGAGTCGGCTAATATAACAATAATTCCTAGCAAAACAGGGTTCGTAGGGTGAATGGACAACTCGGACGCTGCAGTGAGTGGGACATTGTTTTTAGTTTATCAGTAATACGCTTTACTACCAAAACATGAGTTGTGGCTTCCTTTCTCGAACTTTTAGTTTTATCTGTACAAAGTTGGACATTCTGCAAGTTTATATTCTGACTCCAACCCTAAACTGCAAAACTGGTGTTCAATAAAACAAATTCGACCGCTGTGTGGTAGTTTGTTTGCGCGGGCCTATGTACAGAGTATGTACAGCCCGCATTTATTTCGTTTTAAATACATTGACGAGGTTAGTTTGTGAAAATTACTCGGCTCGGTGGATTCGTTAATGTTGTTGTAAAATTATGAAATTATTTTGGCCTTTGGTTTAGCACTGCGATCGTTAAATAGAAAAATATTCACCAACCCGCGGCTTGGTTGGCTCCGCACGTATTGACTTGTCTTTCCGGCCGCCTAGCTGTCAGTATGGTATAGGTGCTGGGCAAGCCATCACATGCACACCTGGGACATTGTGGCCACTCTATCTAAAACACAATGTCCCAGGCACTGCAGCATCCGATTGGTCCCTTCACCCTTCTAGTGTGAGTGAAGGTGCCACTTGACGCTGTATAAATCATCTCATTACGTAGATGCAAAGGCCAAATGATGGGCGGTCGACTATAATAGTTGCATGGAGAATAATTCTCCTTATTTTGTTACAGTAACCCTATTATGTGTGGCAGACGAGGGCACCTTTAATAGAATGATCGCGTGCCCCACACCCATTAACCCATCACAGACCAAGTTTCTATCGGTTATACCGAAGTAGTGATTTAGGGAATCGCCTCCCTTCTTTCACAAGTTTGTTTCGTGCGAATTTCAGCTTTAAAATCGGTAGGTGAGGGTTTCTTTTTGTTGTAGTCCTTCGAGGTTTAGGTGTTGTATGTTTACTTAATGGGTAATGGTGGTGGTGACCAGCAGTGGCTGCGGTGAAGGAAAACTCGGTGAGGGATATGTGGATAGACCGTATACTAACCTACAAAACCCATATAAATACAAATACAAAAACATTTATTGAATGCCTCGTTGGTCTAGCCGTTAAGGCGCTAGCTACCAAAACAGAGGTCGTGGGTTCGATTTCCACGGGAGCCGCCGTACATTTGTACAAATGGTCTCAGTCTGGGTGTATTTTCGTGTTTGTGACGTCTTTTCCTGGTTACCATAGAACAGGGTATCCTAGTTTGGGACGAGGTTAACTTATTGTATTGTGTGGAAGTTACTCTTATTTGATAAAAATAATTTTCCTCGCTATTATTTAAAGATAGTATGAACAACAACAGGTTATAATGCGGTGCACCAAAATTACCATCTATGTGGAAATGAGAAAACTTGGAAATCCTGTAAAAAATCAGCTGTTGCATACATTTTAAAGCCGAGTTAAGACAGCGATATTCATTTTAATTCGAGATGTTTTCGACAAGAAAAAAGTTTTTCGTAGCTAAATTAAAATTTCGTTTATTTCTTCTCACAGAGGTATCAAAACATATAGTAGGTACAATTTGAGTAATCAGGACTAATTCCTATGTGAGAGGCTGGAGTCCATACTAGGAAAGATCCTGTGTGACAGATCTCCAGGCCCTCATTAAACTTATGATGCATTTGCATTGTATGTACATTTTTGAAGGTTCTTAAGTTTAACAGGAAATTATAACCGGCAGTGTTATAGACAATATAAATTTTAAAACAGTAAATTAATGGAAACATAAGATGCATGCGTACTTAATGAGCGTATGCATGTTGAGTGAGCGTATGTGTGAGTATGTGTGTGTGCGTGTGTGTATGTGTGTATGAAGGAGCACCTTGTGCAATAAATGAAATACAAAATAAACTAATAACGGTAAGTCTGCCCAGCGCGGGCATGTACCAATGACTTTGTTTTCTTAGTTATGTAGATTTGTGAAGTTGTAGTAGCAATACCACTCGCTGGCTGTGAAGGAAAACATCGTGAGGAAACCTGAGTGTCTGAGCTAATCACATACCTCAGCGCTTGAAATCGTCAATCCACGGTGGGCACGCGTCGTGATTAAGCCCACACTCTTTCTCTGAGAGAAGGCCTGTGCCCTACAGTGGGACGCAAATAGGCTACTTATGATGATGATGATTAAGTCTACATTTGCATCATACTATAGCGTCATTTCCTTTTTTATGTAAAATAAAATGTTCTATTTATAAAGTAAAGTGTACTATGTCTATGTTAGCTAATACCCGTAGTATATTTACAGAATGTTTTCTTGTCGTTTCAGGTAATATTTCCGATCATCTATCTTGGCAGACATCATGAAAGCTGTGCATTATTCACGAGGAGGTATTTATTTCATATCGCCTTAAGTGTACTTCTATAGCGTTTGATCGATGCATCCATAAATGGCGGCTCTCTTTTGGCAAAGTCTATAACGACATTTCTAATACACTGGAAATAGATGCATCCAAAAGACTCAGCGATAACGGTTATATCTAAACACCTAGTTGATGCCTCGTCGGTCTAGCGGGAATACGGTTGACTACCAAACCAGAAGTTATGAATTCGATTCCGGCTGGAGGCCGCCGTTCTTAATTTGTGCAAATAGCTTCAGTCTATAGTCGGCTTTCACGCTAATGGTGAAGGAAAGTATCGTGAGGAAACCCGTGGCTTGGTTGGCTCTGCACGTATTGACTTGTTTTTCCTGTGGACTAGGCCGACTAAGCTATCAGGGTGGTATAGGTGCTGGGCAAGCCTACTCCATCTAAAATACAATGTCCCAGACACCGCAGCGTCCGATTGGTCCCTTAACCCATCTAGTCTGAGTGAAGGTGCTACTGGACGCTGTATAAATCATCTCATTACGTAGATGCAAAGGCCTAAGTTTTTTTATAGTCTGTTTTTTAATTCGATGCAAAAATATAATAATGTCACTTTCACATGTGCCGGGGTCGTAAACTGTCACAAACCACTGCATTTGTTGACGTATTCTATGGGTCAAAATATCTAATATGATCCGGTTAGTTAAGCGTTGGTGGGTAAGAGGGGGGGTAGATTATGACTGTACAAGGCCGGATCATCTTCTTTTAGAAGTTAAGTGTAACTTATCAATATTAAAACCTCTGACAACTAGTAAACATAAGTTGTAATAAGGCATTACGGGGAGAAGGAGACGCTGATCTGATAGAAAATTACCAAAGGTTGTGCAATGAGAAACTTAGGTTAGTAGATTTTCCACCTTAATTATCCCATTGCTGTGATAATATGTGTGATGTTTTAGACCATACATTAATAAAAGGCGAATTTTATAGTGACATAGTTGGGATACTGTCCGAAGCTGCTGAAAGTAGTTATGGAGCATCACGTATAATATTATAAAGAAGAAACGTGTGGTTGTTGGCTGGAATAAACATGTTTATGATGAGCATGAGGCTGCAAGGCTACATTTTAACGTGCGGCTATAACAAGTTAGGCCTTCTAGAGGACGCTTTTACGAAGAAATGGCGAAGTCACGGCGCGTCTTTAAATCTAAATTAAAGTGGTGCCATAATAATGCCGAGGAAATAAGAAAGGATGTTCTAGCCACTCACCACGCACGAAATAATTTTAAAGATTTTTGGAAAAATACCAAGAAATTTACTCCCAGATCTGGTGTACGAGTATCTCTTAATGTTCATGGGGTGACTGAAACAACTGGAATCGCGAACTTCTTTAAGGAGTACTTTCAGGTGGAGCCACCAATCCAAACAAGTCAGCCGCGGCCGCTGCCGCCGGTGCTGGTTGCTGAGATTCGTCCAACGCCCTTAATAAACATAACAGCGAAAGACGTGTCCTCAGTTATTAAAAAAATGTCGAAAGGTAATCTCCAGGATAGGACGGACTCAGCGTTAATCACCTTCGGCATGCCGGGTTCCGTCTGCCGCGGATCTTGTCAATGCTCTTCAACCTCTGTTTAAGACATTTGTACCTCCCAAAAGAGCGCATGAGAACGGTGATTGTGCCAATAATCAGGAACGAAGTCGGGGATTCACCTGACAAGAGCAACTATAGGCCCATTTCGTCGTCACTATCATTGCGAAATTGATAGACAGCCTGCTGGACCGCATATTGTGTGGACATTTGAAGTTGAATGATGCACAATTTGGTTTCCGTTCTGGACTGACCACTGAAAGTGCAATATTCTGCCTTAAGCATGTTGTCCGTTATATATTTTTTCTGTTCTGGACATATTACTTCTTATATATCACTCAATCAGTCAGACCGTACGCGTCCACTGCTGGACATAGGCCTCCCCCAAGGCATGCTACTTCCTTTTGTCCTCCACCATCCCGCAAGCGTTCCATCCTCATCCAGCATTCTTATATATTTTTATTATTTTGCACGAAACGTTTGTGGATGTATTTTTTAAGTCTGTGATTTGTATATGAAATGAATGGACTGATATGACCCAGTATGTCTTATATTAAGTCTTTTTATAGACAGGCTTTTTTTGTGTAAGCAATCGTGCTTCTATCGAGGTGGTACTTCTACGACATCAGTATTCACTAGCAACAAAAGATCCATAAAAGTGTTGTCGGTTCGTTCTCTAAAAGTTATCAGAAGTATTGATATATAGCAATGCGTCCGTCGGGAGTGAATAAATCATATGCTTCCATAAGAAGCGCTCTCCATTCGTCTATTTGGATTTATTTATCTGTCTGTCTGACTGTCCTGCGCTTGAAAAATATAAATATTGGCGTATTTATTTTCAGTTTCCGCCTTTCCTCACGCGAGAGAGAGTTTTCAATTTTAATTGTATAAAATGAATTCAATTGATGAATGACAACAATAGCACAAATCGCCACTTTTAAGTATGACTTATATGAAGCTAGTGCGCTGGCGCCAGTTCTACAGAAAAGCCACCGCTGGCTTGGCTCGTGTTGTTTAGACGAAGCCAGGCAGTTTGCATCTTGTCGCAGAAATTCTAAACAAAAACAAACGCACATGGTTGGCGCGCGGGTTGAGGGGTTAACAGAGTGGCTTGAAAAATAGACGGGTGCTCTATTCTCGCCAGCGCTGGCGTGGCACGAATAACTGTTTTTATAAGGCCAATAACAAGCCAGTGCTGGCTGCCAGTGACAGCTGCGTATAAACAAAGCTTTAAGTATTTAATAATATTAGGGGTTAAAGTATGAAATTGCCGTTTTATTGCAATATGTTTTTTTAATTGACATAGAATCTTCATGGTTTGAGGTTATCGAATGAAACTTTTTTCAAATGGTTTCTATGATGTTCTTTTTTTAAAAAATGTGAAACATTTGAATATCGACTTTCAATTGTTTTTGTTATTCAATTTAGACAAGAAAGATGGATACTGCGAAAATTCGAGTGATTATGAGGCACCCATTTTTCGTATTTTTTTATTTTATTGATTTGACGCAAGTGAGTCAATATTGTGGGTAAGGTAACGTTAAACCATGCCGCTAATTCCTGGGTAGTTTGACTAGGGTCGGCTTCCAATATCTCTCTTAATTCATCGTTATTCACCTGTGTGGGCGGTCTTCCTCGTGGCTCGTTCTTTAAGTCGAAATTTCCATCACGAAAGCGTTTAAACCAAAATCGCACGGTGCGTTCATTAGTAGACCCCTCTCCAAACGCAGCATTGATATTGCGGGCTGTTTCTGCCGCGTTAGTTCCGCGTCGGTACTCGTATTCAAAAATCACTCGAATTTTCGCAGTATCCATCTTTCTTGTCTAAATTGAATAACAAAAACAATTGAAAGTCGATATTCAAATGTTTCACATTTTTTAAATTTGAAAAAAGTTTCATTCGAAAACCTCAAACCATGAAGATTCTATGTCAATTCAAAGAACCTATTGCAATAAAACGGCAATTTCATACTTTAACCCCTATTATTAACTTTCACACAACACAATCACTTGGCCTGGTCCCTAAGTTGGAAACCCTGCGCTAACCTAACCAGGCAAGGACATCACAAACATAGAAATACGTCCAGACCGACACCACGTGTACAAAGGTACGGCGGCCCCTACTGGGATCGATTGCAACGGCCTCCGGCATGGTAATCGAGGCGGTCGATTTATTCAAGTAACGGCGGAGATTTGAGGACTTCTTGTCTAGTAATCCTGATAGTGAATTTCTAGGCACGAGATTAGAATTTTCCTAATTGTTCGCTAGGAAATCACAGGCACATTTATTGGTTAGGCATTTTATGAAATCTTATTGAACGAGTAGGCTAACTACCATATAAACCTAATAATCTAAGTTTTTAGCTGTATGAAGCATATTTAGAGGCTAAAAATTCCACCCATGCCGGGACTTGAACACGCGATCTCTGGCTAACCGTGCCAGCGCTCTCCCAACTGAGCTAATGGGCAAGTGCAGGCTAAATTTCGAACCTCTTTACAAACTTCTTTGTATTACGTACAGGCAGCGACATCTAGCTGAAGTAATTTACATCACTTGCAGCCCCGAGCACCCACTTTGCAGTAAGGTTTTACATCGGAATTATATAATCTGTATGAAGCATACAAGTAATTAGGACTTTTCTTCTTTGAATAATACTTAGGAATGGTGGTCCGATGGTCGGATGGTGTGGTCAGATCGGCAGTGGGGCCTGTGGATACAAATGGCGAGAGACCACGACGGATGGCGTGATGGGGAAAAAGCCTATACCCAGCCGTGGGCAGAGGTTGGCTGAGGATGATGATGATGATTGTTTATTTATTTATCTTTATATGACATATGACTAAAAAAAATTAATGAAAAATGCTTTATTTACCATCAGTTTTATCAGAAATACAGCACAGTGAGATATATGAGATATATACACATACGGAGAGGATGAAGGTAAAAAGAAAAGATAGTCAGATTGGCCGCTAAGGGACGTCCCAAGCGTAAATACTTCGACCAAATAGGGGATGTATTAGCAAAGGGCAAGATAAAAATCACCAGAAACTAGCGCGTGTGCATGCAGCGCCTAAGGAATATTGATGAAGGAAAATAAATCTGTCAGGATCGTGACGACCCCTCAGGGGTACAGGCGTGATGTTTTTATTTTTATCTTTGAAGACGATACTCCCACAGTAATCAACGCGATCCAAGCCGCGTGCAAAAGCTAGTCCTTTCGCAAAATCGTTCCACCGTCGATAAATCTTTGGCGATTCATTTCTCAAGTTGTTTGTATTTCGGAAGCTGTCAGAAGTTTCGTTTGCCTCTTCAAGGGCTGTTGTAGAGTTTTTTTTTTGTTGTTGTTGCTCGATTTTTGTATTACTTTGCCATTCTGGAGGGATGCTCTCTTGTTGTGTCCCGGGCCCTTATTATGAACAATGCGACATTATCGGAAGTAGCGAGATGGTCGCAAATCCGTATCTCAAGATATGATATAACGTCTTTGGTCTAACAAAGAGCCGTGCGTTTCTAGCTTTCGTTACTCAGTGGCAGGAAATTTCGAAACTATTCAAAAAAAGAACCGCATTTGTCGCTAGATTCGAGTGAATTGTCGGGCTCAAGCGCGACGTGGACGACCCTTCCGAACATATCGCTGCTTCATAATAAGGGCCCTGTTGATGCCACTTTTTGAACTGAAAATGAAAGACTGTATTGTATACTTTATGCGTTACGTAAAGCGATGGTAGCGCAGTGGCAGAACGAATGTCGTGGGTTCGAATGCCGGCATGTATCATTGACTTTGTCTTCTAAGTTAGTGAAGAGGATTCTTTCAATCCACAACGTTCTCTAATCAAACTATTGCGTATCCTGTCGTTCATGTTTTTTTATGTAGCCTATATACGTCTCACATGACCTCTCAGATGAATAGATGACCTCGTCCAAGTGGCAGGAAGATGCTGGATGCAAGCCCCTTCCAACCGGTCTTTTTGGAAATCCATGGAGGAGGCCTGTGTCCAGCAGAGGACTTCTACCGGTGTGAAGTTAGCTGACAAACTTAGCTGACAAACATAGCTGACACTATTACACGACCAAATAAAATGGTCGTTTTTAAAAAAGGCTTTCATAAGCCAGTAGGTACGACAAAATGCCTATGGCAATAATACATTTATAATGGTATTAAACGGTCAAGACCGAAGACCAAATGTTATATTTAGAATTAAGAAATACTGTCCCATCAAAAAATATTCTGAGATAAGCTCCTCACAACTAAGCTAATTTGGGGAACATTCTGACCGTAAGTAATTGTGACAATAAAAGATGTTAAAACATATCTTAATTATGGCTCAATACCGTGGCATAGCAGTGAAAACGTGAAGAAATAAAAAATATTCGCAAAATTTTCAGTACGCGTTTATGTTTCTTATTGGGATACTAAAAAAATTAGAATTTCTAGAAGGCTGGATCTTAGTTATTACGGTTCCTTAGATACTAAGGAAACTATTAAGGTATAAATAGAAGCCTCAAACCCTTCAGTTTTTGTGATAAAGTGGAGCAGACAAACAATTTGTGAGAAAAATCTCTCCGGAGTTGCGCCCTCGACGACATACCGCAGAAAACAGAATTTCTACCACTTTAGAAATACAAAATTATGATTGCATAGACTCTAAAGTATTTTAAATAAATCAATTTATACCTTCAGACCATTCAATTTTTCTGAAATCGGGCGATAGACAAAAATAATGGAGAAAATTTAAAATAACCTTTGTGTTTTTCTTGAGATATACAAAAAAAACGAATTTCTAACAGGCTGAATTTATGTTATTTCGGTTCCTTAGATACTACTTAAACTACTCAACTATAAATTGAGACATGAAACCATTCAGTTTTTGTGATAAAGCGGAGCTGACAAATAATTTGTGAGAAAAATCTCTCCAGAGTTTCTTTCTGGGCGACGTATGGCAGCAAAACGAATTTCTACCACTTTGGGAATGCAAAATTATGATTGGATAGACTCTAAAGTATTTTAAATAAATCAATTTATACCTTCAGACCATTCAATTTTTCTGAAATCGGGCGATAGACAAAAATAATGGAGAAAATTTAAAATAACCTTTGTGTTTTTCTTGAGATATACAAAAAAAACGAATTTCTAACAGGCTGGATTTATGTTATTTCGGTTCCTTAGATACTACTTAAACTACTCAACTATAAATTGAGACATGAAACCATTCAGTTTTTGTGATAAAGCGGAGCTGACAAATAATTTGTGAGAAAAATCTCTCCAGAGTTTCTTTCTGGGCGACGTATTGCAGCAAAACGAATTTCTAACACTTTAGCAATGCAAAATTATGATTGCATAGACTCTAAAGTATTTTAAATAAATCAATTTATATCTTCAGACCATTGAATTTTTCTATAATCGGGCGATAGACAAAAATAATGGAGAAAATTTAAAATAACCTTTGTGTTTTTCTTGAGATATACAAAAAAAACGAATTTCTAACAGGCTGGATTTATGTTATTTCGGTTTCTTAGATACTACTTAAACTACTCAACTATAAATTGAGACATGAAACCATTCAGTTTTTGTGACAAAGCGGAGCTGACAAATAATTTGTGAGAAAAATCTCTCCAGAGTTTCTTTCTGGGCGACATATTGCAGCAAAACGAATTTCTACCACTTTGGGAATGCAAAATTATGATTGGAAAGACTCTTAAGTATTTTAAATAAATCAATTTATACCTTCAGACCATTCAACGAAATAACATAAATCCAGCCTGTTAGAAATTCGTTTTTTTTTTATATCTCAAGATAAACACAAAGGTTATTTTAAATTTTCTTCATTATTTTTGTCTATCGCCCGATTTCAGAAAAATTGAATGGTCTGAAGATATAAATTGATTTATTTAAAATACTTTAGAGTCTATGCAATCATAATTTTCCATTGCTAAAGTGTTAGAAATTCGTTTTGCTGCAATACGTCGCCCAGAAAGAAACTCTGGAGAGATTTTTCTCACAAATTATTTGTCAGCTCCGCTTTATCACAAAAACTGAATGGTTTCATGTCTCAATTTATAGTTGAGTAGTTTAAGTAGTATCTAAGGAACCGAAATAACATAAATCCAGCCTGTTAGAAATTCGTTTTTTTGTATATCTCAAGAAAAACACAAAGGTTATTTTAAATTTTCTCCATTATTTTTGTCTATCGCCCGATTTCAGAAAAATTGAATGGTCTGAAGGTATAAATTGATTTATTTAAAATACTTTAGAGTCTATCCAATCATAATTTTGCATTCCCAAAGTGGTAGAAATTCGTTTTGCTGCAATACGTCGCCCAGAAAGAAACTCTGGAGAGATTTTTCTCACAAATTATTTGTCAGCTCCACTTTATCACAAAAACTGAATGGTTTCATGTCTCAATTTATAGTTGAGTAGTTTAAGTAGTATCTAAGGAACCGAAATAACATAAATCCAGCCTGTTAGAAATTCGTTTTTTTGTATATCTCAAGAAAAACACAAAGGTTATTTTTAATTTTCTCCATTATTTTTGTCTATCGCCCGATTTCAGAAAAATTGAATGGTCTGAAGATATAAATTGATTTATTTAAAATACTTTAGAGTCTATGCAATCATAATTTTTCATTGCTAAAGTGTTAGAAATTCGTTTTGCTGCAATACGTCGCCCAGAAAGAAACTCTGGAGAGATTTTTCTCACAAATTATTTGTCAGCTCCGCTTTATCACAAAAACTGAATGGTTTCATGTCTCAATTTATAGTTGAGTAGTTTAAGTAGTATCTAAGGAACCGAAATAACATAAATCCAGCCTGTTAGAAATTCGTTTTTTTTGTATATCTCAAGAAAAACACAAAGGTTATTTTAAATTTTCTCCATTATTTTTGTCTATCACCCGATTTCAGAAAAATTGAATGGTCTGAAGATATAAATTGATTTATTTAAAATACTTTAGAGTCTATGCAATCATAATTTTGCATTGCTAAAGTGTTAGAAATTCGTTTTGCTGCAATACGTCGCCCAGAAAGAAACTCTGGAGAGATTTTTCTCACAAATTACTTGTCAGCTCCGCTTTATCACAAAAACTGAATGGTTTCATGTCTCAATTTATAGTTGAGTAGTTTAAGTAGTATCTAAGGAACCGAAATAACATAAATCCAGCCTGTTAGAAATTAGTTTTTTTTGTATATCTCAAGAAAAACACAAAGGTTATTTTAAATTTTCTCCATTATTTTTGTCTATCGCCCGATTTCAGAAAAATTGAATGGTCTGAAGATATAAATTGATTTATTTAAAATACTTTAGACTCTATGCAATCATAATTTTGCATTGCTAAAGTGTTAGAAATTCGTTTTGCTGCAATACGTCGCCCAGAAAGAAACTCTGGAGAGATTTTTCTCACAAATTATTTGTCAGCTCCGCTTTATCACAAAAACTGAATGGTTTCATGTCTCAATTTATAGTTGAGTAGTTTAAGTAGTATCTAAGGAACCGAAATAACATAAATCCAGCCTGTTAGAAATTCGTTTTTTTTGTATATCTCAAGAAAAACACAAAGGTTATTTTAAATTTTCTCCATTATTTTTGTCTATCACCCGATTTCAGAAAAATTGAATGGTCTGAAGATATAAATTGATTTATTTAAAATACTTTAGACTCTATGCAATCATAATTTTGCATTGCTAAAGTGTTAGAAATTCGTTTTGCTGCAATACGTCGCCCAGAAATAAACTCTGGAGAGATTTTTCTCACAAATTATTTGTCAGCTCCGCTTTGTCACAAAAACTGAATGGTTTCATGTCTCAATTTATAGTTGAGTAGTTTAAGTAGTATCTAAGAAACCGAAATAACATAAATCCAGCCTGTTAGAAATTCGTTTTTTTTGTATTTATCAAGAAAAACACAAAGGTTATTTTAAATTTTCTCCATTATTTTTGTCTATCGCCCGATTTCAGAAAAATTGAATGGTCTGAAGATATAAATTGATTTATTTAAAATACTTTAGACTCTATGCAATCATAATTTTGCATTGCTAAAGTGTTAGAAATTCGTGTTGCTGCAATACGTCGCCCAGAAAGAAACTCTGGAGAGATTTTTCTCACAAATTATTTGTCAGCTCTGCTTTATCACAAAAACTGAATGGTTTCATGTCTCAATTTATAGTTGAGTAGTTTAAGTAGTATCTAAGGAACCGAAATAACATAAATCCAGCCTGTTAGAAATTCGTTTTTTTTGTATTTCTCAAGAAAAACACAAAGGTTATTTTAAATTTTCTCCATTATTTTTGTCTATCGCCCGATTTCAGAAAAATTGAATGGTCTGAAGATATAAATTGATTTATTTAAAATACTTTAGAGTCTATGCAATCATAATTTTGCATTGCTAAAGTGTTAGAAATTCGTTTTGCTGCAATACGTCGCCCAGAAAGAAACACTGGAGAGATTTTTCTCACAAATTATTTGTCAGCTCCGCTTTATCACAAAAACTGAATGGTTTCATGTCTCAATTTATAGTTGAGTAGTTTAAGTAGTATCTAAGAAACCGAAATAACATAAATCCAGCCTGTTAGAAATTCGTTTTTTTTTTGTATATCTCAAGAAAAACACAAAGGTTATTTAAAATTTTCTCCATTATTTTTGTCTATCGCCCGATTTCAGAAAAATTGAATGGTTTGAAGATATAAATTGATTTATTTAAAATACTTTAGAGTCTATGCAATCATAATTTTGCATTGCTAAAGTGTTAGAAATTCGTTTTGCTGCAATACGTCGCCCAGAAAGAAACTCTGGAGAGATTTTTCTCACAAATTATTTGTCAGCTCCGCTTTATCACAAAAACTGAATGGTTTCATGTCTCAATTTATAGTTGAGTAGTTTAAGTAGTATCTAAGGAACTGAAATAACATAAATCCAGCCTGTTAGAAATTCGTTTTTTTGTATATCTCAAGAAAAACACAAAGGTTATTTTAAATTTTCTCCATTATTTTTGTCTATCGCCCGATGTCAGAAAAATTGAATGGTCTGAAGGTATAAATTGATTTATTTAAAATACTTAAGAGTCTATGCAATCATAATTTTGTATTTCTAAAGTGGTGGAAATTCTGTTTTCAGCGGTATGTCGTCGAGGGCGCAACTCCGGAGAGATTTTTCTCACAAATTGTTTGTCTGCTCCACTTTATCACAAAAACTGAAGGGTTTGATGCTTCTATTTATACCTTAACAGTTTCCTTAGTATCTAAGGAACCGTAATAACTAAGATCCAGCCTTCTAGAAATTCTAATTTTTTTAGTATCCCAATAAGAAACATAAACGCGTACTGAAAATTTTGCGAATATTTTTTATTTCTTCACGTTTTCACTGCTATGCCACGGTATTGAGCCATAATTAAGATATGTTTTAACATATTTTATTGTCACAATTACTTACGGTCAGAATGTTCCCCAAATTAGCTTAGTTGTGAGGAGCTTATCTCAGAATATTTTTTGATGGGACAGTATTTCTTAATTCTAAATATAACATTTGGTCTTCGGTCTTGACCGTTTAATACCATTATAAATTTATTATTGCCATAGGCATTTTGTCGTACCTACTGGCTTATGAAAGCCTTTTTTAAAAACGACCATTTTATTTGGTCGTGTAATAGTGTCAGCTATGTTTGTCAGCTAAGTTTGTCAGCTAACTTCACACCGGTAGGACTTCTTGTGGCTGAATGATGATACGTCTCACTGCAGGGCACAGGCCTTTCTCAGCGAGTGCATAGGCTTAATTACCACACGTGCCCACCGCGGATTGGCAATTTGAAGCGCTAAGGTACGCTAAAGTAAAGTACGTATTGCTACTATAATAACTTAGAAAACAAAGTCATAGGCACATGCCCGCGCTGAGAATGGAACCTGGGTCTTTCGTTTCCGAGTCCAAGTAGGCTACCACCGCTTTCAGTTTAACTCTGTGTCAATAAAAAAACTCAATTTTCTCGCCGGCGGCGCCTATTTGATGGTATACTATGACAATATGATGTACATTGCAAGGATGATTACTCCAGAGAATGTTTTTCTGTTTTTCCGTTGTATGTGTGTTGATTTGTCCTAATAAATGTATTTCTTTCTTTCTAATAAGCTCGAAGATCTGTTGGAAGTGTAACGCTGGCCATCTTTAAAAGATAATTTTTATTTGAATTTGTCAAGGCCCAGTGTTCGTTCTGGTTGTCACTCGATGTTTTTTCAATGTAATGTCATAAAGTTTTTATATAATAATATTAAATATTTATACCACATATTCCACTGCGTATCAGTTAATTCTGCATATTTCCAATAGGTTATGTGCTGCATGTAGTGAAGTGTAAATATTTTGTGACAATATTATTATATTACTCGAAATATGGATGAGTATACTAATTCGAAAGTTACAATGGAGAAGCTTAAGGGCACCATTAACTATCGCGATTGGGCATTTCAAATGCAAAATATACTTGTATTCGAGGATTTGTGGCAATGCATTACTGGAAAATCCGAAACCGCAGGTGAGAACGCTGTCAAATTAGCTCGTAGAGAGGAAAAGGCTCGGGCGAGGCTATGTTTGAGTGTTGAGAAATCGTGCTATCCTCACATTGTGCAGGCGAAAACTGCAAAAGATGTTTGGGATGCCTTGAGGAAGGCGTACGATGACACCGGGTTGCACAGGAGATTGTCGTGTCTGCGAACTTTATGCTCAATTAAGCTGGAACAGTTCGATAGCATGGAAATGTACGTTAATGAGATCTTGTCACTTGCTGAACAATTGAGTAGCATGAAGAAACCTCTTGACGACGAATTTCTGGCTGCTATTATGCTTCAAGGGTTGCCTCAGGAATATGAGCCTATGATAATGGCTCTGGAGCACTCAAGCATGGACATAACGACGGATATGGTAAAAACTAAACTTCTTCAAGATAAGCGATGGAAAGGGAGCGCTGGTGGCGGCGATGACTGCTTGTTTACACGGAATCGTAGTAATGACAAGGCCAGTTCCCGAGGTGAGAAGAAAAATGCCTCAAGTACATCAAAACACGCTAGTACCTCGTCAAATACGAAAAAGCCGTGGTGTTGGAAGTGTCGTTCTAAAGACCATGTTAAGAAGGATTGTCCTCAATTGAACCGTAACGGAGCGACGTCGACTTCTATGGTGTTGGCTGCACTTAACACTGATAGCTCGTGGATCATTGATTCTGGCGCGACGGATAACATGTCAGGATGCCAAGAATGGTTTCGAGATCTTGATGACTCGTCGACAAAGGAGGTGTGTGTTGCTAATGGAAAGAAGTTACCAGTGACTGGGAAAGGTGACGTACATATTACAGTTAACTCTCGTGGACATGCGATTGATACAACTTTGAAAAATGTTATGCTTATACCTGACCTTACTGTAAATTTGATATCCGTGTCTACTCTTGCTGAAAAGGGATTTAAGTTTATTTTTGATAATACTGGATGTAACATAATTAAGGCTGGAAAAGTAGTTTTACATGCTAGGAAAGTTGGGAGAGTTTACAGACTTAATTCTGTCAGTAGTGTCAATCTGACAACGTCATCTACGTCTAAGGACATGATGTTATGGCATTCGAGATTAGGACATCTAAATTTTGACAGCTTGGCATCACTTAGGAAGGAAGCTAATGACATTGATTTTCAGGTTACTACTCAGAAGAAAGTTTGTGATGTGTGTCTTAAGGGTAAGCAATCTCGTGCTCCCTTTGTGACTAACCCTAACAAACAGGTGGCTAAGGAGCGGCTGGCGCTCATTCACAGTGACGTCATGGGGCCGATGCCGACCACTTCTCTCGGAGGCAAGCGCTACGTCCTCACGTTCCTAGACGACTACTCCAGGAAAGTGTTCGTCTATCCCATTGCAAAGAAGAGTGATGTGTGTAAGTACACTAAAGATTTTATTAGACTGGTAGAGAATCAGTGTAGTACTAAAGTGAAAGTACTGAGAACAGATAATGGTTCAGAGTACGTTAACGCTGAGTTGACGGACTTTCTTAAAAAGAAAGGTATAGTCCATCAGCTGACGGTACCTTACAGTCCTCAGCAGAACTCATGCGCGGAACGTCTAAATCGTTCCTTATGTGACAAGGTCAGATGTCTACTGTTTAACGCAAATCTCGATGATAAGATGTGGGCAGAGGCTATGAACACAGCTGCGTTTCTCATTAACAGGTCACCAAGCTCGAGACTTTCTGGCAGATTACCAGAAGAGGTGTGGAGTGGTAATAAAGTGAGCCTTAAGAATCTGCGCGTCTTTGGTTGCGAGGCATTTGCACATGTAGATGACTGTAAACGTAAAAAGTTAGACCCCAAAAGTAAGAGGCTAATCTTTTTAGGCTACTGTGAAAACGTGAAAGGATATCGTTTGTTCAATCGTGACGACAATAAGGTCGTTATATCACGTGATGTGGTGTTCAACGAGTCTGTGTTTCCAGGTAGGCATTCTAAAATAGGACCAAAACGTGTGTTTGAACCTATTTATCTTACAGGAGGTGGTGATGAGGTGACGATGAAGACTACGCCGGTTGAGGCGGAGCCAGAATACCTTTTGGCTGAGTCATCAGATTGTCCACTTGAGGCGGAGCCAGATACAGTTCCTGTCGAATCACCTAGTGATCCTGTTGAGGTGGAGTGTGAACGCGAGCCTAGTAATGATTCGGTTTTGCCGGAATTGGCATCAGAGTCTACTAGTCAACGGTATAACTTACGTCCACGTTTGCCTAACACAACTTGTAACATAACTAACGTTTGTAATGTGACAGAGCCCATAGAGCCGCGTACTGTCAAAGAAGCTTTGAATTGTGAAGATAAAGAGTTATGGCAGAAGGCCATGAAAGAAGAAATTGATTCTTTTGTCTTACACGGAGCTTGGGAGCTTACTGATAAACCGGTTGACAAGAACGTCGTTAAAAATAAGTGGATATTTACACTTAAACGAGACTCGGATGGGAACATTACACGTTACAAGGCACGGTTGGTAGCGAAAGGCTTTACCCAAAGATATGGAGAAGATTTCCATGAAACCTTTTCGCCGGTAGTTCGTCATTGTTCTATTAGATTGTTGCTATCTTTGGCTGTCGAAATGAACCTTAGGATTGATCATTTAGACGTGCAGACAGCATTCCTGAATGGAGAATTGCAAGAGGAGATCTTTATGCAACAACCGGAAGGTTTCATATGCCCTGGAAGTGAAAACAAAGTCTATAGATTACGAAAGGCGGTTTATGGGTTGAAACAAGCATCGCGATCCTGGTACCAAAAGGTAAAAGATGTTTTACTTTCTTTGGGATACAGACAGTGTAAACAAGAAGACTGCATCTTCACTAAGAGATCAGGTGAGTCGATTGTTTTTATCGCTCTGTATGTTGACGATTTTTTCGTGTTCTACAACGACAAACGTCTGGCTGAGACATTAAAAAGTTCTTTGTTAAAGGTTTTTAAACTCAAAGACTTAGGCCCGGTACGAAACATGTTAGGTATAAAAGTAGAACGTGATGCAACTTCCATTAGACTTAGTCAGGAAAATCGGATTGACAAGTTGTTAGATCGTTTTGGCATGACAGACTGTAAGCCTGTAAAGTCTCCCATGATAACTAATATTAGTTCTGTCATTGAGAGTTCTAATAATGCTACGAATAACATTGTAACGAAGTTTCCGTACCAAGAGTTGATTGGTAGTCTTATGTATTTATGTGTAACTACGCGACCTGACATTTCGTTTGTCGTGTCATATCTCAGTAAATTTAACAGTTGTTATACGGAGTTCCATTGGAATCAAGCTAAGCGTATACTGCGATATCTTAAAGGCACTAAACAAAAGGCTTTAGTATTTAAGAAGTCGAATGTAGATCCCGTCCTTGAAGGTTACTCTGACGCAGATTGGGCGGCCGATCCTGATCGAAAGTCGTACACCGGGTATGTGTTTAAATACGGCGGTAATTCGATATCTTGGGGCAGCTACAAACAGTCGTGCATATCGCTTTCGTCGACCGAGGCGGAGTATTGCAGCTTGAGCGAAGCGAGTAGAGAAGCGGTCTTCCTACAAGCTCTAATTAGGGAATTATTAATGACGACTAGTTGTAAAATAGTAATGTATTGCGATAATCAATCTGCTATACAGCTTGCTACCAATCATACTCACCACAGACGGAGCAAGCATATAGAAATAAGATTTCATTACGTTAGAGATATGTTTGATAGATTTAACGTAGAAATTATATACATCCCTACGGATGATATGGTAGCAGATGTGTTTACCAAGCCCCTGGGCTGTGTCAAGCACGAGGGGTTCACTCGTCAGCTTGGTGTGGCATGAAGCCATGACGATGCCCACGTTATGGGGGGGTGTTGGAAGTGTAACGCTGGCCATCTTTAAAAGATAATTTTTATTTGAATTTGTCAAGGCCCAGTGTTCGTTCTGGTTGTCACTCGATGTTTTTTCAATGTAATGTCATTGTTCGGAATAAAGTAGCAACATTGTCTGTGACAGATGACACTTATTTTTGAGGTTATTGCACTTGAAAATTTTCTTGCTTGGTTGGCTCGTGGTTGAGCAAATTATACTTATCTAAATTGTTTGCAATTGGATTGCCGGCTTTATATCTTCGCGTGGAGTGAACTTTAAGAAAGGAGGGAAGGTTCCCGAGTCATTCCTGACGATTTGTGGTGAGGCGAAAGGATTTCCCTCGTGAAAGTGAGACGAACAGTTCTCCCTTGAGACCGCGAGGTCGTGGTACCAAGAACCTGCACTGAGACGCAGTTCTCTGGGGAAGAGCGCTCTTGGGGTAGTCTGGGGAAGACTAGGGCTCCCATTAGCGATCCGGTGCAGGCATCCCGGGAGGCGCCGGCTGCCTATTCGACGAGGACCGTCGACGAAACATTGGACATTCTGTAAGTGTTTTACTTGTGTTTTAGTGTTTATTAGTATTTAATTTGGGACCAGGAGGCAGGCGGCCCTGTCTCCTTGGTCTCTGGTAGCAGAGCGGGTTCTATACCCAACATTTTCTGGTAGCAGAGCGTGGTTTATCCCATAACCCTGGGGCCAAACCCGCACTTTGTAGGTTAACTTTGTTTTCGCATATTTTGTAGATAAACTTTGTATACTTACGACTATACTAACAGTTGCAATTGTTGTATGCAAGTACTATCGGTGACAAATGGTTTTGTAAAAGTTGATATGTATTGTTTTTGCTATTATATCTAGGACAGATATTACTTTATAATTTGTTCGGTTTGTACAAGACGGCTCTTGTTAAAACACTTGTCTTGTTGTAATATCTAGGACAGATATTTGTTCATAATTATATTGTTCTTGTACAAGACGGCTCTTGTTAATCTTTTATCTTTAATAAAATTGTTAGTCTTTTGTATCTTGGAAAGATGTATGTTAGTAATCTGTGGTAGGGTACCCGTTGCTATATATATATACTGTACTATTTAATATAATTTCATCTACATTGGGCCATTGTTGAGTTTTGGTATTTTGTTAGCGGGGAGCTATCAATAAATTAATATTTGTTGTCAATATTAATTACTCTAACGCGATGGCGAGGGCGTCATTGGCCAATGAATTGCGTTGGTTTACCAATGCCCAGGGGCTATTGTCACGTAGGGATCGTGACGATGCCATATTGGAACGTGCAGAACAGGTGTCTCAACGTCTCATTGAGGCGGAAGGGGCCATGAAGTCGTTGTCAGGCAGTACTCCAGCACCCACCCACGAGGTCTGGGCAGGTTATGAGCAGGACTTCACCCAGATCATGGAGATTGGTGACTCCATAGTCCAAAGGGCATCGGACATCAGGAGACAACGTGAGGGTCATGTTGTACCTACTCATACACCCAGGGAGGATTTAGTATGCATCACAGGTAGGCTGCCCACCCTACAGCTGTCACATTTTGGAGGCGCTGTGGAAGAATGGGTTCCATTTAAAAATATGTTTACATCTCTAGTGGACTCTAGAGGAGACTTGTCTCGTGGACAAAAAATGGCATATTTGTTGTCCACTCTGGAGGGCGAAGCGAGGTCGCTCGTCCAACATCTCAAGGTCGAGGACGACCACTACAGCATTGCGTGGGAGTTACTGAACACGCGATACCAGAACGTGCGCCTATTGGCTGATGCGCATGTCAGTCAGCTATTGGCTTTGCCCAAGCTGACCAACCGGTCACAATTGAGGCTGCAGTTGTTGACCCCAATTACAGTGGCCTGTAATGCACTGAGGACGTTGGGACTGCCCGTGGACGAGTGGTCCTTTCTCCTCGTGCACATTACTTTAAGTAGGTTGCCGACAGACATGCGTTCTAGGTTCGAACGGGAGTCTGCGGAGCGCGATGTCAACGCGTTGCCTAAATTCGTGGACCTCATTCAGTTCCTCGAATATGAGGCCAGGGTCGTGGAGACCTCACAACCGGACTTGAGGCAGTCAGCGGCGCCGACGTGTGGATGTGGCGCCTCACAGGGGCGCAGGGCGTCTCAGCCAGCGCAGCCGCTGCGAGGACGCACTACGGCGCGCTTGGCGGCACTGGCGGCGGCCGGGAAGGACTCGGCTTGTTTGCAGTGTGGGCACGCGGGCCATACTCTGCTGGAGTGCCACGACTGGCAAGGGTTGCCAGTTGCTGATAGGCGGCGCATGGTGAAGCGCAATAGCCTGTGCTTTGGCTGCCTGGGGAACCACTTTGAACGGAACTGCCCCAGGCCCCAGCGTTGTCGTGCATGCGGCGGGCCGCACCACTTAATGTTGTGTGCCAACAGGTCGGGAGCGGACTCTCCGACGGCACAACAGCGGCGCCCTACGGGCGGGGGCCCCTCAGGGCGAGGCCCCCCGTCCGATGGGAGGAGGAGTCCTCCACGAGGCGCACCCCCACACCGGGAGCTGAGCCAGGTACCTGCGCGTCGACCCATGGGGGGCCCCGCACCTGCGGGTTACCATGCAGCCGGCCCGAGTGTGAGTTGGGCCCCTACGGGCGGGGGCCCGATGGTTGACAAGGGGAGAGGGTCTCCTCTCTGCGCACCGGTTCCTGCGCGCGCTGGTGTGGAGCAGCGCGGCTCAGAGGTGCCACAGCGGTACTCTCCGCCGTGCCACGAGTACCCACGGCTGGAGTACCACCCGCCGTATTACAGGTACGGTAGGGCTGCAGGGTATACCCTGCCCAGGATGGCGATGTGCACTCGCCAGCCATATTACCAGCAGGGGCCCCCCTACGGGAGGGGGAGTCTGTAGCTAGCCTGCCCCTCTGCAAGCGCAGAACCGAGGACGGTTCTGCTGCCCACCGCGGTGGTCCGCGTATGGGGCCCCCAGGGAGATTCGGTTAGGGTTAGGGCCCTGCTAGATTCGGGGGCCCAGGGATGTCTATTATCAACACGAGTGGCCGAGCAATTAGGTTTAGGGCTGGGTGCCCCCTCGGTGCCCCTCTTGGGAATTGGCGGTGTGAAGGTTCCGCGTCTGGCTGGGCAGACGTACTTCACCTTTTCGTCGGTACACTCTTCTACGCTGAGGATTTCGGCTATGGCCATGGTAATGGATACCATTGTAGGATGGCAGCCATCTACAGATCTCCCCTCAGGTTTAAAGTTGTGTACGTCGGATCTGGATCTGGCCGATCCACTTTTCTACCATCCCGCTCCAGTGGATCTACTCCTGGGCTCGGATGTATTAGGATGGGTCCTACTAGGCACCCAGAAGGTTCTGGGGCCCTCTTCACTGGTGGCAGTGTCGACAATTTTTGGATTTTCTGTAATGGGGCCAGTCTTTGAGGACTCGACTCCGGACGAGTCGAAGGTCATTGCGTCTGCATCTCTTGCCAAGGCGATGCAAAGATTTTGGGAAGTTGAGGAGCCTCCCATGGTTCCAAGGGTGGATCCGGACCACGAGGAGTGTGAGGCCTTTTATCAAGCCAATACGTCGCGGCTGACGTCCGGTCAATTCGTAACTAGGTTACCGTTCATTGCTTCTTCTCCTGTTCTAGGGCAGTCCAGGGCACTGGCGGAGAAATGACTGCTGGCCATGGAACGGCGCATGCGGCGTGACCCCGTCCTTCGTGATAAGTACATTGAGTTTATGCGCGAGTATGAGGCATTGGGCCACATGTCTCCGGCTCGAGTTGATTGGAGCTCAACTGAGCATTATTTCTTGCCTCACCATGCGGTGGTGAAGGCGTCGTCAGGTAAGCTGAGGACCGTATTTGACGGCTCAGCCCCCACGTCGACAGGGGTGTCATTAAATCAGTGCTTGCATTCCGGTCCCAAGTTGCACAGGGATGTCGTGGACATTATACTGAACTTTAGAAGACATCAGGTGGTGTTTGGAGCGGACATCCGGATGATGTTTCGGCAGACGGTTATCCACCCAGATGACAGGCGTTTCCAGCTGATTCTCTGGCGTGAACACCCGGAGGACCCGGTGACTGTCTACGAGCTCAACACCAACACATATGGGTTGAAGTCCAGCCCTTATATTGCCATTCGCTGCTTGTTAGAGTTGGCAGAGCGGGAACGGGCCCGCTTTCCCCGCGCAGCCGCCGTGTTGGCACGCGACCTTTATGTTGACGATGTGTGCACCGGGGCCCAAAGTATCGAGGAGGCTCTCATACTGCGGGATGAATTGATTGCCATTCTAGCAGCCGGAGGCTACGAGCTGCGGAAATGGTTGTCTAACGAGCCGGGTCTGTTGGAGGGTATCCCGGAGGATCACCAACAGAACCCTAATTTGTTTGAGCACGTGGAAGATCCCAACATGATAGCGGTGTTAGGAATGCAATACCAACCCGTTAACGATATTTTCACGTTCCAGGTGGACCTGGAGCACCAGAGGGTCTGGAGTAAACGGACAGTGCTGTCCACCATAGCTCGTATGTTTGATCCGAACGGGTGGATTAGCCCAGTGATCTTCCTGGCCAAGTGTCTGCTGCAGCAGCTCTGGATTATGGGCGTCTCGTGGGACGAGCCGCTCATCGGGCCTCCACTGGACACCTGGCTTGCGCTGATATCTTCGATGAAGGAGGTCAACCGGGTTGCCCTGCCTCGTCGGATTTTGCCGCCGGGCAAGTATCAGGCAAGTCTGCATGGGTTTTGTGATGCATCCGAGCGGGGGTACGCTGCGGTAGTGTATCTACGTACGGTTGATTCCGAGGGTCGGGTCAACGTCGTTTTACTCTTGGCAAAGAGCAAGGTGGCTCCTATTAGAACTCGTCTGACCATACCTAAGCTAGAGTTGAGCGGAGCTCATCTGTTGTCCAGATTGTTAAGCCACGTCTCTCGTGAGCTGGCTGCCACCATTGACATCCGGGATGTCTTTGCATGGTCAGACAGTCAAGTCGCGCTGGCATGGTTGCGCGCGGCGCCACATACTTTGGAAATCTTCGTGGGAAACCGGGTTTCCCAGATACAGAACATTGGCATCCCCATCATCTGGAGACACGTCCCAGGTGATTGGAACCCAGCTGACTGTGCTTCCCGGGGCTGCACAGCTCCGGAATTGGTGTCTCATTCACTTTGGTGGGGACCAGCCTGGTTGGAGGAACCAGAGACTTCGTGGCCTGTCCAGCAGGTGGACAGGTCGATTCAAGTTTTGCCTGGCGTGCGGGTGCACGCCCTGGCTGTGGAGACGGCCTTGGATCCCGACTGGCTGCCTGGGCGGTATAGCAGTCTGGATAAACTGCTGGCGGTTACCAGCTGGATTAAAAGATTTGTTCGCAACTGTCGAAATCCGAGTGATAAACATTTGTCCCCAGTTGTGAGTGCAGAGGAACGTTGGAACGCGCTGCTGCATTGGATTCGCATCGTGCAGGTGGACCGCTTCGAGGCTGAACTTCGGATCCTGCGCGAGGGTCGCACCAACCTCAAGGGAGCGGTCGCCAGGTTAAATCCTTTTACGGATTCGGAGGGACTTTTGCGTGTTGGGGGTCGGCTTCGGAAAGCTGACCTGCCTTACGGAAGCCGCCACCCCTTGTTGTTACCAAAGGATGGACCTTTGGTAAAGCTCTTGGTGTCGGATCGACACATTCGTAATGCCCATGCCGGATGTGGGGCATTATTAGCTATCCTACAAAGGGAGTTTTGGATATTGTCTGCTCGAAGAGTCATTCGAAGCGTCCTCTTTCAGTGTGTACCTTGTTACAGAGTGAAGGCTTCACTCATGCAGCCGCAGATGGGAGATCTGCCGCCGGACCGAGTTAATCAGTCTCGGCCATTTGAGGGAGTCGCAACGGACTTTGCGGGGCCGTTTTCAGTAAAAACGACCACCCTTCGCAACGCTCGGGTTGTGAAGGCTTACCTATGCGTGTTTGTATGCTTGGCCACCAAGGCTGTCCACTTGGAAGTAGTTTCAGCATTGTCTACTGAGGCCTTCGTCGCCGCGTTGGATCGTTTCGTGTCGCGCAGAGGCTTGCCCTCACTTATTCGCTCCGACAATGGCTCAAATTACAAGGGTACCATAAACTATCTAAAGGATGTTAATGTATTTTTAGAAAATAATGGTGATAGTTTAAGTCAAATCCTCGCCCGGAAAGGGGTAACTTGGCGGTTTAGTCCCCCAAATTGCCCTCACTGGGGAGGTATCTTTGAAGCTGCCGTCAAGTCAGCTAAGACTCACCTCCGCCGCGTGATCGGAGAGACTGTCCTGACGTTTGAGGAGCTTGTTACTGTGTTTTGTAAAGTAGAGGCGGTCCTCAATTCTCGTCCTCTCTGTCCCCTGTCCCCTGATCCAAACGATCTAGAGGTCCTGACTCCTGGCCATTTTTTGATTGGGCAGCCACTTACTGCGCTGCCAGAATACCCATGGAGGGATGAACGTACGTCACGGTTGTCACGTTTTCAAATGTTGCAACAAATGGGCCAGGACTTTTGGAATCGTTGGTCGGTTGAATACCTGCATCTGTTGCAGCAAAGGGTGAAGTGGACAGACAGGACCGAGCCTCCTAGGGAAGGGGATTTGGTACTTTTGAAAGAGGCCAATTGGCCATCCTTGTTTTGGCGCCGGGGGCGCATTTTAAAGTTGCTATTTGGGGAGGACGGAACTCCACGCGTCGCGGATGTGTTGGTCGATGGTTCGATTCTGCGACGAGCCGTAGCAACGCTCTCTCGTCTCCCGGTTGATTAGACTAGCGGCCTGAGCCTCTCAGCCCGGAGCGGGGGGATGTTCGGAATAAAGTAGCAACATTGTCTGTGACAGATGACACTTATTTTTGAGGTTATTGCACTTGAAAATTTTCTTGCTTGGTTGGCTCGTGGTTGAGCAAATTATACTTATCTAAATTGTTTGCAATTGGATTGCCGGCTTTATATCTTCGCGTGGAGTGAACTTTAAGAAAGGAGGGAAGGTTCCCGAGTCATTCCTGACGATTTGTGGTGAGGCGAAAGGATTTCCCTCGTGAAAGTGAGACGAACAGTTCTCCCTTGAGACCGCGAGGTCGTGGTACCAAGAACCTGCACTGAGACGCAGTTCTCTGGGGAAGAGCGCTCTTGGGGTAGTCTGGGGAAGACTAGGGCTCCCATTAGCGATCCGGTGCAGGCATCCCGGGAGGCGCCGGCTGCCTATTCGACGAGGACCGTCGACGAAACATTGGACATTCTGTAAGTGTTTTACTTGTGTTTTAGTGTTTATTAGTATTTAATTTGGGACCAGGAGGCAGGCGGCCCTGTCTCCTTGGTCTCTGGTAGCAGAGCGGGTTCTATACCCAACAGTCATAAAGTTTTTATATAATAATATTAAATATTTATACCACATATTCCACTGCGTATCAGTTAATTCTGCATATTTCCAATAAGATCCGCTGATAATCTCCTTGTTAGCGACGTGCTCATATTTGGTATTTTGATGCTGTTTAATAATTATGTAGGTAGGTAAATTATGTATCTTAAAGTTAAGGGTAGCCGCGAGCCGTCATCGTACTTGGTATGTGTGTTGTGTGACAGGCAGCCGGTCCATGCTATCCGCGCGAGACGCCCGTACACACCACGTTTAATTTAGTTATTATTTTGTGTACTTTTGTGGCCTTTTAAAATATAAACGTGTCAAAGATCGTACAGTGTTTTCATCATTCCGTCACGGCTAGATCACACTGGTAACAAGTGGTCTTCGAGCCAGATTTACGCATGTACCGCACGCCGCCGCGTACCGTTATGGTGAAAACTCGCAGTACTGTACGAAAAGAACGCGAGCAGCCACAGTTGGAGGATAGTGCAGCCACGTTGGAAGAACATTCCGAACAACAGCCAGGACCCAGCCAGTTTCAAACGCCCAATATGAGTAGCGTGAAGTCGGAACCTAAGTTATTAGTCGCGCCGGTCAAAGTCCAGCCGCCAGTACGCAGTGCGTCGAAACCGTTGTCCGCGCCGCCGCCGCTACTCGCTTCATGCAAATCGAAATCAAAACGGTCAGTATCGTCGTCTGTTCTGGCACAAAGGAAAAGGTTACAATTGGAGGCTGAAAGAAAGAAGGCTGAAATCAAGATGCAACTAATAGATAAAGAGCTAGAGGCCGACCTAGCCGAATTAGAAGATGGTAATATATACAGTTCACAAGCTAGCCAGGATTGTGCACGTCCTGACGTGGAACAGTGGATAGAACACAGCACAAAAGAGCTGGAAAAGTCGCAGGCCGCCCCCGAAGATGGTCCAGACACGGGCGAGCTGCATCAGTCGGCGGCACCTGTCGCCGGCTCGTCTGATGGGACAATCCAGCTACTTGCCGCTGCTTTGAAGAACCTGACGGTTGCCTCCGTCCACAATAAACCAAGCGCCAACTTACTGAGCCGCATTTGTACGCCACGGGATTTACCTGAATATTCTGGAGATCCACTCGAGTGGCTGCATTTTAAGAAGGCGTACGAAGAGTCAACTGACGTGTGCAACTTTAGTCCAAAAGAGAACCTCTGGAGACTGCGAAAGTGTCTGCGCGGAGCTGCCAAGGAAACCGCATCAGCTCTGCTCATGAGTGCTGCCTCACCTGAGCGCATAATGGCTACCCTGGAGCTACGTCACGGTGACCCAGAATGCATAATTAGCAGACTCGTGCAGGATATCAGAAAACTGCAACCTATGTCTTCAGAGTACCAAAAAGATATTATAAACTTTTCTGTCAAGGTACAAAACTTCGTCGAAGCCGTGAAAGTAGTGGGACGCGAAGAGTACGTCCAAGGACTAAGTATTGTTCCACTACTTATATCTAAACTTCCCGCAGTGCTCGTGTCTAAGTGGTCAGATTATAGTTACCCGTTAATCAAAGCCGGAACTAAACCACGTTTATGCATTATGTCCGATTTTCTAAATACGGAAGCTTTGAAGATAGCTACTACTGCTAATGTGCACCTGCAAGGTCATCGACCCGAGCAACATAAGTCTAAACAATACGATAACGTTCGGCCGCAAGCTATTTTACTACAAACCGAACGACAAAGCGACAAGAAAAGTGACAAGTGTCATTTTTGCCGTGCTCAGCCAAATCATAAGCTGTCTGAATGTAAAAAGTTCAAGCGAGCATTACGTAAAGTGCGGTGGCAGTTTGTTAAACGCAATGGAATATGTTTTAAATGTTTAGATTCACGGCACGAGAGAGAAACATGCCCTGCGCCGGCGTGCGAAAAGGACGACTGCGGCGGGATGCATCACAAACTTCTACACTTCGATAGCAACAACGATCGGGTGGCGAGTGCCACCGCCGCCGCCGCCGCCGCCGCCACCGCCGCCGGCGAGGCTCCCGAACGCGCGCCGCCGCGATCAGCTGATGCACCCACACCGGAATTAATCAGCTATGTCAACGCGCGTAGCAACAGAGTTCTACTAAAAACTGTACCTATACGTATTCGTGCGAAAAACGGCAGTATTATCGAAAGTAGTGCTGTGCTTGACGATGGTTCTTCGGTGACAGTAATAAGTGCTACATTAGCAGAGCGCGCAGGACTTACCGGTCATCGCGAATCTTTGCGTGTGTGTGGTCCGTGGAAACAAAGTGGCATAACATGTGATAGCACGGTTGTGAAGTTGGAACTTTATGATAAAGACAGTAAGGTTCATTCTCTTAGAGCACGAAGTGTTAATGAGTTATGTTTACCTGAGCAAGATCTATCTGTTATTGATTGTAGTAAATATCAATATTTAAATGAAATACAGAGCGAACTTAAAAATGTTGTTACCAGGCCAGAAATGTTAATTGGTCAGGATTATTACAATTTAATCGTACCGTTGAAAATATTGTCAGGTAAATCATATGAGCCGTTCGCGACACTTTCTCCATTAGGGTGGTGCATTCATGGTAAAGTTAGTGTGTCGGGGGCGACGCGCGGGGCGAGCGCGGGGCCGGTTCACAACACGCTGCTGGTGGGCGCGCCTGCGGCTGCGGCTGCGGGGGCGCGGGCGATGCGCGACGCGGCCGAGCAACGCGCGCTTCATGACTTGCACGAAGAGGTACGACGCGCATTCGAGCTGGACTCCGCGGGAGTGGCAGGTAAGCCTCGCCAGAATAAAGATGACGTTAAGGCCGTCGAACACCTTGAGCGTACCGCTCAACTTATCAACGGAAGGTGGCGCGTGGGTTTACCATGGAGGGATCCAGACTGTTCGATGCCTGACACTCTGCCGCATGCGCTAAAAAGGCTAAAAGGAATCGAGCGCAAGATGGCTAAGGATTCGGAATATGCGAACAGGTATGCCGAGCGAGTGCGACATCTATTTACTAATTTATTTGCCAGGGAACTAGAGGACACTCAGCGCACTCCAAAGTCATTTCATTTGGCTCACTTTGGCGTGGACAATCCAAATAAAAAAAAGTTGAGATTGGTCTTTGATGCGGCAGATAGTGCTGCAGGTACGTGTTTAAATGACTATCTGCTCAAGGGGCCGGATCTACTGACGTCACTATGGGGAATCATGCTGCGCTTTAGGGAAAATCGTATCGCAGTATCCGGAGACATAAAAGACATGTTTCTGCGTATCCAGATCCAGCCTGAAGATCAAGACGCCCTGAGATTTCTTTGGCGGGACAACCCTGCGGAACCCGTCAAAACGTACGTAATGACATCTCTAATATTCGGTGCGAAGTGCTCGCCGTTTGTCGCGCAGTTTGTTAAAAATAAAAATGCCCTGCGCCACGAGCACACCGAACCGGCAGCAGTCGACGCGATCTGCAACTCGCACTACGCAGACGACTACATTCAGAGTTTGCCAGACGAAGAGACAGCGATTAAAATGGTAAGTACAATATCAAAGATACACGCGGAAGGCGGGTTCGAGATCCGCAATTGGACGAGTAATAGTACAACTGTGCTCGACAGCGTGCCAAATGAGACTCTCGGTACCGCTGCTGTAAAGTTTAAAATGGATCAGCAGTTCGAGGGCGAGCGGACGCTCGGGCTCATCTGGTACCCGGCTACGGACGAGCTGGGGTTCGACGTATCGCTGAAACGGATTCCTGAGCAGATTGTTTTAGGGCACCAAAGACCTACTAAAAGGGTAATGTTAAAAGTAGTAATGTCTATTTTTGACGTATTTGGATTTTTGGCGCCTTTTACCATTCAGGGTAAAATCATGCTCCAGGACACGTGGCGATCGGACACGGGTTGGGATGAGGAAATTCCTGATGATATATTTACCAGGTGGGTAAAGTGGATCGGTTTATTACAATTAATAGGTCATATACGCATACCGAGATGGTATGAGAGAGCATCCATAGGTGCGACCGAGACGGAGCGAGGCTCAATCGCTGCGGATAATACCAGTGCTACGAGCGCTACGACGGTTGCTACGCCGCCCGCTACGCCGCACGCCGTGCCGGGATCGACTACGAATTCGGTCGCTGCAAATGTAAGCCTTATGAATAATTATAATAACTTGCAATTGCATTTGTTTTCCGATTCATCTTCAAAGGCTATGTGCGCTGTGGCATATTGGAGATGGGAGAAAGATGGACAGGTTTATGTAGCCTTTGTTGCTAGTAAATGCAAGGTTACACCTATTAAACCGCTGACTGTAAACAGATGTGAACTTCAAGGAGCATTGCTAGCGGCGAGATTGGCTGACAGTGTGTTGCGCGAACATAAAATCACTACGACGCAGCGGTACTTCTGGTGTGATTCAGCGTGTGTTTTGCACTGGCTTCGGAACAATACTCGCAACTACAACATATTCATTGCAAACCGGTTGGGCGAAATAGACGAGTTGTCGCGCGTTAATGAGTGGCGTTATATACCTACGAAGTTAAACATAGCTGACGTAGCTACTCGCGAGGTTTATGACGACTCCATATTTAAGAACGAGTGGCTTTATGGTCCGAAATTTCTTTACACCGACGAATCGCAATGGCCGAGTAATCCAGCGAGCCCTGAAATAAACGAACTTACTTTAGAGTATATTAATATAGTTCATAATGAATGTAAAGACTTACCTGTGCCGGACGCCACGCGATTCTCTTCATGGCTGCGTTTGCAGAGGGCGACGGCTGCTGTTCTGAAATTTATAGAAAGGTGCAGACACCGCTCCGCGGACATTGACTGCGCGCTGATGGAACGAGCTGAGCAGCTACTGCTAAAACAAGCGCAGCAGGAGTCATTCGGTACTGACATTGCCGCCATAAACAATGGCAACATTTTGGACCGCAGCAGTAAACTCCGTCATCTATCGCCGTTTTTAGATGAAAATGGACTTCTTCGATGCAATGGACGTATAGATGCCGCAGTAGATATTGCACTGGAAACAAAAAAGCCTATCATACTGGACGGAAAGCATGCGGTATCTAGATTACTGGTCAGGAGTTACCACGAGAAGGCTGCGCATGGAAACCACGAGGGAGTTGTGAATGACCTAAAACAAAAGTACTGGTTATTTCGACTACGGCCGACAGTGAAATCTGTAGTAGCTAGTTGTATGTTTTGTCGTATCAAGAAGGCAAAACCTGAAGTACCTAGAATGGGAAACTTACCAGAGGCACGTTTGGCGCATCACCAGCGTCCCTTCACGTACTGTGGCCTTGACCTATTCGGGCCGATGGAGGTGACAGTCGGGAGACGCCACGAATTGCGATATGGCGTTTTATTCACTTGTCTTACGTTGAGGGCAATACACCTGGAACTTGTTAATTCACTTACGTCGGACTCGCTGATCATGGCTCTTCGGCGTATGGCGGCGAGACGTGGTTGGCCTAAGTACCTGTTTTCCGACAACGGGACAAACCTACGCGGCGCTGACACGGAGTTAAAAAGATCCCTGCTGGAACTGGACATAGAGGACCTGAAAAACAAAGGAATTAATTGCGGTGTACAGTGGACTTTCATTCCCCCCGCCAGCCCACACTGGGGTGGGGCATGGGAACGTCTGATTAGGAGTGTGAAAACGTCGTTAAAGGTAATCCTGAAGGAACGCGCCCCTAGAGACGAGGTACTTTCCACGTTGATGACGGAGGTGGAGAATATGGTAAATGGGCGTCCACTTACCCATGTGTCCGTCGATCCTGGCAGCGAAGAAACGCTTACACCTAATCATTTTTTGATTATGGGGCAAGCGTCGAACCTACCTATCGTAGGGAACTTCGACGACTCCGATCTCTTTTCTCGTAAGCAGTGGCGGAAATCTCAGAGGCTTGCCGACATGTACTGGACACGGTGGGTAAAAGAAATTTTGCCAGACCTTATACCGAGAACCAAGTGGACCCAAGAACAGAAACCTCTGCAGGTAGGTGACGTTGTTCTTATAGTAGATCCAGCTGCACAAAGGAACGTATGGCCGAAGGGTGTTATCCAGCAGGTCTACCCTGGTCGAGATGGTCGCATAAGGGTGGTCGAGGTAAAAACAAAATCTGGCACTCTGAAACGTTCTGCTTCGCGCGTCGCTCGTATTCCAATGAGTATTGAGTGCTGAGGCAGCACTCAGGGTGGGGAAATGTTAGCGACGTGCTCATATTTGGTATTTTGATGCTGTTTAATAATTATGTAGGTAGGTAAATTATGTATCTTAAAGTTAAGGGTAGCCGCGAGCCGTCATCGTACTTGGTATGTGTGTTGTGTGACAGGCAGTCGGTCCATGCTATCCGCGCGAGACGCCCGTACACACCACGTTTAATTTAGTTATTATTTTGTGTACTTTTGTGGCCTTTTAAAATATAAACGTGTCAAAGATCGTACAGTGTTTTCATCATTCCGTCACGGCTAGATCACACTGGTAACACTCCTCCATTGTCCTCCTGCCGCCTTTTAAATGTCACGATAAACGAATAATTGCAGTTTTATAAAACGCGGCCCCGGGTTCACCATTTCCTACGATTCTGACAAATCTTTTCGCTTCATTATGAACGCCGATAACGAGTTCTTTTTATCTTGTAGTAGAAAAAAAACTCGTAAGATTCCACAAAAAACTAGCTCTACTTGGCTCGCCGCACCCTCGCCAGGACTTCTGCGTTTTTCCGCATCCATCTTCCACCCGTCATAAGTCAAAAGTTGAAACGCCCACCCTTGTCATTTTTCCAGCAAACGGCCTGTCGATCCATGTTTGCCGGTATCGGCTGTGAATAATAAATACAACATGGCCGCCGGACTTGGGATAACCGATCTCTTTGTTTGTTCTAGTATCCTTTGAACGTAAATTTGTATCGCGGATTATTTGGGGTAAATAAATTGCTAGCTTATTTGGTAAATTTAGCTTTGTTACTTATTTTAAGACCCAAGACCAGACCCAGAGCCATTTTTTGGGGCAAGTGGCAGACCTTGGTTTGTGCTTACCCCTCCGAGATACAGGTGTGAGTTAATGTTGTGTTTTTATTTTAAGAAAGTTCTGTGCTTATTTGCTAGAGGTTGTCTTAGAAACAAATGAGCTAACAATGGTAGGTCCCAACATATTATGATATTTAAAAAATATAGACAAATATACAAAAAAAATAATGTTTTTTTTTAATAAAACCCAGCACAAGATCTGTTCTTAGAGAATGAAAAATAATGGCGGCATAATTACTACGCGTAATTACTGTTCATTTGTGAAAGTAACAACTAAGAATTTGAGTGGTCTCACACTCGAGAGATCTTGGGTAAGAATCCCAAAATGTATCTATGACTGTTTTCCTAAGTGTTAAGTCATTTTATTTATTTATAATAGCAACCACTTGTCCACTTGCTAATTGTATAGGAGAACATCGTGAAGAAACCCTTCACTCTTCAAGACATCTTAGTCTCCTACGTCCGTTATATCCTAGATAGATAGATAGATAGATAAAACATTTATTCACATTTGCACACACACATGAACAGGAACAGAACAAAAAGAAGCACCGTATACATACAGCAAACAAAGAAAAAATAAGATAAAACGAATACAGAAAATCAAGGAGCAATTCCCATGCAAATGTAGTTTAGTTTTTATTTACGTACGACATGCCGGTTCGCAACGAAACTTTACCAACACGTTCAGGGGACACAAATCGAGGTTTGATTGATCGTGCTTAGAACTGGAAATAAACTTCATCATCAGCCATTTGACGCCCACTGCAGGACATAGGCCCTACCTCATGGTTTTCATAACCAAGAGGGGTTTTGCCATAATCGCCACGCTTGGCAGGCGGGTTGGCGATCGCAGTGTGCGGTTGGAATTTCAGGAAGACGCTGCTGCTCGTCTGCTGGTAATGTATTTCCTTAGTCGCCTTCTACGACATCCACAGAAGGAAATGGAGTAACGCTATTCTTAATCCGGCGCCACACGGAATAAACTTATCAAAAAGAAATTGTAGCCTTGTGAATAGTTTGCATGAAAAGTCTTATGAGGCTCGAATTTCTTAACCGATTTCAAAAATCTTTTTGTAAATAAATCGTGAAATATTTATTGTAAATAAAAATGAAAACCAAGTTCAAAACACTACAGCACTAAAACACACAAATAATTAAAACTAATATTACCTTTCAATTCAATGTAGTCATCGTAAAAATATATTTTAGAGTCGTTGCCCAAAATGCATGTGCTGGTCATGTAACTTGATACATATTTCAGTCTACCGAGACCACGGCACTTGCAAAAGTACCGAAACGTCGGAAAATTGTAAAATGGAAAAGTAAACGAGTAAATCCGTTAAAATTCAGTTTCATTACATATTTCTGTGTTTTGGTGCTGTAGTGTGTTCAAGTCGGTTTTTATTATTTATTATAAGTACGAGCAAATTATCTATAATTACCCACCATTGCGATAGATGACCACTATAGGCAAAGATACGGGAACGACCCTACCAAATGGAGAGCCGGAATGGAGAGCGTTGGTAATGAAGTCCCTCAGTCATAAGGCTACAGCAATAAAAAAATTTAAATAAAAAATAAAAACCAACTTCGAAACACTACAGGACTAAAAAGTTACTACTAATTATTTAAATTATTTCTAACTTTTTAGTGCTGCAGTGTTTCGAAGTCGGTTTTTATTTTTTATTAAAAAAAAATATTTTTCCATTTTTAGTGGGGGAGCGGAACAAAAATAAATAAGTCCCTTATAACCATAATTTACCCTACTTAATTCGTTGCTGTAAAATTTTATGTTCTAAAGGAGAATGATCAATTTACTATAGGAGTTAGTCTATTTTTGCGTCTTCTTGCGCATTGATGAAACCAACGGTAAACTATAAGAAATTAGCTCTGGGTGTTCACGCTTTTGATACCGGAGCAAGCTTCACACACGCATGACACAATGTCAACGTCGACATATTATTATGTCATATAAGAAGATCACGTCATTTTGGACCAATCAAATGCACGAAGGTGCCGTGCTGTCAATAGGATAGCCAATAGAAGCGCGCCAACGATCTATTTTTCAATAGAAGACTTTTAACCTTCATTAACCTCTACGTGGCTAACGAGCTTTCACACTTGAACTTGTAACTCATTTTCCGAATTAAATGTAAATTTTGTAATCGCAAAGCCGCTGCATCATTCAACGACTGCCTTCTTCGTCTGCATCCTCATCACCGTGTCCGATCGCGGACACTGGGTTATGCAGAAAAAATATTATGAAAATATTAGATGGGAGTTTCTAGAAATCTTAATTTTGAGCCCATGTTTTGAGGTTATGACAACTTTGGTGGTTTGGTGTTATTTTGGGTTGGCATTTGCACCTATTCAGTTTGAATTATAAACATAGCTAGATATGGTTAGTTAATGCTAAGTAATAATTCTGTCTAAAATACAAAATATATATGACTATATCGCTGCAAAAAGTCGCAGTGTTTAAGGAGCCTAATGGGGGACAAAGAGATAATTTCTGATAAATAAGCACAAACAGTCTTAGGTCCTGCGCACAATTGAGACAAGACTATCCTAAGCCCACAATGGCGGTTTTTTTTAGTTATTTATTCCAAATATTGTTCATCATCATCATCATCATTTCAGCCATTGGACGTCCACTGCTGGACAAAAGCCTCCCCCAACTATTTCCAGAAGGGCCGGTTGGATTGTTCATACACATGGTCATTTTAACAATAAACTACACTAATTAAACAGTATAAAATCCACTGGAATCAATTTGCAAAAATAAAAGCGTAATAAAACCGCTCGTTTGAATTCCTGTCAAAAACTCCCCGTTTGCACTTTCGCATTTTATGTAGGTATGTACACGCTTTGCGATTTTTGCAATAATTTAATCTAATCTGTGTTTGTAATCTGTATTGACTGACTGAAGTTTTTTAGTTATACAATCAATACAGATATTTTTTAATTATTACTTTTAAACCCCTGATTCTTTTAGTTTATCAAATAGAACTATGAAATCATTTTTCAAAAGAAACATTTTGAGGTATAAATGCTTAAAACGCAACATAGACTGTTTTTGATCATTCTCCTTTAGTCTTTACCAGAACATCACCAAATTACCTTGGGACTACTTTTACGCTATTTTATGAAACATACGGATATTACTAAAGGATGGGTCCCATTAGGGCTTATTTACTGCTGTCCATTGAAGAGTTCCGTTCTCCATCTCTGAAAGTCTCTTAATCTTCACCAAATTACAATGGGACCAATGGGACGTTATACTTGTTCAAACAAAAAAAGAATTGTCGAAATCAGTTAAGATTTGACGGAGTTATGGAGGAACATGGCCAAAAAAAAATACGCGTCGAATTGATGACCTCTTTTTTTGAAGTCGGTTAAAAATACCCCTTCAGGGCAAGGCGTGGAACGCACTGCGTTCTTCTTCCGGCCACACTTCCTGTTACGCCGTTGTCGGTGATTAATTGCCTCTGCCTTGTCTCCACGCCGCTCGGCGTGATGATTTAGAGACAGTTCCGGCGTCAAGTGAGCGCCACGAAAGGACCACCCTGTGCATGATTAGAAATGAGTCAGGGAAAATGGACTGCGACAATATTGTCTCATGAATGCAGCAATGTTCAACCTTGGCACATTTCATTCTTAATTAATCCACATAATCTAAAAAAAATATTATATAAAATTCTTGATTTGCATGCATGTACTATCACCATATTATAATGCACTACTTATCTCGTATATTAATTATAAATAATGTGAAAGTTTCTGAAGATGTTTAGATTTTTGGAGGTCTGTTGCTCAATCGCGCAATAACGGCTGAGGGTGGGTTCCCGTGGGGTAATATTTATTTTAAGTTTAAATGTGTTTTAAAAATAGATGGCGTTGTGCAAGAATCGTATAACCGGATTCGGTTGCGGTACGAAGTTCGCCGGATAGTACAGAAACTATATAATGGTACAGTAATGGTGTTTATTTAATATAATGTAGGTTTTTTCACACTTACGAAAAGTTATTATTTATGACATACATGGTGTTACAACTTAAACGACGGCTTGTAAACTTAGTGAGATATTATTTAATATTCGTTTTCGAGGATTTTAATGCACAAGGCAAAGTAATCTCTAAAAAAGATCTCTTCCAGCTAACCTTAGCGCGGGCTGGTTCCTCTATTTCCGGTTTAGTTTGTAGTTCCGGGTAATTGTGTCGACTGCCATTCTGTTATAATACAAACTGTAAACCAAGGCGAGGGCTAGAATAGAGGGCTTCCTCACAGTGTTATCTCTGATTTTGGTTTAGCTGCATCGGCAACAAACGTTACTGAACAATAAATTAATTCAGTGCAATATAATATCTCACAAAGTGTTTGAAATATTAGTTTCTCTATTGGTTTTGAAAACATTGCTTGACATATAATAATAGAGTCATGGTTATATTTCCTAGTAACTTTTTATTACGATGCTTGGTTGAAATATTTCGTGTGTGAAAAGAAAGTGTATAAACAAAAAAAAACTCTAAATAACAAATTAGACTTTAAAGTCTAATTTGCCCGTCAACACTGATGCTTGTTCCTGATTGGTCAAATCTCTAAAATAATTGAAAATGATAATGGAAGGGAGGCATTTTTGGAGCTGGTATCAACGGGAGGCAGACAGAAGTTTGTTTCGTAAAGGATAGTGATTAGTTTAAAAAATACGGTTTACAATTAAAAAATATATTCTGTTGTCAACTTGGAAGTAATAAACCTAACCGCTCACTATCTCAAGTTTTATTGGTCCCGTGATGTGGACGAAGCTCTTGGTGGATATTGTATGGTGCATGCAATGTATTGCAATGTGATTTCATTTAATGTTGCAATGTAATGCTATGTAATGTTCACTATGTTAATATTATGAATTTGACGATTTTAAATAACTCGTGAAAATTGTAATAATTACAAAAGTTGGCAATAAAAATCAGTAACTTATACATTATATAGTTCTATATTAAGGTTTGACTCTAAAATGCACAATTCCGGAGATACCCCAACCAGAGTTGGTGTACGTATCCTTTTCGAAAAAGTTTTTTTGGATTTATATTTTTTGGAATATCAGGGTTGACATATTTTTATGAAAGTATGGACTAAATGCTTACATTCATAAATGTCTCCACTTCCAGGCTGTCCGACAATATCTATCAAAGGGCGCCAATACAGAGCAGAAAGAACTCAATTTTTTTAATGGAAAATCGATAACAGATCAAACAAATATCAAATGAGTTACTTTTAAAACGGAATTTTGTATGAAAATACTGGCTTATGACGTCATAGCACTCTTTTATGTTTAACCTATTTAAAAATTGTAATAACTAGTAATTGTCTAAAAGAGATACATTTTCCGAGATATTTTGTAATTTTTGTTTTAATCGAGCATATGAAATAATTTATTATTGATCGTGTTAAATACCGTATTGGTGTGATTAACCAATTTTAGGATAAGCACGTCTTACTGCAAGGCACAAGCCTTCTATAAGAGTGGCACAGCATGGCCATTGAAATGGCTACTTCAAACAATACTTTTTTTTCACCGACAATCTATTTCTTTATCTTAACTTGAATTTAAAGGTTAATCAGCGCCAGTACTCAACATTGTATCTCCCTCTCACGCACACACACATACACACACACGCACACACATACGCATGCACACATACTTTCTCTCTATCTCTAATTCTTCATTTCACTATTTTGGCTCGACCCGAAGATAGCGATTGACATTTCAACAAACAGAATGTTTTTGTTTTACGTGGAAATATTTTATTGATGCACCTAATGTATTACTGGTGAGTGTCACTTCAAAGAGTCACCCTCGGAAGGAGACACCAGGTGCGCTTGTCCGGTAGTGTGACAATGTCGCGGGCGTGGTGGCGAATCTGGCAGTTGATAGAGTGTCCGGTTTGATGGATGTTGCAGTCACTGCGGGGAGCCTTGGTAATGAGGAGCTGTGTCTAGTTCCGCTGATTGGGAGTTACAGTGTGTTGTTGGCAGGAATTAATTATTTAGTAAGGAACGAATGTGTTGCGTAATTACCTAGATCTTATTTAATAGAATTACAATACATAATTTTCTATGAAAATTCGACTAGTAATTCACAAAAAATATTCACATTCTTTTTACTTGTATGACACAGGCGGAGCCTATATACATCCCACTGTAGGGCATAGGCAGGCCTTCTTTCAGAAAGAGAAAGAGTGGGGCTCGTATGCGTAGCACTTGTTAATTCATAAAAAAAAAATTCAAATACTTCGAAAATGTTGGTAGCCATCCTAATGTCAATACAAGAAATAAAGATAAATTGTCATTTCTATGATTTAGAATAAGAGTTACCTCCAACGCGGTTTAAAAAATGTTAAGCACACTCTGCGCAAAAAAGCTTAGTATAGCACGCTTTTCCTGACATCAAGGATTATTTATAAGACAAAGATGTTTGGTATTAAACATGAAATTAATATTAAAGGGTATTTAATGGACTATTATGTCTAGTGTTCAACACATTCATGAGTAATATTTTAATTTAAAAACTCTGTTCATTAAGTTGAAACGTGTTTTGAAAAGAATAAATGTGGAGTTTCTTTCTTAGCTTCTTCTCCACATAATCTATTAATTGTGAAACTAACAACTTTGGCGTTCATTGAGTAAACATTTGGTTTTTACAATCATTAAAATTATTGGAATTGAATCGGATAGAATCGTAGTAGTAAGGAAAATCTCGTCAGGAAACCTCAGTGACTGAGATGTTCCCGTAACTCAGCGCTCGAAACAGCCAATCTGTATTGACGAGTAGATCTTTTATCACTTTCCGTTTTCCAACTCGCTGTTTTCTTTACCCTTTCCATAACACGCCTAAATTTCCTCATGCCACAAACTTAATTTCGAGTTAATTATAGAGCGTGTATTGTCGACACAACGGCAGGCTGCGGCGGAAATAGCTGCATAATGTATTAATGTCTCCATGCACCGTTTTGATTGATTGATTGACTCACGGATCAGGCGCCATTTTGATTTATAGGTTCGCTCTTTGACGGGCGCTGCCGAAGGATGTTCTTTGTTTAATAACTAACTGGAAACCACTAGATAATACCAAAATATACTTTTGGACATAAAATGCTGGTATATTTTAAGAGCGTGATCTGTTTTTCTATGGTTACGGTGGCGGGGAGTAGCTGGATGCAGGCGGCACAAGACCGGGAAGCTTGGAGAACCACGAGGGAGGCCTATGTCCTGGAGTGGACGTCAAATGGCTAATGATGATAATGATCTGTTTTTATAATAAAACAGAAAGTAGTATAACCGACCGGCACAAATACAAACAGAAAAATGGAATGACACTTCAATTGTTGCTATAATTAGGCAGCTAATAAACTACTATTTTCTCATATTTTGTAATAGGTTTCAACACTCGAAGCAAAAATAATTGTTTATTTTGTAGTATTGAAAACATTTTAAAATCTTTAAAAAAATATGCAAAGAGTTGATGGCACACATTCGAATGGTTTGATACTGGTAAGTACAAATTGATGCTTTGTTTTCTAACACTTTTATGAATTTTTAGTGACAATACACTCCCTAACTATGAAGAAAAAACATCATGAGAAATAACGCACAGGCTTATCTCAAAGAGAGAAGGAGACTCTTAGGCGTGCCACTCTCTAATCGCAGTGGTAAGGAAAACCTCGTGAGAAAACCTCAGTGACTGATATGTTCACGTATCGCTAAGCTTAAAACCGCTGATTCGATTCAAATTTAAGCTTGTAACGGACCTGCCTGTGTAGCATACTCCCAACGTTTAATTAAGACTGAAAGGTGGGGAATATTTAAGAAATAACGAGTTAGTTAAATAAATTGAACTTATATCCAAAGAATAACAAGCGGTCGGAGCCGGCACCGAAAATCTTTTTCTACCCGCTCGTAGATGCGGGTATTCGCGCAGAAGTTACTTTTTTTCCCGGACAGAGCGGCGCCAATAAAAGATCACGCCACCCGACTAAAACCAATAAGGATGATACTTATTTATGAACCCGTACTATTGTTTCACGTGTCAGGTCGACTGGTTAAATCTGAGTGAAATCGTATAAAAAGGCCGAGGGCCAAACGCGCGGGGCGATTCCAGACTAGAGAATTGAACAGTAAATACATCCGTTACGCTCGTAGGGAAATTCGCCATTTTCAGCGAATTTATTAGCATTAGGGAGTTTCGTTTGCATTTAAATTCGAAAATAGGAGAGTGGCTTTGGATTTGTTACCTAACATCATCTGTGGGCATCGCGTCCCAGACTATCAGCTCTGGTGTGAAGTTTCAGGTTTAGAGTTGCTCTCGAAGCTAGGGAGTTGATTTGAAAGTAAAAGTGTTAAGGTTAGAAACGGTTTTCGGTTCCTGAATCTTTTGTACATTTAGCTAGAAGTTTTCCGCGTAAAATAGGGTTTTCAGCCTTAGTAATTAGGGTAGCTTCCGCGAAATAAAATGTGAACTAATCCTTTTTCTCCACAGTACTACGTTTATGGGAAATAAATTTGTACAAAGGTGAACTCTCGGTGGCAAAGGTATGCTAAGGATAGTCCGTGTGTCCAGCCTTTGTCAAATAACCAAGGCTCGGTGAGGCCACACGAGGTTATTCGTATCATGCTTGCGTCATAGCTTTCAGAGTTTTGTTCGAATTTAATTCTACTTATTACTTTAACTTAATTCCACTAGCTAGTGGTAATTGAGTTTCAGTACACAAACGTGTGAATTTAGAGCGAATTCACTTGGGAGCCTTAAGAAGTTTAAATTAATGGACTAAGGAACCCAAAATCTAGCTCTGCTTACTATGCTACGGCTGAATCTGAGTCTGCTTGGGTCGAAAGGTTTAAAGAATCCCTTCACCGGAGGCGTTCCCAATTTAATTTAGTAAAAAAAATTATTATTATAATATTAATTTTGAATTGAGATAATTAGAGATTAATTATCTTGTTTGGAGATTGGGTTAAAACGCTTCTTGTGAATGCGGTGTTAGATCTTCTTCCGTTAGCATTCGTGGTGTAGCAATTTTCCCCCTGCTTACCCTGAGTGACAGACGATTCTAGCCCTCTGGCACTTTGCACCCATAACATATTTATGTATTATATTTCGTATATTCTTACCTTGCGGGTGGTTACCGAACCCATAAAACCACCCGCGCATACACATCCTAGGCTACACACTCTGGCCGGCCAGAAAGTCTGAAAACTAACTGTGTCAAGTTACCGAGTGATTTGAAACAGTCTGGGTTTCCGGAGTTAGGGAGGATAGAAGTAGGAAATAGCTGTGACTAGGGAGACACCATAGGCACTCACACATATACACGATTAAATGTAAATGGGGTTTGCTTTGCTGAAACAATTGATGGGTGGTTAAATTAGCTTACGGGGTTGGGAAGAATTAGGCAGGCTCCCCCTTTTCTTTCAGGGTATCCAGTTGTATGATGAGCGTAAGTATTTCCCCGATTCCCCACCTTAGCAATGCGGTCATTAAGTAGGACAATAAATAGCGATTTATTTCCGTACCAAAAATAAGTAATCAAATAGCTTTATTTTCCAATATTGACAGCAATATTATTTTGTAACGTCCTGTGCAAAGGTCTAACATTAAATTCCGTTAAAATAAATAAACTCTGACAAAATTCTATAAACTAATTAAATAAAAGCTAAAGTAGACAACCAAATTTTAATTAATCAGAAGTGCCAAATGTGTTAGATGTTTATTGCTCCATTCTTATTATGAACAGTGAAATTTGTTGTATATAAATGAAATATATTCAGTAAGCTAGCTTTTATTCTCAAAATACTAAAAGTGTCTCTTAACTATCTATTACCTTACTATTCTAGCCTTTTACTCCAACTATTAAAAGTGACTCCTAATTATCTAGTACTTTACTATTTTCGTTTACGGAACTTTTCAAACATAAATCAATGAAACGTTTAGCTACTTGCTCTAATTTCTTCCGCTGCTTAGATTGCTACGGCATCTTATTAATGAAAACGTAGTGGTTCGAGTCCTGTTGGACGTTAGAAACTACGATACCATGTTGGCGTTGACTTGTAAACGAAGATCTAATAAGTAAGGCTGTAAGTTCGTGCCTTGTTTACGTACATTAAAATTATCTACTGAACTTTGATTTCTCGCCTATCGAACCTTTGATTTGGAAGGTCTGAAAATGACATCAAATTATTATTCCTAGATGTAATAAAACCTAATCTTCATCGACATTATCTTTTAAAACCTTGATTAACAACCTACGTATTACTGATTATCTTTTTACGCATCTACCTTCAATATTTTGCGCCGCATCTCGCTTACGTGAATCTATCCTTATAGCGTTGAGGTTGAGTGCCGTTTTATATTGAGAGTTTAACAATCTATCGAGCAATGGAAATGAGTATGCTATAGGGCAAAGGATCCGATAAATAAAATAGTCTTTATTGACATTATGACAAAAACCGTTATGGAATGTTGTGGTTGTTAGATTTTAAGGCGTAAACCTTTTAATTTGAATAATATTTAAACTTGCTTATCTCTTTACTTCAATAATATTTTGTGCTCTGCCTTGTTTGATCTAATGGTATTTGCGATACTTGCTGCTTGGAGCTCTAATGGACTTCGTCGGTTCAGTCCATTGTTGTGACGTCTTGAATAGACTTTTTCCAACATATACGTCCGGGTTACATACTTTTAGTAGAGTTATCTCCTAGGTATTTGATACCGTTGAGTTTTGTGTATAATGGCTGGACCATACGAAAGTTATCTACCTACTCAGAGTTTCAAGGAATAATTTCCTTTCATTGGATCAAACAATCTACAATTGCTTATTTTTAAACATTTGTGCTATTGCTGCTATTAATGCTTGCAATCTTTAGTGAGGCTGACCACTTCTACACTATGAGCGTTATTCGCTAGTTGCTAAAACTTCGTTTGACCAGTCATCCATTATATCCAGGCTTTCCGGATTGAATTTTCTCCGATGTACCATGCCTTTGATATCACAACCCTATACTATTCTACGACCTGATGACTGGTCATACGTTGAAAGCACCTTTTATAAATCTTCCTACGGTCAGTTTTCACTGAATTGTCTGCATTTGGCAAACGCAATTGAAATGTTATGTATATCCATGAATCTAGTTATAGATAAACTATGTACAGTGGGACAATGATGAGCATACGGTGTGAAAGACCCAGCCTTTGGTTGGAGAACTGAGTTTCTTTTAGTCCGGATCCCGTCTCTGAGTCAAGTACTTTTAACTAGATTTGTGTTAGTTAACTTTCACCTTATCTATTATATTATAAATACTTTAAATTTAAACTTTATTCTGCACTAACTGCGTTTCATGCTTATAATTTTTATTTGCCTTCGCTTCAATCAAATTACTAGCGGACATTAGTGACGAAAATCTGTTGAACATTATAATAATATTATTAACAATAATATTGTTATAATGACCTACTTCTTTTATCTGTTCTTACACAATGTTCCATACCGGTTTAACCTGTTTCATATTCTACTTTAAATAGCAAACTTATTCAACACTTAAACATTAAAAATTCTAATTTTCATTCTTGCTAGGGCTTTACTTAACCTTTTCAATATAGGACGGAATAAACTCAACCTCTTTACTTAACCTTGATATCAAACCGAATTAACTCGACCTTTAATTTCAATTTAAAGAAAATTAACTAGATCTTTATTTGTTAATTATATACTTTTGCGTTCGAACATTTGCTTTCAATCTCAGATACCTTAAAAGGGCTAGGGTTACGTATACGATCACAACGCAGGGTTCTACCAAATAAAACTAGACGATCACAGTTGGCCATTAGAGTGTTTTGCATCATAGTATCTACATTTTATCGTCTCATTGGGGTTTAATTCTTCTAATTAACGGGGGTAGGGTGGTACAATTTGGTGTTGCCGTGACCATGATATTTTAATACGAGATTGAGTAGTTTATTTATGTTTTATGATGCAGAATATTCTTATTTAGTTTAATTATTGTTGGCTTTGTGCCACAATTTGTTGTTCGTGAAATGGAAAAGGTAGAAACATTGAGATTGGCAGCGAATGTACGTGTTCAAATTGTAAAACAAAATTAGATTGATTTAAACTAAAACTTTTATAAATATGTAGTACGTAGGAAAACGTAGTAAAAAGAGCGAAAACAAGTAATTCATAAAACAATTCAAAATTTATTTATTCGGTCCTTACTTGGTATGTACAATAATTGTAAATTCCACTTGAGACAAGTTTTCAAATCAGTCTAAATTTAGTTCCGCGTTAAACAAAATATCTAATAGGATGAGATTAGTTTTAAAAGTTATCAATCATTTTATCTAAATAAATTAACAGGTAAATATTAAGTAAATTTTAACAAAAGTATTATGTGTGGGGGGTTGCCCTTGTCATGACTTTGTCAATCTCGTTCTATTTCTATTGCCTAAGCTTTGAACTAAGGTTATATCGGATTTAGGTAGCTAATTTAAATCAAATAGTTCAATATAGTATCTACCTAAAGGTTTTATACTCGGGGGGGTTGCCGAGCGACTCAAACTTTACCTAAAAGGATACCAATCATTCTGAGTACCTATGTTAACTACTTTATTTACAAGATTTTTCAAAAAGCGTTAAATATACTTCGTTAAGTTTTAATAGTATCGCTTTTGAAGTATTGTCTGACAAACGGGAATAGAACCATTAAATTCAATTCATAATTTTATTACATTAAGTAATCGCGTAACATAATGGTAAAATAAACGTAGGTCGAATTAATAAATTCCTCATTTTTTGGAGTCAATTTAAAATTTAATAAAAATAAGTTTGGATATGAACCGTATGAAGATAACAATTTAACTATCGGAAAGTTATGTAGGTACGACTAAACCTGCACTTCCTTCGCGTAGCAATCAGGTCAATACATCAGACATATTGACGATTGTAGGGTTGTAAAGGGTCTTGGTACATACACTAGATGGCGCTTTTATACGGCTTTTATATCGTCTATATTTTATAATATGAGCTGAAAAAAAAAATAGTTATGTAGTACTGTTAAAATTAGTATGAGTTAAATTATCATTTCAAATTTACATAATCTAAAAAAATATAATGCAATTTAATTTTGAATCAACATTGGGAATAATAACAATGAGCTATTTAGTTTACAGAAAATAATTTAACTAAGCGATTTAAAACACAATACGCTCCAAACTAAGTTGAGAGGATTTAATATTGACGAGATGAAAACGGGGAAATAAGGTTGTATCGTGTATACTACTGGTGGTCACCCATTCATAGACTGCTAGTGGACGTTGTTGCTTGAACACAGTACTCAGTAGGATGCAGTTGGTCGAGAGGTAGCACTACCCACGGATCATAGGAATTGAATGAAAATTGAGTTAACATTCAATTAACTTGTTATTATTAGTAATCGAGAATATTTCATTTCAACGGGAAGTAAAAAAAATGTAAAAACTAATTAAAAAAAAAAAATTACATTAATTAACCAAAGTTCTTCTTTATCGGGGGGTTGTTAAAAATATTTCCACGATTTTAAATCTACTTAAGGAATATTTTCGGTTTAATACTTTAATAAAACTTGTTCTGCATATTAATTTACATTTGTTATTGAGAGAGATCATTATTATTTTAATTTGTTGATAATTATAATTAATTTTCAAAATATTTTCATGCTGGGGATTGATATCAATTTTTACATTCGGTATAATATTCCATTTCGCGGAAACTAGCTTTTCATTTGGGGGGTTGCAATAAAACTTAATATAAAAATTAAAAAGTTTTCTCGATGGGGGGTTGCTATTACAGTATTATTAAGAATCTAGCATTGCGTAATTAGGTAGTCTTCGTATAGCGGTTGCGTAAATAAATTCATTCACTATAATGATTCATTTAGAGTTCGGATTTCTTCAATTTGCTAAAGTTTCGTTGATTTAAAAGGATTTCCTATATTTTATTCACGACAATTCGTAAATTTCGTAATAAATATAATAGACTAATTAATTACTAATAAACTAAAAAAAAAAAAAAACATAAACCTTTGTTTTATTTTAATTCTTAGCGTAGGTACTTATAGTAAAAAACAAAATAAAAAAATTAATAAATAAACACTTCGTTTTATTTAACCATCCGCGTACAGTAAACGATAAAAGTAGATAATTGAACATTCTCAATAAGCCAAACTTTTGATTTTAATTTATGTAAATTTCATTTTTAATAAAATACGGAAGCATATCAATCTAATCGGGATTTAAAGTTGATTATTTAATTTTCGTCGTTGACTGTACTTCTTAAACCAGGTAATTAAAACGGTTTTGAAAGGTAATAAGGTATTGGTTTTGAGAGGTAACCGCATGTTAAACTATAAGTTAATTAAGGGTATTTTACTTTAATTTTAAATTCTATCACAACCCATTCCAAAACGGTTATTGAGATAAGTACTTCCGACTACTTCCTATAAATAATATTCAGTATTGCCTATAAAATAAATTAAACTCGCTAGGTTACAACAAAATAAAATAAATCCACGGTTATCGCTGTTCGCTAAATCTTTAGATCTTCGCTGTAAAATTAAACAAATAACAATAATACTAGGTATGCAGAAGGGAATGATATTGCTTATTTGAGTCGATGATAGATGATTGAAGTATGGCGTGCAAAAGAAGAGTGTGAAAGTGGGAATGATTGGGAGGCCTAAGGTTTGGCGAAGTGTTAAACGTAGATAGCCTGTCGTAGTACGGTCCCATGCCGACATACACGCACCTCAAAAGGGTTCAAATACCGTTTTCCTTTGCTGGATGCAAAGCATCATTTAGTTTAAATAGTATCATTTGGTATTTGGAACCTTCACTCTACACGGGAATTAAACACTGCACATTCTCCAAATATAATGATATTTGAAATGGAAATATTAGAATTAATGACTGTTTGGTTATTAGATCGGTGGACTTGGAAAGCTTGCTGATTGTTAGTATCGAAATTTCGTAGACGGAAATTACGTTTTGGGGTGCGTCCTCTCTCACACGAAAGCCGTGCCTGACGTTGGGGCAGCCAAAGGACGTAATTTATACCGGATTGACTTTCGGTAACTCTGCCTCGCAACCAGGGTCGTTGATTACGGAGTTTTGACTGACAGGCCATTCATGGATGCTGAGATAATTAATTCAGGCTGCGTTATCTAAACTTTCTAACTGAAAAATATCTGAAGTATTTGGTTTAAATACACACACATCATGACAGACATGTGGGACAATATTGCAACAGGTATATTAGAAGAAGATAGGGGCCATTGTGAGAGCTATCACAGATACCATGTCCTTGTTTGTATAAAATTTGTATTCGTCGGTACTTCTACAAATTTTGGGGGTTGATTGTAACGGACCTGCCTGTGTAGCATACTCCCAACGTTTAATTAAGACTGAAAGGTGGGGAATATTTAAGAAATAACGAGTTAGTTAAATAAATTGAACTTATATCCAAAGAATAACAAGCGGTCGGAGCCGGCACCGAAAATCTTTTTCTACCCGCTCGTAGATGCGGGTATTCGCGCAGAAGTTACTTTTTTCCCGGACAGAGCGGCGCCAATAAAAGATCACGCCACCCGACTAAAACCAATAAGGATGATACTTATTTATGTACCCGTACTATTGTTTCACGTGTCAGGTCGACTGGTTAAATCTGAGTGAAATCGTATAAAAAGGCCGAGGGCCAAACGCGCGGGGCGATTCCAGACTAGAGAATTGAACAGTAAATACATCCGTTACGCTCGTAGGGAAATTCGCCATTTTCAGCGAATTTATTAGCATTAGGGAGTTTCGTTTGCATTTAAATTCGAAAATAGGAGAGTGGCTTTGGATTTGTTACCTAACATCATCTGTGGGCATCGCGTCCCAGACTATCAGCTCTGGTGTGAAGTTTCAGGTTTAGAGTTGCTCTCGAAGCTAGGGAGTTGATTTGAAAGTAAAAGTGTTAAGGTTAGAAACGGTTTTCGGTTCCTGAATCTTTTGTACATTTAGCTAGAAGTTTTCCGCGTAAAATAGGGTTTTCAGCCTTAGTAATTAGGGTAGCTTCCGCGAAATAAAATGTGAACTAATCCTTTTTCTCCACAGTACTACGTTTATGGGAAATAAATTTGTACAAAGGTGAACTCTCGGTGGCAAAGGTATGCTAAGGATAGTCCGTGTGTCCAGCCTTTGTCAAATAACCAAGGCTCGGTGAGGCCACACGAGGTTATTCGTATCATGCTTGCGTCATAGCTTTCAGAGTTTTGTTCGAATTTAATTCTACTTATTACTTTAACTTAATTCCACTAGCTAGTGGTAATTGAGTTTCAGTACACAAACGTGTGAATTTAGAGCGAATTCACTTGGGAGCCTTAAGAAGTTTAAATTAATGGACTAAGGAACCCAAAATCTAGCTCTGCTTACTATGCTACGGCTGAATCTGAGTCTGCTTGGGTCGAAAGGTTTAAAGAATCCCTTCACCGGAGGCGTTCCCAATTTAATTTAGTAAAAAAAATTATTATTATAATATTAATTTTGAATTGAGATAATTAGAGATTAATTATCTTGTTTGGAGATTGGGTTAAAACGCTTCTTGTGAATGCGGTGTTAGATCTTCTTCCGTTAGCATTCGTGGTGTAGCAATTTTCCCCCTGCTTACCCTGAGTGACAGACGATTCTAGCCCTCTGGCACTTTGCACCCATAACATATTTATGTATTATATTTCGTATATTCTTACCTTGCGGGTGGTTACCGAACCCATAAAACCACCCGCGCATACACATCCTAGGCTACACACTCTGGCCGGCCAGAAAGTCTGAAAACTAACTGTGTCAAGTTAGGTACCGAGTGATTTGAAACAGTCTGGGTTTCCGGAGTTAGGGAGGATAGAAGTAGGAAATAGCTGTGACTAGGGAGACACCATAGGCACTCACACATATACACGATTAAATGTAAATGGGGTTTGCTTTGCTGAAACAATTGATGGGTGGTTAAATTAGCTTACGGGGTTGGGAAGAATTAGGCAGGCTCCCCCTTTTCTTTCAGGGTATCCAGTTGTATGATGAGCGTAAGTATTTCCCCGATTCCCCACCTTAGCAATGCGGTCATTAAGTAGGACAATAAATAGCGATTTATTTCCGTACCAAAAATAAGTAATCAAATAGCTTTATTTTCCAATATTGACAGCAATATTATTTTGTAACGTCCTGTGCAAAGGTCTAACATTAAATTCCGTTAAAATAAATAAACTCTGACAAAATTCTATAAACTAATTAAATAAAAGCTAAAGTAGACAACCAAATTTTAATTAATCAGAAGTGCCAAATGTGTTAGATGTTTATTGCTCCATTCTTATTATGAACAGTGAAATTTGTTGTATATAAATGAAATATATTCAGTAAGCTAGCTTTTATTCTCAAAATACTAAAAGTGTCTCTTAACTATCTATTACCTTACTATTCTAGCCTTTTACTCCAACTATTAAAAGTGACTCCTAATTATCTAGTACTTTACTATTTTCGTTTACGGAACTTTTCAAACATAAATCAATGAAACGTTTAGCTACTTGCTCTAATTTCTTCCGCTGCTTAGATTGCTACGGCATCTTATTAATGAAAACGTAGTGGTTCGAGTCCTGTTGGACGTTAGAAACTATGATACCATGTTGGCGTTGACTTGTAAACGAAGATCTAATAAGTAAGGCTGTAAGTTCGTGCCTTGTTTACGTACATTAAAATTATCTACTGAACTTTGATTTCTCGCCTATCGAACCTTTGATTTGGAAGGTCTGAAAATGACATCAAATTATTATTCCTAGATGTAATAAAACCTAATCTTCATCGACATTATCTTTTAAAACCTTGATTAACAACCTACGTATTACTGATTATCTTTTTACGCATCTACCTTCAATATTTTGCGCCGCATCTCGCTTACGTGAATCTATCCTTATAGCGTTGAGGTTGAGTGCCGTTTTATATTGAGAGTTTAACAATCTATCGAGCAATGGAAATGAGTATGCTATAGGGCAAAGGATCCGATAAATAAAATAGTCTTTATTGACATTATGACAAAAACCGTTATGGAATGTTGTGGTTGTTAGATTTTAAGGCGTAAACCTTTTAATTTGAATAATATTTAAACTTGCTTATCTCTTTACTTCAATAATATTTTGTGCTCTGCCTTGTTTGATCTAATGGTATTTGCGATACTTGCTGCTTGGAGCTCTAATGGACTTCGTCGGTTCAGTCCATTGTTGTGACGTCTTGAATAGACTTTTTCCAACATATACGTCCGGGTTACATACTTTTAGTAGAGTTATCTCCTAGGTATTTGATACCGTTGAGTTTTGTGTATAATGGCTGGACCATACGAAAGTTATCTACCTACTCAGAGTTTCAAGGAATAATTTCCTTTCATTGGATCAAACAATCTACAATTGCTTATTTTTAAACATTTGTGCTATTGCTGCTATTAATGCTTGCAATCTTTAGTGAGGCTGACCACTTCTACACTATGAGCGTTATTCGCTAGTTGCTAAAACTTCGTTTGACCAGTCATCCATTATATCCAGGCTTTCCGGATTGAATTTTCTCCGATGTACCATGCCTTTGATATCACAACCCTATACTATTCTACGACCTGATGACTGGTCATACGTTGAAAGCACCTTTTATAAATCTTCCTACGGTCAGTTTTCACTGAATTGTCTGCATTTGGCAAACGCAATTGAAATGTTATGTATATCCATGAATCTAGTTATAGATAAACTATGTACAGTGGGACAATGATGAGCATACGGTGTGAAAGACCCAGCCTTTGGTTGGAGAACTGAGTTTCTTTTAGTCCGGATCCCGTCTCTGAGTCAAGTACTTTTAACTAGATTTGTGTTAGTTAACTTTCACCTTATCTATTATATTATAAATACTTTAAATTTAAACTTTATTCTGCACTAACTGCGTTTCATGCTTATAATTTTTATTTGCCTTCGCTTCAATCAAATTACTAGCGGACATTAGTGACGAAAATCTGTTGAACATTATAATAATATTATTAACAATAATATTGTTATAATGACCTACTTCTTTTATCTGTTCTTACACAATGTTCCATACCGGTTTAACCTGTTTCATATTCTACTTTAAATAGCAAACTTATTCAACACTTAAACATTAAAAATTCTAATTTTCATTCTTGCTAGGGCTTTACTTAACCTTTTCAATATAGGACGGAATAAACTCAACCTCTTTACTTAACCTTGATATCAAACCGAATTAACTCGACCTTTAATTTCAATTTAAAGAAAATTAACTAGATCTTTATTTGTTAATTATATACTTTTGCGTTCGAACATTTGCTTTCAATCTCAGATACCTTAAAAGGGCTAGGGTTACGTATACGATCACAACGCAGGGTTCTACCAAATAAAACTAGACGATCACAGTTGGCCATTAGAGTGTTTTGCATCATAGTATCTACATTTTATCGTCTCATTGGGGTTTAATTCTTCTAATTAACGGGGGTAGGGTGGTACAAGCTTGTACAGTTTTTCTCTCGCTGTCTGAGAGAAGAGCCCTTCCTTGCAATTGTACGTATATTTTGGCTGCTTCAAAGTAAATAAAATATTTGAAATCCTAAATTACAACTAGAAAATGAATGTACTGAAGAAATTAATTGGCTATTTGTTCCAAGAACTCGTAAATACACATATAAAAATACACATACGTACACATAATATACTCAGCGTTACCAACCACTTCATTCATTTTGATAAAGTTCAAGTTCTTGCCCGAGAGAAAAGTTTCTTTCCTAGAATGATACGCGAGGCGCTAGAGATCCGCCGGCATCCAAATTTCAATAGAGATCGTGGTTGGAACATAGCCACAGCATGGGAACCAGTGCTTAAGTGCATGAGACCCTCTTGCTAGAAGTGTGACTGTAGATTTAATTTTAATTTCAATAAGTATTAATCAATATTTTTGACTGTATATAAAATAATTGTTTTGTAGATTGAATTTTAATTTCAATAACTAATAATCAGTATTTTTGAGTTTATATAAAATTATTGCAGTGCCAATTTAAATTAAAAAATTTGCCAAAATATTTTTGGAACGTAAGTTAATAATAATTTTTGCCGAGGGTAGTAAACTAACAGTTAATGCTTTCAAAAAGACGCCTGTCACCTCAGTCTACCGAGACCACGGCAGTTGCAAAAGTACCGAAACGTCGGAAAATTGTTAAATGTAAAAGTAAACGAGTAAATATTCGTTCAAATTCAGTTTTATTACGTAAAATATAGTTTTTGAGCCAAAAGCCCAAAAAAATAATACTTGCAATATAAGGTTACTATTGACTTTATTGTCACTGAATAAATTATTTGGTTACTTGTTCTGAGAAACTTAAATAAAAACATATTCTGTTTTCTTTCAGTCCACAGCCATACAGTGGTCCAAAATAGCTTGAAATCGTTCGTTTAATATATAACACGACATGGATTCAACCTCAAGCTTTGCTTGATACGCGGCTTCGTATGTTGATATATTTTATTTATTAAAGAGCACCAACAGAATGCATATTATAAATAGCCTTTACAATAAGAATTACAAGTTACGAATTGAAATTTACGTATATACCTACTACAATTTATTCGCTTAATTCTGGTAGCACTAACTTGCTTTTTTGGCGGAAGAGTCCGACCAGGGTTGCTCTGATTACATAAGCAGCCTATTTAAGTTTCACTGTAGGGCACAAGCTTTCAGGGAGAGAGTATGGGCTTAATCACCACGCGTGTGCACCGCGGATTGGCGATTTGAAGCGCTGAGGTATGTGAATAGCTTGGACACTCAGGTTTCCTCGCGATGTTTTCCTTTAAATTTAGCGAGTGATATTGCTACTATAACTTCACAAATGTACATGACTCAGAAAACAAAGCCTGCTCTGGGAATCGAACTTGGGTCTCTCGCTTCCGAGTCCAATGTTGTACCCACTAGGCTACCAACGTTCTGATTCGCAGAACTTAATCATGGCGAGTAGAGATGAAGCTCGCGTCGTCGGTTGCTTGTCTCTGAATTATTTTCTTTTTGTTGCACTAACCCGTGCTGAGGACAATTTAAAAAATATATATTTAGAGGCTAATAATTCCACCCATGCCGTTACTTGAACCCGTGACCTCTGGCTAACCGTACCAGCGCTCTCCCGACTGAGCTAATGGGCAAGTGCAGGCATAAGCGAAATTTTGAGCCTCTTTAGAAACTTCTCTGTATTGTCGCTGCTTGTACGTAACTTTTTAAAGAGGTTCGAAATTTTGCTGATGCCTGCACTTGCCCATTAGCTCAAATAGCAGAGCGCTGGCAAGGTCAGCCAGAGGTCGCGGGTTCAAGTCCCGGTATGGGCGGAGTTATTAACCTCTAAATAGGTTTGTAAAAATCGTCTCTGAATTACAAATTATGGGTCTTATCGATAGACAGATAAAGAACACTTTATATGCACCGCTTTAAACGATGCCTGCAATATTTGCCTTCTTAATAATTTATTCACTGTATCGCACTGTGTTTCGAGGGATGACATTCTCTCCTCCGCCTTCCTGAGCCTTGTTTCGTGAGCAGCAATCATCAATTCAGTGGTCAATTTCCATGTGTCCAAAACATCACATCCACTTGTGAAGCTTGCATTGCAACCGTCAACTATTAAAATGCTAGTTTTGCTGACCCTACACCGTGATCTATTGCACGAGGCACGCACTCGTTTTTCGAACGCTGCACATTCGGAATGAACATTTTTATTCCAAAAGAACTTTTCATTTGTATTTATTTTAACTGGACATACAAAACTAGACTACGTGTACATCGCGCGTGTTACCGCGCCGCAGAGCCGTCCAGAGTGGGGGAAACACTGGCTTAATCACAGCGCGTGCCCATCGCGGATTGGTGATTTTAGTAGTAGTCCCAAGACTCCGGTCGTACGGCTGAGCAGAGCACTCACATTCATACATCCACTTTCGTTCACCAATATAAAATCAGATGTACACACATACACACACACACACACACACACACACACACACACGCACGGACGCTCGCACGCACGCACGCACGCACGCACAAATATTTTTTAATTATGTCCAACTTGCTCTTTTTTATAGTGTAATAATAGAAATCTATAATAAAGTACCAAGAAACATAAAAGTAGAGCCGAGGTTTCTTGCAAGTACTAACTAATTACTTACCTACCCAACGGTGGGTAGTTCTTTTTATTTACCCTCCTTGTTGGACCCAACTGCAGTTTATAAATTCTGCAACGTGTACTAAATGAATTCAACTATTTTCCAACTCTATTTACGTTCAATCGTCGAAAGTAAAATAATATTTCTATTTGTGTATTGCAGCAGTGGAACTCTCCATCTTTTATTCAGTTATTTAAAGATAACGTTTTTGTTACTGTCGAACTGTAATAAGTCAATAAATATAAAATACTATCTAATATTTAAAAATCTTGTGTCAGTGTTTGTTATCGAACTCCTCCGTAATGGCTTCACCGATGTTTATGTTTTTTTTTGTGTATATTCCGCAAGTCAGACTATAGGTCGTAAACTAATTATAATATGGAAAACAACGTTTGCCGTGTCAGGTAGTAATTTATATTTATCTTTAATTATTGCGATTGGCGCTAGTTTTTACGTCAATATTGGATTAGATTAGATTAATACTCTTTATTGCACCCCATACACCATATTGCGATTGATTTAAAACTTATGGTTTCTGTAATCCTGAACCGATAATGAATACATTTTAATTTCATTTCATTTCATTTCATTTCATTTCGTTTCGTTTCATTTCGTTTCCTTTCGTTTCGTTTTATTTAATTTCGTTCATTTCATTTTAAATCATTCAATTGTAATTAATACTTCCCAATAGCATTTACCGTGGGGTGCCGGCTTTAGAATAGTACCCCCCCATCTCTTCCCGCGGGTGCCGTAAAAACCGGCTAAGGGACATTACCAGAAGGTGGGCAGCAGCGCCTTCTGCGAAAATACGATATACTGCGCTCGCCAACCCGCATGCCAAGCGTGGCGAGTAAGGCAAATACCCTCATGGCAATACACCAAAAAACCAGGCCCCCAGTCCCCGGCGGCTCCGCTATTCCTGGCTACGGTAGCGGCCACGGTAACGGCGGAGCAAGGGGTGCTAAGAATCTCCGGCAGAGATCTGGCTACCACCCCCAAAAACGAAAACGACTGGCCCTGGTAACACACAACATTCGCACATTGAGGACAGACGAAAAGCTAATTGAGCTGGAAGAGGAAATGGGTAGGTTACACTGGGATATCCTAGGGTTATCTGAAGTCCGTCGAGAGGGCGAGGACACGATAACCCTGAAATCCGGTAACCTGCTCTACTACCGGGAGGGCGAGCAACAGTCCCAGGGTGGTGTCGGGTTTCTCGTCCACAAGTCCCTCGTAAATAACATTTTGGCCATCAACAGTGTGTCGAGCAGGGTGGTGTACCTAATACTCAGAATATCTAAGAGATATTCGCTGAAGGTCATTCAGGTATACGCACCGACCTCGTCACACTCCGATGAGGAGGTAGAGGCGATGTATGAGGACATTAGTAGGGCCATACATACCTCGGAGACCTATTTTAATGTGGTTATGGGGGACTTCAATGCGAAGCTGGGCACAAGAAGCGAGGGTGAGATGAGAGTGGGGCAATTTGGTTATGGGCAACGGAACCCGAGAGGGCAAAGGTTGGCAGACTTCCTGGAGAAAGAGGGACTCTTTATGATGAACTCTTTCTTTCAGAAGCCACCTCACAGGAAATGGACCTGGTTGAGTCCCGATGGTTCCACGAGAAACGAGATAGACTTCATCCTGACCTCCAAGAGACAAATATTCAATGACGTCTCTGTGATCAACATGGTGAAAACCGGAAGCGATCACCGAATAGTAAGAGGCACATTGAATATCAATGTCAAACTTGAGAGGTCTCGTCTCATGAAGTCCACGCTCCGACCTACTCGTGCCCATATCCAGAACCCCGAGAACTTTCAACTCGAATTGTCAAATCGCTTTGAGTGCCTGGAGAGCGCCGCATCGGTGGACGAGATCAATAACAGGTTTGTAGAAACTGTCCGTACAGTGGGCTCGAGGTTCTATAGACCCAACCGTACGAGTAGACCACAAAAGCTCTCAAACTATACTCTCGACCTCATGGCTAAACGTCGCGCGTTGCAACTGCAGTCCTCCGAGGATGCTAAGTCATATAGGCAGCTCAATAGACATATCTCAAAGTCTATGCGGCACGATATTCGGTCCTTTAATACCGAACGTATTAAAGAGACTATAGAGCGGAACAAGGGCTCCAAAGTGTTCGCAAAAGACTTGTCTATTGGGCAAAGCCAGCTGACGAAGCTGAGGAGAGAGGACGGCAGTATAGCGTCGACCAAATCAGAGGTGCTGAGGGAGATTGAGAGTTTCTACGGACAGCTATACACCTCAGTCGCAAAACCTGTTAGCAGTTTGAACAAAGATCCGAGAGCCAAACTGACCCGACATTATACCGAAGACATCCCGGACATCAGCCTGTACGAGATTAGGATGGCCCTGAAACAGCTCAAGAATAACAAGGCACCAGGAGAGGACGGAATCACATCAGAGCTCCTGAAAGCGGGTGGAACACCAGTACTTAAAGTCCTTCAGAAGCTCTTCAATTCCGTCGTGCTCGAAGGAAAAACGCCAGAAGCATGGAACAGAAGCGTGGTGACGCTGTTCTTCAAGAAAGGGGATAACTCTCTATTGAAGAACTACCGACCCATCTCGCTTCTGAGCCATGTTTATAAGCTGTTTTCGAGGGTCCTCACGAATCGTCTCGAACGCAGGTTTGATGACTTCCAGCCTCCCGAACAAGCCGGTTTCCGAAAGGGCTTTAGTACCATAGACCACATCCACACGCTGCGGCAAATTATACAGAAGACTGAGGAGTATAATTTGCCATTCTGCTTAGCGTTTGTGGACTATGAGAAAGCCTTCGATTCGATCGAGACATGGGCAGTGCTCGAGTCTCTCCAGCGTTGCCGTATTGACTATCGGTATATCGAGGTGCTGAAGTGCTTGTACAACAGCGCCACCATGTCGGTCCGAGTACAGGAGCAGAATTCGGAGGCAATTCCATTGAGAAGAGGCGTGAGACAGGGAGACGTTATCTCTCCGAAACTGTTCACGAACGCACTGGAAGATGCCTTCAAGCTTCTGGAATGGCAGGGACGCGGCATCAATATCAATGGCGAGTACATTACGCACCTTCGATTTGCCGACGATATAGTAGTCATGGCAGAAACGATGGAAGACCTCGGCATAATGCTCGACGACCTCAGTCGAGTTTCCCAACGTGTGGGCCTTAAAATGAACATGGACAAAACGAAGGTCATGTCGAACGCTCGTGTTGTGCCCACCCCAATAACATTGGGGAACACGACTCTCGAAGTTGTAGACGAATACGTCTACTTAGGACAAACAATCCAACTAGGCCGGTCCAACTTCGTGAAAGAGGTCAATCGTCGAATCCAACTCGGCTGGGCAGCTTTCGGGAAACTTAGAAAAGTCTTTTCGTCTAATATACCTCAATCGCTCAAGACAAAATTATACAACCAGTGTGTGTTACCAGTGATGACTTATGGCACTGAAACGTGGTCTCTCACTATGGGCCTCATAAGAAGGCTCAAGGTCACGCAACGAGCTATGGAAAGGGCTATGCTCGGAATTTCTCTGCGAGATCGAATCAGAAATGATGAGATCCGTAGACGAACGAAAGTCGTCGACATAGCCCAGCGGATTAGTAAGTTGAAGTGGCAGTGGGCGGGGCACATAGCACGCAGAACTGATGGCCGATGGGGCCGAAAAGTTCTCGAATGGAGACCACATATCGGCAAGCGCAGCGTGGGACGACCAGCCACAAGATGGACAGATGACGTCATTCAAGTGGCAGGAAGACGCTGGATGCAGGCCGCTTCCAACCGGTCTTTTTGGAAATCCATGGAGGAGGCCTATGTCCAGCAGTGGACTTCTTGTGGCTGAATGATGATGATGATGAATAGCATTTTACTCCATTTAAGAGTACACATTTAGTTCCCAGGTGTACTTGAAGCATTATTACAGTTCACTCGTGATGTATAAGCTGCATTATTGCGATTATTAACACCTATACCTGTCTAAGGGACTTATAGGAGTGTTGAGTTATACTTTTATACGATTGTTGGTGTTATAATACTCTAACAACTATCCTTTAGTCAGCCGTCTGACTAAAAGCATTATAGGAGGGTAGAGATACGGCAACCGCTGTTTAACGGCCTACTTGTACGATGATATAGAGCTAGCATTTTAATAGAACACACGTGGTCATTTATAAAGCCAAAGGCTGTTATTTTTACTTGTTTTAGACTGTTATACAGCTAGTAGCTGTAGTAGGACTTGTTTGTGATCATTAAAATAACCTTTTTTTACTATCTGTACAGAAGTGTTTAAATGGTTCGCATGTGCACTGTAGGCTGTTAAAAGGACTGTATGTGTTGTCCATTAACATCAATAGCAGTTTATTTGTACACAAGTACTACTCTTATTTGCTGTCAGCGCCGTACGCGCCAAGTCTGCTAGTGTAACCGTATTTTACAGAATTTTAACAGATAAATATCAGAAATAACAGTTATTTATCACATAAGTAACAGGACTAACAGTTATTTATCTGATAAATTCTGCAAAATATGGTTACACTATTACACTTGCCGACTCGGCGCTTACGGTGCTGACAGGTGTATATTCACCTTTAAAAGATTGTAAACAGTGTTTGTTCCTATGGCTGAGTGACAACTATTATTTTTTGTCCTTGTCTATCGCAGGGCATAATGTTGTCCCTCTTTATCTAGTTTGTTTACATTCTTTTAAATACCTCCTTGAACAGAGTAGTGTTTTTTGTAAGTGTAAATACTCTGACACCAAACTGTGTGTCTCACACGAAAACAAAAAGTGATTTTTGTTAGTTTGTTACAAAATTTGTACTTTAGGTATTCATACTTGACTTAGTACCTGGGCTAGGCGACTTAACGGACAATAATTATTATTGCGGATCTCTAAAATTTCAGTATATTGAAAGAATTAAACGATGATACACAATTGACCTGAACTACATCTTAAAGCTGTACATAAGTTCACATTAGAATAAATTTATAGACATTGGCTTTGTAGTGGTACAAATGTGGGACTTCTGTTCTGTTCTGTTGTATATATGTTCTGTTAGAATGCTGTTATCTATATAACAGCATTCTAACAGAACACATGTGAACCTATATATACGCTCACCGCATTAAATTGGAGTTATAATAGTTCACATAGCTGTATTTCATTTCCACCATTTTGTTCTACGTAACCTAAAATATTTACCAAATAAATCTCCAAATTTATCATGCAGATTTATCACAAAATACGCAGATAGAGCGATTGAGTTTTGGTTTCATGTTATAATTAATAACTGTACCTAGTATAATATTATAATGCCAATATAATATCAAAAACTGAAAATTGTAGATTTCCTCTCAGCCAGTTTTAAATATTTTAAAATGAATATCGCTTTTTTACAGAGGCGCGTGAATATTTTAGCTGTAAATATGTATACATTTCACGATTAAGTTGCATTCCCATAGGCTTTAACATTATTAAGTATTTAAAACATGTTATCAAAAATGTTTATCCAATTGATCCGCTTTCTGATGGCACACACAAAACCAATAAAACTAATGAGAAAAAATAAGAAATAATTTAGGACACACGTGAATTTTAGGTAGCACTGGAGTAACTTTTGTCGGATTTTATAACTCTGAAGGCTGTGTATTTAGCCACTTGTTACTCTTTATTACACTCATGTATGTTGTATGGTTCACACTGCGTCCCATATAGTGCCGTAAGTCAGCCTTAAGTCCGATGTTACTACTTAAACTGCTATTATAATGCTATTATACTGCTAATGTACAGCCATAGTGAACTTAAAGCTGTCTAATTTGTGCCCAAACTGGTTCTATAAGAGCATTATAGCAAGCTATACAGTTCTTATACAGCTGACTTACACAGCTTATGGAGTACATGTGAACAACTAGACATCTTATATAGAACCCCGAATGCCACTTGGGTTGCTATGGTATCACAACAAAGAGAGGCATTTACTATTTACATATTGAGTTTGTTTACTATTTGATTACATATTGAGTTTGTTTACTATTTAATTGAACATTTCAATCAATCAATCAATCAGCCCATACTCGTCCATAAGGCACGCCACTCCCTTCTTCCATTGAAAGTTTAGTAGTAACAAAAATATGGTAAGTTTTAACTATAATATGGTAAGTTTGTCTTTAACAGCCACCGTGAGAAAATATACTGATTCTTTAACATTTGTGTGTGTGTGACGATTTGGCATAAGATAATCCGCCGTGCTAAGCAGTGCTAAAATGGTTGGCTTATATGCCCAGTATATTTGTTAAATATTTACTAATATATAAGTATATTCGAAACTGCAACTTAATGACTAAGGGCCAGTTTCTGAATTGAGATTTACGCAAAGTAAATAGTTAACTGTAGTGCTGTCTCTTCGAATTTCTCAGAAACGAGGGTGACAGAACGTTACTTAAACGTTCGAACGTCTGTTCAGAAACCGGCCCTTACACGGCAAACGCTGAAAGGAAACATCGTCAGGAAACCTGAGTGTCTTAGGTACCTCAGCGCTTGAAATTGCCATTCCGGGGTGGGCACGCGCGGTAATTAAGCCCTACTCTCTGAGAGAAGACCTGTGCCCTGCAGTGGGACGTATATAGGCTACATAAAAAAATACAGACAAAAAGTGCAATTAACCTTTGTATCTACTACGGTAATCAAGCGCTTAACAATATTTGTACAGCTCACGTATGTTTTGTTTCAAAAAGCAACAGAATATACATGGTCGCCTCTAATAATACCATCCTTCAAAGACGTGAAAAAGAGTACGTGTCTTACGTTCTATTAAGTCTTCTTTCATTTTGATATATTTCGAAATATCTCGGTGTGCCTACATAATTTTATTAAATTCGTGCTTATAGTACAGCTTCAGATAAAAAAATATTTTATGAGTACATAAGGTTCCAAGCAGAAAAACATGCAAAAAAATATCGTAAAACTAAAGTTACAAATAATCCATATTATGAAGCAGTTCAGGAACGACGCAATTTTAGGGCCCCATGAGGTTTACTAATAGACGACAGTTGCAAAAAAAATATCTTTATTTACAAGTTATATTGATCGTTTTGTGAAAAAAAATCTTTATTTACGACATACTGACTGTTTTTTGCAAAAAGTTGCTTACAAGTCCCTGAATTGTGTGTAAAGTGATTTCAAGAACCCACGGCCGAAAACCTGGGATCAAGTACATGAAACTATGTAGCATTTATGCCAAACTTAATATTTTATATTTTCGTAAAATCTGTAGTAAATAAAATATTTTCACTTTCACTTTCACTTTCATCTTCAAAAATGGCCGGTTTTAGTGAAAATTATATCTAGACTTAAATTTTGGCCCGTAAGTTGTTGGTCGTGGTTCGTAAAGATTATAGTTCACCCTGTCGTTTGTAAAAATACCAATTTATGTGATTCGTAAGCTACTTTTAGAAAAAAACTATCTGTGAATGAAGATATGAACTTATATTTCACTGGTGGCGCTAGTTTCCCTCACGGAGCCCCTTGACAGATAACCCGGTATAAGGTCCTTGTTGTTTTCAACTTAATAAAAGCTTAATAACATGTGTAGCTAGAGGTTTGCATTAATACATTAATACCAACTGTGCTAACAATGTTTTAATTTATACAAACAACTTAACCGAAAGCAAACAGACATACAAGCAGATACTCGCGGCATAAGTTAGAAGCGGAAAATTCAACTACAATTAATTCGGAGCAACCGAATAGGGAACTATTTCACAAACGGCAACATCGACGAGTTTTGCAAGGGAAAAGCGTCGTTACACCTTTATATTTACAGCCTGTTACAGCGCGAACGGTTCTTGGAATTAGAAGCGCGACTGTTCTGGAGCAAAACAAAGCTGGGCATAAAAGTTGAAACATAAACTCACATAAACATACATAAACTCAACTTTAAAGTAAAGCACGTAACATTATCAGATAATTTTAAAAAAATGTGATAAAAGTGTACAATAAAAGAGCCTGGTCCCCAAACTAGTATTATCATCCTATATATTAGGACAACAACCTCATTTGCTAGTAAACCGTCCCTACATATATTAGGTAATTACTACTAAGGCAATTTTAAAACCACCATAGCACAGGAAATCCTAGTTTGTAACCAAGTCAAGTGCTTGTATTGTGTGGAAGTTATTATAATAATTATTATTTTATACTATATTTTTAGTCTGACGAACTGGTTACGGTGGCGGGGAGTCGCTGGATGCGGGCGGCATGAGACAGGGAAGCTTGGTAAACCATGAGGAAGGCCTATGCCCTGCAGTGGGCGTCAAGTAGCTGATGATGATGACGATGATGACCATACCGCGATGTAAACTACTTTGGGAACTAAAACTGAAAAAATGTTTTGCCACGAAGAAAACATACTTTATGTTATTATTATTGCACAGTGTGATGGTTTTCTCGAAAAATGATTTCTTTTTTATGTCGCCCCGTATAAAGCAGTGGTAAACACAAATAATGACTCCAAAAACTCAGCTTAATAAAGCACCTGCTTTGTCAGCCAATAAGTCAGCCCTACATAAACTTAGGAAAGTCTAAAAGGATTAGTAATATTTCTTTAGTGTATAAATCTGTTCACCTAAGTAGAACAACACCAATCACAAAAAAGTTACTAAACTTATTTATATTTTAGCAAAAAGGGTAAAAATTTACATACATACATAAACTAACGCCTATATCCCAGAGAGGTAGGCAGAGATCAGGGACTGCCAGATCGTGATCCTGACAGATCACATTCATTAATCGTTGCATGCAATTAATAATTTTACAAAAAATCCTATTACATACACAAACGCACGTCTGTATCCTGGAGAGGTAAGCAGAGACCAGGCTTTGGCACTTGTTTATCTAAGGCTGACTTATTAGCTGAGAATGTATAATATGTGCTTTATTTAGCTTAGTTTAGGCGTCTTTGATTGTAATGGTTATTATCACTGTTTTATACAGGGTTATTTCTAGATGCCTCGGACTGGAGGATGGACTTGGAAGCGGGATACCCAGGTTCGATTCCCAGTGCGGGCATGTACCTATGACTTTGTTTATTTTCAAAGTTACGTACATCTGCGAATTTATAGTAGCAGTAATTTATATTATATACTAATAATACCACACGCTAACCGTGAAGGAAAACATCGTAAAGGAACCCGGAGTTTGGTAGGCTCCACACGTATGTACTTGTCTTTCCTGTGGGCTTGGCTGACTAAGCTGTTAGGATGGTATAGGTGCTGGGCAAGCCTACTCCATCTAAAAGACAATGTCCCAGGCACTGCAGCGTCCACGTGGTCCCTTCGCCCATCTAGTGTGAGTAAAGGTACCACTAGACGCTGTATAAATCATCTCATTACGTAGATGCAAAGGCCAAAGTTTATTTTTCTAGGTGCCACATAAAAAAGAAAACAATTTTCCGAAAAAAACCTATCTCACTGTGTTCTGTCATGGGGCAGCCGTAAGCAAGCGAAATTTAACTCTAAAAGCTGTTGTGGAAATTCAAATTTTAAATGAAAATATTTCCACTTGTCCCCGCCGCTGGATTCCCGATGTTATCCCAACAGCTTAAGGGTCGTATTCGCTCGGCCGTGGCTGGAAAATGAGATCCAAATGGCATTACTTGCTCTGGTGCAGTCGGTAATATTGTTATTGTGTATTTTCTCACGGATTTTCTCACTAGAATCTTAAGCCGGGAAAAAGCTGTCTCTCCGCTACTTGCCCGGGAATCCGGGCACTTTGCCTTTGTGCGGAATATTGCGATGTGACTGCGACACGTTTATTTGTAAACGCATTATTTGGTGAATGCATGTTTTCGTTATTGTGCCTCGCTTGGTTTTTCGCGTTTATTTTAGCACATTTTTGTTGGAAAATCGCTCTTATGCGCTGGTGTTTGGGGTCTTTTGTGTTCTAGTTATGTATTTCGTTTAGTACATAGCAGTAATGTTCACTAGTTCAATAGTTCTACTCCAATAAAAAAAACTTCAGCTTTACAAAGTACCACAAGTCATTTGAATTAAATGCAGCAAGAGGTCATTGATACGAGTATATTTTTTTTAAGCAAGTATGGAATCACAATATTTTTTTTGGCACGGAGTTTTATTGAGGAACTATTTTTGTTTTTTAAATATGAAGTGGTTTAACATTTAAAACATGAAATTGTACAGTATTAATGAAAGTATTATTGTATACATATTATCATAAAAACTACTTACAATTTTCTTTTTTCCAAAAAAAATATATTTGTTATCTCAATTATTTTCGACGAACAAATTTTGGACAAAATTGGTGTACAATTTTGACATGTTCTGAATTAAAACACATTTTTTTTTTTCTAAATCCCAATTGGAATGTAATAAGAAATAATTAGTAATAAGCCTTTGTAACAATGCTATGTAATTAATTTTCTAATTTATGATTTGCAATAAAGAATATGTTTTTAAGGATATAGTTGTACCAAGAATACAAAAAGAACAGTAAGTTTAATGAAAAATATTCAAACCATCACTTTGCCACCTACTAATATTACGTGATAGCTTAAACAGCTGAACAGATCTAGATATTTTTTAACTCCGAGATTATATCACGTCCTATATACGTATATATATATGCTAAATATTAAGTATCTTATCTCCGTAAATGACTGAAATCGACAATCCACTGGGTACGCGGTGTGATTAAGCCCATACTCTTTCTCCGAGAGAAGTCATCTGCCCTGCAGTGGAACGTATATAGGCTGCTCATAAATTGTGTATGCATTCACCGACACATCCAGTCTTAACAATAATAAGCAGAATGTCAAACGCTCTATCGTGGAAGGCACGGCGCGTTTTGCTCAGCTCCTATTTCAATTGATAATTAAGCTTACAGTCGCTGGCGGAATACATTTGAACACATTATAGCAGTGCTAGTGAACTGTTGTTTCAGCCTTTAGAGATAGAATAAGACGCCTGAGAGTGCCTGACGAATATTCTCTTTACGTAGGCAGACTAGTTTTGGACACACGTGTGTCCAGTTTTGTGTGTCGAGTTGGTGAATAACCTGTTTTTTTCAAGGGAACAACAATGAATGGATATTTCTTTTACCTTTATTTTTTTAAACCTTTTACCTTTATTTTGTAATCATTGTAAGTAATTTTAGTAAGCCTAGAAGCTGTTTTTTTCGATTTTCGTTTTGTATAAATATGTATACAGATGAAAATACAGATTTTTTATTTTAATTGGTTTCCCCAACTATGTAGGCAGACTAGTTTTGGACACACGTGTGTCCAGTTTTGTGTGTCGAGTTGATGAATAACCTGTTTTTTCAAGGGAACAACAATGAATGGATATTTCTTTTACCTTTATTTTTTAAAACCTTTTACCTTTATTTTGTAATCATTGTAAGTAATTTTTAGTAAGCCTAGAAGCTGTTTTTTTCGATTTTCGTTTTTTATAAATATGTATACAGATGAAAATACAGATTAATTGGTGTCCCCAACAAGCCTCGCCTACTTTGGAGACAACTGGAAACTTTGCATTTTTACCTAAGCTATGCACTGCACGATAAAACTAGTCATCACTGTAAATGTACTATATGTTTGTGCAATAAATAAATATTTTACTATACTTTTACTTCTTTTAATTTTGAATCGATGAAACTTGCTATCATCAAATATTTATTAAAAATAGGCTGATGAATTAGATTTACAATAACTTAATGCGATGACCAAAACGTGATGAGATATTTAAATGTTTAAGGATTAGTTTACCACTAGCCACGATTTTGGCAAACCTCTTTCGCTTCATCAACATTCGTTTGTCGCTCCATAGGAAACTGTACGCATGCCAGTTTCGGGTACCTTTTATCCTGCCCTTCGTTAATCATCCCCTATTTGAAAATTTATTGAAAGCGTTGATGAGAATAAGTGTATTTCTGTCTTTGTAACCGGCAGCAAGATGTCTGAACGAAGTATACGTATACTTCGTTCACAAAATAGATTGAACTAAGTGTAATTTATTGTGCAGTATATGCGAAATTCGATTCCTAGTGCGGGCATGTACCTATGACCGTGTTTATTTTCGAAGTTACGTACGTCTGCGAATTTCTAGTAGCAATACTGTACGCTAACGGTGAGGGAAAACATCATGAGGAAACCCGCGGCTTGGTTGACTCCGCACGTATTGACTTGTCTGGCCTGTGGGTTAGGCCGACTAAGCTGTCATGATGGTACAGGTGCTGGGCAAACCTACTCCACCTAAAAACAGTGTCCGAGGCACTGCGGCGTCCGAGTGGTCCCTTCACCCATCTAGTGTGAGTGAAGGTGCCACTGGACGCTGTATAAATCATCTCATTACGTAGATGCAAAGGCCAAAGTTTTGTATGCAATTTCCCACAGATAGCATAAACAGCCTATATACGTCCCACTGTTGAGCACACGCCTTCTCTCAGGGAGAGAGTATGGGCTTAATCACCACGCGTGCCCACCGCGGATTGACCATTTCAAGCGCTAAGGTATATGAATAGCAGGTTTCCTAACGATGTTTTCCTTCATCGTTAGCGAGTGGTATTGTTACAATAACTTTACATATGTACTTAGAAAAATAATATAACTTAGAAAACAAAGTTATAGGTACATTCCCGCACTGGGAATCGAACCTGGGTCTCCAGCTTCCGAGTCTAATGTTCTACCCACTAGGCTACCACCGCTTTAGCTATAATATATTTGTGTATTATTTACCGTGTACTTTATTTATTTTTACAGGTAAGTAAAATTAATTAGTCTATGTCGTGTGCCCTACAGTGGGACATATGTAGGCTGCATTATTACTATTTTTAATGTAATTACTAATTAATTGGTGGATCTTTTGACCGCTGTCAGTGGGGGATGCGGTGGAGGCAGCGAGTGCGCCGGTCGCCAGATTTTTCAATGGAATTAAGTCGCCGAGTGCGGTGAATAGTTCCCGGTAGGGATGGGTCACACTGGGCGAAACATCGACTCTATAAAAATAGTTCATTTGATAGGGTATTTTACAAATTATTATTTATTGCACAATAAACAACCTCTTTAGCCCTAGCGTTCTATATACAGGACATCAGCCGTAAGTTTACAGCTCTGTCTATCACTATCACAACTTTGAGCTATATCATAAGCAGCCTATATAAGTCCCACTGTGGGGCACAGGCCTTCTCTCAGAGAGAGAGTATGGGCTTAATTACCACGCGTGCCCACCGCGGATTGGCGATTTCAAGCGCTGAGGTATGTGAATGGCTCAGACACCCAGGTTTCATTACGATGTTTTCCTTTGTCGTTAGCGAGTGGTATTGTTAGAATAACTTTACATGTACACTTAGAAAAATAATATAATTTAGAAAACAAAGTCATAGGTAAATTCCCGCACTGGGAATCGAACCTGGGTCTCCCGCTTCGGAGTCCAATGTTCTACCCACTAGGCTACCACCGCTTTAGCTACATATTTGTGTATTATTTACCGTGTACCTTATTTATATTTACAGGTAAGTACTTACCTATTTAGTCTATCAGTGACTTTAAAACTGTAGGTAGCCAACACAATTTAAATACTAGAAATAGACATAAACTTTCGTTCCCAAAATTTAGGCTGGCAAAGGTTAATACATCCTTTATGGGGCATTGTATACGTTTCTACAATAAGATCCCTGAGGATATAATAAGCTTGCCAGAAGCGCGGTTCAAAAAATGTGTGAAGCACACTTTGTGTCAAAAAAGCTACTATAACATTAAAGATTATTTAGATGACAATGATGTCTGGAATTAAAGCCAGTTCAATGCATGAGTTTTAGAACATTTATATAAATCCTGTAAATTAAGGACTTGAAAAGACTAAGTTTGGAGTTTTTTTGTCCATTTTTTCTCCAAAATGATCTAGATTTTGAAATGGACACCTAGTTTAACTTGTAACGTTCATTAAGTCGCAGTTTCTGTGCTACTTTGAATAAAAAATTTAGATTTAGATTTTGATTTTTGATTTTATGTAGTGTATTTATTTTCTCCTTAATGTTGGTTATGGTTAAGGATTTTTGTAGTTTATGTAGTTTATTTTGTACACGTATTTAGACCCGTTTTTATCGCTGATCCGACTCTCCAAGGTTTGCTGTAAGAAATCTCTTGCAGAGTATTAGCTCGCCTTTCTACATGCTATTTTTTATGTAATGTCCGGTTCAATGTTTCGCGTGCAATAAAGTATATTATACTAACTTTCTTAATTCACACCCACTGTACTGAAAGTAAGGAATATCGAAAAGTTATTTTGCTAGGCCCAGTATTTTTTCATTATTTTTTTTGGATATTTTAGTTATGTAAATAGCTCCGTAGTTAATAGGGATAAATAAATAAATAACTTCCACAGAATACAATCACTTTAACCCCGCCCTTGCAGGGCTACCAACTAATAGAGCAGTTGAATTAAAAATGTAATATAACATAAATATAGGTAAATACGTGCATAAAGTCACTCCTGTATCAGAAAGAAAGCCAGAGACAATAAAAATATAGAAAAAACATTACAAAACAATAAAAAGTACAGAAAAAAAGTATGAACAGAAAAGACGTGGCTGCAGAATATCGCATAGTATTTTGACACGAGGACAAATAGGATACGTCTGGGCCGCAAGATTATGCCAACAAAGTTGCCACATTGACAGCTGATCTTCGATAGAAGATGGTACCAAAAGAATATAAAGAAGGTAGGCTAGTACTGAGCTCCCTAAATGCTTAATTTTCTCAGCACATTTACATTGTTACCTCAGAACTATGCAATTCTTGAAACACCTTTGTGGTAGTTACCACACGCTAACGGTGACGGAAAACATCGTGAGGAAACTCGATGGGTCTGCACGCATTGACTTGTCTCTCCTGTGAGCTAGGCCGACTAAGCTGTCAGGATAGTGTAGGTGCTGGGCAAGCCTACTCCATCTAAAAAACAAGATCCCAGGCAATGCAGCGTCCCAGTGGTCCCTTCACCTATCTAGTGTGAGTGAAGGTGCCACTGGATAAAACATCTCATTACGTAGATGCAAAGACCAAACATTAGTGGTTGTTAAAAATCAATTTAGAGGCTAAAAATTCCACCCACGCCGGAGAATATAATCATGCAGGTACAGCGATATCGTTCGGATATAAAAACCTAACTGGGTTGGTGGGTTACTCGGGGCTGCAAGTGATGTAAATTGCTTCGGCCAGATGTCGCTGGCTGTACGTAATACAGAAAAGTTGGTAAAGAGACTCGAAATTTCGCCGATGCCTGCACTTGCCCATTAGCTCAGTTTGGAAAGCGCTGACATGGTTAACCAGAGGTCGCGGGTTCAAGTGCAGGCATCGGCGAAATTTCGGCCTCTAAATAGGTTTTTAACCTCCTCAGTCCTGACCTTGAAAATAACAATTGAAAACCATTGTTATTTTCAAAGTCAGGACTGAGGAGGTTAAAATTGTCCTCAGCACGGGTTAGTGCAACAAAAAGAGTATAATTAGTGTTTGTTATTTATAACTAATTTTTCGTAAAATTTTCTTAGTTAGGTATTTTTTTTCAATTCAATTCAATTCAAATATTTTTATTCATTGTAAAAACAGAATGTTTACTTAATGAACGTCAAAGTTGTTAGTTTCACAATTAATGGATTATGTGGAGAAGAAGCTAACAAAGAAACTCCACATTTATTCTTTTCAAAACACGTTTTAGCTTAATTAACAGAGTTTTCAATTTAAAATATTGGTCATGAATGTGTTGAACACTAGTCACAATCGTCCTTTAAATAATATTAATCTACTGTTTAATGCCAAACATCTTTGTCTTCTAAATAATCCTTGATGTTATAGTAAGCCTTTTTGCACAGAATGTGCCTAACACATTTTTTAAATCGCGTTGGAGGTAACTCTAATATATCTTGAGGAATTTTGTTGTAGAACCTTATACAGTGCCCCATAAAGGATGTGTTAACTTTTGCAAGTCTAAATAGTGGAAATGACAATTTATGTTTATTTCTAGTATTAACATTATGGTGGCCACCAACATTTTCGAAGTCTTTGATATTTTTTCTAACGTACATAATATTTTCATAAATGTATTGACATGCAACTGTTAAGATGTTGGTTTCTTTGAAGAAATCTCTTAGCGAATCCCTACTACCTAACTTGTAAATAAATCGGATGGCTCTCTTCTGTAAGATGAAGATCGTCTCAATGTCTGCTGCCCGACCCCACAGTAGTATGCCGTAGGACATAATACTATGGAAGTAACTAAAATAAACAAGCCTAGCAGTTGCAACGTCAGTGAGCTCTCTAATTCTTTTGACTGCATATGCTGCAGAACTAAGCCTGTGTGCTAGTTTTACAATATGAGGACCCCATTGCAATTTTGAATCGATTGTGATGCCTAGAAAAACGGTATCTTCTACAAATTCTAGTTTTTCTTTTCCGAGTACAATGTTGTTTTCAACTAATCTTACGTTTGGTAAGGTAAACTTTATACATTTAGTCTTTTTGGAATTTAGAAGCAGATTATTTGCCGTGAACCAATCCAACAAACGCGAGAGAGCATCATTTGCATCGTCAAGATTATTTTCTTGTCTCTTAATTTTAAAAATAAGTGACGTGTCATCTGCAAATAATACTATCTCGGACATGTTTTGTACCATAAACGGCAAATCATTTACGTATACAAGGAAAAGGAACGGCCCCAAAATTGATCCCTGTGGTACTTCCATTTTTATTTGTGAACCTGTGGATTTTATACGATTTACGTCCGCTTTTTGAACCCTTCCTTTTAGATAAGATGTCATCAGTTGTAAACCTTTCCCCTTTACTCCGTAATGCTCTAGTTTTAGCAAAAGTGTCTCGTGGTCCACGCAATGAAATGCCTTTGACAAGTCACAAAAAACACCTATAGCATCCCTACGATCCTCCCATGCACTATAAATATGTTTAACTAGCAAGACACCAGCGTCCGTCGTCGACCGTCCCTGCGTGAAGCCGAACTGCTGGTTATGGAGAAGTTGATAATTATTAAAGTGCGTAAGTAGTTGAACTAAAACAATCTTTTCGAATATTTTGCTCAATACGGGTAGGATCGAGACTGGTCTGAAATTTGTGGGATCGTGTCTATCGCCACTTTTAAACAACGGAACGAGCCTACTGTATTTCATTAGGTCAGGGAATGTACCCTCACCTACACATTTGTTAAAAATTTTTGCTAAATGAGAAGCGAGGACATCTATTACTGAACTAACTATGATTACCGACATTCCCCACAAATCTTCCGTTTTTTTAAGATTTAATAGTTTAAACGCTTTAATTACGCTATGGGGATTAATGAAGTCGAACGAAAACTCGTAATCGCACGAGGGGACATTGTCATTTAATAAACTTGCAGCAAGATCAGGAGACGAGTCTAAAGGAGCCGTAGTTTCAATTGGAACATTTGTAAAGAATTGTTCAAAGGCCGCAGCAATGTCCTCATTTGATGTTATTACTTTATCATCTATCTTTAGAGAAAATTCGCGATCCCCTGATTTGGCTTTACCAGTTTCCCTATTTATAATAGTCCAGATTGTTTTAGATTTATTTGAAGACTGGAGGATTTATTTCTTTATATGTTCGCATTTAGCTTTGTGGCAGACGGCCCTGAATAATTTAGAATATAGTTTAACATACTCTATAAAACTGTGGTCATATGTGTATGTTTTTTTCTCATACAATGCATACAGTGTGTTTCTACTTTTTCGGATGCCCGCAGTGGCCCATTCATTAAACCCTACTTTATTTTCATTGCTAGGTAATTCTCTTAATTTAAAAACATTTTCAAAATTAACTGAAACGACTCTAAAGAAGTCTTCGTAATGGGCGTTAGCATTTAGGGTTTTACCTTTATGAGCAGTTAAGCTACTTTGAAGATGTAATTTAAATGATTCTAGTTTTTTACTTGTAATGGGCCTGCATAGAATAACTTGCTCAGATTTTTCTGAATCTATTTCAAAATTTACAATTTGACCACTGTGATCTGACTTTAAGCAATTCACTGTGGAGTAATCAAAAACATTGCAATCGCAATAGACGTTATCGAGACAAGTAGCGGTAGTTTCAGTAATCCTGGTGGGCTCTAAAAAAATATGGACTAAATTGAATGATTTAAAAATAATTTGTAATTTAGTTGTCAAAGGGGAATCTACTAGCAGGTCGATATTAAAATCACCACACACTATAACTTTCTTATTACTACTGGAAGCTACTTTTAATACATCCTCTAATACCGATTCGAATATACTGTAATCGCTGGTTTTTGTTCTTGTTTGTCACCTATAACATTCACTTGATAAGCGCAACAAATGTCTACCATGAAAAACAAATTCAAAACGATCACTGAAGTCGATCAAAAACACGATTGTCACATCCCTACCGCCCCGTTACCACACCGGCATCGCGTTCGGTAGGTATTGCCTTTGAGTTATTGCAAGTATTTATATTGAAGTTTACTTGCCAGGTCGCTGCGGGGATTTCATGAATGCTCAAATATCAGCTACAATCTGTGTCTGCGACTCAAATTCGCGTGGATTACGATCATAACTTTCACACAAGTGACTGTGCACTTGTGCTGGTCCCAAACTAGGATACCCTAGGATAAGGACCTAACAAACTAGACTGAAGCCATTTGTATAAAATGTACAGTGGCCTCCAATGGGAATCGAGCCCACGACCTCCGGCATGGTAATCAGACGTGCTACTGGTACGACAATACTTAAAACCTTGTGTATTAAATAAAATGAATATTCTTCTCTGTCTCTAAAATTGCTGGCTTAAGTAGGTTATGGCCTTCCATAAATTTACATTTTCCGATTTCTGCTTAAAATTTAAATATTTATTCATACAAACATATTTATTACTAGACTACAATTTTGCGGCAATTCCCTATTATGTATCAAATACCCGTAACAATGAAATAACGGTGAAATACCTATTAAGTATGTCATTCTCTTTGCCTAGGGCGAACAGGTGACCAGATGATGCGTATAGATCGCTAGCGAACGAAACCATGATTTATTTTCAGTAGGTACAAGTATGCACTAAAAAAAATTGAGGGCAAAATCCCATCATGATAACGTGAAGAAGTCTGTAGCATTCGTTTCCAACCACAGGGCCTAAGTAACTTATTTTTTATTATCGATGGTCAATGTCAGTTCTCGGGATTGATTGACACTCCGTAGTACCTTCTCTATCGTAACGTAACCATATCATCATCAGCCATTTGACGGCCACTGCAGGACACAGGCCTCCCTCATTGTTTTCCTGACGGGTTTTGCCATAACGTAACCATATGGACCTTACTTATTGCGAGCATCTTACGGAAGTACCACGTTCCGAACGCGTCTAGTTTTTTGCATTTTGTTTTCTTCAGAGTACACCTTCACACATGTATAATGCTATTGTCCAGATGAAACTCTTCATTTTGTGGTGCTTCTCCGACGAGTTAAGGTTGTTTTTTGCAATGCGAACAGTTGCGGTGGAACCGCCACTCCCGAAGGTTTGTCAACGAGGAATTTTTTGCATATTGCATATTACTATGTCAGACATTTTATTACTGACAGGAACTCAATCTGCAGGTCTGTTAAAGGTCATTTTGAATGGTGGCGTGGTGGCCGGGTCACCTATTTCCCTCTAAAATGCTTGAGACTGGTGATGGCTGACCCCTGCGTTATGCTCGTGAACGGGTGCTGTTCGTGTGTCCGGCCGCAGCATTAATGCTTTTCCTACTTTTGTAAGAAAATTAGGTAATGTATTGGCTTTTAAAGTTATTTATGGCATTCACGGAATCTTATTATATAGGCTCTGATGTGTTAAGTTTAAGATGATTTGAGAAAGGATTGGAATTTTTTCCCTGCTGCCTTTTTCTTCACTATAAATACGGCCCGAAGGCAGCGGCTAATGTAGTACATTGAAATTCAGCAAACAGAATGTAAATTCTTTACGTTGAAATAAATTCTTGATTTCAGATTTTCTTGGACTACGCGTCTTTTACCGACTTTTACCACCATTATGAGTTGCCGAAGACCATATTATCTTTGGTGTCTGAATACATGCCGCAAGATTGCAACCTACCTTGTTCGGATGGTATTCCAAAGCTGGCGTTAGACGTAACATTGAAGCATCGTTTTAAATAATATCTGTTCAGTCTGCTTCGATACAAACAGGCACTTCGCAGGAGGGGAATCTCATCAAAGCTCCGTGCGCTATCAGGTCGCAATGCTCGGGCAATAACGTGTTACACGTTCCTGTACACTCGGACAGAAATGGTTATAACTGTGGTGAATATTTTGTAGTTTTTTTCATACGTATTTGGCGCTTAAAATTGCTTATCATCCGAGCTGTCGCTTTCTCTCTATCCGTCTCTCTCTCTCCCATTATTTCTTCTTCTCTGTCTTCCTCGTTCCCACAGCAAATTTCTGAAAAAATAGCTTTTCAGATTCTCCGTGATACAATGACCCAATTTTATTGTGATGGAATACAACCACAAAAAATTAATTTAATTGTTGTATGTTACCGAAACCGGCGTGCGCGCATGCGACTAATGAATGTTGAGGAAGCGAAAGTGATCTGTCAGGATAGTGGCAAGTGGCAGACCGTGATCTCTGCCTACCCCTCCGGGATACAGGGGTGAGTTTATGTTATGTTTGTCTAATATTACTTAAGGATGATGATGGGATGCAGGTTCAATAATTTTACTATGATATTTTATAAGTTGGAGACAATTTTCTGAGGGAAAAAACGTGACTGCTCATTTTTATGAACATACAATAAAAACAATTTATACGAATCAACTTACATGACGCAATCGAAAAAGTGCTCTGGGTAATTTAGGTCTACAGCGTCTGTAAAAAGCATCTAAAAGTAATTTGAGAATATTTCGACTGTAATGACAATAATAAACATCAAACAAGACAATCAATATTGTTTAAGATTTCAGGTACATACAGTACACATGGCCTTGTTATGCCACGATACCAATAAAAACGCGGTAGCCCAACTGCACCAGTGTCCCAGTGTCCCAGTGTCCCAGGTGCGTACCGGTGAAATCTGCGGTGTGGCACTTTGTATGTGCGGCTTCAAATCGCCGCTTGCACTGCATTTCAGTAGGGCTGCGAGATCGCGGACGAAAAACACACCGGAGATGTTTTTGTGAAGTGAAATTATCTCATTTAATCTCATCATATCTTACGAGGGCGAGTAGGTTGAATTCCAAACAAATGATTGCTGAAAAATATGTTCTCCTACAAAACCTGCAAAGGTTTGTCCTGCAAAGATAAGATTGTAGTCATAATTTTTGAAGTGTAAACTTTTTCTACAGGAAAATCGTATACATTTTTACTTCTTTCGTATGGACAAACCCTTTTTAGGGTTCCCTAATCAATTCCGCGGTCGCCAGGTCAGAACTTTTTCGCCCCAACGGCCATCAGTTCTCCGAGCTATATGCCCCGCCCACTGCCACTTCAGCTGAGCAATTCTTCGAGCTATATCAGTAACTCGGGTTCTTCTGTGGATCTCCTCGTTCCTGATCTCTCAGACCTTCCTTCTAAATCTAGTTGAGTAAATAAATATGCGCAGGTAGCATGGCGGCGCGAGTCGCGCGTTCTGTCACGCTACATGTTTGAATTTAGTAACAATTAAAAGCATGGCTTTTGAAATTTGAAGACAAGGGCCTTGAGATAAATCCGATGTGGTTTTAAGAGATCCGAATCCATTTAATATGCTCCTACGTTATGTTTATTTTGATTAATAAATAACGCGTTAAAACGCGCGACTCGCGGTGTCATGCTACACGACATGGTTAGTATTGTTTTCCAATAACACATGGTTTACTAACGGGAATTATTGCGATAAAGTAAATACATCATGTCGTATAGTTACATAAGTAGGTACTTCAAAAGGATTTTGTGTGTGTCTCATTAATTATTACCCAAGTAAACCCAAGACTGCAGATGTCGGCGTGTGTGAGGTTGCAGGAATGTGTGGGTAGTCAATATTTGTTATCCTTGACAGTACCACCTGGTATCCTGTTTGGTATAGTTTGACAAAGGATTATCTAGACATGGTTTTCATACCATATTACGACATGAATTACCTTAATATTGCCACTATTGAAGGTACAAACTACCTTTTCCCAAACATGCATGGAAATTTGAGCATTATTTCGACAACCTTCTTCGAGATAAATCGAAATTGCTGTACTGGCCAATTACACGCGAGCAGCGACCGGAAAAAGTTCTATGAAAATTCATAACTGTCGTGTTGTGCGGCTAAATAAATTACATACTAAACTCATATCTGTCGTGTTTAAAAATGGAACGATCTTTTACTCCGAACAATGACACCAAGGAGGTAACTTATCTGAGGTTTTATTTAAATTTCGAACTGGCTTGCGATAGAAAGCTGGATATACATACCTATTGAAAAAAAAGAACACTTTAACGCGGCTAAAACTATTGTTGTTCGTGGTTCGTCTGATTTTGAAAGTTTATTTAAATTTTCAAAGAAAAAGTTCTCACTTAGTACTACATCGTTTTAATTTCCGCGCATTATTTGAGAAAAATCATATACAAGCCTTGGCCACAACTAGGCATTGATGGACTCATGTATGTGTGCATTTCCACGTCCGTGCTGGCCGCTGCAGTAATATACTATATCTATCTAAGCTGTATGGATGCAATCATCTAACTTAGGGTTAGAACCCTTAAGCTCTTTCTAATCAGTATCTCGCTGGATTTTCCTTATTGGTTATTTTCACCTCAATAGGCTTAAGCGGCAGTGGGCTGGTTAAATCTGCCAGTTGACTGACACATCGGTCTAGCGGTATCACGTCTGATTACCATGCCGGAGGTCGTGCGTTCGAAGTCCACTGGGGGCCGCTGTACATTCGTATAGATGGCCTCAGTTTAAGTGTATTTCTGTTTTGTGTGTACTTCTCCCTGCCCGGTGACCATAGCACAGGGTATCCTAGTTTGGGACCAGGACAAGTGATTTTGCCAAAGAATCGTTAATCGAGTCGTGACCACGAACTGGCAAATGCAGCTGCGGACGCCACCTCGCTGGACCGACGATCTGAGGCAGAAGCGGCTGGTTGTGGCTGGATGAGGGTGGCCGAGGACAGAAAGAAGTCGCGTGCCTTGGCGAAGGCCTATGTCCAGCAGTGGACGAATTAGGGGTGATTGATTGATACAATTTTTTTCCATTCAAAGTTAATAAATTATAGAGTGACGCTGAATCAGACAGAATTGGCTCCATAAGTCATATCATCATCAGCCATTTGGCGCCCACTGCAGGACATAGGCCTCCCTCATGGTTTTCCTAACCATGAAGAGTTTCGCCATAATCGCCACGCTTGGCAGGCGGGTCGGCGATCGCAGTATGCGATTGGAATCTCAGGAAGACGCTGCTGCCCGTCTCCTGGTAATTTATTTCCTTAGTCGCCTTCTACGACATCCACGGAAGGTAATGGAGTGACGCTATTCTTAATCCGGCGCCACACGGAATAAGTCATATAAATTTAGAAAATCATATATCTTACGTATCGTATATTATGCTGTCACTTCTATTGTGTAGTAATGACTACATTACCCTCTTTTCTGACCTCAAAAATGGAGGAGGTTCTCAATTCCTCAGCTTATTTTTGTTATTATTATTCTTTATTCCAATAATTAAATGTGTAAATGTCCAACGGCGTGCAAAAATAATTCTCTTCCAGCAAACCTTAAGTATTGAAGAGACTGGCGACGGGTAGCGGGAGAAAGAAAAGGCGAAATACAATAACGAACTTACAAACACATGTAAGTTCAGCAACAATTCTTTGCCTCGTTGTTAGAGTAATTCTTTTTTTGTCTGAAATCGGGTACCTCCGGGGTGGTCCTATGATAATCATCACAGGGTTTTGTTTGACACTTTTTCGAATGACTAAAAAGTCCGATTCGAGAGCGGCAAACCCTACTGCATGTAGGGTATATAAAAAAAACGTCCGGAGTCGGGTCGGTACCGTTTTGGTGCCTCCTGGCTCTCTTGTCCGCCAGTGCCGAGCACCATACTTCGTCGCAGGTCTTGCGGCCCTCCCGAACTTCCTACTATAATATATTAATTAATAATAGCATTACAATGTCAAAATTACTTTGCTAAATTCCGCCAAAATCCCACAAGCACCATGAGGTTAGTTAATGCACCGCCCTCCCTCCCACTTTTTCAAGCAGAAGCAAGAAACAAACACACCACCACCGACACCAATACTTGTGTGAATTAATTATAATTATAATGTAGTCAAGATCTGTCGATGAAATCCACAAAAAAATCTCGAGCTCTTCTTTTGGTTGCGTTTTTTTTCTTGAAGTAGGACTTTTTTTTGTTAGAAAACTAACTTTTTGTACCTTATTGGTAAGTGCTAGATGTAGTAGTTAGTAGTGTTATAGAGAATATTCTTATACAATACAATACAAAAATATTTATTCAGGCCAGTAAAGTTACAGCATCATAATCAGCCATTTGACGCCCAATGCAGGACATAGGCCTCCCTCATGGTTTTCCTAACTACGTGGTGCAGAAACCCTCTTACCTTTTTAAGATTCCGTAGTCCGACAAGGAACCCTTATAGTTTTGCCATGTCCGTCTCTCTGTCCGTCTGTCCGTCTCCGGCCTAGTGGTACTAGAAAGCTGTTATTTGGTGTGTGTATACATATTTATCACGCCAACAAATTAAAACAATAAAATGTTGGAAATTACTTTTTTTTACTTTACCTCCTCTAACGTGAACAATGGGGATGATTTTTTTTTTTCGTCTACCCCATCATATGGGGTATTGTTGGAAAATATTGTGGGTATAGGAAGACCGTTTTTCGATTAAGGGTTCCATTTGCTAAATATTAATCTTTATAGCGCAAATTTTTGTCCCGAGTAGGGTGTCCCCCCCTCTCCTCCCCAAAATTCAGGGTAGTAGTACATATAATGAACTTGAAAGAAAAAATATTACGGCTAAGTAGGCTTTACTAGTTAACGAGTAATTGGCAACCAACTTATAAAAGTAAAATTTCGTACAAAATCCATTGAAAGCGATGAAGTTGTTAGTTCTGTAAAGCAGAAAAACCCTCTTTTTACGGAACCCTACATTGCGCGTGGCACGCCACGCACTAGGCTGGTTTTTACCTTATCATATTTTTATCCCAAATCCCACGTCCATGCGACAACCCTGCCGCCATGCCCCACCGATACCGCATTATGGGTTATCGCAAATGAGCGCATTACATCGCAGCTCCAAAACACCGCTGCGAAATCCAAAGCTACTCCGCGATGTACACTCAAAGGGATTAGCGTGGTAGAGATATTAGGCAAGCCGCAGGTCTGCTAAATGCATAGTTATTAACTTAAGTCCGGATTCACTTAATTGTGATTTAGTCGGAATAGTCCGAGCTGGTCCGGATTTGAGATAATAATGTTCACAAGATGAAAGTGGTCAACAGAATAAAAGTAGACATCATTGTTAGTAAAGTGAAAGTGTTTTATTAACCATCAAACTATTACTTATCACAAGATAACCTGACATTATTTTTTTATTAAAACTAGGCAAACATTGTTTGCTCCGTGTGGCGCCGGATTAAGAATAGCATCACTCCATTTCCTTCCGTGGATGTCGTAGGAAGCGACTAAGGAAATCAATTTCCAGAAGACGCGCAGCAGCTTCTTCCTGAGATTCCAACCGCATACTGCGATCGCCAACCCGCCTGCCAAGCGTGGCGATTATGGCAAAACCCCTCATGGTTATGAAAACCAAGATGGAGGCCTATGTCCTGCAGTGGGCGTCAAATGGCTGATGATGATGATGAAACGTTGTTTTGCTATGTTAATTTACCACTCGCTAGCGGTGAAGGAAAACATCGTGAGGAAACCTGAGTGTTTGAGCTATTCACATACCTCAGCGCTTGAAATCGCCAATCCGTGGTGGGCACGCATGGTGATTAAGCCCATACTCTGTCCCTGAGAGAAGGCCTGTGCCATACAGTAGGAAGTATATAGGCTGCTTATGTAATTAGCCTGTGGCCTTTTTTCAGACCTAGATTTAATAACAAACATTCAAACACGTACACAAACTTTCACATTTATAATATTATATATAAATATGTATATAATAGGAAGGATTATTAAGATATGATTTTTTCCATTGGTCGCGCAAGTTGGCTCGGGGTAGCCTTCAAACCTCTGACTGTTACTCACCTCACTGCACAAAAACTCTCTCAGAAAGTTACATCTTACTGCCCCGTATACATCATGTTAACGGCGCCACGCCACCTGCCGTGGATTAATGGGAACTTTGTAAACTAAACTTTACTTCGCTTGTAGTTGCTGAGATATATGGCCGGGCCCTTGGACCGACGACCGAAGTAACGGGTGTGCTCTTAAGATCTGTCCTCGTTCTCGTAAGTTATATCGGTGTCGTGTGGGTGGTCAAATTTCAGTCTGAAATAATTCTTAAATGTTCACAAAATTAGACCAAGACTGAGTGTCTGAGGTGTTTACATACCTTAGCGCTTGAAATGGCCAATCCGCGGTGAGCACGCGTGGTAATTAAGCGCATACTCTCTCTCTGAGAAAAGGCCTGTGCCCTGCAGTGGGACGTATTTAGGGTACATAAAAAAGCCATAATAATAAATATGATTATGTTATTAAAATTCCCTTTTTTTTGATTGATGGATTAAAAAATTCTTTATTGCACTAAAAAATTATTTTAATACTAAAATTAATTAAAAAAAAAACTATTAATACTAGGTAGTATTTTCTTCCAGCTAACCTACGTTGATGTTTATTGCATTTTACATACTAATGATAAACATTACTTACGTAAATGTGTGAAACGTGCGTCACGTTATTGGGTATTAAACCTTGTTTCTTAGTACACGTTAATTATCGCTGGGAGCGCATCCTAACCATGTGTTATGAGTTAAACTTGCCGTTGGATTACAATATGATATAAGTTTGGAGTATCCAGTGATTGGGGATCACAGTATTACGGTGTCTCGTTAATATTGTTTTACGCGAGTGTCAAAGGCTATATTAAATTAATAAAAGAAAAGTAAAAAAAAAACCAAAATCGCTATCAAGTAACGTTATAGTACAACCTGCACTTGGCCGGTTTTTAAATGCTGATTTATTATATATAGCCTATGACACCCTTGTACTGATGTTTACATACATTACACGTGATTGGCGTAGTTAAATAAAATTATGAACCGAGTATAATAAATTAAATATAATAGCGCCATCTAGTGACTCATGGTTGTACTATCATAAGCAGCCTATAAACGTCCCACTGTAGGGCACAGGCCTTCTCTCAGGGAGAGAGTATGGACTTAATCACCACGCGTGCCCACCGCGGAATGGCGATTTCATGCGCTGAGGAATGTGAATAGCTCAGACACTCAAGATTCTTCACGACGTTTTCCTTCACTGTGAGCAAGTGGTATTGCTACTTATAACTTCACAAATGTACATAACTTAGAAAACAAAGTCATAGGTGCACGCCCGCACTGGGAATTGAACCTGGGTCTCTCGTTTCCGAGTCATGTAGAGAATGTTCTACCCACTAGGCTACCACCACTGCATTAATAAATAAAATACTATGAAGTAAATTGGTTTTCTAAGTGAATGTTTAGATTCTGTATTAATGTTTGCCTAAATCTACCCCAAAGATTTGGAATCTTCCAAAGATTTTCAGAGATAAGGAATTGTAAAATATTTGTCACGATATTTATCTCCAGTGTCTCGGAACACAATCTTAAACAAAACCAACAAAATTCACTTTTGTATCTTTAAAAGAAAACGCATTATGATAACCCAACACCCATTCCGTCCTAACCTTTAGCTATACACCTATACACAGGCTGTTGGAATAATTCAGAGGCTCCCACGAGGCTGTATATACAGGTGGGTCTGTTTAACCCCGAACTTTGATTTACGACCGACCGCCGTCCGCAACAAATCACAACACCCTGTATAGTGGGATCGTAAATTTCGAGCACCCTGCACGTGGTTGAATAGCCGTCGGTAGATTTGGGCCATCATTTTTGCGTGTTTTTTAGCCACAATCCTTTTGTGGTTGCGTGGGTAGGCAGAGAGGGAGTGAAAGGGCCGAGGCTTGATTTATGCGGTCACGGAAAATGAATTTTCTGTCCGTATGAATGTTAATTAAGGGGCTTTAAATGGTTGCCGGGGAGTAAAATAATATTTAAACGAAAAACATTCGCTGTGGTAAAGAATTAATATGAATTAAAATGTGAAAATTACTTTGCTAAATTCCGCCAAAATCCCACAAGCACCATGCGGTTAGTTAATGCACCGCCCTCCCTCCCACTTTTTCAAGCAGAAGCAAGACCTGGTATGGCTGATGATGATGATGATGGCCTGATTCGATACAGTTAATATGAACTAGCTGATAGAAAAAAATGTGGTTTTATTTTTATTAAAGAGTATTTTTGTAGCTAGAAGTTTTGCTATTGTGACGTACTGAGATTTTAGTAACATTCACATAACATATATTACTTCGTTTATAATAATATCACAGATCTAAAAAAACGGCCAAAAGCGAGTCGGACTCGCGCACGAAGGGTTCCGTACCATTATCTATCCAACATTTGAATATTTCAAGCGTCTACCTGTTGCCGTTATTAAAATCGAGCAAAAAACTGCGAAAAAAATCACGTTTACTGCATGAGAGCCCCCCATAAATATTTATTTTATTCTGTTTTTAGTATATCTTGTTATAGAGGCAAAAGAAATACATCATCTGTTATAATTTCAACTAACTATCACGGTTCATGAGATACGGTCTGGTGACAGACGGACGGACGGATGGACGGTCGGACAGCAGAGGTACCTTTTAAGTACGGAACCCTAAAAAAGATACAAATATGGAAGAGAGGGTCCTTTCCCAAACAAGTAATATGATTTTTACGTTTTTTGTGTTTTATGGTAAAAATAGTTTTACGAGTGTATAGGTACAGACAAATTAAAAAAAAAGTGTAATTATAGTGCAGTTCCTATATATAGGTAACAAGAAATAATAAATAGTCGTACTTCCGCTGAGGGATGCAAACTAAATTATAGAAAACTATTTTTCACTGAGTAATTCCTCGAGAAGCGGTGGCAGCCTAGTGGATAGAACATTGGACTCGGAAGCGGGAGATCCAGGTTCGATTCCCAGTGCGGGCATGTACCTATGACTTTGTTTTCTAAGTTATGTACATTTGTTAAGTTATAGTAGCAATACCACTTGCTAACGGTGAAGGAAAACATCGTGAGGAGACCTGGGTGTCTGAGCTATTCACATAGCTCAGCGCTTCAAATCGCCAATCCGCGGTGATTAAGCCTATACTGTCTCTCTGAGAGAAGGCCTGTGCCGTACAGTGGGACGTATATTAGGCTGCTTATGGTGATGATGAATTTCTCGGGTCCAACTCGCACTTGGCCGGTTTTTTATTTCACTGCGCACAATAATGAACTGTTACTGTTCAACGAAACAAATGAGCTCCGAATTAACGCAAAACGAATCCAATACATGCGTCAAATTGTCACAGCGAAACACAAAGGTGTCAATTAGGGAATTCACCTGCGAAGCTTGTCTGCCTCACTAACGGGTGGGGTTGCCAGAGTAATAAACTATGCCGAGGCACTGGATCTCAGTCCATAGAAAATAATATAAAATAAAATAATAAAATGTGTTTATTAACCTACCTTAAGAAATATTATTATCTGTATTGCTAACACTATTGACTTGTACCAAAATCATCATCATCATTCAGCCACAAGAAGTCCACTGCTGGACATAGGCCTCCTCCATGGATTTCCAAAAAGACCGGTTGGAAGCGGCCTGCATCCAGCGTCTTCCTGCCACTTGAATGACGTCATCTGTCCATCTTGTGGCTGGTCGTCCCACGCTGCGCTTGCCGATATGTGGTCTCCATTCGAGAACTTTTCGGCCCCATCGGCCATCAGTTCTGCGTGCTATGTGCCCCGCCCACTGCCACTTCAACTTACTAATCCGCTGGGCTATGTCGACGACTTTCGTTCGTCTACGGATCTCATCTTATTCTGATTCGATCTCGTAGAGAAATTCCGAGCATAGCCCTTTCCATAGCTCCTTGCGTGACCTTGAGCCTTCTTATGAGGCCCATAGTGAGAGACCACGTTTCAGTGCCATAAGTCATCACTGGTAATACACACTGGTTGTATAATTTTGTCTTGAGCGATTGAGGTATATTAGACGAAAAGACTTTTCTAAGATTCCCGAAAGCTGCCCAGCCGAGTTGGATTCGACGATTGACCTCTTTCACGAAGTTGGACCGGCCTAGTTGGACTGTTTGTCCTAAGTAGACGTATTCGTCTACAACTTCGAGAGTCGTGTTCCCCAATGTTATTGGGGTGGGCACAACACGAGCGTTCGACATGACCTTCGTTTTGCCCATGTTCATTTTAAGGCCCACACGTTGGGAAACTCGACTGAGGTCGTCGAGCATTATGCCATGTACCAAAATAAATTGACTAATAATAATAAACGGAATCACCTCGAATTTTTTTTTAAATGACTGTATTTGAACTTTTTTCCACACTTACTTTTTAAAACGACCCTACTCTTATACAATTAATATTATTCAGTAAACATTGTACCGTGTGGCGCCGGATTAAGAATAACGTCACTCCATTTCCTCCCGTGGATGTCGTAGAAGGCGACTAAGGAAATCAATTACCAGGAGACGGGCAGCAGCGTCTTCCTGAGATTCCAACCGCATACTGCGATCGCCAACCCGCCTGCCAAGCGTGGCGATTATGGCAAAACCCCTCATGGTTATGAAAACCACGAAGGAGGCCTATGTCCTGCAGTGGACGTCTAATGGCTGATGATGATGATGATGATAAAACATTGTAACTTACTTCGGTTCAATATCAGGGAAATCTAAACCTTACACTAGTGGCTAAGTTAGGTTTCGTATAGTATTGGTACACATACAAGCATACATAAGCAGCTTATAAACATCCTACCGCATGCCACAGGCCTTCTCGCGAAGTAAGAGCACGAGCTTACTCACCATTGTGCCTACCGCGACCTAGCAATTTCAAACGCTGAATACCTCAGACACTCGGGTTTCCTCACTGTATTTTCCTTCCTAGTTAGCGTGATCTATTTATTCTGTAACCAATCACTTTTGACGTTCATGGAGTAAACACTTTGTTTTTATAATGAAAAAAAATTTATATTCGAATTAAAATAAACAAAAGTCGGAAAATGTAGTCGAATCCCTGTCATCTGGCAACACCGCGCTGGCGGCCATTCTGCCGTTTTGCTGATGAATATGGGGCAATTAGTAGCAAAATATTTGGGTTGATGCATGGAAATTGCACACCGGTAGTTCCATCGGTTAGTCGTTTACTAACAATAGTTGAATTACCATACTTCGACCAAATAGGGGACGTATTTAAAATGCATATAAAAAGCACTTGAAACCGCCGTTCGTGCAAGCAACGACCAATGAATGTCGATGAAGCGGAAGTGGTTTGTCAGGATCATGGTAAGTAGCAAACGCTGGTCTCTGCCTACCTCTCCGGGATACAGGCATGAATTACAATGAATTACCATTACAAGGCTTTCGTCACAGTGCAAATAAAGATAGGAAGTAATCTTTGGGCCCCTATATACACTAGCTAAAATGGCGAGGGCTGTCGCTCAGCGACGGGCGAGCGCGCGAATGCGAGCGGCTCCACAAGGTGCAATGTCCATGCAGCGAGCGCTAGTTTGCTGGCAGGCACCTCGTTCATCCTTCGTTATCAAATTAGTTTATACTGGAGTGGAGACAGACCTGTACAGCGTAAATCGTTTCATGCCTCGATACCTTCAATGTAGTGAATTAACTTATTAGGTATATTGTTTAAAGTATCTTACTTAGAGGCATGAAAGTAAAATCTAATATTTAACAGTAAAAAGATATATTTGACAAGTTACAACAAATAATAATAATTTTCATACAACACTCACTCGTCCAGATCCCAAACTGGGATACGATGTGCCTGAAACCTGAGTGTACGAGGTGTTCATACACCTCAGCGCTTGAAATTGCCAATGTGCGTTGGGCACGCGTGGTGATAAAGCCCGTACTCATTCTCTTTCAGAGAAGTTTATTATTATTTATTACTGTTTTTTAATAACGTCTCAAGTAAATAAATAAAACTGTCGCAGAAGGCGACTAAGGAAATCAATTACCAGGAGACGGGCAGCAGCGTCTTCCTGAGATTCCAACCGCATACTGCGATCGCCAACCCGCCTGCCAAGCGTGGCGATTATGGCAAAACCCCTCATGGTTATGAAAACCATGAGGGAGGCCTATGTCCTGCAGTGGACGCCAAATGGCTGATGACGATGATGCTACTGATGATGATGATGATGTGTTAATGGTTCGCTAGAGCGGTGTCACTTAGTACAGGCATTACATGCTTAAACGTTGACTCCATTACTATGTACCGTAAAATAAGGAAGCAAACGAAAATAAACATGTTGTATTTTGTAAAATATTAAGATAAAATGGCTCATACTTTTATTTTGCTGTAACCAATACTAAGTTTCAGATACTAAGAATCAAAACTGGTTAAGATCGCATGCTTATAATATTATAATTTTGTTTACTTAAGGGACCTCCAGGTCTATTTTTGTTTACATATACTTTTTATTTTTTCCTGTTTGACTTGTGTCCTAAATAAAATAAAAAAATATAATAATAATTGCACGAAGTATTAAATATTCATACGATTATATTGCAAAACATAAATTCCGGTAAATACTACTGCAAAAGTAAAGTAATTAAGATATGCTGTCGTGTTTTAACATTTTAATGATTATCGTCTTTTATAAAGCATAAACAAGAGATTAATTCGTCACATAGTTATTTACAGTCATTTAAATGAATACGATAAGCAGTAAATAAAACATCTCTTCGTATCGCGGCAAATATATACTGTAATCGTGTGAAAGTTCCGTAGATGTAAACATACAATTAGGTAGGGTCAACCGGAGCAAAAGCATAGCCCTACGGCTATGGCGTCTTTTTGGAAAATCGAAGCAAATGGAACTAATTTGGAATATAGAAGAAAATGGAACTCCGACTAAGGCTACTTGAACAAACCAATTACAGTGGCCATCAGCGTGAATCGAACTCACTACTTCTAGGTAGTCCAGAAATAGCTTGTTTACATTTTGGGCAAATTTAATCTGGTGCAGACTGTACTTACGGATTGCAATGAAATTTCAGTGTTAGCGTTAAATTAATCGGAATGTACGGGGCCATGTCACGTATTGGTCGAGTTCCCTCTAGACCTATCAGGTGGGCCACCCGATGGCCCATGCGTGTGGAACGTTAGTACACACTTTTATTGAAGATGAATCTGACATGTTCCTATTCGTTTAATATCATTGATATTGAATATATTAATGTATATTGATGTTTGACAATAGGGGATGTATTAGCAAAGGGCAAGATGAAAAGTGCGTGCCTGCAGCACGCTAATTAATGCTGATAAAGCGAAAAATTCCGCGTGGCGCCGGATTAAGAATAGCGTCACTCCATTTCCTTCCGTGGATGTCGTAGAAGGCGACTAAGGAAATCAATTGCCAGGAGACGGGCAGCAGCTTCTTTCTGAGATTCCAACCGCATACTGCGATCGCCAACCCGCCTGCCAAGCGTGGCGATTACGGCAAAACCTCTCATGGTTATGAAAACCATAAGGGAGGCCTATGTCCTGCAGTGGGCGCCATATGGCTGATGGTAATGATGATAAAGCGAAAAAGACCTATCAGGATCGTGGCAAAGGGGAGACCCTGGCCTTTGTCTACCCCTCCGGGATACAGGCGTTAGTTTATGTTATGTTTTATTGATGTTAAGACTTACTTTGGGGTTTTTTTGTCCATTTTTTATCCAAAATAATAGTTTAACTTGCAACGTTCATTAAGTCGCAGTTTGTGTGTTTGAACATAGAAATAAAAATTCGAAAGTGTTTTATTCAAACTCGCGCAGAAACTGCGACTTGATGAACGTTAAAAGTTAAACTAGATGTCCATTTCAAAATCTAGATCATTTTGGAGAAAAAATGGACAAACATCTCCAAGCTTAGTCTTTTCAAAGTCCTTAATTAACAGAATTCTAATACCTAGAACTCATGCATTGAACTGGCTTTAATTCCAGACATCATTCTCTACCAGTTAAACATTTCGAATAAAAACATTTTGATTAATTGATTGATAAATGAAACAAAGAAGTGGCCTTGAGGGAGGCCTATGTCAAGCAGTGGACGGATGTGGGCTGACGGACTCATTTATTGATGTGTTAAATATTGTCAAACTTACCCTTTTTTCTAATGTGGTTTTTATGGCATACAGGGTGCCAATGCCACTGAACAAAAGTTGAATTATAATTTTTATTGGTTGCCTAGTAAAAATGGCCTCACGTACACCCCTCCGGCAACCGAAAGAGAGGACGGCTAAGGATCATCAAAAAAAATATAGCCCAAGAAACCAAGTTGATCGGCTCAGCTGGCCCGGATTCCTCTACCATCAAAAGTGGAAATCTGTGGTTGAGGCCCTAAGCTCCCCTAGGAGTTAAAGGACCGAAGAAGACTGCCTCGTTGGTCTAGCCATTAAGGCCCACCAAAACAGAGGTTGTGGGTTCGATTCCCACTGAGGGCCGCCATACATTTGTACAAATGGCCTCAGTCTGGGTGTATGTACCTGCTTGTGACGTTATTGCCTGGTTACATAGCACAGGGTGTCCTAGTTTGGGACCAGGTCCAGTGATCGTATTGTGTGGAAGAAGTAATTATTATTAAGAAGAGGTAAAAAGGGTTCAAAAAAGCGGCTAAGGAAGCCCAAACCCCAGTCCTGTAAAGTTGTGAATAAAAATTGAATCCCCTGCGCTGGAATCTCGTCACGCACTTGCCTATCAGCCAGAAATACGCAACGCTTCTACGCATTACTGTTCCACTGATTTAATCACATTTATCGGTTTTTTGCTGACATTTTATGTACATTATCTGATCCCGTCCGTCGGGGATTTGCCTGTGGCTGAACATAAGCCTTCCATAGCTAAGATTAACAATAATAGGGATTGACCAAAATTATAAATGCTAAGTAGCATTAAGCTCGCCTGCATGCAAAACTGTTTGTTTAAATGCAATAAAGGATTTTAATAATAATAATAACCATGAGGGATAAAACCCCTCGTGGTTATGAAAACCACGAAGGAGGCCTGTGTCTTGCAGAGGGCGTCAAATGGCTGATGATGTTGAATAATAATAATAATAAAGGTTGAGATTAGATAAAAATATGATTAAAAGTACCCAAGTACAGTAAAGTTATGATTAGAAGACAAAAAGTACCCAAAACCGGCATGCGTGCATGCAACGAATAATGAATGTTGAAGAAGTGAAAGTGATCCGCCAGGATCGTGGCAATGGCAGTCCCTGGTCTCTGCCTACCTCTCTGGGATACAGGCGTGAGTTTACGGTTACGATTACTGGTTACTGTGGCAGGGAGGCGCTGGATGCGGGTGGAACCGTACTATAAATCATTAGCTAGTTAAAGCCGTTCGCTGAGGGGTCCCTAAATACTGAATTTGAAATTTTAATTGAAGTTCAACAAAATGTATAAAAAAACCATATCTAACCATTTGTTGTTTTACTAAAATAAAGCAAAATACTGAACAAGAGAATCGTAAAATCTGCCGAGTTTTTCTTTCGACTGAATCTCAAATCCGTCGACTAGAAAACGATGTGTTATTTATAGTGCTAGAATTATCTGGATAGTTATTATTAGTGGAGATTATTCTGGCTCTGATTTGGCACTCATTCAAAACACGCAGATTCTAGGAGTATTGAACGGCCTTATAAATAGAATAAACATTTTTACTAGAAAATATATCAGCTAGTTCCAAATGACGAACTGTGCGTGTTTTTTAGGTAAAGCAAAGGCAAAATAAGCACTCATACAAATCGAGTATATAAAAATCTCGCGTCACAGTGTTTGTTATAGAACGGCTCCGCCGATTTTTATGAATGTTTTTGTGTAAATTTGGCAGGCCTGAGAATTGTTTGTAGGTCAATGAATATTGTTAACAACGTTTGCCGGGTCACCTAGTAGTAAATAAGGTTTTTTTTTTTTCAATAAGTATTATTATTTTAATTACAACAATAGGAAACAATATTTTAGAGTTCTATAATATTGAATCCTTCCGTGGATGTCGTAGAAGGCGACTAAGGAAATCAATTGCCAGGAGACGGGCAGCAGCGTCTTTCTGAGATTCCAACCGCATACTGCGATCGCCAACCCGCCTGCCAAGCGTGGCGATTATGGCAAAACCCCTCATGGTTAGGAAAACCTTGAGGGAGGCCTATGTCCTGCAGTGGGCGTCAAATGGCTGATGATGATGATGATGATAACATTGAAACCTAACCTGTACACTCTGTTTTGACCTTCAGTTTGACCTTCAAGATGTCTCAAGGAAACTGTTAAAGATTTTTTCATAATCGTCATCATCAGCCATTTGAGGCACTGCAGGAAATAGGCCTCCGTCGTGGTTTTTATAACCATAAAGGGTTTTGCCATAATCGTCACGCTTGGCAGGCGGGTTGGCGATCGCATTATACTGTTGGAATCTCAGGTAGACGCCGCTGCCCATCCCCTGGTAAGTAAATTCCTTAGTCGCCTTCTACGACATCCATGGAAGGAGATGGAGTGACGCTATTCTTAATCCGGCGCCACACGGACAGATGTTTTAGTACTTACTTATTGATTGTGTCTGACTTTATCAACAAACATAATAAACATTATACTTGTTTTTGTTACAGGTAAATCTGGAAATTTAATTTTACAGTATGACGCTGCTTTTGGAGTAAGTAGAGCTCGGAGAACTGATGGCCGTTGGAGCGAGAAAGTTCTGACCTGGCGACCGCGGACCGGATGACGCAGCGTGGGCAGGCCCTCCACGAGGTGGTCTGACGACTTGGTTACGGTGGCGGGGAGTCGCTGGATTCGGGCGGCGACACCGGGAAGCTTGGTGAACCATGAGGGAGGCCTATGTCCTGCAGTGGGCATGGAATGGCTGATGATGATGGTGATATTAAAACAGAAAAAAAGAAGACGCAGATAATTTGATAAATTGCAGAAAGACGAGGCACAAACAACCTCTTCTTTTGTAACTGTTGTCTGTTTGCTGGTGCGTACAGTGAAGAATATTCTTATCTTATCTGATGACTTGCGGAAGACTGAGGGTATGAATATGAATAGGAGGTGGCATTCTTCCAGCAGAGAAACCTGGAGAAGTCCTCCAAATACATAGATTTTGATTTTGAATGACTTACAGTCTACAAACTAATCGCTTTGAAAAGAATAAATGTGGAGTTTCTTTGTTAGCTTCTTCTCCACATAATCCATTAATTGTGAAACTAACAACTTTGACGTTCATTAAGTAAAAATTCTGTTTTTACAATGAATAAAAATATTTGAATTGAATTGAATTGAATTCGCAATCCTTTAATATAACGCGTGCAAGTTTACTTGATGAAGCAATCTCGAGTGCAGACGAGGTGGCTATTTAATTCGCATTGATTTATAGTAGACTAGCTGTTGCCTTCGACTTCGTTCGCGTGGTAATTTTGATGTATATTTTTCGGGATAAAAAATAGCCTCTGTGCTAATCCAGACTATAATCTATCTCTGTGCAGAATTTCATCCGGATCCGTTCAGCCGTTTTTGCGTTAAAGATTAACAAACATCCTTCCATACATACAAACTTTCGAGTTAAGTATAGTAAGGACTAAACATGCTCCCAGTTTCTCATATACCAACAAACTTTTAATCCACTGCTTACGGTGGAATAACAGTTTGTTAGTTTACGAAGAACCGGCGGTAGGTACCGTCTATAGGCTGTATGGATCCATATATTAAATAATAAAGTTATGACCAGAGCCACGTTAGTACTGAAAACTCGATAAAACGCATCCGATTCAAAACCACATCATGCCTAAATCAAACCCACATTTTCGCTCTCAATTTTCATCAATGTAGTCTAAGTAGGTAATGTTATTGAGCAAATAAACCTTCAACGTTCAATACCCCATGCAATTTCATCCCCATAACCACCTTCTAACCACATGTCTTACAATACCCAGCGAAGCTTGGCCTCCCTCCCCCTTTTCCCGCTATGTAGTTCACTTACTGAGCGGGTGATCTGCTAAGATCCTTGGGGTTCAAGGTGTAATGGCAAGGTTGTATGTAATTTAATAGGGAAGCCTCAGAAAGGACAGATGACAGGAACCTTCCGCTTATAGCCGATGAGACTGGGCCCTTATAATGCTGGGATTCTCAAAGTGGGATCCGCGAACGGTTCGAATACGGTTCGTTAGTTGATTATTTCCTTTTTTTTTAGTTTATTTATTCCGTTACGTTACAAAAACAACATTTTTAATATTTAATAGTGCCAGACTGTGAATTCCTTGTGGCGCCGGATTAAGAATAGCGTCTCTCCATCTCCTTCCGTGGATGTCGTAGAAGGCGACTAAGGAAATAAATTACCAGGAGACGGGCAGCAGCGTCTTTCTGAGAATCCAACCGCATACTGCGATTGCCAACCCAGCGTGGCGATTATGGAAAAACCCCTCATGGTTGTGAAAACCACGAGGGAGGCCTCTGCCCTGCAGTGGGCGTCAAATGGCTGATGATGATGATGATGGTGAAACTGTGAATACAGTTTGTTGGTACATTGCTTAATTTACATGTAAAGACTCTAACTTAGTATGCATCCGTACGAACAGGACTGTACCTTATTATCTTGGGGGGTTTGCGATAAGATTTAAGCCTGATTGGGGCAGATGCTCCATAACCCATAACATTATCACGCATCTCATTACACAGAGTTTTTTTGTAGTTTTCGCCTTTTAATAAGGGGTTCGCAAACGTTGGGCCAATTAAATAGGGGGTAGACAAAGCTAAAAGTTTGGGAAACCCTGTTGTTATGAACGAAAAAACCGGCCAAGTGCGTTTCGGGCCACGCGCAATGTAGGGTTCCGTAGAAAGAGCGTTTTTTTCTCCTAATAACTTCATCGAAGTCATTTTCAATAGATTTTGTACGAAATTTTACTTTTATACATACGGACATGCCGTGTGGCGCCGGATTAAGAATAGCGTCACTCCATTTTCTTCCGTGGATGTCGCAGAAGGCGACTAAGGAAATAAATTACCAGGAGACGGGCAGCAGCGTCTTCTTGAGATTCCAACTGTATACTGCGATCGCCAACCCACCTGCCAAGCGTGGCGATTATGGCAAAACCCCTCATGGTTATGAAAACCACGAGGGAGGCCTATGTCCTGCAGTGGGCGTCAAATGGCTGATGATGATGATGATACGGACATGGCGAAACTATAAGGGTTCGTTGTCGGACTACGGAACCCTAAAACGTGGTGACTTTTTGTCAGTAAAAGTGTAAAGAATTGATTTGTGAAGGATGTCGATCATTGAAATCAACAGAATCTCATTTCGTTGTTTTTGTTACCATAAACGGGATCTTATACGCTTTTAAAGTATTATTTATTAACAAGGATGCTACAGTTCGGCGGCCTCCAGCTGGATCGAACCCACGACCTAAGGATGCTTGCTAATCAAACATGTTACCGCTAGACCAGTGTGGCAGTCTAGACAGGAACAGATAAATTCATCGTATAATTAAACTGAATTTCAAATTGTGATTAGAACTCATTCCAGAGACTGAGGCCGACTCGCACCACTTTTTAAATGTCACTTAAATCGACTTTTGTACACAGAATTTAAAAAAAAAAACTGCTGTTTAAGCCATGTTTAAGCCATGTTTAAGAAAGTGGTGCAAGGTGCATCTTAATCTTAATACATCAAAGCCTATATGATAAGATTCCGTGATTGCCATCATAATAATAATATAAGCAGCCTATATACGTCCCACTGTAGGGCACAGGCCTTCTCTCAGAGAGAGAGAGAGTATGGGCTTAATCACCACGCGTGCCCACCGCGGATTGGCGATTTCAAGCGCTGAGGTGTGTGAATAGCTCAGACACCCAGGTTTCCTCACGATGTTTTCCTTCACCGTTAGCGAGTGGTATTGCTAATATAATTTCACAAATGTACATAACTTAGCAAGAAAAGTCATAGGTACATGCCCACACTGGGAATCGAACCTGGGTCTCCCGCTTCAGAGTCCAATGTTTTGCCCACCGCAATTCTTGATATCAAATATTCAATGTGATAATAAACACCTAATAAACGGATGTTATTAGTATAAAAGATGTCTTCTATTACCATTGACTTTACAATAACCTTTATTTAACCTCAGTTACACAACCGTGCACTTATAGAACTAACCTCTAGGTAATATAATCAAAGTGAATGACTATGGCTTGCCAGAGAATTCCTGAGGATAAAAACGTTCAGTCCCACACATTTATATCGGTTTCCTCGGGGAAAGTAAGGGTAGCGATACACCGCGATGCAAAGTGATGAAAGGCCTCGAGGCTTTTAAGCCTTTATTATTAAGGCTAGCCTCAATTTTTTGGACTCGAGCCTAAAATATGGCTCTAAATCGCTGCAAAATACTTGAAACTTCAAGTAGTTAACAAAATTAAGTCGCCAAATGGGTGACATGGTCATATTGTTTACCAAACCCTTAGATAAAGATTTTAAAAAAAACGTCATAATTACTAAGTCAAATGCCACCTCAAAGTCATCGGCTTCTTGAAACTACCGAGAAAGAACGATAAGATTTTATTTTTATTTCATTTATATAGATGCATAGACAGGGTTAAACTTAAAAATTTACATAATATGTCTACTGTGCGCCCAAAGGAATGTATGCGGAGTTCGACTTACAGCAAAATTATTAAGAGTAAATTAAGTCTTACTTGCGTGCGGCTCTGTGATTTTTCGCTTGTAATTATGCAGCTTTGATTTGTGTATAACAAATAATAAAATAAGAAATAAGAAAATTTGATTGCAAATAAAAGTGTTACAATGTGTATAATGTGTGTATGTGTGTGTGTTTGTGAGTGTGTGTAGCCGGCAGCCGTCGCTCTCCAAAAGCAAGCATGTTCTACAGTGTCCGAGTCCGAGTGTTTTATGGAGAGAAAAACCTTCGTTGAACCAAACGGCACTACTGACGCTCCGTGTGCCCGCACCCTTAGGGCAAAGCGCGGTTGCAAGCGGAGCGTATCGCGCAGTATTAATATGAATAGCAGCGTGGGAACCGCCCGGTGCGCGCCGGTGAGCGTAGGGCGTAGGTGTGGGATACTTTCGGCCAGAACGTGCACTGGACAACACATCGACCTTTACATTGTAGTTGCAAAGTCGTCCGTAATGCAACGGCATTGAGTTCTTGGACCCCGGCGGCGAGAATTCGAACTGTCATGCGGTACTCCTCAGACGATGGAGGATCTTTCATGTTAGGTGCCCTAACACCTACACTCAGGTGGACCTAATGATTGCAAGTGATAACGCAGTCAGCGTCGCAAAGTTTAGTAAAAACTTTAAGGCTGTTCTTACGTGGAGCGTGCTGTCTCGCTCGCACAATTGAAGACTTAGTGATGGTAATAAAATGTGTATAATTTTGACGAATGTGATCTGAGGGTTTGAGGGATAATTAAATTGCGGATATTCCAGACATATTTTTCTTACGCTGTACACTCGACCTCCGGCATGGTAATCAGACGTGATACCAACCGCTGGACCAACGAGGCAGCCAACATTTTACGTTAATGTGTGCGTGTCAGCTCGCGGAGTTTTGTTCGACACACTCTGTCTATGCGTGGTGTATCTATGGATAAGGGTTTCTAATTAACTTACTCGTAATAATTGACTACCAAAACCAAAGTCGTGGGTTCGATACTAGTTGGAGACCGCCGTTCTTGACTAGTACAAGTGGGTGTGTTTCCATGTTTGTGATGTCCTTGCCTGGTTACGATAATTCAGGGTATCCTAGTTCGAGACCAGTGGCTCAATTACGCGCACCAAATCCTGAGCGATTTCAATCGTCTAACTGTCAAATTCCATACAAATTTGACAGTTAGACGATTGGAATGGCTCAGGATTCGGTGAGCGTAATATAGGGGCTGGTCAAGTGATTGTGTTGTGTGGAAGGTATTTTATGATAATCAATTAATTTTATAGTGGGAAGTCGTAAGGTAAATATATAGATAAAAGATAATTTAATCAAGGAACATTTTACAGTGACCTTATCACTAAGGCAGTGGTACCCTGCTCCCTAAAAAAGTTTAAAACCAGTGGTTTAGGATAAGCATTGCTCCTCGGAAAAACATTTCACATTTTCAAGGTCAACAGACTTCAATACTACTTTAAACATATTGTCTTTTTGACACGAAAGTAACCACTAACTTACCGTTGCTTCACAAAAGTTACCAGCACCTAACTCATTCGAATCCAGACATACCGCTGGCGTCCTTTTCTAAGCTTCGTAAGGACATTTATGAATTCATAGTAAAGTTCTGCTAGTACTAGTTAGTTAGTCAGTCAGTTTATATCCTATGATCTCTCATCAGGGACATAGGGCCTGCTAGGACGGTATTCGTTTGTAATTACAACAGCGTAATTACGCCACAGCGGTCGTCACTTCACCTATCAACTGTAGGTAGTTTGGGAGTTAACACTGGGCGCTGTATAAAGTATCTACCGGGTGAACTCGAATTCGTTCGACGTTTTTTAAGGGGACATATTTTAACTATGATTTAAAAACAAATGGCGCTAGTTTAAAAAAAACTGGCGCGTCAAAAAAAAATGTTGTTACCCAAAACTAATTTACGCATAAGCAAACAATCATCATCAGCATCAGCCATTTGACGCCCACTGCAGGACATAGGCCTCCCTCATGGTTTTCCAGGCTTCCCAGTCTTGTGCCGCCCGCATCTGTATTACGTACAGGCAGCGACATCTGGCCGAAGTAATTTACATCACTTGTAAAGTTTGTAAAGAGGCTCGAAATTTCGCTGATGCCTGCACTTGTCCATTAGCTCAGTTGGGAGAGCGCTGGCACGGTTAGCCAGAAGTCGCGGGTTCAAGTCCCGGCATGGGTGGAATTTTTAGCCTCTAAATAGGATGAACTACCCGTCAACGGTGACGATAACAACTAGCTCCGCATAAAAATAATATAAAAAACTGTAAAAAGACGTTTACATAAACAAACAGTGCTAAATTAGTGTACAACTTGCAAAGGAACATAGGTGGAAGTTAAAAACCTAAATGGTTCCCATAGATGCGAGTTTGTGTCGAGATATTTGTGAAAAGTGAGTTGTTCGAAAAAACAAACTAGCGTATTCGACAGTAATTTTTTAAGTAACACGAGTGCTTGGAGTTTTGAGTTAACTACAACATACACATCATGAACTGTGAGGCGTGCATGCAAACAGTCGCAAGAAACGAGGTCCTTAAGTGTTACTTATGTAGCAGATGCTACCACCACCAATGCGTGAACATGACTTCGGCCACTTATCGGGAGTTTAACAAAAAATCCTGGCAGTGTCCCTCCTGCGATAATATAACGAAGCGCAACAATAACACTGGCGGTCGCAGAAGAGGAGACGAAACGCCGACCCGTAAGCAGTTCGAGGAGCGACCTGCGGCCCCATCCGTGTCCGCTGTGGTTGAGCCGGCTAAGGTCCAACCAGTGATCCCGAGTGCCGGGCCTGAGGTCCTTACGGATGTGGTGCCCAGCGATCCCTTGGCTCCCCTATCTTACGAGCAGTTTGGGAAACTTTTGGACGATAAGCTCGATCACTTTAGGGCCACTATCACTCGGGACTTTAACCACATCCTGGGCAAATTACGCGAGAGCTTCCAGAAAGAGGTGGAAGTCCTACGTACCGAAAATGCTAAGTTGCGAGAGGACTTTGTGGCACTGGAGGAGAAAGTTTGTGCATCAGACGCCAATAACACCTCAAAAATAATCGCGGATCTTCAATCGCAGTTAAATGAGAGAGAACAGGAGATGCTGTCGAACGATGTCGAGCTCACGGGAGTTCCTGAGTTCGACGGTGAGTCCGTGGGTCACCTGGTGATGGCGGCGGCGACGAGGCTGGGTATGCCACTCGATGAACGCGATATCGTAAGCGTTTCCAGGGTCGGACCTAGGCGCGGTCCTGTGGAGGGTGCCCCCACGCCGCGCCCTCGCCCCATCGTCGTTCGACTGACTCGGCGCTCACTGAGAGACCAGCTGCTGCAGGGTGCACGGGTGCGCCGCGGCGCCACCACTGCGGAGATGGGCCTTCCTCCACACGTAGAAAACCGCTTTTACGTCAACGAACGGCTCACTAAAATAAACCGTGCTCTGTTCGCCAAGGCTCGTGACGCTGGCCGAAATGCCAAATGGAGGTTTATTTGGACCAAGGATGGGCGGGTTTATGGTCGAAAAGATCAAAACTCGCAGAGATTCATTTTGCGTACCGAGGAAGATATTAAGTCTTTTATCAAAGTCTAAGTAGGACATTTATGTGTGTTTTATGTTCTTTATGTTTTGTTTGCATGAGTGCAATTATGGCATCTTGTAAAAGTTTTCAGTCCCAGCGGGTAATTTTTCAAATTAGTAATTTCTGCTCCCTTATAATATATATATTTCTATGGAATGTATTAATTATTATAAACTCTTATATCACTTACTTCTATACACACACTTATCACAGTGAGAATAATATTTACATGATTAATTATAAGTACACTTTTCAGCCATGATTAAGACGGGACTAAAAATTTGTTTTCTCAACGCGGGGTCTCTAGGGACTAAACACGACGAACTGGAGGCCGCATTCGTTAGGATTTCACCTGATATAATCGGTATTAATGAAACCTGGTTGAGACAAGGAGAAGAGGGCCGGGCCCCTACGTTACCGGGGTACCGTTTGCGGCATGTGCCGCGGCCGCGCACCGTGCGACAGCGCGGAGGTGGTGTGGGGTTTTACGTACACCGCGGCGTGCGCGCTGTTACCGTCCCTCATCCCCCCGCGCCTGAACAAGTGGAGCAAATGTGGCTGTCAGTAACGGTAAATTCCACCCGTTTAGTGATCGGAACTGTGTATAGGCCACCGTGGCTTAGCTGTGATCTCTTTCTGGATGCTTTAACTGAATCTATTATAAGCTTTGCCAATTTCGACCACATAGTCTTATTAGGCGATCTTAATATAAATTTATTAGAATGTAGTAGCAATAGAAATAAATTAGAAAACTTTTTGACTTGTGCGACTCTGAAAAATTTAGTCTGTTCTCCAACTCATTTCACTGAACATTCCTCGACCCTAATTGACCTGGTGTGCACCGATGTTGACCCTGTCAAGGTCACAGTTACTACAGATCATATACCTAGTTTGTGTAGCCATGCCATAATCACGGCAGAATTCAATATTAGAAAACAAAAATTACCACCCCGCAAAGTTAATTATAGACCTTTAAAAAACATTGACATAAATAATTTAAATTCAGAATTACAATCAATTTATTGGAATAGTGTATCAAAAAAGGGTAATGTATGCGAAATGGTAGCAGAATTCTCTGATATTATTATATCTTTATTCAACAAGCTCGCTCCCATGAAAACAATAGTTATTAGAGACAAACAGAAACCATGGCTTACGAGCAACGTTCTATATATGATGCAGCTGCGTGATCAAGCCCATAGGAAGTTCTCCGATACAAAAACTGATAAAAATAAAAAGAACTACAAATCTCTTAAACATTTGGTTAATGTTAGTTTATACTTTGAAAAGCGATGTTACTTCGAAACGCATGTTAATAGCAACATTAACAAACCTAAAACCTTATGGAAAACCCTTAAAAATATAGTTCTTCCCCAATTTAACAGGAAAAATGACATACCGGACTACTTCGATGATCCCGACGAAATTAATAATCATTTCGTTAATATACCTGGGGATAATTGTTTTAATATCTCACGTCTGACGTACTTTGAACGTAATAGGTATAATAGTGCAACGTTCACACTTCATCCAGTAAATGACACTGCCGTTTCTAAAATTATAATGTCTCTTTCCTCAAATGCACAAGGTGTAGATGGCATCAGTTTGGATATGATCATAGCGTCCCTTCCACACTCATTAAGTTCTATTACGGATATCATAAACATGTCAATAGTTACTTCTACTTTTCCGGAATACTGGAAAACTGCCATTGTCCGACCTATACCTAAAAACTGCAATCCGGTAAATGTAACCGACCTTAGACCAATAAGCCTACTGCCTATACTGTCTAAAATCCTTGAAAAGGTGGTATACGATCAAGTGATTCGCTTTTGCGAGGACAATGATATTTTACCTAAAATCCAGTCAGGATTTCGCAAAGGTCATAGTACAAGCACCGCACTACTGGATGTTATTGACAATATTTTATGTGCTCAAGACAACGGCAGCGGTAGTATTTTGGTATTGCTAGATTTTTCGCGGGCGTTTGACTCAATAAACCATTCCTTAATGCTTTCCAAGCTATCATATTACGGTTTTGATACTGCCAGTGTTGGATGGTTCAATAGTTATTTGTCGGGTCGACGTCAGCGTGTACTGCTACAAAAGTCTGATGGAACTACGCGTGAGTCCCAGGATAAGCTATTGGATAGAGGAATTCCCCAGGGATCAATTATTGGTCCGTTATTATTTATTATTTACACAGCCGATATAACTAACTATATCAAACACTGCCATTATCACATATATGCTGACGACCTGCAAGTGTACACTAGAGTGCTTCCGACTGATGCTGTTTCTTGCGTTCAGCGCCTTAATGAGGATTTAGATAGTATAGCTGAGTGGTCCAAAGCAAACTGCTTGGTTTTAAATCCCACAAAATCTAAATATATGCTAGTAGGATCAAAAAAGCAAATAAAAACAATGAACCAAGCCGATCTTCAGGTGGAGATGTTGGGCACTCAAATTAACCAAGTAGCAGAAGCTCGAAATCTTGGTATAATAATGGACGGGGAGTTGCATTTTGAGCGCCATGTTCAAGAAGTAGTGAGAAATTGTTTTTATCGACTCAAAATGTTGTATCGTATCCGTAGTTTTATTAGTGAGAAGCTCCGTCTACGACTTTGCGAGGCTCTAGTATTATCGAAACTTAATTACTGCGCCACTGTTTATGGTCCCTGTTTACTTCAAAGGACCCAAAAGCTCGTGCAAAGGGTTCAAAACGCCTGCGCTCGTTACAGTTTTTCTATTCCACCTCGTACACACGTGACCCCTTTCCTCAATGGCGCGAAAATTCTAAAAATGGAAGCGAGACAAAGGCTACAGTTAGCAACTCTTTTGTTTGGCGTCATAAATACTCGGAACCCACCATATTTATTTTTTAAGCTTACCTGGCGACAATCACGACATGCTGAGAGGATAAGAGGGGCCACTGCACCGCTTCTAGTACCGAGACACCGTACAGCAGCCTTCCGGGGAAGTTTTAGATATGCGGCTACTAAATGTTGGAACAACATCCCGCCACCTCTCCGTGTCTGCAAAAGTAAGCCCACTTTTAGGTCCAATTATAGGGCGCATCTGTTGCAGACACAACAACAAACGTAGCAGCAAAGAAAGAAACATCGGTCGGGGGCCCCCCTGTAAATGGCCCTTAGTACGCAAATGTATAAGTAACAGGTTAATGTGTTACTCACTGACGGGTTGTCTCGCGCTTCCATTTCTCGTCCTCGGTCTGTGTTCGCGTACGCGTCCTTGTGACATACACGTTCCGGCCTATTTTGGCGTGAGCGGGAAAAATTCTTGCGGGTCACCATTTTGCGAACTTCTTCTTAGTTTGTATTTCCTCGATTACCCGCAAGTCTTTTTCAACACAGTTTTTGTATGGCACAAATTTATTTGTTTCACTTTTTACCCGATCTTATTTTATGTATTTGTTACCTTTCACTCTTCACAAGCACTACACAGTATAATATTTAAGTAATGTAGGTATTCTATTGTATTTTTGGCACCGTATTTATTACCTTCACTCTTCACAAGCACTGCACAGTAGGTATAATATTTAAGTAATGTATCTTATTGTCATTGTCTTTTTCACACCGTTGGGTAGCTTATTTAACCTTACTTTTTCACACGTACAATGCTAACCGCAGTTTGGACCCGACTGAAAATCAGCGTTGCAACGGATCACTCTGTTGCAACATTATGCTGAGTCGGGCCCATTTTGGGGGCTCAATACTTAAAAACTATAATGTATTTTATTATTGTTTTCATGTTTTATCGTTTATTTATTTTTTACCCACTTTTTGTAACCTTTCTGTGTTAATTTGTTAAAAATGTAGGCATCTTGTATTGATAGTGAGTGATAAATTTTCTTTTTGTTGTTTTGAGTATTGTGTCGTCAAATAAATGAATTTTCTTCTTCTTCTTCTTCTTAAATAGGTTTTTAAAGTTGTCCTCAGCACGGGTTAGTGCAACAAATAGAATATAAAGATAAAAAGTGCCCGAAACCGGCGTGTGTGCATGCAACTACTAATTAATGTTGAGGAAGCGAAACTGATCTGTCAAGTTCGTGTCAAGTGGCAGTCCCTGGTCTCTGCCTACCCCTCTGGGATACAGGCGTGAGTTTATGTACGTAATAATGATTTATTAATAACTTTCACTCAACAAAATCACTAGTCCGGGACCCAAACTAGTATACCTGTGCTTTTATGGTAACCAGGCAAAGACATCGCAAACACAGAAATACAACAGAAATCTGGCCGCCTCCAGAGGGAATCGAACCCAAAACCTCCCACTAAACTTAATGACAGGCTTACACTTTGCTTTCATTTATGTCTTGAGCACGGGAACCCCACCAGCCTACGTTGCTATTTTCCTGTTATTACCTTAGCACCGGGCGATTTTCCAATAAAATATTCATCAACAGCCCTTTATTTCGATCCCACATACACCACCGTTTAAAACGTTTCCCTCTGTAATTTAGCACTTTACAAAAAGACACGTCTGAAATGACTGAAGGAGTAAATTACATAGCTCTATTATGACTCCTATAACACAAGAAACGCTTCAGCGCTGCAATTTAGAACTCTGGGATAAACATGAACGGTCTCATTGATAAAAACACGATTCCTTAAAGCACTCCTCAGAGACGTTTTAAATAGTCTCAGGTAAATTTTGTATTAAAATAAAAAAAATTAAAAAATAAAGAAAAAGACGTAACCACAGAGGCAGTTAGTTAATTCTGAGGATTGTTTTAGAGGAACCGTGATTTTATAAATAAGACTGTATGTCAATAAATAATAATAACGGACTCACCCACCGAGGGTTCCGTATAAATTTGCAACTACTTACATTTTATACATAGTTTAGAAATCGAGTCTCGCAGTTTTTTCCGAGCTGTTCCCGAACTTCAGACTATTTTTTTTAATGATTTAATTGCAAATGTGTAGTTTGACATTTTTCCTTGTACTTGTAGTATAATGCAATATTATATACTTGCCAAATTTCATAGTTCAACGGAAAGTACACTATAAACTTTGATTCCCTTGAATCTCAAAGTATACGTTTTTTTTACTTTATCTACGTTGACTTAGAAGTCTTCAACAACGTCGAACTTGTTATTTTGGTCGAAAGTACCCGAAACAGGCGTGCAGTGAGTGATGGATGTTGTTGAAGCAAAAAATGGTTGTCAGGATCGTGGCAAGTGGCCCCGGTCTCTGCCTACTGCTACGTGATATAGGCGTGAGTTTATGTAATGTAATGCAGATATTTGAAAGTGCGGAAAATGAGATGTTGGTCAAAAAGGTTACACGCGCGCACTCTACTCAGTTACATTAAAGATGGCTTTGTATCATAAATAACCGACTGATGACTGTACAAATGACTCTATAACGTACCCCAACTAGTGCGGGATTCCGTAAGGCGCCAATTTTGTGCGTTAATGGTTGCAGAACCGCTGCATAGTGCGATATGCAGCTTTAATAGTAAGCTTTATTTTTAAGGTCTATAAGGCGCTCCCTAACGGCTAACCGGTTACAGAAGGGTGGCATAATCCGCTATTAAGTTGCGAAACCTAATTTTTGCAATCTTTCTATTTCTTTCTTCCTTCCTTGCGCTAGTTAAGGCTTTATATTATTCTTTTTTTTTGTTGCACTAACCCGTGCTGAGGACAATTTTAAAAACCTATTTAAAAGCTAAAAATTCCACGCATGCCGGGACTTGAACCCGCGCCCTCTGGCTAACCGTGCCAGCGCTCTCCCAACTGAGCTAATGGGCAATTTCGAAACTCTTTACAAACTTCTCTGTATTACGTACCGGCAGCGAGAGTTAAGGCTTTGCAGTGGTAATAAATAAATTATGATGATGATAAATACCGCTCGCCGACTAAGGAAAACATCATGAGGAAAGCCGAGTGTCCGTGCCTAGGCACTCGAGATGCCCTTATCCTCAGCGAAAAGAGAAAGCGGACCTGTGCTGTGCAATAGGACGTGAAGGCTACTTAAGATAACATTTTAGTTTCAGATAAATCTCATGTAAAAGACCTCGAAGAAAGTCAGGTTCCTTCAAGACCTGTTTTAAGCAGACTTAGTCACTTTGTGGCAAAGAATAAACACGTAGGCTCAAATAAAACGATAAATCAACTGCTGAAACAGCGATTACATAGACAAATGGTGTTGAATGGGACTTATATAGTCAACTAGAAAAGTGATTGACTTTATTATGTTGAGTGCGTGTCTAGAACACGAGCACGTATTTCAGGTAGGAACAGAAGTTTCAACCAAGTTATTTCAGGACGTACTAGGATAATTTTACTGCTTCTTGGATCTTACAGTAACGCGCTTGACTACCAAGACAGGTCGTGGGTTCGATTCCCCCTGATGGCCGCCATACGCGATTCGTATAAATGGTCAGTCTGTAAGTCACAATTAGTCACAAGTTTGTAAGTCTTGTTTTTATTACGCCTAAAGTGATCTGTAAATATGTTTTAGCAGCAGTTTAATTGAAAACCGTTAATTAGTCCTTTTTTTCATATTTTTTTTTGTCGCCTGTTACACTTACTAAATTAACAAAATAAAACTACTAAATTCTGAGGATCATTTGGAAAAAGCGTTAAAACTGCTTTTCCGCGCTCTCACTTTGGACGTATTTTAAAAATAATAAATGCTAAATAATGAGCCTTTGTACATCCTATTTCTTATGTTATGTTATGTTATGTAATTCTGTTCAATGTTTCGTGTGCAATGAAGTATATAATATTATTGTGGAGTTTCTTTGTTAGCTTCTCCTCCCCAATAATCTATCAATTCTGGAACTAACATGTTTGACATTTATTGGGTAAAGTATTCATTGAGCAAAAATTTTATTTTTTTAATGAAAAAAATTTTTTAATGTGAAATTTGACTTGAGATCGCTTTTTTGCGCTGCAAAGTTGGTGTTCTGTTTCAAATAGCACCTTGGAATGGTCACTCAAGATTATTCTCAGCGGTAAAGAGCTCTCCAATAATAGGGCCCTGAGTAACATGGCCTTTGGTAACTAGTATTTTCTAAGGTTGACACGAGCACTAGACGTAATAAAAGCTGAATTTGCACGGATATTTAAAATAAACCAGTAAATATCCGTGCAAATTCAGTTTTTACTGTGATTTAACAATCGGTAATGGTCCTTCTACATTGTTTTGCCTTCTAACACATTGTGTATGAAATTGATGGTCCGAATGGAAAAATATGGGTATTTTATTGCTTCAAAAGTAAGAAATAGTGATTTTTATTCTTTGTCTAGAATTGGCTTGGTGAAAATGTGTGTATTTTTTATTTCCACTTCTGCCACGTAGCCGACTGAGTTATTGCTATTATATCGAAGTGTCTCAAAGGCGAACTTAGGCGACAAAGGAGAACTTGAGATATTTTGTTTTGTTTATTCTTTCTTAATTATGCTACACGACTAATAAAATACAGTGATTAAGTCTTAGGCTGCTTGCAAAATTTTCTCAAGTGAGGTTTGAGCAGTATTTTTCACTGAAATTCTTCATACAAAAGTAAGTTTAAATTGCTGTTGAGATACATTTAAAACGTAGTGCAAATCGGCCTTACTTCAGAGTGATAAATATTAAAAGTAGCCAAGTGCGAGTCGGACTCACGCAGGAAGGGTTCCGTACCATTATATATACAACATTTGAATATTTCAAGCGTCTACCTGTTGCCGTTATTAATATCGAGAAAAAATCGCGTATGGGAGCCCCGCCTAATTTTTTATTTTATTCTGTTTGATAGTGGCAACAGAAATACATTTCGATTTCAACAGTCTACCTATTACATTCATGAGATACAGCCTGGTTACAGACAGACAGACGGAAAGTGGAGTCTAAGAAATAGGGACCCTCACCCTTTGGGTATGGAGACCTAAAATGATCGGAATATTAATTAAAGGAATATAAATACCCACAGTTGGAAAGGAGTTGGCCAAGTTCCTGTATGGGCTTAATCACCACGCGTGCCCACCATGAATTACGAATTTCAAGCGACGAGGCATGTGAACACCTCGGCCACTCGTTTCCTCACGATGTTTTCCTTCACTTTATCTTTGAAAACAACGTCATTGGTAGATTGTTATTATTATTCAATACACTAGGTAGCTTGATACACCGATTCAAAGTCGCTCAGCGTGCTATGGAACGGGCTATGCTCGGGGTCTCTGATGGATCACATCAGAAATGGGACAATCCGACAACGAACCTGATGTGACAGTGGGCTGGTTACATATGCCGAAGAAACGATAGTCGATGGGGTGCAGAGGTTCTCGAGGCCACGAGCTGACAAGCGCAGCGTGGGACGCCCACCGGGTAATTTTTAAATAAATTACTTCCACACAACTCAATCACTTATCCTGGTCCCAAAGAAGGATACCCAGGTAACCAGCCAAGGACATCACAAACATGAATATAACAGTAATATCAAACGAAATACACACAGGCTGAAGCCATTTGCACAGATGTACGGCGGCCTCTAGTGGGCATCGAACTCACGACTCCGGGCATGGTAATCGCCAACGAGGCAGTCGGTATAAAACCTTTATAAGTCTTTGTAGAGCGTCTCAATAACGGACTACATAATAACATTTAAGAAATGGAAAGAGACATCGCGATGCGGTGTAGTAATTTATATAAAAAGCAGTGAGCGCTCATCCGTGCAACCTGCTCGAGTTAAGGACAAATTGGGGAAATTTACACTCGACGATTTGCTTAACGGTTGTCTTGTCTTTATATATAACTTATTGCATAAGAAATATTGAACAGGGCATAAGAAATAGCATGTTCAAAGGCAAGCTTACGGCAAAATGCTAAAGAAATTGTTAAATTGATTTTATAATATATAACTTAGCCTCTGGCGAAGTTTGGGTGTATTTCCATGGTTGTGATCCTTTTTAGGTTGCAATAGCATAGGGTATCCCAGTTTGGGACGAGGACATGTGATTGTGTTTAAAGGCGCACATTTCGATTTCGTCGTAAACTTTTTTTGTCACTTTCTGTCGCCGTAAACGTAAACGGATACCCTAGGATGATGTAAAATAGTGTGACTAAAAATAGATGTATATCCTGCGGATGATTTTAAGAGGCTGATAAATTTTTTTAGCTCTGAGATACTTGACAACATTAAATTATGCTTGCTTTTGAGGGTTTGGATTAGGTTATTTTGGTGTTTGATAGTTTTATTCACTTACAGCCGTTAACAGTAGATAAACAGATTGTTAGTGTACGAGAAAACGGGGGTATTTCTTTAAGGATAGTGATCTACCGGCCTTTTTGGGTTTCTCGTGTCTGTATTTTTCCACTGCATCTTAAATAAATACGATGCGACCGTTAAAATCGTACCGCACCATGTGAAGCGCCGCGCAAGGATTGCGCGGCGAGGCGTGTTTCCGGGGCGGTCGGGACGGGTTCAAGGTCGGCTCTGTATTGTGCGGTTGCGGGTTCGACTCCGTGGGGGAAAGTTGTCTTCGGATAGTCTGGCGAAGGTGGTTACTTTTCAAACGGTTGGACGTATTACGTGAGTACTAACAATTCCGGTATTGGCTCTCTACTGGATTTTTGACTGAAATTACTATTTGCGTGATTTTACTATATTTAAGAGGTCACATTACATGTGGGAATGAGTACGGTAATGCGTCAGTAAAGATTTATCTATCTCACCAAACGAGAAAGAGGGCGACCTGCCCTCTGCCAAAATTTACAATATGAGATTGCCTAAAAGAAATTGCTATTAAACAAAGACCGACCAAGACATGGCGGTAGAAAAAATCGTGAAATGTTAGTTTATTATATAATTACATGATTACGTTACAATTAATATAAAAAAAAATGTTTTAGTATCCCGACAAACCTCTCAAACGATGAAAAGACGTGTCGAAATATATTCTACGCACTTTGCCTGCCCTATAAAAGGCTACCTCAAGCCCAAGGACCTCTCTGGCTAATAATACCGACACAGGGCAGTCGGTTGGACGGATTTGCGCTCGAACGCGCTTGGGGAAGGCGCGTTACGCACTCGAGTGTAGTGGCGGGAACAGGTAAACGAAGAAATTAATGTCGACCCTCTTTGGAAATATCAATAATTTACTCCCTCTGCTTAGTGGCTGAAAGCCAATCCCAAGACTCCGGTTGTAGGGCTGAGCAGAGCACTGACATTCAAACATTCACTTTCCTTGACCAATATAAATTCACGCACGCACACACGCACGCATGCACACGCGCACGCACGCACGCACGCACGCACGCACGCACGCACGCACGCACGCACGCACGCACACATGCACTCACGCACGCAGGTACGCATGCACGCACGCTCGCACCCACAAACGCACGGATTCTAAAAACGCACACATGTTTTTAGAATCCGTTCTATTTTTCTCATTAGCGTTGGTATAAATCAAAAAGAAACAACGTACATCAAATATAATAATTGTAACCTTGTATCTTGGTTTCATAATATTTGTTGTATGTGCTATCTCGCCCGCACAATGTAACATTTTTAGTGATTGTAATAAAATGGGCATACTTTTGATAAATGTGGTCTGACTTTTTGATAGATAATAAAATTACGGACATTTAAGACATATTTTTTCTTATCTGTATCTAGTTTTTTATTGAGAAAATTTGATACTAAAATAATAACGCTTGACAGCTTGCCTTATGTAACAACAGCCTCAAAAGCTAGAGAGTATGGGTTTATAACATCAGTAGAATGAATTATAAGCCCGTACTATCTCCAACGCATTCGTTCATTAAAATATGTTTTTATACGGCATAATTTAAATTTGTCGTCCTAAAATTCGTATGTAATCAGTTTTTTTTTAATACTGCTCAACAATATTATTAACTTAATACCGGATAAACTTACTTGGTTTTTTGTCGGAACAGTTCGAACAGAGTGCGAATGAGAGCGAAACCTAGCCGGACTCTTCCGATAAAAAACCAATTAAGTTTATCCGGTATTCAATTAATAATGTGAAGTGCTTACCAAAGTTTCAGTTCGAAAACTGCTAAGCAACGTTAGGTTTTTCGTTATTAGATAATGGTTTTGCTTAAGTCTACTTGGGTGGGGGCCTTTTATGTCAAAGGTAAAGTCAAAATTTTTTTTTCATAGTAACACAGAAGCTGTGACTTATTGAACGTTACAAGAAAAACTAGGTGTCCGTTTCAAAATATGGATCATTTGGAGAAAACACGGACAAAAAAACTTCAAACTTAGTCTTTTCAAACATATTCCTTAATTAACAGAGTTTACGTGTCATTAACTTCTAAAAACCCAGTACTAGGATGCATTGAACTGGCTTTAACTCCACACATCTTTGTCATCTAGACAATCCTTTTGGCATTAAGTTGCGCTTTACACGTTTTTTGAACCGCGCCTCAGGCAAGCTCAGGGATCTTATTGTAAAAACGTATACAATGCCCTATAAAGGATGTATTAACCTTTGCCAGCCTAAATCTTGGGAAAGAAAGTTTATGTTTACTTCTAGTATTTACATTGTGTTGGCTACCTACGGTTTTAAAATTACGGTTTTAAAATTAAATTAATTACTTGATGTGATAATATCGGATAAGTTGTTGAGCTTTCAATGGGTGCATGGAAGCCTGAAGGGTAAAGTTCGTTTGACCTGCATTTTACGCAAAATTGACCGTAACTTTATGGATCTGTACATATAACGTGTTATCAAAATTACGTAAGACCTCGCTAACGTGAAGGAAAACATTGTGAGGAAACTTCAGTGCCTGAAGTGTTCATATACGTAAACGCTATATTCGCGGTGGGCACGCGTGGTGAACTAGTTCATACTCTCTCTCGCTGAGAGAAGGCCTGTGCCCTACCACTGGGACGTGTATAGGCTGCATTGTTTTTATTAGGGTTCCGTACCTGAAGGGTGCCAAACGGGACCCTATTACTAAGACTTCAATGTCCGTCTGTCTGTCTGTCTGTCTCTCTATCTGTCACCAGGCTGTATCTCATAAACCGTGATAGCCAGTCAGTTGAAATTTTCACAGATGTATTTCTGTTGCCGCTATAGCAAAACATATTTAAAACACATTAAAATTAATATTTAAGGGGGGCTTCCATACAACAAACGTCATTTTTTTGCCGTTTTTTGCTCGATATTAATAACGGCACCAGGTAGACGTTTGAAATATTCACAGAATATTTAGTTCTGTATTCGCTTCAAAAATAAATAATTATATTAAAATAAAAAAAAATATTTAAAAGGGGGCTCCCATACAACAAACGTGATTTTTTGCCATTTTCTTTCGATCTTTGTGTCTAATGTTGTACGGAACCCTTCGTGCGCGAATCCGACTTGCACTTGGCCGGTTTTATTTTATTACATAACACATTATAACCACAACTAATGAGCAACAGTCGAAAAATCTCGATTTTTTTATTTCGAATATAATTATGAAACTATCTGCGACTTATTTACTTATAAGATATTAATTTGAATGGATAATACATACATACGCACGAAACACTTAACCGAACTTTGTTATCACAGTTGGGTAAAAATAAACTACTATAATTTTGGAGGAGCTTAGCCACTTCTCCGCATCCCGCTAAGTACCTACGGACATACCTACCCTACGGCAATTTGCAAGAACTCTCTAAGTACACTGGAAAAGCAATGAACTTTAGAATCTTAGAACTTACACTGAAACTTAGACCAAAGCTTAGATCTTGGAACCGAATTAAAAACAGAAGTTTTACTCATATTCCCCACGTAGTGCTATTTCAAGATAAGATAAGATAAGAATATTCTTTACTGTACCAGAAAAAACACAACACAAAATATAATTGCTTATAGCAATTTCTTCCAGACAACCGTATGAAGGACAAATTCTGAAGGAAAGAGAGACGAATAGAGAGAGAATAATAAAATACATTCATACTTATATAACTAACAATATACCTACATAAACCATTACATATGTAGTTGAGTGTGTTCACGTTGTGTTATGTATTGATATGAATATTTATATTGATACTTAAGCTGCGGTTGAAAATATGTATATTTGTGATTTTGTAAAAGCAATCTAATTATAAAGTTTGCCAGTATTGTATACTGGTAACAGTTTTCTCTATCTATGTAATTGTTCTAACATCGTGACGAAACCTGAGCATCGGAAGTTTTTGCGTTCCTCAGCGGTTGAATCGCTAATCCACGGAGGGCACGCGAGTTGATACCCTCTCTCTGAGAGAAGGCTTATACTTTGCAGTAGGATACATATATGGTACGTCCATCATGATGATGATGATGATGATATAATTGTTCTAACATCGTGATGAAACCTATCGATCTGAGGTTTTCGCATTCCTCAGCGGTTGAATCGCTAATCCACGGATTATGCCCATACTCTCTCTCTGAGAGAAGGCCTGTACTCTGCAGTAGGATACGTATATGGTACGTCCATCATGGTGATGATGATGATGTACATGTACGTGACGAAACCTGAGGATCTGAAGTTTTCGAGTTCTTCAACGGCTGAATCGAGGCCCCGCGAGTTGATTAAGCCCATACCCTCTCTCTGAGAGAAGGCCTATACTGTGCAGTAGGATAAATATATGCTATGTGCGTCCTTTCGTTTGACTCTCAAGCGAAGACATTTCTAGGTAAACCTACTAGTAAATTATAACCCTTCCACTGGGATAAGTGGCCGGATTTCTGCGCGGTTTATTCTCCTGGTGGCAACTTGGGAAAGAAACTTAAATGTCTTTTGTTCTCCTATTAATATGAGACTTAAACTGCCGCGGTAAATAAGGCCAGGCAGTTACTTACACCTGTAAGGGACACACATGGACGTGGCTGCGGATAGAGCTACGTGTGTTTGCGTATGTGTGTGTGTACAGTATGTTTGTTTAGACCAATAGAGCATGGGTTGGAAGCCAGCCGAGGTGTATTTCTTTTGTTGTGTGTTTTATTAATATTCTTTTTCTTGTGGATGGATGAGGATGGCCGAGGAAGAGGGAGTGGCTTGACTTGGGGGAGGATTAGTCCAGCAGTGGATGAGTATGGGCTAATGGACTTTTTTTTAGTGTTCCGTAGTCAACAAGGAAATCTTAAAGTCTCGCCATGTCCGTCCGTCTTCGTGTCTGTCCGTCTCTTCTAGTTAAACGATTGAAAAGGCAAAACTAAAAAATTCAAGGCAGTAGCACGTATAATGAACTTAAAAGGAATACTATTATAGCTAAGAAGGCTTTATAAGTTAACGAGTAATAGACTACCAGCTTACAAAAGGAAAACTTCGCACCAAATCCATTGAAAATTACTTTGATGAAGTTGTTAGTTCAGTAAAGCAGATAAAAAACCGCTCTTTCTACGGAACTCTACACAGCGCGTGGCCTTACACGCACTTGGATGGTTTTTTTATGAACGCACTGGCAGAAAAATAAAATAATATTAAGTACTTACCGCCGACTTCTGAACAGAGTATTTCATCAAATACGTGCTGAAATATCTGCCTATTTTTTTAATATCAGATAATTATGTATGCATAAGCTGTACATTACTTTGTTGAGAAAAAAAACAATTATACCTAAACTCTACCCAGGATCTACTCACTGAGCTAGAATAATACAATTTGGCAAGAAATATTCGTAGTTACGAGTACGTTACAAAATAAAGATTATTCATAATCAGCCATGTCCCATTTACTTTTAATAGAGAGAGACAGATAGAGAGAGAGAGAGAGAGAGTATGGAAAATTTCAAGCACCATAAAGTATGTGAACACCTTAGACACTCAGGTTTCCTCACGACGTTTTCCTTTATGGTCAGCGATTAGTTTAGCTACCACAAATCTGCTGTAACACCGTAGAGAATCTACAATAATATCTTAGAGAATCAGTAATAAGAGAAGAAAAAGTGTTCTCTATTTATCTATCTAATACCACCGCTCGCTAAGTCTAAACGCACCTAGCCAGGTGACAATTGTGTACTATGGGGCACGAAATTGTCACCAACAAATTGTTCCCGTGTCTTATCTGGGCCACCACGGTGCCTTAGCAACTAGGCTTCTGGATACCCACGAACCTGGCTTTTGTGAGAGACTGGAGGTCACTAGAATTGCTAGCGAGAGATGGATAGAATGGGAATCTATAGAAGCTTTGGTGCATCTTTTACTGATTGAAAAATCTACATTATACTTTGAGAGGAATTTCACATTCGGAAAATTTTTATTCAAAGATAGCTTCTTGTATTTAATCCGTCGATAAGGTAACTTTAATGACAGTTAATACTTGTGCGGAAAAAAATACAGCTTGTAGAATTATTTACCTTTTCACCGAACGTTTACAGGATTTGGACATTAGGGTTTAACAAGCTACAATAAAAAAAAATCGAAATGGCATATTTCCGTGACGATTCCACCATGATTATAATAAACTTTGCAACCTTCTTCTCCACTAAAGATCCAAAAATTAAAGCCGTATCTTGTAACTTGGCTTCGACTACACAAACTTTGTTTGATCAGATTTCTAAACAGGGCCTCGATTCTGTTAGTGCATTGTAGTATAATGACAGGTACACTGTCGGGTCACGTGACGTGTTTTTTCGTACCATTGACGCCTAGAAGGTTTGATGGGTGTGCCCGCGTAGACTTAAAGCAGCCATGAAATGAAAACCGCCATGTTCATGCAGTTGTCATGTTACTACAATGCATTAACAGAATCTAGGCCCTGGTACGATAGATTCGTAAAATTTTTACCTTCCATAAGATTAGTGATAAGGTAAGGTAAGATAAGTCTGTACTCTTAGGTTAAGAAATATCATTGTAACTTCTTTTTTTATGTAAAATAAATTGTTGTATATCCCTAATCTATTCCATAAATTCCTATTCCTATTCCTTTATGGGGCACTGTGTACGGTTCTACAATAAGATTCCTCAAGATATATTACAGTTACCAACGAGGCGGTTTAAAAAATGTATTAAGCATACTCTGTGCAAAAAAGCCTATTATAACATTAAGGATTATTTGGAAGACAAGGATGTCTGGTATTTAAATAATGTTAACAGGAACGATTGTATCTAGTGTAGTGTAACTTTAACTTGAAAAGTCTATTAATTAAGCAAACCTGTTTTGAAAAGAATAAATGTGGAGTTTCTTTGTTAGCTTCTTCTCCGCATAATCTATTAATTGTGAAACTAACAGCTTTGACGTTCATTAAGAAAACATTTTGTTTTTATAGTGCATAAATTTTTTTGACTTGACTTGACTTGAAATATCACTTGAGCCTATGGCTCACTTGCACCAATTCTAAGACGTCACTTAAGAAGCCATTTAAATAGAATATTGTGTGATGATTATTAGTCAAGTGCAATTTAAAAAACTGGTGCAAGTAGCTCTTACCTATAGTCTTAACTGCATATTTTTACAAGTACAGGTTAATCAGATTTATTTTTTCGCATACAAAAAACCAAAACATAGAGAAATCGAGTGCAATGGACCTTAATTTCTAATAGCATAAGGGTTGTCGACCACAACCTTTATTCCTATTAGACCACAACTTGTGGTCCTTCTGCGTGTACCTACTCCGTCTGCTAAGTAGACGTTTGGTGCAGTTATTTACGGGTAGTACCGGCCGTGGCCGTTTCACTTAGAATACGTTGCTTTGCTTTGCTACAGGCCAACTGAGGTTTCGGGAAAATACTTCGCAAAGAAAACGATAGAAATGCAAAAGATTTGGTTTAAAAAGCGGGTGGGGCTGTGTCAGGTTACACGGAAGTTGGTTTAACGCGAAACGTCTCTAAGTAAGTATTAATAAATATTTAGCTGAAACTGCGCAATGTGTTACGCGGCCCCGGCGCCATCTAGCGGCACAAATCAAAAAGATCTGAGTAATGGTCACTTTATTCTATTTTATTTTATTTATTAGTTTCCAAAACAGTTAGATACATCAAACTTAAGGTGATTAAGGTACCTTAACCTTTGAAAAGAATAAATGTGGAGTTTCTTTGTTAGCTTCTTCTCCACATAATCCATTAATTGTGAAACTAACTACTTTGACGTTCATTAAGTAAACATTCTGTTTTTACAATGAATAAAAATATTTGAATTGAATTGAATTGAATTAACCAATTATCGTGAAACACAGCATGCATTATCACTTGCTAAGTTACGTAAATAGATAATTTTATGTGCTAAAAATCATGTTACTGATACACAAGTCGCAACTGAGTAAAAAAAGAAGAATAAATACAAATATCGATATTACTTGCGGGGGACGTCAAATTAGGAATTGTGTCTCAAAAAATATTTAATTTTATGTAAGAGGTCTTTGTGTACATTTCAGAATAATGATTTGGGAGGTGGCATAGACGAGAAATAGCTGAGTTGGCTAAAGGACAGTTCTGCGTTGCGGATGGCACAGGGGAGTTATTAGTTTACGGGGAAGTTTTCGGGGGACTCCAATGTTAAATTTAGATAATAATGAGGGGGAATTAAATGGCTTATTTACCCCCGGTTTCTCGTACACTAACAAGCTGTTAATCTATTGTTTACAGCTGTCAGTGGTTTTTTTTTTGTATGCACTTTGGTCAATTGACAGCTGTTAACAGTAGATTAACAGCGTGTTAGTATACGAGAAACTGGGGGTTAGTAATTCATATAAAAAACGAAATCAATAATATCTAAACGCTTCGCCAGAGGAATAATTTTAAAGTGTTTGAGTCTATCCGTATAGGATTTCACAGTTTCTCCCATCAAAAGAAACAATAAAAGAATGTTTCTCCGATGTTTCTGTAGAATTGTGTACCTATATCTGTACGATAGGTATGCTATTATTTTATTTTATCTAATATTATTTAAGTCAGTATTCCTCTGTTTTGCACTCTTCCCATCTTCTCTGGTCACCCATTGGTTCGCTAGTATAAAATATGAATAAGTACTAAGCCCGCCTATTGTATAATCTGTATTTGGTGCAATAAATAATGTCATTAATAATAAAATATTGTTTCCGAATTTAATAACAATATTGTAGGCTCTCTGGGTTATATCTAATAATCCAAAAAGCCTACGACATCGGTTGCCGAATCAAAAACGAACAATTCCTTTACAAGCTCCTTACGAACGAGTGTACACCCTTTATAATACAAACATAAACATAAAATAAATAAGGAAGCGAAAGCCAGCGCCGTTATATTACATAGCAATTTACATAATGCGTTATGACGTCATCCCTCGGGCGTCCGCTCCCGAATATTGGCGCTCGGGCGAGCTCGGGCGCTAGAGAGGGACAGAAGGCAAATTCGGGAGAGAGGAGAAATCGGTATAGTTGTTTATCCCTGGGTGTAAGCAGAGGCGGCTCGTCTTATAGAGCCCTGGTGCAGTGCACTCCCACAAAAATAAGTAACTAAGTACGTTACTTAATAAAAAAAATCAAAATTTTATCTGCTACCTACCACCTATAAATTTTTAAACCTATGCACACAAAGACCTACACACATTATAGTAGTTTACTAGAAATAATTAACTACGTACGAAGTTAAAATGTTTTCAAGCATAAGATTTGGTGTCAAGTTGTTACCGAGTGGAGCGCCAGCGATTGCGCTCCTATGAAACGAAATTCAGTACAATGCTTAGTACTAAATTCAATGAGTGCGAAAGAGAAACATTGGAACGGCCCGGTACGTGAAACAAAAGATTTCATATGAGAAATGAGCCTAATCTGGAGCGCCGCTCATGCGCTACGTTGCCAAATGGTGCGAGGTGACATTGCGGTGCATGCACAGTGCAGCTAATTTTGAGCTGTTGCCGATCTTAGTAAACAAACAAACTCGTCCCACCAATCTAATCAAGTAATCACATCAAGTCAGTCGATCACTTATCGCGCGAATATCTACGACAGTTTTGTGTTATTCCGCTATTTAAATTAGTTTCTGTGCGTTATTTGTGCTGAAAATGGAACAATACAATGTATGTTATATTAAAAACTGTGAAAAGACTTTAGAAAAGCGTCTTAACCTAAAATCAAAGGGGCCACCATGGCCTGAACTCGCCCTGACACAAAAATGTGCTTCAAAAACTAAAACTTTTACGCGTGTGTTTAAACCCGAACAAGTTGCCCAACTAGCAAGACTTTTCAATATTTTTGTGAACACCCATAAAATAAAATCACGAGCCGCCTCTGGGTGTAAGCATACAATTATTTGAAATCAAATCCATTTTTAGTTATATAACTTAATATAATAACATAACATAAACTCATGCCTGTGACCTGGAAGGGTAGGCAGAGACCAGAGTAGAGTTTAGTTAAATAATAACTTAATAATATATTTCCATGAAAAAGTTCATTAACATGACATAACATTCTTTATTGCTTTTACTTTTTTACTTTTAGCGTGCAATTATGATAAAGTACCTCAACCAATCATTCAACCAGCCCATACTTGTCCACTGCTGGACATAAGTCTCCCCCAAGGCCCTCTATCTTCTTTCTTTTTTTGTGTCTTTTTTTTAAATGACAAATACTGTAACAGAGAAAAGGTACTGTTCATTATTATTATTATTTATATGTTTATTGTACATTAGTAAAAATAATATAATGGCAATGTGGTGGACTGAATACTATGATAAAGGTGTCGCAAGAAATTTTTTTGTTTTGTATTTTGTTTCTCAATGGGTTTTTAAAGATTTGTACTTTAAAAACACATTGTGATCAGCCCCGTTGCATTAAAACGAAATCGCATGTTATCCTGATACAAACACAGGTTCATTAAAGGAAGATCTTGGATAATGAAATGTTGTCGAACTCCTCCGAAACGGCTTCCCGACTTTTATGATTTTTTTTGAATTTAGTAGTCTAAGAAAAGGTCGTAGGCTAATTAATACAGCAAAACCACGTTTTTCGGATCAGCTTGTACGTACTTGTATAAAAGATTTTTAAAGAAAAAGTTCGGGTGGTCCTTCTATGAAGTTAAACTATTGTTCTCGAAAAAAACTCTAAAACAAAAGTTAAATATTTTATTTTTTGTTTCCAAAAGAATTGCTGTGAGATGAATGACACTTTTCGACAGATTTCTATTCACTATTTTTCACTCTCTTCCAGAAACTATCCTCTCTTCAAACGGTCCTTCTTCGTCTCACCACACGTCCGGAGCCCCTTTTAGTGAAATTGGCTCCCGGGCCAGTCATATCGGAGTGAAGTGAAAATGGCGCGGACACACCCGTCCGCCCGTCGCGTTGGGCCCGTGCATTGTTACCGGCCCGTCGGCCTCTGGAACTTGACCTTCCTGGTCCCCGTAGAGCGATAGTCATCAACCCTCGGTTTCTCTTACGATATTCTCTTCTTAAAGTGCGTCTCCATCACCGGAGGTTGGAAGTCTGCTCTTTACAACGGTCTCTGTTCAGAGCAATTCTGAACAGCTCCGGTTTTTGGGTTTTAACACCGGTTTACTCTTTGATGTTGCACAACCATGACATACTAACTGACGATAACAGTCAGTTAACTTTTAAGATCTGGGTAGAGCTATGGACACGGATGCGAGAGACCCAAGTTCGATTCCCAGTGAGGGCATGTAGCGTTGTTCATTTTCAAAGTTACGTACATCTGCGAATTTGTAGTAGCGATACTACACGCTAACTGTGAAGAAAAACATCGTGAGGAAACCCGCGGCTTGGTTGGCTTCGCACCCATTGACTGGTCTTCCCTGTGGGCTAGGCTGACTAAGCTGTCAGGATAGTATAGGTGCTGAACAAGCTAGTGTTCACCCATCTAGTGTGAGTGATGTGACTCAGATGAGTCTTACGCGCACAAAATCCTGAGCGATTCCGATCGGTCTAACTGTCATCAAATTCTTGCTGTGGTTTTTTTGTACGCACTTTCGCCAACTGTCACCTGTCAAGAGTAGACTAACAAATTATTGGTGTACGAGCAACTGGGGTAAGTGGCAATTTGAATGAAATTACGTTGCCAAAGTGCGGCGGCCTCGAGCGGGAATCGAACCCACGGCCTCTGGTTTGGCAGTGGTCCAGCGTGTCGCCACTGGACCAACGAGGCAGTCACATCTAGTCAGTTTGAGTTTACAGAGGTAACAACTAACAGGGTAGTAGGTCCAGTGCTGTTGCAAATGGTAAATTTGGCAACGGCCCGTATCGAGTGCGGTGTACGCTATTTTACTCCAACTGTCAGAGCCTTAACTTTGGATTTAATTAAGCGAGAAATCTTACATCGGCCAACCGGAGTTAAGTTGCAAATGGACGAATTGTAAAGGGGAAGATACACAGTCATGAGTCTTGTAGATTTTAATCTTTAATAACCCTATACCTTCTGTGACTTCCTAGAAAAATGGATTTAACCTCCTAATCTTATAGAAAACCACACATATTTTTAATGTATTCTATGTCTGGGTGTATTTCCACGTTTGTGATGTCCTTGCCTGGTTCCTAGTATGGGACAAGGACAAATGATTGTGTTGTGAGGAAGTTATTATTATTATCTGCCCACAGTAGGGCACAGGCCTTCTTAGAGAGAGTATGAGCATAAATATGACGCATGCCCACCGGCATGGCGATAACCATTTTAAGCGCTAATGTATGTAAACACCTCAGACACTCAGGTTTCCTCACGATGTTTTCATAACGGTTAGCGAGGGGTACTGCTAACAAAGTCATCGGTACATGCCGGGATTCGAACCCACGACCTCGCGGATCTGAGGCCGGAGTTCTACCGCAGCGCTACCACCGCTATCACTAATGAAATAGAAGATATCTTTTTCGCAATTTTTAGTAAGAAAAAAAGTCGTACGTTTTAATAATAAATGACAATAACTTTCACACAACACAATCACCTGACCTGGTCCCAAACCAGGATACCCTGTGCTCTGGTAACCAGGCAAGGACATCACAAACACGGAAGTACGCCCAGACTGAGGCCACGTGTACTAATATACTGCGGCACAGTGGAAAGCGAACCCACGACATCCGGCATCAGACTTCAAACTCAAATTCAAATTAGCCTTTATTCCCCAAATATTACATTTACAATCATTTATGGTAACGTTTTGATGCATTAAGATTAGTTTTATTTACACAACTTAAATAGTTTGCATAAAAAATTCATTACATTTATTTAATTCATTATATTATTATATATTATTCATAAATTCAAGACATTACCTTGGTATTAAATTAAATTAGCTACAATGAATTAAATTACATTTCGTTTTATTTCATTTTAATATTTATTTATTTGGGCTGTCCTAGAACATAGGCCTCCTCCAAGCTTTTCCAAGTGGCTCTGTCCTGAGCTAGCCTTCTCCACCCGACCGGCAAGTCGTCATCCCACCTTTTCTGTGGCCTGCCACGTTTCCTTTTCCTGTCTCTTGGGTACCATTCTGTGATTCTCTTGCTCCATTTGTCTGTTGTGTCTCTCATCATGTGGCCAGACCATCGCCATTTTAACTGTCTTATTTTTGTAATCACATCAAGAACTTTTGTTCTATTCTGGATATCTCTTATTCGTTGTTTATATTTAAGTTTTATGTGAAGCATGCTTCTCTGCATTGAGTTCTGGCATACCTTTAGTTTAGTCTCCATTTCTTTAGTGAGATACCATGTTTCGCAGCCATAAGTTAGGGCGGGTAGGATGCATGTGTTGTAGAGTTTACTTTTTTCTGCTATGGGCACTTTTTTGTTTTTCATTATATTCTTCATCGACCAAAATTTCTTCCAAGCATTGTTTGTTCTTCGCAAGATCTCTTTTTTCATTGAGTCTACGGGGGATATGAGTTGTCCCAGATAAATGTATCATCAGACTTAATCAGACGTAATACCGCTAGACCGACGAGGCATTCAACGAGTAGAATATTCCTAATTCTGGAAGAGGATTATGTTATACCCCGTGTAACATCGAAACTCCGTATAATACTGACACGAAGCTTTCATTCTAACTAACTGCTCAAGGCTGTAGAGTAGTGATTAGATACTGGCTCACTCCTTCCGTTAGCACAACGGCTTAGCTGCACAGTTTAGGATTTTGCACGTCGCAAGTCAGGTTAATATCCGTCTGGTAAGAAGCTTGTATCATGTTAAAACTTTGACTTACTATCCTTACCAATTCCCTGTGTCGTAAGTTACGTGGATTAATTACGGTGCAATACATAGTTATACTTTTAACGGGTCTAATCTCAATTAATTATTATGTAAACTTAATTATCCAAATTCCTGTTGTTTGGCAACATCGTAGTTGCCGTGGTAATTAAGTTTGACCGCTAATAATCGCGATTAGACCCGCTGAATGAAAACCAAGTATGAGCATCGCGAGTCATTACAAATATCTCTCTCTCTTATTCTAACTGGTGCCAATCCGCGGTGAACACGCGTGGCGATTAAGCCCATACTCTCTGCATAAGTAGAACGAATATACCCTACAAAAAATATCCTAACTGGTGACACACTTTGTGATCTAGATAGCAACGGTGACAGTAACTAGGGTTTAGAATATATAGAAAGAACCCTTCCTTTCGCTCCCTCAACATTCATTAGTCGGTTTCAGGTACTTTTTATCTTGCCCGCTAATACATCCCCTATTTGGGCGAAGTATGTCTTCCTGAAACGCCCCTTACCGGCCCTTCCACCCACATTCGCTCAATATATTTGTTTCGTCAATCTTTCTTGCCTCCACATGTCCAAACCACCGGAACATTCCTTTCTTCGCCTACCCCTCTGGGATACAAGCGTGAGTTTATTTATGTTTTTATGTATGTAAAATGAACTCTGACACGGATTATCTAAAGATACAAAGATCGGCGGACGAAATAATAGGTCAGTAAGCCGGTGTTATTTAAAATACAATTTGTGCACATGTTTATTTCTATCGGTGTTCAGTTTAGAGCAACCATTTAAAATTTTACATACAGCGAGCTACATCAAACCTACCTCTGTCTTACTAACATGATCGGTGGAGCACGAATAGGCATTTTCACCCACAAAACTTGCCATTTTAACGGCACGTTTTAGCCTAGGCCAAAAAAGGCCGAATCCAGGCGGTAATGCCTTAGTTTTGCCGAGAACTGGCGGGAACTAGCACTTGGTCTGAAATATTCACGTGACGCATATCTACGTCGCAGGTTGCTAGGTGAGACAACTAGGCTACTATGGGGTCGATAGGTCGTGCGATGAATGCTGGTGCATTCTTATACGCACCCATTAAAATCAATGTGTTTTTATACAAAATAACACTGAAACCGTGACTTAATGAACGTTACAAGTAAACTTAAACTAGGTGTCCATTTCAAAATCTAGATAATTTTGGAGAAAACAAAAATATGTTCTTTTATTAACAAACTTTACATGTCATTCTAAAACCTAGAACTAATGCAGATTAGTAGACAGATTTCTATACCGATTTTGCACCTGCAATTCAGGCTTATCCACATTTGTCTCAGGTAGATTTACTCCTTCTCGTTCCAGGCACCATTTCAGGACAATTTTGGATGGGTGGTTATCGGGTCTCTCCATTGTATTATAAGCAGCCTATATACGCCCCACTGTAGGGTACAGGCTTTCTCTTAGAGATAGTATAGGCTTAATCACCACGCGTGCCCACCGCGAATTGGCGATTTCAAGCGCTGAGGTATGTGAATAGCTCAGACACCCAGGTTTCCTCACGATGTTTTCCTTCACCGGTAGCGAGTGACCGTAATCATACTTTGTATATAATTTGTATATTTGCTCATACTTTACGTAATCAGGTGCAAACCAGTGCTAGTCACTTGTGGCGAGCATATTGCTGAGCTCTGAGAGAGATGTATCCAGCAGCCTTTTTCTCTTGTAGCACTTCTGTTCGCACGATTGCATCACTATTATTTCTGTATTTTTGTTTTTCTCCATAATTTTCTTTTGTTTTTGTATTACGTTAATTTGTATTACAATAGAAAGAAACGTTTTTTTCGGTTTCACTTCCGCATCTTTATTTCGTTTTCTATCGATTTTGTTTCAGTAATCCTGTAATGGTCAAAGACTACGGGGTTAGTAAATCCATATACGTATATAATGACCATTTCCAACTCTAATTCTAATTTTATTGTAACTGTAATGGTAATTGTTATTTATTAATTTTATTAAATCGAAAATTTAACAGGGACTTGCTGAAAATCAGCGTTGTGTCTAACACAACATCTATGCTGAGCAAACCCCTTTTTATCAATATCCCTAAGCTAAGAATTATTTATATTATTATGATTCTTTTAAATGTAATTTGATGCGATAAATAATTTTTTTTTTCAATTTCAATTTCATTTCTTGTCACGCCCTGAGTATTACATATCACTAGGTTTTGAGGTGTTTTCATATGACAGTAAAATAGTCAATCCGCTGTGACGCGTGATGATTAAGCCGAAACTATCTCACCCTCTCTCTCTCTCTCTCTCTCTGAGAGAGATGATATATCCTGCAGTAGAACGTAATGGGTTGCTTATATAAAATGCGCACGTCATTTGATCCTACATGTTGCTGGATGACAGCTCTATTCTGCATTTCACACTCTGCGCCGTAAAACTACGGTATTCTTATCACACGAACCCCCACTGGTGGCCTTTGCATTCATACCATTACTTCTAAGCTCAGTGACCAGAAGATACATCGAAAAGGCCAGTGTCGAGGAAATAGTGAGTCGTTATCTTTATGTCAAGATTTGGTGCCTCGTTTACCTTACAGCCTAGAGCGGTCTGATCGGACATATAAACGTGCCTTGAAGTAATTTTGTGTTAAAGCAAGAAAATTAAGAACTCCATATACATGGTATAGAAAACGTTATTTTAAAAACTTAATGTACTACGACATGTTTATTCGAAAAGATATGTTGAGGAGTAAATCGGAAAAGAACGTAGGAAAGAATGGAAAAGAGAAAAAAAATAATAAGAAAAAACGTTTTCATAGCGCAGAAACTGTGACTTAGTGAAGGTTACAAATGCAACATAGGTGTATATTTAAAAAAAGATCTAGATTGTCGTAAAAAGAAACTCCACATAAAATTTTAGCCCTCAATATTTTTTTTTATGTGGACTTGTGCATTGAACTAAATTAAATGCTAGACGTCTTGTCATCTAAATAGTTTTATTTTCATTGAGCCTTTTTTGCACAAAGTGTACTTTACACATTTGTTACATTAGATATGATATTACGACATTACATTCGTTTTTACAACAGAATTCCAGAACATCTTCTATCCTTGTCTGAAAATAAATTTAAAACACTCATAAAAAAATCGCTATGTAAAAAAGCCTATTATAGAATACACGAGTATATTAACGATATAAACCCTTGGTAGTAAACCAATTCCACTGCGATTTCATTTTTATTTAATTATTAGTATTATAATTTATTTAGTTTTAAAAAGGTGTACTGAGACGTGATTTCACATTAATAACTATAGCACACATTTTATAGCTGACAAGAACTCAATCTGCAGGTTTGCTAAAGGTCATTCTAATGGTGGCGTGGTGGCCGGGTCACCTATCTCCTTCTAAAATGGTTGAGACTGGTGATGGCTGACCCCTGCGTTATGCTCGTGAGCGGGTGCTGTTCGTGTGTCTGGCCGCAGCATTAATGTTTTTCCTACTTTTGTAAGAAGTGTTATTTTGGCTTTTAAAGTTATTAGTGACTATCAGGGAATCATATCATATAGGCCTTGATGTATAAGTTTAAGATGATTTGAGAAAAGATGGTCAGAGTGGAGTTTTTTTTTCCCGCTGCCTTTTTCTCCACTACAAATACGGCCCGAAGGCAGCGGCTAACATAGTAACATAGTACATTGACATTCAGCAAACAGAATGTAAGTTCTTTACGTTGAAATAAATTATTGATTTCTGATATTACGTATGTGGGTCCCAAATATAATTAAACTACCGTGAAAGGTAAGTTCTACTAAATGTTGACCAATTTGAAAAGGGCAAATACTTAAAATGATCTTTTTTTTTTTGCAACTGAATCAAAACGTTTCAAACCATGGCATCCACCTACCTCTTTAGGATATAGGCATGAGTTTATGTAAATGCATCAAAACCCATCCACTACAACTTAATATTTCATCGATATTGAGGGCCTTATACGCGCAAGTAATACGTTCACACGATTGCACATCGCCAACTGGGGCTTGTTGTAAACGCGCGTCTATCTTTATGCGCAGTTTTACTGCTGCCCGGGTCCCGACTGCCAAGGGGTGAAGGTTTTATTAGGTAGCGAGAAAGAGAGCGAAGGCTGAATGGCAAAATCAATGATTTTAATGTGACGAAGCGCATTTTACAGCACTGCTGTCATTGTGAAATACGAGCTTTATTGGTAAACTTAGTTTTAATACCTATTTCGCATACAGTGTGACTGCTTCGTTGGTATAGCGGTAACACGTGGCTGTCATGCCAGAGGTCATGGGTTCGACTCCCACTGGGGACCGTTCCAGCTTAATTTGTAAAATTGGTCTAAGTCTGGGTGTTTTTCTTATCATATCACAGGGTATCCTAGTTTACGAACAGAGGCCTAATTGCCTATCTTTCGAGTCTGTCGCGATCCCTTTCAATTTGACATTTGGAAGGTGCTGACTTATCCGTGTGGCGCCGGATTAAGAATAGCGTCACACCATTTCCTTCCGTGGATGTCGTAGAAGGCGACTAAGGAAATAAATTACCAGGAAATGGGCAGCAGCGTCTTCCTGAGATTCCAACCGCATACTGCGATTGCCAACCCGCCTGCTAAGCGTGGCGATTATGGCAAAACTCTTCATTGTTAGAAAACCACGAGGGAGGCCTATGTCTCTACCTTTCCATATCACTTTTAATGACAGCTCGTGTAAAATAAATGTAGTCAGCACCTTCATCATCAGCCATTTGACCCCCACTGCAGAACATAGGCCTCCATCGTGGTTTTTAACCATGAAGGGTTTTGCCATAATCGCCACGCTTGGCAGGCGGGTTGGCGATCGCAGTATGCGGTTGGAATCACAGGAATACGATGCCCGTCTCCTGGTAATTGATTTCCTTAGTCGCCTTCTACGACATCCACGGAAGGAAATGGAGTGACGCTGTTCTTAATCCGGCGCCACACGGAATCTATCTATCTATCCATAAATATATTCTCGGAGCCTCAGTGCACGTTTGCCAGTTATTTTCCTACTTCATAAAGCGGGGTAACATTACACGGTTGGAGGTAGTACTTATTTGAATATTACAAAGGAAGGCCGTTGCCTTAAAATTATAAGGCTGTGGAATATTTACTTTAACAGTAACGATGTCTTATTTTTGTTTCAGGTAAACGAAGGAGATCAGAAACGCATGCGAACGTAATTACAAAAATATTGTAACTGTGGACGCTGACGGACTACTTTTTTGATCTAGCAGTTAACACACTTGACCACAAAAACAGAGATCGTGGGTTCGATTCCCACTGGAGACCGACGTACAATCGACAGCAGGTCAACCTTTTGCTGCAAAGTCGCCCGTTACGTAATTGAGTAGAGGATGTTCTTGCCTGGTTACCATAGCACAGGGTATCCTAGATTAGGACCAGGTGTATTACAGCAGTTTGACTGATTGACGATTTTCTCAAAGATTATTATTATTATTATTTATTATTTATTCGTTGGGGACTGAAAGAGGATGTAGTGACGAGAATTGAGAAAGGAATGTTGCGTTGGTTTGGACACGTAGAGAGGATGAAGGAAGAAAGATTGACGAAACAAATATAACGAGTGAATGTGGATGGAAGAGCCGGTCAGGGCGTCCCAGGCGGACATACCTCGACCAAATAGGGGATGTATTAGCAAAGGGCAAGATAAAAAGTATGCGAAACCGGCGTGCGTGCATGCAACGACTAATTAATGTCGAGTATGCGAAAGTGATCTGTCAGGATCGTGGCAAGTGGCAGTCCCGGGTCACTGCCTAACCCTCTAGGACACAGGCGTCAGTTTATGTATGTGTATGTATGCTGTTTAATGTTTATTCTTTAGTGCTCAAAAAAAAGTGTACAGTTAAAAGAAAACACGTTATTATCATTTATTCTCCTGTGCTCAAAAGAAATGTGTTTTTTTGAGATTCGAGTACCTACATTCGACAGCGTTGGTAGCTTCTAGGTAGAACCCTCGCTTTGCATGTGAGGTTGGAGGTTCGCATCCCGTCATGTAGAATCATCATGTAAACATCGCATACAACTAGAAAGCACAATCAATTATATCTTACCTGTGCAGAGCATATTATTATTATTTTTTTTAATTAGGGCAGTTGTCACTTGACCCCAGTCGCGCCTGATGGTAAACCTATTAAATGCCGGTTTGTTTGATTCTAGTTTTAAAGACATCCAGGTTATGTGTCAAACAGACAAACAGACGACAGAAGCGCCCTCCACATCTTTGCTGGTCTTAATATAAAAGATTGGTTTTTGATATAATTTATTGCACACAGAAAATAAATATTTACACAAGACTTAACATACCATAAACAAGTTTATAGGCGAGATTAATATTTATAAATTCATAGGCATATAATATATATACATGGTTTATGCATAAATGGTTCTCGGGAAGGGTGGTAATTAACGCGTACATTAACAATCAATAATGCAAAGGTTTATGCTGTCGACTGTACCTTTGATCTAGGCAATGAACCGAACCGCGAGAAATCCCGACAAAGAAAATAATATCTTTTCTTCGAGTCAATGTAAAAGCGAATTTCTGTGAGTCCACTCCGAACTTTTGTTGCAATTTTTAGCATTCGAATTTTAAACTTCGAAGGAAAAGTGGAAAGTCGGAATCTTGGAATCAATGATGGATAAAAATGGCCGATTCTGATCCAAAGTGGCGGAACTTTGGCCAACTTCGCTTTGAGCAGAGTTCTTCGAAAACAGTGTTCGAATTGGAAATGGCAAAGCGGGATTTCTCGGAATTAAATTCGGCTGATTATTTTCTTTCAATGTTAACAGAAGACTATTACGTAGCGGTGTCACGTCTGATTACAATTCCAGAGGTCGTGGGTTAGTAATCTAACCAGTGGTAATCCACTAGGGACCGCCGTACATTTACACACATGGCTTCAGTCTGGGTGTATTTCCATGTTTGCGATGTCCTTGCCTGGTGACCATAGCGCAGGGTATCCTAGTTTGGGACCAGGGCAAGTGATTGTCTTGAAGTTATTACTTATTTACTCGCTTCACTACTAATAAACATTAACTTAAATTTAGGCTCCCAAAGGTGAAAACATCCTTTATTGTATTTGACTCTACAACAAGATCTCTGAAGATATGATAAGCTTGCCAGAAACGCAGAAACGAACAACTGCAATGTCGCTGTAAGTGAAAACCTCTTAAGGACTCTCTGCTACTATAATGTACAATGTACCTTGTATTTTGTTATTTTTTGTCGATGGTTTTTCTAAGATTTAATTATGTCTATTAATTGTGTTGTTATTTTGCTTATCTGAACAAAACATGTATGAATCAAAAGGTTCTGTGGTAAAACAAACGACCTAACTTATAAGCTGCTTACAAATTAACTAAACGTGGTTTAATTTGTAAACTACTTATTAACATACTTCAGGTCTGCACCGTTTATAAACCACTCCGCATAATACGTGTTGTTTAACAAAATGAAATCTGCAAAATCACGCTTCAAACACCGACTGAACCAACTAACGAGCGAGTTGGAGCAAAATTCAATTCAGTTCGGTAACAATGAAAAACTAAGGCCATTTTGCAGTTTTAATTAACAAAATTTTGACACTGAAAGCTTTCGACGAGCTCTCAGCTTTCGGTGAGCATATTCGGCAGCACTTCAAGCTTCACAAGCTAGAACTCTACTCAGTTATGTTATGGACTAAATTGCAATAAAAATGTAAAGTTTGATCAACTCTCAACTGTACAAAACAGGGAAATAAACTCAACTTGTTTCGCTATTAGGACCTGCCTGATTACCTATTTCGCAGTGACAGGGAAGTAATATGGTAACAGTTTATTTTGTGATAGTTAGTTAGGACCTGTCACTGATGGAGTTGTTTTCACTGTTGGTGTGGCGGTGAATTGTGACTGACACAGAGGCTTCGGGTTGGACTCCCACTGCGTGCGTTGTAGATTACACCAATCTGAAATTGAGAATTTCAATAAGTGAATGCTTAATACGGTTCTATCACTTCAGGTTATTCAAAATAAAACGACACGTAAGAATACTGACGTAAAAACCTATTTAGAGGCTAAAAATTCCACCAATGCCGGGACTTGAATCTACGACCTCTGGCTAACCGGGCACGGTTAGGCAGATGTCACGGCTAGCAATAAGACTCGCTAACTGTGAAGGAAAACATCGTGAGGATACCTGAGTGTCTGAGCTATTCATAAACTTCAGCGCTTGAAATCGCCAATCTGCGGTGAGCACGCATGGTGATTAAACCCATACTCTCTCTCTCTCTCTGAGTGAAGGCCTATGCCCTACCGTTTCTTATTTCATTAACATAAACAACTACTGAAAAAAAGAAATATAATATAAATAAATTTTGGAAGAAAAAATATAAGATAGAAAAGACATAACAATAAGATACATTTCAGAAGCAAACTAACGATAAACAGATAAGTAACATAATAGCAACAACAACGGAAAAAACTTTACACAAGGTAGACAAACAAAATAGATTTTTCATACTTTTTATATGACATGAATATTTTGTGTTTGTTTCTTCCGGTTTGCAGTAAAGAATATTCTTCTCTTATCCCATCAATTCATATTGATAACTTTTTTCGTACGGAAGAAATACATTCAATAGGATATTCAAAGCAAAATTCTCAGTCTCTTGGCCAACAAACAGCTCTTTCAACAGACCCTCAAAAAAAACACATGGAGCTCAACTGTTGCATAATCTGAAATGGATCATGGGGCTTTCTAAAAACAAAAGAATCCAAAAAAAACTCGAGTGTGACAAAATGGAACCAAAACATTGAGATCGACTCGGTCAACTGATGTGGAACGATACTGGCTTATTCGAAGCTTATCCTGCAATGTTTACGCACAAATACAGTCACAAAATAAGGGAAAAAGAAGCACCAAATATTCACGCTGAAATCTGGGTTATTTGGGAGCCGCGGTTATGTAACTAGCAATTAAAAATGGCATCTATTTAGTCTATTACTTTTTAGTATACACCTACATCATCAGCCATTTGACGCCCACTGCAGGACATAGGTCGCCCTCATGGTTTTCCAAGCTACCCGGTCTTGTGCCGCCCGCATCCAGCGACTCGCCGCCACTGCCACCAGGTCGTCAGACCATCTGGTGAGGGGCCTGCCCACGCTGCGTCGCCCGGTCCGCGGTCGCCAGGTCAGAACTTTTTCGCGCCACCGGCCATCAGTTCTCCGAGCTATGTGCCCCGCCCACTGCCACTTCAACTGAGCAATTCTTCGAGCTATATCAGTAACTCGGGTTCTTCTGTGGATCTCCTCATTCCTGATACGGTCACGCAGTGAAACTTCTAACTTATATTTAAGTATAGACGGAAAACAATACAGTTGAGAAATCTTGTTTATAAAAATGCGCGAACAATTAGTACCGCCTTGCTGTCTATCAGAACAATGACCCGCCGAGCCGCGGTGCGCACGCACCGCTCTGGCTAGCTACTAATGGTTCTAATAGATTCGAGTTTGTTTCGAGATATTTTTGAAAAGACAAACTCACCCATTCGATAGGCTATCGTTAAGGCACGTTCATTTCGCTATGGGTTTCAAATCACAGAATTTCAAATACATGTAAAATTCATGGTTTATAATAGGGGTTAAAGTATGAAATTGCCGTTTTATTGCAATAGGTTCTTTGAATTGACATAGAATCTTCATGGTTTGAGGTTTTCGAATGAAACTTTTTTCAAATGGTTTCTATGATGTTCTTTTTTTAAAAAATGTGAAACATTTGAATATCGACTTTCAATTGTTTTTGTTATTCAATTTAGACAAGAAAGATGGATACTGCGAAAATTCGAGTGATTTTTTAATACGAGTTCCGACGCGGAACTAACGCGGCAGAAACAGCCCGCAATATCAATGCTGCGTTCTTTTCAATTATAGTACAGACTGCAGATATTTTTGCTCTGAAAAAGTTGGAAAATAAACGGTTTTGATATAATTCCTTAGAGAGGGTTCACGGACAGCGATAATTTGAAATGTTTGTGTCAGACGATGGACCATCTTTCATCGCGCCCCGCGTGCCCTAACACTCAGGGGGACCCACACTGTTTTAAATCACTTAAAAAAATTCCCGATGCTGTTTTCCACATTAATCGATCAAGGAATGCATTTGAAATGTAAGAGTAGAACACCCACGTGTCAATTTCTATTACTTTATTTTTAAAAAAATTAATAATATTTCGTGACCTTGGCTTAGAAAATTGTTTAATTAATTATTGTAGGCGTAACGGATCAAGATGTTATTCTTTTATTAATAAGGTTTGATAAATGATTTTACAGCGCATATTTTCCAATTTTAAATTTTTGGAAATCACCTCGGGATATCGAGTAATTAACTTTTTTTCAGATTTTGGTTTTTATTTTTTTTCTTTAAAATACCTCAAAAGTGCGATCTGTAACTAGCACAGATAAATTGCTCTTAATTCGGTTTATCACTGATAAAAAGATCACGTTGCTCCATCGCGGCCTTTGGGAGTTACGTACAAAGGTCAACTGACACATTTTAGGGTTGTCTCTAAAGGTCAAATAAATATAATGTTTATTTTTTGTCTCTAATAAAAAACTATACGGGGTATATATACAAAAGGTTTAAATAATTCAGGGGTGGACTTACTGCCGTACTCACAGTCGTCAATTAAACTTAATGTTCATTAAGTGTCGTGCTATCTCTTTCATATGTCATTGAAATGAAAGAGATGACATGATACTTAATTGACATTAAATCTTAATTGACGACTCTATGTACGGCAGTCAGACCATGATTTTGAGTAACTTTCCCAAAGAAACCAAGTGTCGGATATGAATTTTTTTTCGACTGTCTATAAAAAATTGGTAGCTGACTTTTAGTATTTGTATGAAGAGTGGATTTTTTTTGTAATTATCTGCATAAGGTTACAGTAACAAATGTTTTACACTAAAAATAAAATATTTTACAAATAAAACTTAAAAGCTAGGTATTTTATTTACAGGAACGATAAATATTTTACACGAGAAATAGTAAAATAGATTTAAAATAAAATTTCCGGTCTAATATACCTCAATCGCTCAAGACAAAATTATACAACCAGTGTGTTACCAGTGATGACTTATGGCACTGAAACGTGGTCTCTCACTATGGGCCTCATAAGAAGGCTCAAGGTCACGCAACGAGCTATGGAAAGGGCTATTCGGAATTTCTCTACGAGATCGAATCAGAAATGATGAGATCCGTAGACGAACGAAAGTCGTCGACATAGCCCAGCGGATTAGTAAGTTGAAGTGGCAGTGGGTGGGGCACATAGCACGCAGAACTGATGGCCGATGGGGCCGAAAAGTTCTCGAATGGAGACCACATATCGGCAAGCGCAGCGTAGGACGACCAGCCACAAGATGGACAGATGACCTCATCCAAGTGGCAGGAAGGCGCTGGATGCAGGCCGCTTCCAACCGGTCTTTTTGGAAATCCATGGAGGAGGCCTATTTCCAACAGTGGACCTCTTGTGGCTGAATGATGATGATGAAATTTTCCGAAAAATAGTGAACCTACTACTAAAATTAAAAAGTGAAAAATAAACTTAAAAGACTTTTGAATATGTTGCCAATTAATAACAATTATGTCATTAAATACAGGAAATTGGAAACCAACTAACGAAAAGTTACTTCAAAATATATTATAGACGTTTTCGCATGTTTTTTGCTTTCAAATTTTCTGGATTTTATGGCTCGTATGAATAATTTTCAGTTTCTAGTACCAGAGGGCAGTCATCAAAATTGGATGAATCTTCTTCATCGTTATGAAGATTCATCTATTGATGGATCTTCGCCATCTTCTGCTGTGAATTGCAAGTTTTCTACAATAATCGGCTTCAGAAGTCCACGAACAGTTTCTGGCAGACAACAGTTTGTTCAAGAAAACAGCATGCTTGTCTCTGAACCTCTTTTTGTTCCGATTGCAACTTTTATAAAACCTAGTGGCTTTTCTAAGAAATATGTAAACAAGACTTATAGTCTTTTTCGCTAGATGAGAGATCTTTAAGTCGCTCGCCCATTTCTCTGAAAAGTACGGTCATCAAATCCGATGGTGTTAGGTCGTCAGGAGACCCAGTCTTTTTATATTTTTTGCTCTCTGCGTAAAAAAATTCAAAAATATGTAGTCCCGAATAAACTCCTTGCATACTTGCGGTTACTTCTGGAGTTTGATAAGAAGTACCGGCTATGGGGTGATCCATAGCATCGCTTGCCACTCGTGTACCAACATGAGGGTTGGCGCCCTCATGCCCTCCTTGTCCTAAGTCCTCCGGTCGGGGCCCGGATGGACATCCCTCAGCAGGTTTGGTAAGGCCCTGCTGAGGCGAAGTGGCGCCATGGGTCTGTAACTGCTCCATTTTGCCTCACCCCCGTTTCTCAAGTTAACATGTATAAACATAGGGTTTTAGCATAGGTAAGCTTGACGAGGGTGGACCCCTTCCTACGCTACATGTTAACCATAACTGAACTAAAACTAAGTACTTACTTAAAGTAAATACTTAAACAAAACCAAGCAATCTACTTCAGGTAACAAAACTAAAATTGTTTTAAGCATGTAAATGTTAGTCTATATAATGTGAGAAAGAAGCTATTTAGAAGATATTTTAAGTGTATGTCTAAATAATATATAGTTTTGCAACTAATCAAAAAATAAAAAAAAATAAAGTATATATAGATTTTGACTAAATTGAAAGGTCAAGTTGAGTGACACCCCTAACACAAAATTTTGAAATTCAATAACTCATAAACGCCGCGTAAGTGCAACGTGATTTTTTTATCAGTGATAAACCTAATTAAGAGCAATTTATCTGTGCTAGTTACAGATCGCACTTTTGAGGTATTTTAAAGAAAAAAAATAAAAACCAAAATCTGAAAAAAAGTTAATTACTCGATATCCCGAGGTGATTTTCAAAAATTTAAAATTGGAAAATATGCGCTGTAAAATCATTTATCAAACCTTATTAATAAAAGAATGACATCTTGTACCGTTACTCCTACAAAAATTAATTAAACAATTTTCTAAGCCAAGGTCACGAAATATTATTATTTTTTTTTTAAATAAAGTAATAGGAATTGACACGTGGGTGTTCTACTCTTACATTTCAAATGCATTCCTTGATCGATTAATGTGGAAAACAGCATCGGGAAATTTTTTAAGTGATTTAAAACACTGTGGGACCTAATGGTTGCAAGTGATAACGCATAGCACAGGGAATCCTAGTTTGGGAGCCAGTAACCACTTTTTTAACCTTTTTCTAAATAAAGTTTTTTTCATTTTCATTTTCATTTTCATTTTCATTTTCATCTACACTAATGTTGTAACATTCTACTTATGTTTTCAATACTTGACTTATAATTACTACTGTTATAGCGCAGACAACAAAACACTCAATTTAAGCAATTTCACATGATGGTATAATATTCACATCGATATCGTAAAATCTCATTATAACATCAATAAAACGCGACCAACTTGATTGCAGGGCCAATCAGGTTGGTCGCGTTTTATTGAAGCGCGCAGCTGCGCTCTCATTGGTTAAATTTTAATGGCGGCAAAATCACTGTGATTATACACGTACGCGTGAATTTATCTTTTAATTGCATTAGTGAAGATAAAGTAGTGTATGCAACTGCATATAACACGGGTATTAAAACACTCGTTACTATTATGAAACTCGCTGCGCTCGTTTCATAAACTCACACTCGTGTTTTAATACCCTTCATTATATGACAGTTGCATAAACTACTATAATAAAACTAGTTTTGACAGCGACACATCAAGAAGAAGGTGTACACTCAATAACAAATCATATCAATAACTCTCAATAACAAACTTCTAGTACTACTATTTTGTAACGCAACACACACGGTGAATAAATAACATGCATAATAATAGAACAAGCTAAATAATTGTGCGAGCGTCCATGGATGAGCCTCACGGATACAAAGAAGATCAAAACGACCACTCCAAATTGTCAGTCGTTCAAGCTTTGCACTGAACGTTAATGTGAATAGGTATAGATTCTGACTATTATAGATCTTTTTTTGACAATTTCAGCCCTTAATTTAACATTGGTAAAAATAATGTAATTGTGCTTGAACTAGGTTCAAAAGTAACTCCTTTTTAAACTAGTTCAAGCACCATTACATTATTTTTACCAATGTTAAACTTAAGCCAATTGTCCACTGTTATGCTTTCTTTTGTTTGATTTGTTTAATTTTTTTTTATACATTCAATGACACTTCATTGGCATTTTAGTAAGGCAGAGTAGGAGACACAAGCAAATTTTCCTCCTCCTCCTCTTTCTCAAAATCTTATTACCCCCTACACACTCTTTTTTATCTATCTCTCTTAAACACACTCTCATTTTTCCATCTCTCTCATACACACTTTTAAGCTCTCTCGCTTACACTCTCACTCTCTCACGCTCTCTCTCACATACTCCCACTATCTCTCCATAGATATGACTCTTCTCTCTCTCTCTCACTCAAACTATCCTCTTTCTCTTTCTTCTGCTATACCCAAACTATCTCTCTCTTTTTACTTTATCACTCGTACTCGCTCTCCTTTCTTTCTTCTCTCTCTCTCACTCCCTCTATCTCTTTTTCTCATCCTCTCTCTCTCTTTATTTATCATTCTCTGCCTCTCTTCCCAATCTCTCTCTCACACTATCTCACTCTTACTCTCCTCTCTCTCACCTTTCTGTTTTTTTCTGTGCAACACTCTTCCTTTTATTCTCTCTTTTACGTGCTTACTTTCCTTTCTTTCCTCTCTCTCTTCTTTCTGTCTTCTTTATCTCTCTTGTCCCAAAGACCAACTCACAAATCGCGAAGAAATATCAGCTGTTGCTATTCGCGATAGCAGGTCTTTACGTAACTTTTGACATTACAACAGCGCCGTCCCTCTGTCATCATTTTCTCATCTACGTCCCAACAATTCCGCGCGTTCATCTAAAATGTAAAATTTACATATGAATTAAAAGTTGCTCGGATCCGTTCGTTCATTCGTTCATTCATTCATTCAGTCCACCCGGGAGCGCGCTCGACTGAAACATCATAAAGTAGTTTAACAATACATGGTTGTTACGGCGGAACCCCCGGGGGATTTCACATCGCAGCGTAGAACTGTAAAACTAATCAAATTCTGTTGTCAACTTCAATACGCTTCAGTACAAATACTATTGAAGGCTGAAATAGAGAATAGTGAAGGAAAGCGAGAAAAAAGAAAGTAGGGTAGATTTATTTATTGTATGTCTTTTGTAGGCAAAGTTGGCATGTGTGGGGGTTTTCATACAAAAAAAAATACAAAAATGAAAAGCAATTAACAGCCCGACTGCTGAGCGTTAACTACCAAGCAGGCGGGACCAACCTAGGTACCTCGCATTGTGTTACATTGTTGAGTTGGGGTCCGCCTGCTTAGTACCTACTTAATGCTCAGCAGTCGGGCTGTTGGTTATTGGTTAGGAGGGTCATGTGTTTGGCTCTTATGTATGCATGTAGAAACGACGAACCTATTGAGATTTTATTTGTTAAAAGCTGACCATTTGTTAACGAGTTTTGAGAGAGTATACAATCGGACATACTTACAGCCTTCCTTTTGGGCTCCGCCACAGTTTGGACAAAAAAAAAAACATTTAGGGTTCCGTACCCAGAGACTGACCTATCATCGTCATAATCATCTTCAGGCCATCGCCGGCCACGACTGGCTAAGACCCTTTTTCTCCTCCGAACGCCACCTTTCAAAGGGAATGCCTACTAGGAATAATCTGCCTACGTTAAGTCTGTCTGTCTTTGTGACCTACAAAAAGCTTTATTTGACTCATAGTGGATACCGAGAGATTTTTTTTGTCACGGAATATAATTATGTATTATTAATAATAAGTAAGAGCAAAAATTTGAGAGCAGAAGTCCACCTTGCACTTTGCTGGTTTTTAGGATTCCGTACCCTAAGGTACCCTATTACTACGACTCCACTGTCCGTCCGTCCGTCTGTCACCAGGCTGTTATGAACCGTGATAGTTAGAAAGCTGAAATTTTCACAGATGATGTATTTCTGTTGCCGTTTTAATAAAAAATATAAAAAAATGAATAAACATAATATTTAAGGGGGGCACCCATATATAAACGTGATTTTTTTTGCTCGATGTTAATAACGGCAACGCTTGTAGACACTTGAAATATTCAAATGTTGTGTAGATAATGGTACGGAACCCTTCGTGTGCGAGTCCGACTCAGACTTAGCCGGTGTTTTTAAGCCAAACATGAAATGAGCATGTTCCAGTTTAGACATCCGTTCTTTTTGTCTCCGGATAAGGGGTATCATAAATTAGAAATCCAAAAATTATTTCAACGTAAAGTACAATCGTAACAACAACAAGAACCTAAAATCAATCAATTACTTTGGAGCGAGTGTGACTTATTTAAGACATTTGTATGGAACAGCTGAATTTTTTTTTTTTGTTATTTCCAAGTTGTATCTAATAAAATTCGTATAGACTAGTAGAACACCACATTTTTCTGGAAGATAGGCACCCTATACAAGTGCAATTAAAAACCATTTTCATTAATTAAGAAAAACGACTCAATTCACCCTCCACCAAATTGCGAAGCACGAAATTTCCATCCCGGCGAATAAATCGGCCGCCATTTTGAAAAAAAACGGCGACCATTTTGAGTTAACCCTGCCAGCGATACGTATAGCGTATTTAGAGGGCACTTAACATTCAACGTTGTCTGTAGGACCCTTGTCCTTATAAGTGGGCACTCGGCATCCCTCCTCTATTATTTCAGAAGAGGGTTTACAATTTCAAGTCTAAGAAAAATATGAGTAAAAAGTTGGCAGATTTTTAGAATACCCCGAGCGTTGATTGGGGGATTGATCGTGTTAACCGACTACGGACTAACGACTACATTGAGTTTTGTACTTACTTTATTTTAGCTGGATTGGGATACATAGTATTCTTTAAATTTATAATATAATTGATACTGGTCTCTGCCTACCCATTTGGGATAAAGGCGCATTTATAATATTAGCACCAAATATGCAAAAAAATATATGTATTTTTCGTTATTGCAAAAGAATTAACGAATTCTCGACAAATGTAAGAAAATTACGGACATTTCAGACATATTTGAATTTTCGTTCAGGTTTTTGAAAAAGAAAGTTTGCATGTATTTTATCAGGACATTGTTATTATTTTGATATAATAATTTACGGTTCTCTGGTGTGCAATAAATAATATTTCTATATCATATCTCTCCATAAAAAAAAACTAAGAGGAACTGAGTGGGTGATGGAAAAAAATCGTTAAAAAGTGTCACATTGCTTGCTCTTTTAATTAATACGTACATACAAACTGATATACATAAAAAAAACATTACACTCTTTTGTTTTGAACCGTGCGTTTCTCGCGCAATGTTACATTATTAAATTGATATATAAAATGGCGCTGTCCTCAAATTGAGTGGCGAAGGCACTCGTGGCAAATTTGTTTTAATTGGCAATTGAGGGCATGTTCTATTGTTTGTCGTTCCAACATGCTTACATGCTTACGTATGTTTATTATAAGATAAGATAAGAATATTCTTTATTGCACTACCCGGCGTCAGTCTCTTCAATACCAAAGGTTTGCTGGAAGAGAATACTTACTGCATTAAGCTCGCCCTTGCACATTTACAATGTAAGTAGTGCAATAAAACATATAAAAAAATAATTATGAAATCGGGTATATCTACCTATACATCAAACGCTCAGGCATAATGCTGAGTACAGACTAGACTTGGGCAAAGCGTGACTTTAAAGGGAGAAATTATATCAAGAGTTATATCGTGAAAGAGGTCAATCGTCGAATCCAACTGGGCTGGGCAGCATTCTGGAAACTTAGAAAAGTCTTTTCGTCCAATATCTCGATCGCTCAAGTCAAAATTATACAACCAGTGTGTGTTACCAATGATAACTTATGGCACTGAAACGTGGTCTCTCACTGTGGGCCTAATAAGAGAGCTCAAGGTCACGCAACGAGCTATGGAAAGGGCTATGCTCGGAATTTCTCTACGAGATCGAATCAGAAATGATGAGATCCGTAGACGAACGAAAGTCCAACCCATAGCCCAGCAGATTAGTAAGTTGAAGTGGCAGTGGGCGTGGCACGTGCTGTCACGAAGAACTGGTGGCCGATGAGGCCGAAAAGTTCTCGAATGGAGACCACATATCGGCAAGCGCAGCGTAGGACGACCAGCCACAAGATGGACAGATGACCTCATCCAAGTGGCAGGAAGGCGCTGGCCAGGCAAGGCCTGAAATCCATGCAGGAGGCCTTTGTCCAGCAGTGGACTTCTTGTGGCTTACAATAAATCTTAGAGGAGGATTTACAATAAATAATTTCTCTCGAAAGCGGTGGCAGCCTAGTGGGTAGAACAGTGGACTCGGAAGCGGGAGACCCAGGTTCGATTCCCAGTGCGGGCATGTACCTATGACTTTTCATAATAGCAATACCACTCGCTAACGGTCAAGGAAAACATCATGAGGAAACCTGGGTGTCTGAGCTATTCACATAGTTAAGCGCTTGAAATCGCCAATCCGCGGTGGGCACGCGTGGTGATTAAGCCCATACTCTCTCTCTCTCTGAGAAAAGGCCTGTGCCCTACAGTGGGACTTATATACCTAGGCTGCTTATGATATATCATACTATTTAAATCTATGGCTTCTTTTTACTCTCCGAGTCTCCGACACATACATAATTATGTTCTACTTTATATGAATAATTTTTTTTGGCTGTTAGTGATACTTATCCCCAGTTTCTCGCACACTAACTCAATTCAGCTCACTTATTTCAGACATTAAGGCCGGCTTGCACCACCGACTAAAATTCATTTAACTTTAAGTTATATAACAGATAGTGTATGGCGGAACTGTCAAAATTCTGTTTAACTTAAAGTTAAATGGATTTTAGTCGGTGGTGCAAGCCGGCCTTAGTCCACTAATGATGAGATAATCTACTGTTAACTGATGTCAGTTGTTCCTTTCGTAGGTCTCAAATTATGTTTAATCTAAAAACCTACAAATTCCACCCAAGCCGGGACTTGAACCCGCGGCCTCCGGCTAACCGTGCGAGAATAACCGTGTGGAATTTTTGGCCTCTAAATAGGTTTTTAAAGTTGTCCTCAGCATGGATTAGTCCATCAAAAAGAAAAGAATATAATCATGTTTAATCTAGTAGGTACGAGTCAACTTATGTATTAGATTTAAGATGAGAAAAGATGGTCAGTGGAGTTTTTTACGCTGTCTTTTTACCTCTACAACTCGACCTGAAGACAGGGAATAACATTGTACTATACATTGAAATTCCACAAGCAGAATGTAAATTCTTTACATTGAAATAATTTCTTTCTGAGTTTCGTATGAACATTGGTCAACTGATGGCTATTGTAAAGCCATCAAAAACATAACTTGAATAAAAAACAAGTTTCGCAACTCAGTTCTTCTACCGTAAAAAGTTGTGAGATCCATGTAATATCAATAGGTTCATTTATTCAGTTCCTACTTAAGGGTCCTTCCGTCCTAATTAGCTAACCTAGCAACATCTTAGAGTGACCGCATCAGTATTAAAAATATTTTATGGCTTAAATGTACAATATACATATACAGGCACACTGATTCATTGACTGCAAATGTAACTTTGTAGTCCTATATATGTTTGTGGCATTGTAAAGTTATTTATGCAGTAGTGTATTTACAAAACCGAAATTGCAAAATATCTTAGTTTTTCTTTAATTTTTACAATAAACACTAATTGAATTCTAAATTTGATGCTTACGTGTCTGCTAGAAGTGCCTTAGAGTTTTGATGACCGGTTAGTCAGTGAGTGACAAAATTAAAAAAATTAAGAACTTTGACTAGTTATAATTCTTAAACCACTCTTTCAAATTTAATGAAATTTGAAATATATCGTGTTTATACCTGCTTGGTTACTGGCTAGTTCAGGCTTCTAGTTTTATCCACAACGAAGTTATAGGGAGGTCGAAAATGGCGGTACGGCCGTGCCGCTTTTTTGCTCGACTTGGCGGAGGCACTGCCGTGCTCCCAGATATTAACAGATTGTTATAGAGTGTTAGCAATTAACAATAGATTAATAGATTGTTACAACTAACGACCTGTAACAAACTGGACGCATTCGAAATATGGTGCTACCGTAGGATGCTCAGATACTATGGATACGAACGAGAGGGTACTACGGCGTGTCAATTAATCCCGAGAACTCACATTAACCATCGAAAAGAAGAAGATAAGTTACTTGGAACATGTGCTTCGAAGCGAACGGTACAGACTTCTCCAGGTTATCACAATGGGCAAACTTGAGGGGAAGAGGCGCGCTGCTAGTAAAAGAAAATCATGGCTCCGTATCATTAGAGAATGGACTGGAGTGGCCAGCGTCGAAGATCTATTTCGCTTGGCAAATAGAAGAGGAGAATCCAACCTCCAGTCACTACTGGAGGTTGGCCGGCGACTACTTGCCCCAAATTTACAACAATCTTAATAATAAACTCAACATTGTCAATTTAACTAAAAATAAAACATCTAAAATTGTAACTGAATACTTACTGACTCTTACTTTTGCCGAAACTGAAAATCTTCTAAGAAGTCTGTACTCACGGTAATGTGCGTAGATATATCCAAAATACTTTCTCGCCACTTAATTTATATTTAATGACACCAGATAATGTGTATGATATGTTTAATATGGTTGGTTGCGCCATAGCAGTTTAAATTTTCCCGCTCGTTCAATGTGACTGATTATCTTACTTTAATTATATTTCGCACGTTGGTACATTGATTTCCTTTTTACCTTATATATTCCCTCTCCCTCATACACGCACGCCCGCACATATATGCTTCACGCTCGCACCGCGAGCACCCGAGGCTGTTAAGTTGGCAGCACAGAAGAACATGGACGTTTTTCGAAACGATAACCGCTCCGCGTGTCTTGCATAGACATTTTCGCTATTAAATTATTATACAGACATTCAAACCAAAAGACAAGGTGTGCATACGTGTGGTGATACAGTGCAGCACAAGTGGGAAGCCTGCACAGTCTGGATCCAGACTGGAGACATCGCGAAGCAGCCAAAGGTAGGGCGTGCTTTCCCACAACTTTCCTGTACTGCTTCAATACCAACGTGCAAACTCATTTGTTGAATCCGCAAAAATACAGTCCACTACTTTCGCAGGGTCTCATATGATAATTTGACCCACCGCTCCAGACTTCTAGAAGTCTGGACTATAATACCTTATTCTTCCGCCCCCCTTCAAGGACGCGTCTAATTTTTATTTCTCTGCCATCCGCTGGCGCGTCCAATGGTATATATATGTATGTAAATACAATATTTATAATAATATAATATTCATTCATATATTTACTGATGTTTTATGTATAATATCCAAAAGTATGTAAAGTAAAAAAAAAAAAAAAAAATAAGAGGTTCTAGTATTTTTAATGGTTCCATAACTTACAAAATTAAATAGCGGAACTTAATTTTCTTCTAATCTTGTGGTTTTTGTTTCTCTTTGCTATTATTGTTTATTTCCTCGGAACTCTAAATTCTCAACCAAAATTATTAAGTCCGTTTCACTGGTTTCCTCCACACAGGGTAACCTAGCGAGGAGACCAGAGTTACACTTACACTTACGCACGTTACGGGTCGAACTCAGTAGGCCACTAATATATTTTTTTTTTAAATCTAAGAACATCCTTTTAAATCACCTGTTATTTTTAGGCTCACTCTGTAACTTACTTAGTAAGAAGCAAATAAATGAATAAAGTATACTTGGAAAGGCACTAAAAGAGGTAGAAGAACAGATTGTTTGTGTAGAGAACCTTGGGGTTGGAAAGTGACAGTGATATCCAGCCAAAGGGCCTTTTGCTTAGTGATACTTCTATTGGTATATAGTCTCGGAGCCACATTGAATATTTCGAATTAAACGATAACAAGAGAATAAACTTACATTTGCATGTTACTAACCAGTCCTTTAATCATTTCATTGCCAATTAGTTTTTGGTTTGAACAGTTTCCTTTTAAGGTCGTCTGCAAAACAAGGACGTAGTCTCCAAATCCAAACCCATTAAAGTCTTTCTGCAAATGCATTCATTCTTTCCTTATTCTTGACCATTACAATAGAATCCATCTCGAAATCGCTTTAGCTCCCATTTACACTCATACCTCCCACTACCAACACTTATGTCAGCTTTCCAATTCATACAATAATAAAATAGTGCATCAAAACATAGTATATATTTACTCACGCCTTTATGTCGGAAAGGTCGGCAAAGACCCAGGTTTGCCGCTTGTCACAATCCTGATAACTAATGAACGTTTTAAGAATCCAGAATTTCAAGAATCAACAATCGAGGATTGTCAGTGCTACGGTAACCATAGCACAGACAAAAACAATAATTTCATGGCCTCACGACCTTGCCTGATTACCATAGCACAGGGTATTCTAGTTTGGGACCAGGACAAGTGATCGTATTACGTGGAAGTGATTATTATTATTAGTCCTAGATTGGGACCATATCAAAATATTGAAGTTATTTATGTATTCTCCAACAGACAAGTACATCAAACTGATAATTAAATTTTGATCACCAAAATTATTTTCTTACAAAAGTCAGCTGCAGTGGACGTGATGTGAACGCGGCACTGCCGACCGCTTACAAAATTTATTGCAGGAGTCCTATTCTTCTCGGCTATTTACCCTTTAAAAGGCCCGGTCGTTTTAAAAAACGCATAGAAAACTGTAAACTAACCTTCTCTTTACGTACATTCGGCCTAATGGTTTTTTTTTTTTTTTTTTTTTTTTTTTTATACCCCCTTAGCCGGTACCGCCACTATTTATAATGTGGCGACCTTTGTTCGTTTATTAAAATATAATGTCATAATGTAAAATAATGTAAAAAATAACAGTTCCTGTTTAAAATTCTTTCCTAATTAGTTATATAATAAAACGTCATGATATAAAATTAAAATGATAAAATGTCTTAATATTAAAATTAAAATAATAAATAATGTACAATGTAGACATGTCAAAATATAAAATTAGAAGAAACGTAATTCTAGATATTTTCTCTTTTCTTTCTCTTTTTCTTTTCCTTTTCTTTTCCCTCCTTTTTTTTTTTTTTTTTTTTTTTTTTTTTTTTTTTTTTTTTTTTTTTTTTTTGTCTCATGTTGGGATTTTATTACATTTTTATATTAAAAAGGTAAGAATAATAAAATAGCTATAGGTATAGTCTTATTCAGTCAAAAAATAAAATGAGAATATAATTCTCTGGGGGGCCCCGACGCCTTGTCTCTGACTACTCCTGGGAGTAGTGACAAGCAAGGCGCCGGGGTTAACATAAAACTTAAAGTGTTAAAATTAACGGATGTCTAACTTAAAAAGTTCAAATTTAGAATAGAATAAAACAGTGTAGAAGTAAAAGTATAACTGTGAGACAACATTAAGCCCGGCCTCCATTGGCCTTAGAGGCCGCGCGCGTCACCCCCAGGGCGAAGGGCAGGAAGATCTCTCGACTCTTCGAGTCGGCCATAAAGGCGGCGAATGCCTCGCACCTCACCGCTGCTCCCAGGAGTATCTCGCAATCGGCCCGTACAGCTCCAAAACGGGGGCACTCCTCCAGCAGGTGCTCCAGCGTTTCGGGAGTCTCGTCATCACAGATGCAGGACGGACTCCCCGCGAGCTTGAACCTGTGGAGGTACGCTCGAAAGCCGCCGTGCCCCGTCAGGAGCTGCGCCTTGGCATTGCACATAGTGAATTTGCCAAGGACTTTATGGGCCGATGCGACGTCCGGGAAGAACAGCGAGGTGACGCGGCCTGTGGCAGACTCGCTATAGCGGGTCTGCCACTTTGCCACTGTCTCCCGTCTCACCTGCAGCTTTGCATGTGAGACGGGATACAGGTCGTAGGCTGCCGCGTCTTTGCGAGACAACGCCGCCCCCTTGGCCAACTCGTCTGCGCGCTCGTTGCCGGGGATCCCGACGTGGGCCTTGATCCAGAAAAACCGGATCAGGCCCCCGTGTGCTTGTATGTCCCCCAGCTGGCCGTGAATTTTCACGGCCAGCTGGTGTGTGGGCGAGGGGTTCCTGAGCAACTCCAGAGCAGATCTGGAGTCGCTCAGGACGCTCGCCCTAATGGGACCGGGACCCCCGGCAACGAGGTCGAGAGCCTTGGAGATCGCCACCATCTCCGCTTGGAAGACGGAGGCGAATCCCTCCAGCCTGAACCCCCTGGTGCGGACCTCAACGCCATTCCTCCACAGGGTGACCGCACCCCCCACCTTGCCCTCGATCTTGCTGCCGTCCGTATAGGCCTGGGCCCAATCGTCGGGCACCTTGCCGAGCTCCTCCGCGCTGGCCACCTCCTCGAACTCAACTGGAGTTCGCAGAGCGGGGTGTGCCAGCGCGAACGGGCTACAGCGGCGCTCGACCTCCCGGCCCGGCAGCGGGGCGAAGGGCCTCCCCCTCTTCAACTCATAAAGCTGAAGGGCCTCCTCAGCCCTAAGGTCGAGGGGGAGGATCCTCGCCAAGAGAACGGCGGCAGTGTAGGAGGTGGTGCGATGGGCCTTAGCGATGCGGATCGCGAAGGCCCTGGTCACCCTGTCGAGTAAGGCCCTGACCCCCACTCGCTGCGCGACAGGCGCCCAGACGTTAGCCGCATAGAGGATGGTAGGCTCGATGACGGTAGTGTAGAGCAGCCGGACGATATCGGCATTTAAGCCCCACGTCGCCCTGGCCGCCCTAGACACCATCCCGAACCTAGCCATAGCTTTGCCGCAGACCCTGTTGAGGTGGCTAAGAAAATTGAGGTTCTTGTCGATCGTCAGACCCAACACGGTGATCTCGTCCGAGAACGCGATGTCCTCCCCCCCAAGCTTCAGCTTGGGTGGGTTAACATCGCGCTTCCTGGTGACCACCATGGCTTGGGTCTTCCGAGCGGCGAACCTCATCTTAGCCCCCTCTCCCCACTCGGACACGGCGTCCAGTGCGGCATTGAGGATGTCCTCGAGCTCACCCACAGTCTGCGCCGCGGCGATAATCAAAATATCGTCGGCGAACGCCTGCAGGTGAGCCCGAAGGTCCCCACCGCGCCGGAGCAAAGGGTCGAGTAACAGGTTCCACAGCAAGGGACCGCACGTCGAGCCTTGGATGCAACCTTTCGAAGTAGGTCTGTCTACTTGTGCCCCCGCGTACCTGACTGTGACCTGTCTTTCGCTCAGGTAGCTGCACAGAAGTTGGTAGACAGACTGGTCGCATCCAGTGGCCAGGATCTGATGTTTTATTCCGGGCCACCACGCATTGTCGAAAGCCCCCTCGATGTCGAGGGAGACGACTCCGACGATGCGTTTTTGCCCGACGTGATCTCTTATGAGCTGTACAGCATCATACAAAGCGTCCTCGGTGCTGCGCTGCGGCATAAAGCCATATTGGCGCAGGCTCAGTCCTCCGCCCACCCCGAGCTGCCAGAGAAGCCTCCCGGCCATCATCTTCTCCAGGATCTTCCCCAGGACTGACAGGAGCCCGATTGGCCTGTATGATTTCGGCTGCGAGTAGTCATCTCTGTTGGGCTTTGGCAGGATTTTGACTACCGCAGCCTTCCAGTCCTTAGGGAAGTATCCCAGAGAAAGGCAGGCGTTCATCAGGGCGACAAATACATCATTCCTCGCCCTGATGGCCGCACTGCAGATGTCGGCCGTGAGGCCGTCCCCCCCGGGCGCCTTTTTAGGGTGGATGCCCCTCAAGACGCCCGAGAGCTCGTGCTGGGAGAAGGGAATAAACTCCCGCGGCTTGGACCTGGCTTCATCCTCCATGCGGGCGACTGCCTGCCTGACACGGGCATGAGTATCCGACTCGGACTGAAGATCGTCAGCTGGGAAGAATGTGTCCGCTATGAGAGCGGTGGAACCGACGGCATCCAGGGCGCGTCCATCCGCGCCGCTGAGGAGGGTGTCTTCCCTCCTACGAGCGGCGCATCTTAGCACCCTATAGATGCCGTCCCACACGCTCTCATGCTGCTGCTTAGAGCAGAATTCCACCCAGCTGGCGGTCTTGGCCGCCTCGATGGCGGCCTTGTAGTCCTCCTTGGCCACCAAATATTCCGTAACCACCCCGTCCCTTCGGCGGCTACTCGCGTGCCGGATTCGACCCCTCAGCGTGATGAGTTTTCGCTTTTTAAGCTGTAACTCATGGCTCCACCAAACCACCCGTTTGGGTGCCTTTGGTGGAGCCAGAAGAGGGATCGAATCCTCGCACGCGCCGTGAATCGCCGCAGTGTACCTACCAATGGCCTCCTCAAGACCGCTAGGCGTCTCGATAGCCTCGATTTCCTCGACCGTCCAGTCACCCAGACGGTCGACGAACGAGGCCCGAAAAGTATCCCAGTCGGCCTTCCCGGCGTGGTAACGCCTGGTGGATCCACAGGCTCTGTCCGGCTCCGTCTCGGGCCCCACCCCCACCTCGAACGTTATCGCCCGATGATCGGGAGCGGAGGGGATGAGGTCCGGACGGACCATCCAGCCCCTCACTCGATGGAAGAGCGCCGACGTGGCGAGGGTCACGTCTACAATGCTAGTAAACAGCTTGTCCCCCCGCCAGATGTAAAAGGTCGGCGCCCTTCCCTCGTTGAGAACCTGCAGATCCACCTGGGCTGCGAACTCGGAGAACAGAGTTCCCCTCTGGTCCTCGCGCTCGCAGCCCCACCAAAGGCTTTTGGCGTTAATATCCCCGCCGAGAAGGACCGCGCTGGTGCCCATGCGGTCCATGAAGGCCTGGATGTCACGAAGGTAGGGGGTGAGGTCTTGGTCTCCCTCGAGGTACACCGAGACCAGGCCGATCTTCTGCCGATTCCACTCCACCACCACCGCCACGACGTTTTCCGTGATTGTGGTGGCGTCCTGGACGACAGAGAGGGCCGGGTCGAGTACTAGGACGGCCGACTTGACCGGTTTGTCCCTGGTGGCCATCTTTTGTATACAAGTATACCGGGTGTCCACTCGGCCCACCGATCCAGTGTAAGGTTCCTGGATCAGTATGGCCGAGTAGCCACCCTCGATGGCCACCTGGACCGCCTCGTGGAACGCGGCGCGGCAACGACCAATGTTGATTTGCATCAACCGGATCGCGCCCCGCCGCGCCCCAGGAGGCCGCCCCGCGGGGTCCCGGCCGCTATCGGCCACCCCAGCACCCGGTGCACCCCGAGACTGTAAGGGTGCCAAGGTGCCCGTATCAGCAGTATTTAATGGCCTGCCGCGCTATGCTGTCCCAGCGAAGACGCTCGGGACAATCCGCGGCGAATGCAGGGTGCGAGGACTCTGCCCCTGGCACTTTCGCGCAGTGGCAGCAGCGTGGGTCCCCATCCCGCGCCGACGGGGGACAGTCCCTGGTTTGGTGCTGACCGCTGCATCGGCCACACCTGGCTTCGGCACGACAGATGCGTGCCGTGTGCCCATAGCCCATGCAGCGGTAGCACTGCACCAGTGGGGACTGATCGACCGCCAGCACGACCTGGTAACCCAGCCTTATCCGCGCACCCTCCATGCGCCGCCAGATCTCAGGGGTTACCTCCATAATAACATTGCAGTGCGCACCATTCCTCCCGTTGGTGCGCCTAAGGACCCGGGCATCGTCCCTTGAGAAGGCGATGCCCGCCATCAGGTCCCTATTCTGGGATTCGATGGCGGCCATCACCTGCTCGTCAGGGACGTCTCTCGCGACTCCGACGAGGCGAATCAGGGGTCGCTTGTCGGCGGGCTCGGTGACTGTAAAGAGGCCACCGGCCCCCGACAGCTTCCTCTTGAAGACCTCCCTGCCCTCGTCGGTGTCGCAAGAGAGCAGCACCTTGCTATTGCGCAGCCTCCTCACCGCGCTGACCCCGATCCCAAGGGCGATGACGTCGACCTTTCCCTTAATCTCGGCAATCGTGGCCTCCGCGGTCTTGTTGGGATCGGTCGACGCCACCACCACTGAGTGGCGCGGCGAGGAGGCTACCTGAGCGTAGGAACGGACGGCCTAATGGTTCGGATTCATCAGTTTAAACCGACTTTAAAAAAGGAGGAGTTCAATTCGTGCGTATACTTTTTAGGGTTCCGTACCCAAAGGGTAAGGGAACCTATAACTTAGACTCGGCTGTCCGTCTGTCACCAGGCTGTATCTCATGAACCGTGGTAGTTAGGTGAAATTTTCACAGAAAATTGAAATAAAGGCACTTAACAATCAATATTACTATTGGCAGAGCGCACGTTGCGCATGAGTTGCACTTTATAGCGTTAACGACTGACTGAGGGGTGAGGGGAGTAGCGACGCGGAGGTTTACCCCGTGTCACCCTTAGAGGGCGCTTCCCATTAGTGTTGCTTGCTATAAACACTTAATTGTTGGTATGTCGATATTGATTACCTAACCCAGAACTTAACAAAAGCTAAAACGCGATGTGGTAGTAAATTTTTCATGCAAAATAATTACGAATTAGAGCCTTTATCTTCAGCTTCTTCTATTCTTATCAGAACTGTTCTACTGCTGCCTCAAAAGTTTTTACTTGACGTCTAAGTTCTTACACTTTTTTTAAAATTCATCAAACGCTTAATCGTATTCCGTGCGACCCATCGCCGTTTAAACTTTCACGTGCGGGGGCAACCTTACTCTCAGATTCTCATACATCTACTGTTAAAAGCAGCTGTCAGTTGGCCAAGTTGCATATGAAAGGCCACAAGATGGACAGATGACCTCACCCATGTGGCAGGAAGACGCAGGATGCAAGCCGCTCCCAAACTGTGTTTTTGGAAATCCATGGAGGAGGCCTATGACAACCGGGGGTTTCTTTTGCACCTAAACCTGACTTTAAAAGGTATTAAAGGTATTAATTCATCATTTTTGCGCGCTATCCAGGTTTTTACAACCTCTAAAAGAGCTCTTTATAGAACCGCGTGCTTGTTGGAATAAAAATTCTATTGGAAAAAATATCCGTAATTTCATTTTCTCGCTTGGTTTATCTCTTGTAATAAGTAAAAATCTTAGCGAGAAATAAGCAAAAAGAAAACAGGGTCTTAATATTAGACATAATGAACCTTAGCAGGCAGGCGGTCTGCGACCCAACTGTACTGGTCTATTATGAGCAGTGCTGCTTAGCTAAAGTGGCCATCCAGACGGTTTGAATAGCCAGGCGTCCTGCGTATGGGGCTTACGCTGAAAATATTTTTTTTACCGAAATATACTAGTCGCTAACATGAAGGAAAACATCGTGAGAAATCTTGAGGGTCTGAGGTGCTCACCTACCTCAGCGCTTGAAATTGCCAATCCGCGGTGGGCACGTGTGGTAATTAAGCCCATTTTCTCTCTCTGAGAGAAGACCTTTGCCGTGCAGTAGGACGCACACAGACTATATAAAAAAATGGGGAAAAAACAACAACCCGACTACTGAGCATTAACTACTAAGAAGGCGGGACCAACCTAGGTTCCTCGTAATGAGTTACATTATGGAATTTGGGTCCTGCCTTTTTAGTAGTTAATGCTGAGCGTCGGGTTGCTAGTAATTTTTTTATTTTGGTCTTCATAGTGTTTTTTTTTCTTTATGCTGAATTCATATAGCCTATGACGATTTAGATATAACATAACATAAACTCACGTTTGTATCCCAGAGGGGTAGGCAGAGACCAGGGACTATTTAGATATTATTTGTCAAAATCTGTCCATCGGTTAAGGACTTACGAGAAAACATAAAATGGGACATACATACATACATACGAGCCAAACATATTACCCCACCTTCTGGGCTTCGCCGCATTCGGATAAAAAAGGTACGGATAGAAATAATTTAAGTATGATACATTTAAGTCTTTTATAATTATGTCTATAAATATTCGTACGAGCACCGACTACCCATACTTATTTCACCTTTTGTTTAGTAACTGTTGTCTCTGGAACTGTTTTCGGAAGGACACTAAAGAATATGCTTATCTTAATCCACGGAATTCTAAGAAAAATAACACAAGCGTCTAGAAGCTCCAAAGTAAGGCCCCAGGCCTTTTCTGTGTCCCATTACTGGGGACTGTGGAAAAAATATGTATTTACAGAGCATTTTTTGTTTAGCTGCCTAGGCTAGTGGCAGACATTGTAAAGGACTTAATTATGCCCAAGATGGCGGCTGTAGTGGCTCCGAATGTAATTAGTTGATTAACTGAAGGTGGTTGCGTAAATTCACGAAGAAACTGGGCTTCTGCCTACAATTTGGGATAGGTTTTGTGGAGTTCCTTAGTAATTTTTCGGGGGGAAATATATATTTTTAACCCGCCATTGGTGACGTGAATTTTACTTATATTGTTGGTGACCGCGGTCTCACGCACCGGTCTTTTTGACTACGTTTTTTTCTGTAATTTACGGTTTATGCTACTTTTCATTGGAAATGTTATAAAATTTGATCTTTAATTGTCAGTAAAACATAAGTATTTCATAAAACAAATATATTTTATTAGCATTTCACAATATCTTTGGATGCACTAAAATTCTTAGGTATTTTAAGAATGTTTTTTTAAACTCAAAAAATAGCTACAATCTTAGTTATTTAATAATAAAATCAGGCTTAGTCAGTGTTAAGATATTGGAAACATAAAAAAATTTAAATACAATACTAAAATCATTCATCTTCAACAGCGAAACAGCCAGCATCGGCCAGCAACGCACGCGACGCTGTTGCGGGGTAGATTGGCGGTAGGTGGCGTGGAATTAGGCAGCTACTCGAAACCACAGTGTAATTTGATGAACGGTGACAAAAATGTTTGATTTCTTTTAACTACCCGGTCTCACAGACATGTAGGTCACCTCTGGCGGGTTAAGTTAGATTATTTTCTTGTCCAAACGATTTGTGATGAATTTAGTTATAGCATGTCTGGTCTGTTTACTTCTATAGGTAATGCGTGATTATGTGTACTAGGGCATGATTTTTATTAACGACTGCCTCGTTGGTCTAGTGGTAACACGTTCGACTACCATATCGGAAGTCGTGCGTTTGATTCCGGCTGGGGTGCCGTACAGCTGTACACATATCCTCAGTCTGGGTGCTTTTCCATGTTTGTGACGTCCTTGCCTGGTTACCTTATCACAGGGTATCCTAGTTTGGGACCAGGACAGGTGATTGTGTTGTATGGAAGTTACTTAGTTATTCAGATAGTAATAAGCTAATTACACATTATTTAATAAAGATATTTCTTCACGATTTCGAAGTTATCTTGTTATCTTGTTAGTTCGTATTGACTACTATTAAACCCCCGATTTGTTTATTTATTAATAGTTTTATTTTCATTTACAAAAAAAACGTACAACACGGCTTAATGCCATAAGCATTTTCTGCCAGTCACCTGCAGGAGGTGGAGGGAGAAGTTTAAAACATACTTATATGAGATACGATTACGAGAAGATTTCTGCCTCATAGGTGGGCCATTGTACATAGCAAGCGCTGAGGTATCTAAATACCCCAGACACTAGGGTTTCCTCGCGAAGTTTTCCTTCACGGTTAGCGAGTGATATTGCTTATATAACTCAGAAAACTTGTCATCGTGTCTTGTCGTCATGAAAACTTATCATTGGTAAACGCTGAGATTCGAACCCACGACCTCCCAAATGTGAGGCCAGCGTTCTTCCGCTCCGCTACCACCGCTTCTCGGTTAAGTCCTATGACGAGACGTAGCAGCATTTCAGTGTAATTATTTCACTATTTCTGTGTCTAAGTCTAAGTTATCAATGTCAATGACACACGCTACACTCGAATTCATTCCGAAAATCCCTGTCGACATTCCCAGAAGAGCGACAAAGGAAATTAGAATAACTTGTGAGGCTTCAAATGATATAAGGCTTGGTTTACACTAAGCTGATTAACGGTTCGGTCGTGTTATCCGCGACGGGACATACAATAAAAAAAATATTATAAAAACAAACACCGACTGCTAAAAAGTTTTAGGTACGGTCAAGATGGTTGGGTTGAATTTTCCACGTATCGAATTATATAAAAAAAAATTTTTTTTTTTCGTTGTTGATACGTTATCAGGGACGCTAACATGGATTTTATTAATATTACTACATTTGTATCGATTTAAGTATTTAAAGTTAAAGTAGAACAATGAAACTGACAAAATATATACAAGCATACGCTTTAAGTTTAGCTGTATGTTTTTATAATTTCTTGGTTTGAAAATTCAACCGAATCATAGTCGACCATATCTGAGAGATTAAAATAAGTTTTTACATAAATATGTAAGTTCCTGGATATTTTTAAATTAAATTCCAGCTGACATCAACCACTTTGTATATGTCTATGGACTACATTTCACACGTACGTGTAAAAACATAATACTTATGGCATTTGCAGTCGGGTAAAAAGCGGATTTGGCAGCCATGCGCGTAACATGCGGCTTACTTTTCCTAAGCGTATTAGTGTGCTTTTCAAAACATACTTTACCTATCACATTCAAATGAAGTTAAATGTTTCAAAATACAAAGTTGACTTTTTAATATTATATTTTATAGTATAGTATTTATTATCGAACTCCTCTGAACCGGCTTCACTGATTTTTACGAAATATTTTGTGTATTTTGGTAGTTCTGAGAATAGTTCGCAGGCTTATTAATATGGCGAAACAACGTTTCTGACCGGGAGTTTGTATTACATAAAAATACAAAATACAAAATCAATTACCAGGAGACGGGCAGCAGCGTCTTCCTGAGATTCCAACGGCATACTGCAATCGCCAACCCGCCTGCCAAGCGTGGCGATTATGGCAAAACCCCTCATGGTTATGAAAACCATGAGGGAGGCCTATGTCCTGCAGTAGGCGTCAAATGGCTGATGATATTGATGATGACAAAATGTATATAACAATATTCTTTCAATAATATTCGTGTTAACTAAACAGAACTCCCGTATTTTCAAATATACTGACTGACATGTTTATAAACTCAAAATAAATTTTATAAACTTGCAAGTATACCATTTTGGTCGTTTCCTATTAAAAATTTCATATTATGTTTGGATTTGATTTTAACGGAGTTTGAGTTTTTTTTTTGTCCATTTTTTTTCTAAAATGATCTTGATTTGGAAATTGACACCTAGTTTAACTTCTAGCGCTCCTTAAGTCACAGTTTCTATGTTACTTTGCTAACATAACTCGCCCAAGAAATGAATTAACCAAATCTCTAACATGGACACTATACAAAGAAGAGGGGGGTATTTCAGACCAACCATACGATGAAATTGAAAACTTACGCGTTCGATTGGAGTCGATTATACCTGATTTAGCGTCATGGACTCCCAGCGTGACAGTTTAACAGTTGATAGGTTGCACGCAAGCGTTAATTGAAAAAAGGCGCGTTGTCGTTTTGTCCACATACTTAAATCAAAAATAACAATCCATTTTTTGTTGTTTTTCACTTTATTGAACTGTTGTATTATGTAGGATTATAGCGATATATCGAAATGCTAATTTGATTTTTACTTTTAGTTTCTATAATAATATCATAATGATATTGCCATTCCGCGTTCGGTAAAATAACGCGTGTATTTTGTATGAATAGTAACTACTTAAGACCTTTTTACTGTAAATTAACGCAATGAGTTGAATTGAAAAAAAAAACATACATAGACATAAACTCAGGCCTGTATCCCAAAGGGGCAGGCAGAGACCAGGAACTGCCACTTGCCACGATCTTGACAGATCACTTTCGCTACCTCGACATTTATGCATGCAGTTGCATGCACGCACGCCGGTTTTGAGTACTTTTTATCTTGCCCTTTGCTCCTACATCCCCTATTTGGTGGAAGTATGTCCACCTGGGATGTCTTTTTTCGGCCCTTCCACCCACATTCGCTCGATATGTTTGTTTTGTCAATCTTTCTAAAACATAAAAATAAAAAAATCATTGTATTTTTCTAAGGGTAACACGAGCACTAGACATAGTTAATTAATTTTTGCGGTAGTGGGGGTAGTAAACTTACTGTTAATGCTTTCAAAAAAGACCACAGCACTACCACAGCAAAATGAAAAAATAAACGACTAAATATCCGTGCAAATTCAGTTTTTATTAATAAAAAAACATTGAATTAATTCAGTTCCGCTAATAAAATGCAATTAAAAAACTGTTCACATCGCAAACCAACCGCGTATGGCCCGACCTTTAGTAACGTGGTTCGAAATGATATAGGTTTTGCGTTACCATCTTATTTTGCATGACGGGGTATTCACGCACTCCTAAGCACCGAAATTGAATTTACGCTTCCGGTGAGATCCGCCGTCGGTTTGCCTTTCCTCCAGCAAAATAATATTATTGTTTTATGGAAAATACCGCGGCGACGTGTCTCGTTTCTAAAGGATTTCATGTATCATGTCGGTCTGATTGTTTTGATTTAATTTTATGATATAATATTAATTAATAATAAATTACTAGCTCTCCTGACTTGCAGAATGTGTGTTCTCCTCATCACTTGTGTAAAAATCTTAAGTATGCTAAAATATTACAAACAATGCTTGGAAACAACTGTAATAATGAACCCCTTATTTTACATGTTTATATTCTGCACCAACCTACTTATTCAGACGAATAAACGACACTGTAATTTGGCCTGTTAAAACTAGTTTATTTTACTTAATTATTAATAACATGCGCCGAAAACCAGCGCTTTTAGGATAGATTTATAGAACAGCTTTACGCTGCGTGCCCAATTTTTATGGTTCCAACTGAAAGGTCCTTGTCATAGTCAAGGTTTGTCTTTATAATTATAAACATTGTAACCGTTCACGATGATGATATATATCTTTGCTTTTTTTTTTATTAGAGAAGAGCAAGATAAAAAGTATCACGTGAAATTCATCCAACGACCAATGAATGTGTGGCGCCGGATTAAGAATAGCGTCACTGTATTTCCTTCCGTGGATGTCGTAGAAGGCAACTAAGGTAATAAATTACCAGGAGACGGGCAGCAGCGTCTTCCTGAGATTCCAACCGCATACTGCGATCGCCAACCCGCCTGCCAAGCGTGGCGATTATGGCAAAACCCCTCATGGTTATGAAAACCATGAGGGAGGCCTGTGCCCTGCAGTGAGCGTCAAGTGGCTGATGATGATGAATGAGTGTGGAGGAAGAAAAAGTGGTTGTTCTGGCTCGTGGCAAGTGGCACTACCTGGTCTCTGCCTACCCCTCCAGGGTACAGGTGTATTTGTGTGTGTAAATAATGGTTCTCTGCCTTTTTGCAGAAACATTTTTGGCCGATTTTCATTTGGCAACTAACGTTTCGAAGAATATTATTTTGCGGAATAATCATTTGCCAACTTTTCTTATTATTTTTTTTTTATTTCCCAACCTCGCAGTTGCCAACTGTTTGTTTGGTTTGCTTTTTATAATGACATTTTTTCAAAATGCCAACTTTTAAGTAGCGTATGTTTTACTTAGCGTAATATTCATTCAGTTGTTTATTGTATACCAAATGTTGCATTAAGTTTCGTTAAGCAAACCTATAGATTAACCTAAAGGTTAGGAAAACCTAGTAAAATGGATAGAATTTTCCTAGGACTCGCCGGCCGCTGCCGCGGCACGCTCGCTTCGCTCGCTCGGCTCGTGCGTGTGTTGGTCACAGTTCTAACCTAACCTAACCTATAGGTTTGCAAAAAAAAAAAACTGTATTCAAGTTTTTTTTTTATATATTATATCTATTTACGAAAAGGGAACTGTTTCACAGACGAAACGTTATTCATCTAATAGTTGTTTGGCCTAGTAAAAGATTTGAAAAATAATAAATACCCAAAACGTTTTGTTTCATTATAATAATCAGCTTAACAACAATCCTACCAAATGAAACGTTGCCATACAAAAATTTGTAAATCGTTTGTTGTCAAAGTGAAAAATAGGTGAAATGTTGGTTGGCAAGTGATAATCAGCGTAACAATTTTCTGCGAAAAAGCAGGATCCCGTAAATAATACAATAACTTTTTGTCCAATTTAGGAACAACTGTTCCATGCCAAGCATATAACGACATCACAAACATAAGCTGAGTCCAATTTTACAAACTTAATTACGACATTCTTTGGTGGGAATCACCTCATAGGTATATAAATTCTCCTCGTCTACGGCGTAGTAACGGCTACGACGTAGCAGTTACTACGTCGTAGCAGCTGCTGTGTTGGCTACAATCTTTCGTTTGATTCATTATTTTAGGTTTACCGTATAATTCGTATTTCCTGAGACGAACTTTCGTAAAAAATGCTGTTTTACACAAAAGCAATGAAATAGGGACTACACACACTTGCGGGTCAATTGGGTTTCAATTGCCTCAAACGAGTGCTTTTGAATGAAATTAAAAATTCGTGCTGCAAGTGCGCGATATTCAGTACTTTTCCATAAAATGCGGCAATTTGACCGCTTGCTAAGTAACCGCTAGTTTCAGCTGTTAATACATCTTTTATGGGGCGCTGTATACGGTTCTACAATAAGATTCCTCAAGATATATTAGAGTTACCAACGACGCGGTTTAAAAAATGTGTTAAGCATACCCTGTGCAAAAAAGCCTATTATATGTAATATTTAGGATTATTTGGAAGACAAGGATGTATTTAAATAATGTTAACGGGAACGATTGTAACTAGTGTAGTGTAGGGTTTAAAAATAGTGTAACTTTAAGTTGAAAACTCTGTTAATTAAGCAAATCTGTTTTTAAAATAATAAATGTGGAGTTTCTTTGTTGACGTTCATTAAGTAAACATTTTGTTTTTATATTTTATTATTTTTATTTATAAAATGCTCTAAAGAGAGAGAGATAGAGAGAGAGAGAGAGAGAGAGAGAGAGAGAGAGAGAGAGAGTTGTGTGTACGCACCAACGTGTATTGATGTGTGTCACTTATTGGAAACTTTAAAAGCTAGGATTTTCTTAAAATGTTACTTATGGAGCCATTCTGACCTTCACTCTTTTAACGTTTGCTGTTATGATTTCCTTTTCTTGTGTGCAGAGGATAAAGGAGTGCAGAGGATAAAGGAGGAAAGATTGATGAAACAAATTTATAAATATATCGAGCGAATGTGGATGGGGGGGCGGTAAGGGACGTCCCAGGCGGAGATACTTCGACCGAGTATGGGATGTATTTGAAAGGGCAAGATAAAAAGTACCCGAAACCGGCGTGTGCCTAAAGAATGTTGTGATAAACCGAAAGAGATATGTCAGGATCGTGGCAAGTGGCGGACCCTGGTCTCTGCCTATCCCTCCGGGATGCAGTCGTGAGTTTATTTCTTTTTCTTACTCCACTTCAGTTACAGATTTGTATGCTTAGAATAAAATAAATAGATACAGGTACTATTGAGAACACAGGTTAAGCCCCAAGTACTCGGCTTTCCTCGCACTGTTTTCCCTCGCAGCTTGTAGACTTATAATTAAAATAATGTCTCAGGGCGTACGTAAGTTGTTAACAATAAAGCAGGCAGTTGTTTCGGGAAATTTCGGCAATTACCCCCACCGTTTCCTATAGAAAGTTTGGAGCCAGCTCAAGCCACAACGGAACGTCAGTTTTGGGTTTGTGCACGCCTGTAATCAATGAGAAATTGAACATTTATTTCGACGTCAAGTAGTGGGGTACATTCTATTTTTGTGACTTCAATGTACTTTTCTCCGAGCCCTACACGCCACTATCTTACCATCGGATTACCACTGACGTAATAACGGCGCTGAGATGGTCGCTCACTGCAGCACATGCTAAGTCAGAACCTTTTTACATTTGACGCACCCATCTCTGTTGTTTTATTGTACGCCACTTTTTTCATGTGTATATTGTTTTTTCTTTCTGCGCATTGTTTTACTGTATTACTCTTATATTAATATTGTTTTCCTTTGTATGCTGTATGTACACTGTGCTTGTCTTTTGTGTTGTTCCTGTACATTTGTGTGTGTGCAAATGTGAATAATTTTTTTATCTTGTAAGTTGTATTGCAGAAAAAGGGCGGCAAAGAAACTGTACTCTAACCATCTTTCCTCAAATCCTCTTAATAATAATACATTAGTTGGTACGAGTGCGGTACGGCGGTGGTAGCCTAGTGGGTAGAACATTGGACTCGGAAGCTCGGTTCGATTCCCAGTGCGGGCGTGTATCTATGACTCTGTTTTCTAAGTTATGTACATTTGTGAAGTTATAGTAGCAATACCACTCGCTAACGGTGAAGGAAAACATGGTAAGGAAACCTGAGTGTCTGAGGTGTTCACATACCTCAGCGTTTGAAATCGCTTATCCGCGGTGGGCACGCGTGGTGATTAAGCCCATACTCTCTCCTTGAGAGAAGCCCTGTGCCCTACAATGGGACGTATATACGCTGCCTATATGGTACGAGTAGATACCGTAAAAGATTGCATGAGCGCAGTTAACAATATGCAATGGTAAACATTTGTCTATTATAACAAAAATAGGAAAACGCCAATGCTCCGGCCAGATCATGCATAACAATCCTAGTTGTTGGCAAGAAATGTGGGTTTTCAGATGATACAAATGTAAATAGAAGGTTGGTAAGAAATTATCGAGAGGAACTTACGTTTGTGTGTTTGCGATGGGTAAGATATAGAGAACCCACGACCGGCAAGGGTATGTAGCAATGAACGTTGACGAAATAATATAGGTATGTCACTATTATCAAGCGCCATACCCCCATTTCCTTCAGTGGATGTCGTAGAAGGCGACTGAGGAAATCAATTACCAGGAGACGGGCAGCAGCGTCTTCCTGAGATTCCAACCGCATACTGCGATCGCCAACCCGCCTGCCAAGCGTGGCGATTATGGCAAAACCCGCCATGGTTATGAAAACCATGAGGGAGGCCTATGTCCTGCAGTGGGCGTCAAATGGCTGATAATGATGATGATACGCTAGGATTGTCATGAACAATATGTATGTTTGATATTGTTGTACGGTATAAAAAATTTACGAGTATGTATTAAAAATATTTTTGTGTAATAATATACATGCTACATCCAAGGGTCAAGGTCAGAAAGGAAAACCTAGGGACTTAAATAATATACATACGTACATAAACTCACGCCTGTATCCCAGAGGGGTAGGCAGAGACCGGGGACTGCCACTTGCCACGATCCTGACAGATCACTTTCGATTCCTCAACATTCATTAGTCGTTGCATGCACGCACGCATGGACGTAAATAACTTCATTTTTAGTGTGATAAAAATGTTTGCCAATTTTCCATTTGCCACGATTCTGACAAATCTCTCTCGCTCCATCAAAATTGGTTAATAGCTGGAATATTCAGTCAGAATATTCTCAAGAAACCTCTCCTTGATTCTGGCAGTGAGGCGAAAGCGAACCTTCTACACCCTTTTAATGTGCTCGCGCTTAAAAGAAAACCTCGAGGAAGTTCGAAACATCTTCGCCCACCTTATTGTTGAAGAAACATAGGTACATCGCCCTAATGATAAAGTGGATTTCTTGCTGGATGGATAATTTATTTACGATCGTGTTACGTAAACCAAGTTACAATATGGTTAGACTCAATCCCATTTGCCAATAATCGTAACGTTATTTTTCTATTCAAGTGTGACTAGATTTTTTTTATGTAGCCTGTGTCGATCGCACTGCAGGGCACAGCCCTTCCCTCAGAGAGAAAGTATGGGCTTATTACCACGCGTGCCCACCGCGGATTGGCAATTTCAGCTCTGAGGTATGTGAACACTCAGGTTACTTCACGAACTTTACCTTCAAGTTAACGAGTGGTATTGCTACTACAAAACATCACAAAAGCACGTAACTTAGAAAACGATGTCGTTGGTACGTGCCGGGAATGGAATCGGGAATGCTTCCGAGTGTGAGCGTTCTACCACTGCGCTACCACCGTTCTGGGGTTTTAAGTCGGCTCGTCAATCATGGCAAGTGGCAAACCCTGGACTCTCTGTACCCCTCTGGGATACAAGCGTGAGTTTATGAAATCTACTGTGAATATTAAAATAAAACTTTTGTAAAGTGAATCCGTCATTAAGTTAATAGTGTAGTGTAGTGATTATTGTGCCTTACTATGTTGAAGACAAATATTTTTTTTCTATCTCTGTCTCTGTCTCTGTCTCTGTCTCTGTCTCTGTATCTGTATCTGTATCTGTATCTGTATCTGTATCTGTATCTGTATCTGTCTCTGTCTCTGTCTCTGTCTCTGTCTCTGTCTCTGTCTCTGTCTCTGTGTCTGTCTCTGTCTCTGTCTCTGTCTCTGTCTCTGTCTCTGTCTCTGTCTCTGTCTCTGTCTCAGTCTCTGTCTCTGTCTCTGTCTCTGTCTCTGTCTCTGTCTCTGTCTCTGTCTCTGTCTCTGTCTCTGTCTCTGTCTCTGTCTCTGTCTCTGTCTCTGTCTCTGTCTCTGTCTCTGTCTCTGTCTCTGTCTCTGTCTCTGTCTCTGTCTCTGTCTCTGTCTCTGTCTCTATCTCTATTTATATTTATATTTCTACTTCTATTTAATGAATTTTTCTTTTCTTATCTGAAACTTTACTCGGCAACCATATTTCATCGCTGTAACAGGCAATTTGAAGCCCCAGAGCGTCATTAGGGCACAGGCCTTCACTCAGGGAGAGAGTATGGGCTTAATCACCACGCGTGCCCACCGCAGATTGGAGATTTCAAGCGCTGAGGTATGTGAGTAGCTCAGACACTCAGGTTTCCTCACGATTTTTCCTTCACCTTTAGCTAGTGTTATTGCTACTATCACTTCACAAATTTTACGTAACTTAAAAAAGAAAGTCGTAGGTACATGCCCGCATTGGGAATCGAACCTGGGTCTCTCGCTTCCGAGTACAATGTTCTACCCACTAGGCTACCACCGTGTGCCCTACAGTGGGACGTATATAGGCTGCTTGTGTTTGTATATATGTATGAGTGTCATTAACAATACTGTGGGGCATATTAGGAACTATTTATTTATGTGGAAACCCGAAAAACTTTACGTCTTATGAAATACGAGGAATTTATTCTTACACGTGTGTACTAAGGTAATTTTACACAAAAATGTAACGGATGTCGGCTGTATAGTTTACATAGTAGAAGTAACATGCAATACAACAAAAACCGGCCAAGTGCGAGTTGAACTCGCATGGAGAGGGTTCCGTACAATGCCAAGGTCAGGTATTTTTATTCAATTGTGGTATGTTAATAATCGCGAGTTAAGTAAAATTTGCGCTATCTAGTGGTGTTTTAGTGAACTATTTTCCGTAAGTGAACGTATTATATTGAGGTTACCACTTTATTTTTTTAATTGATAGAATTCGTATAAGTTTTCCTGTAATCTACAAGCAATGAACTATATTTTACAATTTTTTTTTTCAAAATGTTAGGCTCAGTAGTTTCGGAGATCAGGGGGGGGGGATGATCAATTTTCGTCTTCTTTCACGAAATAATCAAAACTATTTATTTTAAAATATTAACGAAAACAAATAATGATCTTATAAGTGTTCCGTTTTTTTTAACGGTGTCCGGAATCCTAGAAAGTAACGTTTTTCGAGCGTGATGTATAAATAAATTCTACAAATAGAGGATAGAAGGCAGAGTACGGTACGGAGAGGTACGGAACCCTTCGTGCGCGAGTCCGACTCGCACTTGGCCGGTTTTATTTTGTTATCAAACCGCAACGCACAATCTTCAATACAACCAGAGTTATTTTAAAGCCACGCCGATTTCAAAAGTCAAACTAGTTTACATTCGGCTCAGCGGCTTAAAACTTTGCTTTGTCATAAAAAAATAAACTAACAGACTATAAATCGTCAAATGGATTTACTTTTTTTGTTCCATTTTCGGTAGATAATGAAACATCAATTTAAGGTCGACGTTTTTACAAATAGAAACACAATCTAGTAGATTACAGAAGAATATTTTATAGAAGATTCGCTTTAACATTTCAATTAACTTGCCTGTACTCATCCACTGCTGTACATAAGCCTCCAGGGCACGCCAGTTTGTAACGGTTTAAACCTCACTTTCACCATTTTTAGGGTTCCGTACTCAATGGGTGCCAAAAGGGATCCTATTACTAAGACTTCACTGTCCGTCTGTCTGTATGTCTGTCTGTCCGGCTGTCTGTCTGTCTGTCTGTCTGTCTGTCACCAGGCTGTATCTCATGAACCACGATAGCTAGGCAGTTGAAATTTTCATAGATGATGTATTTCTGTTGCCGCTATAACAATAAATAGTAAACACAGAATAAATAAAATATTTAAGGGAGGCTCCCATACAACAAACGAGTTTTTTGCTCGATATTAATAATTGCAACAGGTAGACGCTTCAAGTATTCACACAATATTTAGTTCTATATTAGATAAGATAAGAATATTCAATAAAATAAACATTTTAGTGGGGCTCCCATACAACAAACTTGATTTTTTGCCGTTTTTTCTTGATCTTTGTAGACACAAAGATTAAACAATGTTGTGTAGATAATGGTACGGAACCCTTCATGCGCGAGTCCGACTCGCACTAGACCGAGTTTTTTTTTAAATTTCTTTCATTCTGTTTATAATTTTTAAGTCAAAATTTTAAATTACGTCGCCTACTCTAGATTTCTTTTGGATTTTCAATGCTACTTTACTTTTGACGAGACATTATCACTGACAACTGCCTACTTGCAAATTGTCTTTTATCCGGTTTTTATACTGTTTTTCCATTATTCAGAAATAATACCCATGTCTTGGAGGGTGTATATATAAGCAGCCTATATACGTCCTACTGAAGGGCACAAGGCTTCTCCCAGGAAGAGAGTATGGGCTTAATCACCACGCGTGCCAGGGTGTATATAATTTATCACAACCTATCATATATAAATATATAAATTTACATTCATGCACCACCCCAAGGTGCATGTAAATTAATTTATTATCAAAACACATATCTTACTAACATAGACTAAGCTCGCACTAACAACTGTATGGATTTGTTTATCTGAAATAAACGTTTCAAAAAAAATACCTGCACCCCTGTAAGTTTTTTCTGTCCTCGACCATCCTCAGTCAGCCGCTGACAGCAATCTGCCTCAGATTGTCGGACCAGCAAGAGCCTTTGCACTTCAGCTCACTGCCACTTCAACATGCTAATCTTATAGGCTATGGCAGTCACCTGTCTTTCTTTGGCAAATTTTCTCATTCCTGATGCGATCCATTAAAGAGATTCCGATCGCAGCGCGTTCGTAGCACATAGCACGCTGTGCGTCATAGCACGAGCGACTTTAAATCGGTGGAGTAGTTCACCATTAGTGAAACGTCAAACGTGGACGCTTCAAGTCCGTATCTGGATGCACTGGTTGAAAACTGTCGTCTTTAGGCTCTGAGGATTAGCTGTGGCCCCCTTCTCGATGCAAAAGTAGGTATGGCAAATGTAAATGGGCTCCGTCTTAGCACGTATTTTACATATTTTGATGGGTATCTGGGGGCAGGGTAGTGCCCCCGCCAAGTCGAGCAAAAAAGTGACACGACCACACCATCCTTTCTTCGAAGCAGTTCAGGCCATTTTCGCCTTCCCCCTAACTTTGTTGTGGATAAAACTAGAAGCTTGAGTTTTCAGAAACCAAACAGGTTTTTGTATAAATACGGTATATTTCAAATTTCATTCAATTTGAACCATTAGTTTAAGAATTATAACGAGTCAAAATTTATTAATTTTTGTCACTCACTCACTGACTGCCTGACTGACTGAACGATCATAAAAACTCTAAGGCACTTCTAGCAAACATAGAAGCTTCAAATTTACAATACAATTAATGTTTAGTAAATCAAGTCTAACAAAACTAAATAATGTAATTTAATATAATAATGTATTACTTGTGACATGCGTTGTGTTTTCATGCGATGGCCGGGTCAATCTATTTATTTAAAACATAAAAGATTTTTAATATTGATATGGTCACTATAAGATGTTTTTAGGTTAGATAATTAAGTAATAACTTAAGACAAAAGGGCCCTTAAGTAGGGACTGAATAAATTAACCGACTTGGTATTTGGTACATGGATCTCACAACTTAGGAACTTGGTTTTTTACAAGCTATGTTTTTAGTGGCATAGGGATTTATTTACAATCTATGGGGACAAACTTTCATACTACTCTGATCTATAACGCTACACCGGTTCATGTTGGTTAGTTGTTTCGAACACCGAACGTGACTTTTGAATTTGGAATTTAGCTAACGCCTGCCTGTTTTCGACAGGCGCCATTTTTTTTTCATTGCAACGGTTGGCATTTATCTCGACGGATGTGCTATCAATATTTTACTACTGTTCAGTTGGCAATAGATTTTGAGTCTAGTTTTGCTGATAAATAATGATATTTTAATTTAACATTTAATAACATAATTTATTGTTTTTTTTTTCATTTTTAACTTTTAGCATGAAATTTTTAGGAACATTTCAATCAATAAATTAATCAGCCGTTGGATATAGGCCTCCCCAAGATGCACCACGTGTTTCTATCCTCATCCAGTGCCAGCAATCTGCTTCAATCTGCAGTCAGTGGGCGTCTCACGCTGCTATATTAATTAATTAATTAGCACCTTTAACAATTAACGTAACTAATAAAGATAGAGAAACATACATAGAGAATTATTTATTTCACAAGTAGAAAAAAGAATTGCAAGTGGCTTCTCATATCGACGACCTCGTGGCGCAGCGGTAGTGCATCTGCATACCATGTGAGAGGTCCCGGGTTCGAATCCCGGCTGGGGACAAAAAAAACCCCAGGTCTTGGATGTTTAAATGTTTGTGATTTCGTTGTTTCTGGTTCCCACGAGACAGGGTATCCTAGTGTGGGGCCAGAAGCAATGTATGTAAATTTTTATGTTTATGTTATGTTATATGTATATGTAAATTCATCATCATCATCATCATTCAGCCACAAGAAGTCCACTGCTGGACATAGGCCTCCTCCATGGATTTCCAAAAAGACCGGTTGGAAGCGGCCTGCATCCAGCGTCTTCCTGCCACTTGAATGACGTCATCTGTCCATCTTGTGGCTGGTCGTCCCACGCTGCGCTTGCCGATATGTGGTCTCCATTCGAGAACTTTTCGGCCCCATCGGCCATCAGTTCTGCGTGCTATGTGCCCCGCCCACTGCCACTTCAACTTACTAATCCGCTGGGCTATGTCGACGACTTTCGTTCGTCTACGGATCTCATCATTTCTGATTCGATCTCGTAGAGAAATTCCGAGCATAGCCCTTTCCATAGCTCGTTGCGTGACCTTGAGCCTTCTTATGAGGCCCATAGTGAGAGACCACGTTTCAGTGCCATAAGTCATCACTGGTAACACACACTGGTTGTATAATTTTGTCTTGAGCGATTGAGGTATATTAGACGAAAAGACTTTTCTAAGTTTCCCGATATGTAAATTATGGTATGTAAACTATGTAAATTATGTAAATATGTAAATTATGGCGGTTTTATCGCCCAATACAATAAAATACAATACAATAGTCCCCCACCAGGTGGTCTGATGACCTGGTTACGGTGGCGGGGAGTCGCTGGATACAATAAAATAATTTCAGTATAATTTACATACGAAATACAGAACATTCATACATTCTTTGCCGCATATTTATAGGACTTGAAAAGACTAAGTTTGAAGTTTTTTTGTCCACTTTTTCTCCATAATGATCTAGATTTTGAAATGTACACCTAGTTTAACTTGTAACGTTCATTAAGTCGCATTTTCTGTGCTACTTTGAATAAAACATTTTTGATTTGGTTAGATTTGATTTGCATTTTATTGTAATGTCAACATAACGCCCAATTAAGTCGTGACGCTTAGAACACACTAAGCCTAGTCTGGGATCACCGCTACTCTAACTTATTCACACAATGTTGCACCTTCTCGGTCTGAGCACTGTTTAATTGCTTCCATTTGTTTCCCCTTACGGAGCACGTAAATCAATATTGTTCTATAAGCTGACTGTTGATCCACGTATCATGAAATAGTTCGTATTTTTATAAGGCAATTATATTACCCGTTTTCAGTTTCAGACAGACACATTTCTTATTATACTCAGAACCAGAAATATATGTGTGTGTGTCTATGCGTGCGTGCGTGCGTGTGTGCGTGCATGCGTGCGCGTGTGCGTGCGTGCATGTGTGTGTGTCATACTCATTCCTATCACAAAACGTCAGGATTCCGACATGGCATACAGGCGTGAGCATAATATGCATCTAGGTGTTTATGTACAAAGCAGGATTTATCTAATATTACAGAAAATTGCTATTCCCCGTCTGCCCTCAAATTAAAACGGATTTTTCGGGAAATTCCCGGTGATTTGCTAACTTCCTGCGTAATCTTTTAAACACTGTTAGAATCTCATCGCTTATTTACCAGTTGTTAAGTAAATACCGTCTTTCCTGTGCTACCGACAAGGGTTACTTCCACTCCGATGCATAGTTTGATCCCGTTTCAAGTTGTTTTCGCATTACTGTATCGACGTGCGATATTAATAACGGCAGCAGGTAGACGCTTGAAATATTCACAGAAAATTTAGTTCTATATTCGCTTCAAAAATAAATAATTAAATTAAAATAAAATAAGTATTTAAGGTGGGCTCGTATCTTCTATATCTTCTATACTAATAATAAATCTGTAAGGTTCGGTCATGGAGTAAGTTAGTTTGTTTTCAGAGATATTGTGTCAGCAACATATTATTTATTTAGTACTTGCATTGAGTGACAACGGCAAGTACTAGCTGTCATAGCGGGCCGCGCCACGACCGGTTGATAAGGTGTTTAAAAAACGGAGGGTAGATCGTGCTCTCTTGTTGATAAGGTGTTTAAAAAACGGAGGGTAGATCGTGCTCTCTTTAACAATCGAGTCGGCCCGCTCAGCGAGTCGGAGTTGTGTATTGGAACTGAAAGGTCGTCGAGTGTTACGAAGTTATTTTCTTGTAAATCATACTGAGTTCTGTGATTTATGTTACCTAAGTGATTAAGTTTGTGTGACGAGAATAAACATCCTAAACAAGTGAGTACTGTTTTTATATTAACCACCCCATTTTTATAAGGCGTAAACATTCTGCTAAGCGCCATCCACGTACAAGAGGATGTCGCTTACATCTCAGAAGTGGGATTGATTACATACTGCTTTACATAAGTGGCTGCATTAAATTTTTTTATTTTTTATTAATGATGCATATATAGATTTAGATATACAACTATTGTTGTTTCCTGTTGCTTTTTTCTGGGATTTATTTTTTTTCTTTCGAATATCATTTGAATACGTTTGTCTGTCCATCCTGTTAGTCACACCTTATTGTGGTTAATGCACGGTCAGGATTATTCCCTGATAGCATCAAGAAATCGTGAAGTTTACACTATTTTATTGCGTAATATAGAAATACCCGCAGGTATTTCTATATTCAGTAATTGGCTTTCAATTTAGTTATAACCGTGTTGTATAATGGTGTATAGTAAAACACGTGTATTACACCATGTACGAGTTCTGGTAACCATACAACTCTTAGGAATATAGAACCGTATAGCACAAATATAACTGATATTATTTAATACATATATATAGCTATCTAATGCTATCTAATATTATAATAGGTAAATAACATGTCTATAATAAGTATATAGCAAGTTTATAATTTTTATCTATGCATATAATAAATCATATTCAAAGTTTTATTTGTACTTATAGCATTAATCATAGTGGAGATTCAACTTCACTTTGGACTTCAACTCTGCCGCTTTTCTTTTTTTTAATAATTGCAGTGAATACATCCGAACAAGAAGAAGGGACTTACTCTCCATCCCAACCTACGGGGATGGACGAGCGCCAAGCTGAGAGGGACAACGTGCAGCGGGTCAGCCGCCGCTCGCGCAGCCGGGCCAGCCGACGCACGCGAAGTCGGGCCAGCCGACGCTCGCGCAGTCGGGCCAGTCGACGCTCGCGCAGCCGAGCCAGCCGACGCTCGCGCAGCCGAGCCAGCCGACGCACGCGCAGTCGGGCCAGCCGGCGCTCGCGTAACCGGACCAGCCGGCGCTCGCGCAGTCGGGCCAGTCGACGCTCGCGCAGCCGAGCCAGCCGACGCTCGCGCAGCCGAGCCAGCCGACGCACGCGCAGTCGGGCCAGCCGGCGCTCGCGTAACCGGACCAGCCGGCGCTCGCACAGCCGGGCCAGCCGACGCTCGCGCAGCCGAGCAGCCGCGCAGACGCGCCGGGTGGACGCGCGCGCAGCCGGGCAGCCGACGCTCGCGCAGCCGGGCCAGCCGGCGCTCGCGCAGCCGGGCCAACCGACGCTCGCGCAGCCGGGCCAGCCGACGCTCGCGCAGCCGGGCCAGCCGACGCTCGCGCAGCCGGGCAGCCGACGCTCGCGCAGCCGGGCCACCCGACGCTCGCGCAGCCGGGCCAGCCGACGCTCGCGCAGCCGGGCCAGCCGACGCTCGCGCAGCCTGGCCAGCCGACGCTCGCGCAGCCAGGCCAGCCGACGCTCGCGCAGTGGACGGACCAGTCATCAGCCATGCAGACCAGTCGCCCAGCAGGAGAAAGATGAGTCTCTTACCTCTAATGCTTTACTAAAACTGTTAGATGCCTTAAAATGTACAAGCCGTCCCGATTCTCTTGATAAGTTAGGAAATTTACATAATACGATTCCCGAGTTTGACCCCACCAGAAAAGAACAAACGATATCCATGTGGCTTCATAAGGTTAACGAGTGCGCGTCAATTTACGGGTGGAGTGAGAAACAGATTATTCATTTTGCACTGCCCAAATTACGTGGGGTAGCACAGCGTTGGTACGAAGGATTATCGTCCGTTCTTTTCTCGTGGGAAGAGTGGCAGGCTAAGTTGTTAACTGCGTTTCCTTCTGATGAGAATTATGGACAGATGTTAGCCGACATGTTAGCAAAGCGCGCCCGTTTTGGGGATTCACTGGAAACATACTATTATGATAAGATTGCATTGATAAATAGGTGTGGTATTGTAGGTAGGCGAGCCGTAGAATGCCTTTTACACGGGATAGATGACCGTTCAGTTCGGTTAGGTGCGGAGGCTGTTCAGTATGATAATCCCGATAAACTGCTAGCTTACTTGAGGAATGCCAGAAACGTTCGACCGCAAGCTGAACGTAAGCCAATAAAAACATCGGCAACTGGCAAACCTCTGGATGCATCCTCTAAACAAGTCGGTAGGACCCCACGCTGCTTTAATTGCAAGCAAGAAGGTCACACAGCTTCGTATTGCCCCAATCCAATAAAGAAGTGCAGCAAATGCAATAAGCTTGGTCATGAAACGGAGCAATGCTACTCTAAGCAACCTCCTGCTACTGACAAGACTGTTATGTCGGTGCTAAATGATTGCCATTCTGGTGACAAATATCGCAAAACTGTGAAGATCGATCAAATTCCCTTCAGCGCTTTTATTGACTTTGGCAGTGAGTGCTGCATGATTCGATCCTCCGATTTCAATAAAATCCACGGTCATTGCGATGTTACTGACCTTCCCACTCTCAGAGGTTTCGGGAACTCTGTCGTACATGTATTAGGGAAACGCCGTGTCAACGTCGAAATTGACGAGGTAGAAGCTGAGGTAGATTTGTTCATTGTGCCAGATGAAGCAATGCATGTACCGGTCATGATTGGTCAGACTTTCACGGAACAGTCTCATGTGGTTATCTATAAAACAAGCGAAAAATTACAGATGATGCAAAACAACATTGGTGTTGTGTCACACAATAATAAAGCTAAATTATTCGTAACTGAGGATACCACATTAACTGGGACATCTGTGATTGATGTTTATACTGAACCAGTTATGACCGGTGACGTGTATATTGACGGTGGCCTTCGACTTATATCCGATGTTGCGTTCTCTGTACCCTCCGGATTGTTTAGTTTGGATAGGAGCGGAACTGGCAAAATAATCGTTAATGTGCCTAAAAATAGACAAGTCCATTTAAAAGGGGGGTATATGATAGCTAGGGGGCGCGAGGCGAGAGAAGAGAAGGAGTCAGTGTCACAGGTTATGCGCGTCAATAAGATTAATGATGATTGTACCCCTTTGCTCGACGCTGATGTCAAGGTAGGAAATGATCTGCCACCCGAGCAGAGGCAACAGCTATTAGTACTTCTCAATAAATATAGGGAATGTTTTGCCCTAAATTTATCCGAACTCGGTACTACCACTGCAGGTGAAATGTCTATAACGCTCAATGATGATGAACCCGTCGTCTATAGACCTTATAGACTTTCTATAAAAGAGAAGGAAGTAGTAAGAGGTATGGTTTCAGAGTTACTGGAGAATGGGATAGTTCAACCATCGACATCATCTTACGCCTCTCCGATTGTACTTGTTCGCAAAAAGACTGGAGATTACCGATTATGCATCGATTACCGTGCGTTAAATAAAAAGACTGTCAGGGAGAACTACCCCATGCCCCTTATTGACGACCAACTTGATGTTCTGGCAGGACATCAGTTCTACACTACGCTTGATTTGGCATCCGGTTACTACCAGATCCCTATACGCGAACAGGATAGACCCAAAACAGCGTTTGTAACGCCAGACGGGCATTTTGAATTTACCCGGATGCCTTTTGGCCTAGCTAATGCCCCGGCGACGTTCCAGCGAATAATGAACCAGGTCCTAGGTTCAGCCCGACATAAAGAGGCTCTAGCTTACCTAGATGACGTAATTATCCCAGCTAAGACCTTTTCTGAGGGGCTAGGTCGCTTGGAAAATGTACTCAAGTCGTTTTCAGTAGCAGGCCTGACACTTAAGATCTCTAAGTGTCTATTCTTTGGTCATACTGTGGATTATCTAGGTTTTGAAGTATCAAAGGAAGGTATTCGACCTGGTTCTAGAAAAGTAGAAGCCGTAGAAAGGTTCCCAGTTCCGCAGAACCAGCATAATGTGAGGCAATTCTTGGGACTGGCTAGTTTTTTCCGTCGCTTTGTGCCAGGGTTCTCTATTATCGCAAAACCCTTAACATACCTTTTAAAAAAGGATGTAACTTGGATTTGGGGTTCAGAACAAGAAACTGCGTTTCGCGAATTACAGCGAAGGTTGACGGAAAAGCCAATTCTGGCATTATACGACCCACAGTCAGATACAGAATTGCATACTGACGCTTGTAAATTGGGCGTGGCCGGCATTCTACTGCAGCGTAATGAAAGCGGAGTTCTTAAAACAGTGGCTTACTTCAGTCGACAGACCACACCCGAGGAGCAGAACTACTCTTCGTATGATCTTGAGACACTCGCAGTCGTCTCATCTATGCAAAAGTTTCGCGTCTATTTAGTCGGAGTAAAGTTTAAAGTTGTAACGGATTGTAACTCCTTAAGGGCGACGTTCCAGAAAAGGGACATGATACCACGAGTGGCACGATGGTGGGAACAAATGCAAGAATACCACTTTGACATTGAGTATAGAGCAGGCACTTCAATGGCGCATGCTGATGCACTTAGCCGTAATCCCATCCCCGTAGCACCCCATAAAGACGTTGATGTGATGAGTGTAGGTGAGGAGAACTGGCTTGTGACGGTACAGAATGCTGACTCCGAGGTCCAACGTATTGTCAAGACCCTCATGGATCCTAACCTTAACGATATTATCGATATTAAAAACAACTTCAAGTTGAAGGGTGACAAACTATTCAGAGTCACTCCGGATGGTGATAGATGGGTAGTACCCAAGGGTGTCCGATGGCAGGTGGTGAAAATGAACCACGATGATATTGGCCATTTCTCGGTGGACAAAACTTTGGAAAAGGTAAAATTAACCTACTGGTTTCCTAAGATGAGGAATTTCGTCAAGAAGTACGTTACGTCATGTCTCGAATGTGCGTATACTAAATCTTCTGGAGGTAAAAAGCCAGGGTTTTTAAACCCCATCGAGAAAAGGGATATCCCGTTTGACACGATACATTTAGATCATGTTGGCCCATTTGTTCGTAGTAGTAAAGGGAGTATGCACATACTCGTTATTATTGATGCATATACAAAGTATATTTATCTCAAACCGGTTCGGAACACGAAGTCTAGCACGAGTATAAAAGTTCTCAAAGATTACTTTGGTATATTTGGGCTACCTCGTAGACTAATTTCCGACAGGGGCACTTCATTTACCAGCTGTTCATTTAAAAAATATATGACAGAAAAGGGCATCAAACATGTTCTTAATGCGGTAGCCACACCAAGAGCGAACGGGCAGGTGGAGCGCTACAATAAAGTAATTGTTGATGCTCTGACAGCTAAGTCAATAGGCACATCGGACAGTAAGTGGGACGAACATATACCTGACGTCCAATGGGGTATTAATAATACTCTTAACAAGGGTATAAACCGAACCCCTGCTGAAGTTTTGTTTGGGATTAGGCCAGCCGGTTCAAACGAAGGTAAAATATTGTCAGAATTAGTTGATGATATTGAACCTGGTGATCAAGTTCTTCGGGATAGGACAGATATACGACGGGAAGTGAGTTCTCACATTGAAACATGTCAGCAAAAGCAGAAGGAGGCTTACGATGACGGGCGCTGTAAGCCCCATAACTACCAGGTTGGCGATCTAGTTAGGATAGAACGACAAGTTTCTACCACAGGTCAAAGTAGGAAACTAATTCCAAAATTTCAAGGTCCATATAGGATTAAAGCTGTGCTTGACTACGATCGCTTCCAAGTGGAAGACACACCTTTGACACAAAAGGGAGGGAAAAAGTTTTCAACAGTCGTAGCCATAGACAAAATTAAGCCTTGGCTCAATTTTAATAGACCTCATGAACAAGATGTTGTAACTTCCAGTGACTCTTCAGACGATAATATTAATGATGATAATGTAGGTATGAATTAAAAGGTTAAAACATATATGCATAATAATGAATATAAATAATAATGTAAATAAGAACAATATGTAAATATAATATAATATAATATAATGTAAGGTATATAAATATAAGGTAGATATGATGTAAATATAATAGTAGTATAAATAATAATGGATAAATAATAATGAAAGTACAATAATGAAACTCAAAAGTAGGTTGATTTAAAGTGATAAGAAGTGCAAAATAAATAGTTAGAGGAATGTAATATTAGTAATGTTTGATCAATTTAAGGACATCCCTGGTCCTCTAGCTAACAGGACATCCCTGGTCCTCTAGATTAAATACAGGACATCCCTGGTCCTCTAGCTAACAGGACATCCCTGGTCCTCTACATTAGGTACAGGACATCCCTGGTCCTCTAGGTTAAGTACAGGACATCCCTGGTCCTCTAGATTAAGTACAGGACATCCCTGGTCCTCTTGATTAAGTACAGGCCATCCCTGGTCCTCTAGCTAACAGGACATCCCTGGTCCTCTAGATTAAGTACAGGACATCCCTGGTCCTCTAGACTAAGTACAGGACTTCCCTGGTCCTCTAAGTTAAGTACAGGACTTCCCTGGTCCTCTTTTTAGTGTTTAAAATTTATGTTAGTGGTCGGTCGTCCGAGGTCGTACGAATAGTTTTGGATGGCCGACTGTCAGCAACATATTATTTATTTAGTACTTGCATTGAGTGACAACGGCAAGTACTAGCTGTCATAGCGGGCCGCGCCACGACCGGTTGATAAGGTGTTTAAAAAACGGAGGGTAGATCGTGCTCTCTTGTTGATAAGGTGTTTAAAAAACGGAGGGTAGATCGTGCTCTCTTTAACAATCGAGTCGGCCCGCTCAGCGAGTCGGAGTTGTGTATTGGAACTGAAAGGTCGTCGAGTGTTACGAAGTTATTTTCTTGTAAATCATACTGAGTTCTGTGATTTATGTTACCTAAGTGATTAAGTTTGTGTGACGAGAATAAACATCCTAAACAAGTGAGTACTGTTTTTATATTAACCACCCCATTTTTATAAGGCGTAAACATTCTGCTAAGCGCCATCCACGTACAAGAGGATGTCGCTTACAATTGTGTTTATCTATCTATACTAATAATAAATCTGTAAGGGTCGGTCATGGAGTAAGTTAGTTTGTTTTCAGAGATATTGTGTTTATAGGCTCAATTTATCATACTGAAACTAATTTCACGATTTTTAGAATTTTTTTCTGTATGTGTGTATGTACGTATGTATGTTCCTCCATAACTCTTAAACCAATTATCCAAATTTGATGAAATTTGGTATAAAAACATATAGACATCTGGGACACAGGATAGGCTATTTAAATTCTAGCTCCAGTTATGATAAGACGTGGCCCCCATACAAATGCTGCTTCGTAAAAATCGAAATGTACGCGAACGGAGTCGCGGGCACAGCTAGTATTTTATATATCGTGATTTTTTACCGTTTTTTCTCGATCTTTGTGTCTAATGTTGTATAGACAATGGTGCGGAACCGTTCGTGCGCGAGTCCGACTCGCACTTGGCCGGTTTTTATTATATGTTACCCACAATTTAAAACTGTTATACTTATAAATTACAAATAAACATAGTAACATTCCAAAGGATTATAGATAGATATTATATTCTTTATTGTACAGAAAAATTACATAGGATTATTAAGGATTATGTTAAATGTAAATTGATCACTGCAAGCTAAAATGGGGAGCGGTGGTAGCGGGCAGTAGAACGCCGGCTTCTCATCCGGAAGTTTGTGGGTTCGAATCGTTCGAATTAAAAAAAAAATGTTTGTTTATTATGTGTTTTATGTATTTTTGCTATGCAACAATTATTTAAGTTTTGTGACATCCCGGCATGACATAACTTAGAAAACAAAGTCATCGGTACATTGTACCAATGACTTTATAATAGCAATACCACTCGCTAACCGTCAAGGAAAACATCGTGAGGAAACCTGAGTGTCTGGGGTATTCACATACCTCGGCGCTTGAAATTGCCAATCCGCGGTGGGCACGCGTGGCGATTAAGCCCATACTCTCTCTCAAAGAGAAGGACTGTGCCCTACAATAGGACGTATATAGGCTGAATACAAGTTAAAATTATTTTCTTATAATACGACAGTCTGACTGGGATCAAGCTGGTTGACCTAACTGGGAATATGAAACTTTCTTTTAGCAAAGACGCTTAGGCAAGCAGAAGTTAAAAGTAATTTGAATAAATCTAAAACGAAAACTTACTGCGCGGTCCAAAACTCCAAACCCCTTCAAGGCAGAATCTCCAGAAAATTGAACGTCTGATATTAACAGAAAAGGGTTTCGGTTTCTTTAAGGTTAACATGATCACCAGACATAATAAAACTGAATTTAATTTTAACTTCAATAATTAATAATCAGTATTTTTGAGTTTGTATAAAATTATTGTAGTGCCAAATTAAATTTCAAAATTGGCCAAAATATTTTTGGAACGTACTCGTAACTTAATAATGTTTGCCGAGGGTAGTAAACTAACAGTTAATGCTTTCAAAAAGACGCCTGTAACCTCAGTCTACCGAGACCACGTCGGAAAATTGTAAAATGGAAAAGTATGTACTAGTTAATTTTGATGAAAAAAAGCGGTTTCATAGTCAGGATCCAACCGGTATAAGTTTATGTGTGAATGTAAGATTCACAATAAATTTGTTTTCAGCCCATATACATCAGGTTACAGGCCTTCTCTCAGAGAGAGAGTATGGGCTTAATCACCACGCGTGCCCACCGTGGATTGGTAATTTCAAGCGGCGAAGTATATGATCAACTCAGAGGCGGTGGTAGCGGAACGGTAGAATGCCGGCTTCTCATTCGGGAGGTCGTGGGCTCGAATCCCAGCATGTACCAATGACTTTGTTTTCTAAGTTACGTACATTTGTGAAGTTATCGTAGCGATACCACTCGCTAATGGTGAAGGAAAACATCGTGAGTATCCGAGGTGTTCACAATACATTTACATACACACAAAGACGCCAGTCAATTAGCCCGAAAAAAACCCTCTGATGGTCGTAGGCCTTCTGCAAGGCACTTTACTTCTTTCTTTTCTCGACGACTGCGCATCCTCGACCATCCAGCCGCTGCCAGCAATTTGCCCCAGATCGTCTGTCCAGCGAGCTGGTGGTTGTCCTACATTTTAGTCATTTTAGTCGGTTCTTTGGCTGATATCACCGAACCGCAGCTACTTTGCCTTGCTAATCGTGTAGAGTACACCAAAAACGTACCACAAATTAACGTACTGTTACTGCCTTCTTGGCTAATGCCCGGTTCCTATATTCAAGAACGACTCGTTTTGCTTACGGATGGTTTAAATGTCTACTCAAGTATTCCTCTTACAGCAACTTTCCGTCATATGGTTTTCTGGAAGAAATTGCTTTTAGCAATAAGGCCGCCAATTGCACTGTGTATTTTTTTATTTTTTTTTATATCATGTGCTCTAGTGTACAAACATAAACATAAACATTTACATACAGGCACATACATTGCTTCTGGCCCCACACTAGGATACCCTGTGTCGTGGGAACTACGACATCACAAACATGTAAACATCCAAGACCTGGGTTTTTTTTTTGTCCCCAGCAGGGATTCGAACTCGGGACCTCTCGCATGGTATGCAGATGCACTACCGCTGCGCCACGAGGTCGTGAATAAAGAATATCTTAAAAACGGTTTCGAATAACGTACCGTACGATAAATGTATGGATATAACAATTTGTAAAATTCCTATACAATTTTTTAAATATCCACCAGCTATTCAACTTGCGGAACGCTTGTTAAGGATAAGTTACCGATCACCAATAACGATTCGTTAAATATAGGAACATTAGTGGCAACACGCTTGACCAACGAGCTTAACCAATGCTTGGCTCACAAAGGTCTTGGGTTTGATTTTTGGGGGCCGCTGTGTTTTAATTTGCCTCAGGTTTGTAAAGCGGTGGTATTCAGTACTTAATTAACTTCACTAAGTAAATACTTAGGTACCACTTAGTTCAGAAACCGGCGGAAATTATTTCAAACGCTTAAATTAACTCGTACTGTGCGGGTTTTCTCACCCTGTTTTCCTTCGCACTTGTGTGAGTTAACAATGAAAATGACACGGTTTCTATGCAAAACAGCAGGCGAATTAATGTAATAGCCGAATTGGTCTGTCAGATATTCGACCCTCCATCACAAACTGAGTACGGCGGAAGGACTGTACAAGTTTTCTCAAATGTATTTGAAGTGTTCAAACTAAACATTTTGTAAGCACTATACATTATTAACTTAACACCGGAATCTCCACTTACTTGGTTTTTTGTCGTAAGAGTCCGACCAGGTTGCGCTCTGATTCGCAAGCCATGTAAGTTTATCCGGTGTTAAGTTAATCATATATTTGAAGTAATTTTCGTGTACCAATATTGTGCTCAACAAATTTATGTAAAGGAAAACATCGCGACATAAGTGTCAGAGGTGTTCACATACCTCAGCGCTTGAAATTGCCAATCCGCGGTGGGCACGCGTGGTAATTAAGCCCATACTCTCTCTCTGAGAGAAGGCCTGTGCCCTGCAGTGGGACGCGAATAGGCTATATTAAAAAAATTTGCTAAACTAGGCCGCGCGGTAATGATGCCAGTGTAACGGGTACTTTTATTTCGGATATGTCTCGCAGATGGATGGGCCCCTGGATGCAAATGGCGAGAGAGCGCGAAAGATGACGTAATGGGGAAATGCCTAGCAGAAGTGGGCTGATGACGATGATGATATCTTTTAGCTATTAACTAGAAGAAAGCCCAGTCCAAGCCCAGAAAATGACGTAATCTCAATTAATTTAACTATTGAATCCTTTTGAAACTCAATGCAATCTTGTAAGTTGTACTAACTGCTAATCTAACTAACCTCAAAACTCAGGTAAGTTGGTAGATAATGCTAAGTAGCATTAAGCACGCTGGTCTGGTGGTATTACGTCTTATTACCGTGTCAGAGGTCGTGGGTCCGATCCCCACTAGGGGCCGCCATACATTTGTACAAATGGCCCCAGTCTGGGTGTGTTTCCATGCTTTTGATGTACTTTTCTGGTTACCATAGTACAGCGTGTCCTAGTTTGGCTGTTGTGTGGAAGTTATTTATTTAACCCAGTAAGTTTTAACCCATTACAATAAAAGTAAATCAAATCCTTCACTAGTCAAATTTCATGCTATTTAGGGTGGTCTAAGCGATCCTTCTCTTCATTTGTTATCTCTGGCGAAAGGGTTACATTTGAATTTTAATGCTGAACATTACGATGTAACTGTTACATTTTAGGATGTGGCGTTTCGAGGGTTGACCTTTTTATGTTTCCGGTGACAATTGTTATGGATTATCGTTACATATTATTGTCTTACTAATAGTCTTACTAATATTTTCCAGGAACTATAGCGCTTTGGTGGCCACGTCACATATCTTATATCGTTTAGTTTTCACCTAAACGCTGAACAAATCATCTAACATGCTTAGTTATTAAAAGAGTTCTTCTACGTAGCCTATGCACGTCACACTGCAGGGAACAGGGTTTATCTCAGAGAGAGGGAACTGAGGTATGTGAAGGTTTCGAGTGTTGACCTTTTCCTTCAAAGTTTTAGAGAGTTAAGTTATTTATTTTTTTCCTTTGTTAATACAACGATTAGAAAATACCTCAAGAAATAAACCGCAAGTAGTGAGATGTGCTGAGAGAAGTAGAATACATTTTATCTGATGCAGACAAAACCACAGTACAAATGCTGTAAGTACAAACTGCATAAAAACCGGCCAAGTGCGAGTCGAACTCAAGCACGAAGGAATCCGTAATATTATCTAAACAAAATTTGAATATTCTAAGCGTCTAGCTGTTGCCGATAAAAAACGGCAAAAAAATCACGTCCCCTTTTAATATTTATTTTATGCTTTTTTAGTATTTGTTGTTTTAGCGGCAACAGAAATTATATCATCTGTGAAAATATCAACTGTCTAACTAACACAGCCTGGTGACAGACGGACGGACGGACGGAAGGACAACGGAGTCTTAGTAACCCTCCCTCACCCTTTGGGTGCGGAACCCTAAACTGAGTAGTTATAATACATTTTATCAGATCGAGACAGAGTTGCCCAGACAAGTGCATTTTATACTCGGAGCGCAGCTTTTATCGTGACGAATACATTGTGCTGTATTCAAGGCAATAAAATAAAACCATAAACATGATAATGCTACACAAACTAAGTTTCGCACCAAGTCCACTAAACAAACCAAACTCGGTTTGTCATTACCTACATCACTGGTTCAATCAAATCAGTCGGTCCCTTAATGCTAAGGGTCGTGGCTACTATGACCAGGATGGGTGTAGAGTGGTCGCCATCAGGACCTGTCGTTCGCTGTGTGAACCGCCTGATGATATTTAAGGGTTTTCTTGGTGATCTGGTCACTGGTACCTCCAACACAATGTGCGGCAAATATATTTTTGAAGTAAAAGTAAAAATTATTTATTACCAAATGAATTACGTAACATGCGTGTGGATTAATAATTATTAATCTTAGTTTCAATTTAGAACAAAATTAACGATGATATTAAAATAACATTAGGAAGTGGTGGCCGTGCCCCCACGCTAGGCTGAGCCCAAAACTGTTTGGGCTTGTCATTTTAGACGTGCAGGGCTGATATTGCCCGATTTATTGTTAATGCACACCAGATGAAATAAATAAAAAAAAAATTTTAACTAAAGCTAGATCATATAAAATTAAATCAAATTAAAATAAACCAAATTAAATAAAATTAAATCGAATTGAATCAATACAAATTAAATGAAATGAAATCAAACAAAGAAATTCATATCAATTAAGTATACCTTTGTACCTAGTAGCGTGGCTACTGACACTAATTTTGAATCTCTTAATTAAATCTTTTTGGTAATGACGTATGCCACAAAAATATTACTTTGTCATTGCGCGAATCCGACTCGCACTTGGCATTATTTTTATAACACAAGTGGCATATTTATCTCCTTATGACATAAAAAGGATAAATGTAACTCATCGCATCGGTCCATCAAATGGCGTCGCCAAAACACATAAAAGCGGACATTAAACGCAATAATAAAAACACTTTGCGAACGCACCCGGACGCCATTTTGAATGTGACGCCACTGTCACAAAATGCTGTCGCAGAGAAGGTGCAGATGATGGCTGATGAATATTTATATTTTTTTTGCACGTTCGTTTCATTTCATTTAAGAATAATTGAAAATTAATAATTTTATTATAATTTGCGGGCAAACGGGCATTTTCTAGGTATAACTTAATTTGTTTTGATTTCGGTCGGAACATTTTGAGCTGGGTGTAAACGTGAAAAGATTGATGTGCTGTATATGGTTCCAACCTAAAATGAGCGGTGGTAGCGTGGTGGGTAAAACGTTGGACTCGGAAGCGAGAGACCCAGGTTTGATTCCCAGTGCGGGCATGTACTTTTTTTTCTGAGTTATGTAAATTTTGTGACGTTATAGTAGCAATACCACTCGCTAACTGTGAAAGAAAACATCGTGAGGAAACCTGAGTGTCTGAGCTATTCACATACCTCAGCGCTTGGAATCGCCAATCCGCGGTGGGTACGCGTGGTGATTAAGCCCATACTCTCTCCCTGAAAGAAGGCCTGTGCCTTGCAGTGGGACGTACGAGTATATAGGCTGCTTATGTTGTGTGGTCACCTATTAAACATCAAAATGTAATCACATTTCTTACATGTTGCGATGGGCGGCAGAGAATGTTGTCAGAGAATATTCTTGCATTTCAGACCCACGGTATCCCCCCTGGCCATACCCCTGGTGGTACCGTAGGTCTTTTAAAGTTAAACGATGCCACCGAGTAAGTGACCCTAGTGATGTGTTGACCTAGTTATACTTGTATGGCGGGACGTACATTAGATAAAATAACTAAAATAAAAAAATTGCCAACAACCCGACTGCTGAGCAAGTACTAAGCAGACGGGACCAAACTAAGTACATTGTTGAATTTGGGTCCCACCTGCTTAGTAATGAATGCTCAGCAGTCGAGGTATTGGGAATTTCTCATTTCAATTTTTATTTCTGTCTTTTTCGTGTTTTTTTTATTTTTTTTTTAATTATTTTTGCTTATTTCATATAGCCTATGACACTCGCGCAAACACAAAGAATCGATTGAGATCTTATTTGTCAAAATCCGACCGTCGGTTAAGAAGTTATAAGGGAACATAGAATCGGCCATACTTACATACATACATACGAGCCAAATACTTTACCCTCCTTTTGGGCTTCGCCGCAGTCAGGTAATAAATATATGTGAATATCTTTATTAAAAATATATTACACTCCATAACAAGAAAAAAATAGAAAATACATTAAACCAATTTTAGCCGCGGTGTATTTCAGGTGCTGCAAATGGCAGCTGGCTCAGCCAGCAGCGCTGATTTTTGAGCACGGTACAGCATGTCAAAAAAAAAAATTAATACCAACGAAATAAATAGTTGCCTTAAATAATTTATACACAAATCTACAAGAAGAAAGAAAAACCCTAAAATATTAATGAGCTACACAGTATTACAAAAACACACCCATCACGACGATGCGATTACATCGTCAATTCAGTCACGTAAGAAGTTCATAAATTTTCTTGCCAATTTTCCTCAGCAAAACAAAATCTCAAATCGAAAGTTTCGAAAGGTCAAATCGGCTTTCTGAATGACAATTTTTAAGGGTGGAAACATAAATACGACCCGCACCCCATGTGTGAAATGAGTGCCGCAATAAAGGCGCCATTACCCGCTCGGATTTCATTCTTTTCACACGGAGTGTGAATTAGGGGGGGTATGTTTGTGCGATTCAGCTTATGGGGTACACTTGGACGGCGAAGTTTTTGTCCTGATTAAACGATGCAGTTTGGGTGCTTGTTTTGAGGTGCGAGCCGTAAAAAAAAGGTTAAAAAAGATATTTAAAGCTGGGTTCTCTGACACTAACCCTACATCAGGTGTTTTAAAACACATTTTACTCTCTAAAGGCTAGTATTTAACATCTAAAAAAATTCTAAAGGTCATTATTTTTATGATTTTTTTAGACTTTACTTATAGCATCAAACCAAATCGCGAACTAAATTACCACTAGAAATGGTTTTATTTGAGGTTTACCGTATGAGCAGCCTATATACGTCCCGCTGTAGGGCACAGGCCTTCTCTCAAGGAGAAAAGGTGAGGTTTACTAAGTTTTGGATAATAAAAAATATGCTAAAATGACTGTCACCAAATGTGTTAGTGACGTCGGTCGTCAAAATTCTTATAATAAGATTGGCATTTCTATAATTTCAAAAATGCCTACTTTCCACCAACTTTTCGCTCGCGCAGCGCTATACTCGTAAGTCCCATACAAATCCGTGCGCTCGGAAAAAGCCTGTATGAAAACTTCTTTAGGCGCACTTTCCCAAAGGATTCCAATCGCGTAATTTACAAAATTAATATTAATTGCTATGGCCAACGTCATGATTCCGACAGGATTTGGTGCACGTAATTAGGCCTCTCAGTGGACAAAAGTGCGGCCAGACGTTATCTGAATTTAGAAAATGTTATGCTTCTATAAAAAACAAGTGGTGTGCCTTGGGGCGACATGTCTTGTTCTAGTAAAACCTCAATTTCACTTAAATTTATCAAATAATTCTTTTTTTGATAGCCGTGGTAGCCTAGTGGGGACACAACATTGGACATTGGGTAACATTGGACTCGGAAGCGAGAGACTTAGGATCGATTCCCAGTGCGGGCTCTACCTATGACTTTGTTTTCTAAGTTATGTACAACCGTGAAGGAAAACATCGTGAGGAAACCTGAGTGTCTGAGCTATTCACATACCTCAGCGCTTGGAATCGCCAATCCGCGGTGGGCACGCGTTGTGATTAAGCCCATACTCTCTCCCTGAGAGTAGGCCTGTGCCCTACAGTGGGATGTATATAGGCTGCTTATGTAAATATTTTTGTCAAACAATCACTTAAAATGTTAGAATGCGCGAGCGAGACGGCGTGCCAGACGTAGCAGCAGCCATAACCTGTTAGATTATGACCTTGAATGGAACAATTAAAAACCATTTTTATGGTGGCCCGACCGGGTCATTTAGAATTCTACAGATTACGGATTAAGGAAGTCATTCTACTCAATAACTTTTAAAAAGACCAACTGCAAAATACAAAATTTTGATGTTTTCTGTAGCTAATGATGCTGTCTTATTAAAAGTAGTTTGTACTTTTGAGTAAAATAAGCCACCTTTCTGAAACCCTCTTTACCCATGTTTGAAAGCGGTTACACAAAGCTGGCAACATCCCGGTTTATACTTAAGTCTGAGAAAAGAAAAGAAAACTCGAGAGAGAAAAAAAAACATACGCGTCAAATTGAGAACCTTCTCCTTTTTAGGGTTCCGTAGTCAACAAGGAACCCTTATAGTTTCGCCACTTCCTTCCATCTGTACGTCTGTCCCTGGCTTAGCAAAGAGAGGACAACTACTAAAAAGCTTAAATTTTGCATAGATATGTTTTAATCACGCCGACAAAACCGTAAGATCAAAACTTGAAAAGAAAATTTTTTGTGTACCTCCCCTACATCCTGTGATGCAATTTTTTTCTCGTTTTCACCATAGTGTGTGGTGGTATCGTTGGATTGGTCGTTTCGTTTTCCTTTTCGATTTAGGGATCCGTTTGCGAAATATTAAGCTTTAACGCACAAAATTTTCGTTAGAGTAGGGCGTCCCCCCACTCCCGGCTAAACAGTTGATTGTAGAAACGTGAAAAAATTCAGGTTAGTAGCAAATTTAATGAAATTAAAAGGAAAAGCGTCACGGCCAAGAAGGATTTACAAGTTAACGAGTAAAAGGTGACCAACTTATAAAAGGGAAAACTTCGTACAAGTTCTATTGAAAATTACTTTGATGAAATTGTTAGTTTTGAAAATCAGGTAAAATAATCTTCCTTCTATGGAACACTACATTGCGCGTGGCCAGACGCACTTGGCCGGTTTTACAAACTAAGAATAGCTGCTTAGAACACAAGTTAAGCCGAGCTAAACTATGAATAAGGAAAAAGTTCATACAAAAAAGTGCTTACACGCTAAACTCTATGTCACTACGCCGTAGGTTTATTTGTTCAGGTCCTGAAAAGACAGACGTATGAATGAGCAAAATGAAATACTTACACACAGGAAATGTACGGATTTGTCGACTTATGCCGACTTTAAGCTGTAATTAAAACGGCGGCTTCGAAATTAATATTCGGTTTGATTTGATGAAATGGAATGGATCCAACGACATGTACGGTTATAAGTTATACCGGTATCTCTGCACGCATTGATTTAATATAAAAACCGGTCAAGTACGAGGCGGACTTTTAATTATTAATATCGAGCAAAACATGGCAAAAAAATCATGTCTGTTGTATGGGAGCACCCCTTCAATATTTACTTTATACTATTTTAAGTATTTTTGGTTATATCGGCGACAGAAATAAATTATCTATGAAAATTTCAACAGTACAATTACCACGGTTCATGAGATACAGCCTGGTGACAGACAGACGGACGGACGGACAGCGGAGTCTTAGTAATAGTAAGTAACCTTACCCTTTGGGTACGGAACCCTAAAAAGTAATGTACTAACCTTTTTGATAATTCAATACGTGGTTTGAATTAATATATATGTATATAGAACTAGAGTGTGAATTTAAATCAATCAGCCTGCATTCTTTCACTGCTGGAACGAAAGCCTACATTGTTTGTTTGTTTGTTTGGTACACTTTATTGCACAATAAAAAACGTTAACGTTACGTTGGCCTCCCCCAAGACACGCCATTTCCTGTCCTCGGCTTTCCTCATCCAGCCCATTCCAGCAATCTTCCATAAGTTTGAATCGCTTCATCATCAGCCATTTGACGCCCACTGCAGGACACAGGCCTCCTTCGTGGTTTTCATAACCATGAGGAGTTTTGCCATAATCGCCACGCTTGGCAGGCGGGTTGGCGATCGCAGTATGCGGTTGGAATCTTCAGAATAAACTACTACAATACCTGTTGCGGTTTAACCGGTACATCCCTTTATAGGTCAGAAGGAGAGAGAGAGAGACGTCGCACGTAGCCAGACTAGTAGTGTCAACTTTGACACCATTCGGTTAGAGAGCTCTAAAAGGCCATTGTGGCGTCCATACGGCGATTTTATCAGGCTAAGCAGTTCCCAACCCAAAAATTTTGAAAGGTAAATCCTATTTGTTATAGATTTAACCCATGGGCCTCGATTCTCGTCGGCCAAACAAAAACATGCTTGGTATTCAAAAGGCTACAGAATGTCTAAAGTTTGAACTGAAGGCTCGATCAACTACTGGCTTGCACACACTTGCTATTCTCTTCCCAGTGACACTTTGTCATAACAGCCATCTCTCGAAAAAAGAGTATTGCTTTCACCATACCCTTTGCTTATTGCTGATTGTAAGCGTCGATGTATGTGAACGCCTCAGACACTCATTAATAGGTGAGCTGTGGTTTTGTTCTACTTGTTCAAAGGTTGACACCGTAGAGATCACTTGTAGTGAGGCCGTCATCTGTACTCTTAATCTCTGTAATTTTTCTATTTGTGTCCCTGATGAGGGACACTAGGTTATAAGTAAGTAAGTAACTTGCGGTGGTAGCCTAGTGGGTAGAACATTGGACTCGGAAGCGGGAGACCCAGGTTCGATTCCCAGTGCAGGCATGTACCTATGACTTTGTTTTCTAAGTTATGTACATTTGTGAAGTTATAGTAGCAATACCACTCGCTAACGGTGAAGGAAAACATCGTGAGGAAACCTGAGTACCTGAGCTATTCATATACCTCAGCGCTTGAAATCGCCAATCCGCGGTGGGCACGCGTGGTGATTAAGCTTATACTCTCTCCCTGAGAGAAGGCCTGTGCCCTACAGTGGGACGTATATAGACTGCTTAACTAAGTAACTAGTATGTACAATAAAGTGCTCTCTATCTATCTTTCTGCTTAGTGAAGCAAACGCCCCTACATGGATAACCTTTCGTCGTCACATTATTTCATTATTACCTTCGTCTAATTACCATGCCTGAGGTCGTGGGTTCGATTCCCACTGGAAGCCGCAGTACAATTGTACAAATGGCCTCTGTGTCAAAATATGTATGTATTTGGCAGTTTGGAGTAGGTTAAAGCAGACAGCTTAGCAATTTCTTCCAGGCAACCGACGACGGAGAGTTGCTGAAGGAAAAGTGAGTCGGGTAGTGTAAATATGAATCTAGATTTGCATACTTATTAGGTTAACTACGGGAAGAAGAAACCTTCTTTTCGCATCCCAAAGCAAAACTGTTGCATGGGTAAGCCCGCGCAAGGGTTTATGGAGTGAGCTCCGAGTTTGTCGGGCCCCGTTGTTATTCTAGTAAGCTTATGTGCAGTTGGGCCACTTGCCCATATTTTAAGTCATAGATCAACGAAATTTTAAGTCCAATACTGGCCAAGCTAAGTGTATCTGCAGCTATTGGAAATTGGCTTTAGCAGTCCACCTCTAACTTTTTGGATCGCTTATAAACTGCATTTACAGGTTTCCGAAAAATGGTACGGTCAGCAAGAAAAGTAAATACATTTTGCTGGATAGATAGATAGAAAACACTTTATTGTTCATAAGATGGAAATTACAGGAGGCGGCCTTATCACTAATTTCATCATCATCATTAACGCCCACTGCAGGACATAGGACTCCCTCATGGTTTTCCAAGCTTTACGTTCTTGTGCCGCCCGCATCCAGCGACTCCCCGCCACCGTAACCAGGTCATCAGACCATCTGGTGGGGGGCCTTCCCACACAGCTTCGTCCGGTCCGCGGTCGCCAGGTCCGAACTTTTCCGCCCCAACGGCCATCAATTCTCCGAGCTATGTACCCCGCCCACTGCCACTTCAACCGAGCAACTCTTCGAGCTCTATTAGTAATAAAAGGATTTTTTTTAAACTGACTTTTCTAGTTTTCCAACCTCAGTTGGTCCAGTAGATACTTTTGATCCTTCCAGGATCTAAAAAAACTTGCTCTTATTTGCGTGTATAGGCTGCATATGTAATAAGTTACGTTACGAACTACTTCGCAACTAAACCGTAAAGTCGTAGCTGCCTGTCGACTGTACACTTCCTGTCAAAGCTAGACTCTCCCCCAATAGGTTGGTAACACCTTTGCGGCACAGTTAGGTACATTTGATTAAAAGTTTCTCTTTGCACGGCTCCTTTGCCACCGGTCACGTAAAAGGGAACTCGGGATATTAAAAATACTGGCTATAAAAATGGCGGAGGAAAACTACATGGCAAATCATACAAGCGAAATCATTTCGTCATAGATTTGTACAATTTTATGTAGCGTACAGTAGGTGCGGTGGTAGCCTAGTGGGTAGAACATTGGACTCTGAAGCGGGAGACCCAGGTTCGATTACCAGTGCGGGCGTGCACCTATGACTTTTCTTTCTAAGTTATGTACATTTGTTATAGTAGCAATACCACTCTCTAACGGTGAAGGAAAACATCGTGAGGAAACCTGGGTGTCTGAGCTATTCACATACCTCAGCGCTTGAAATCGCCAATCCGCGGTGAGCACGCGTGGTGATTAAGCCCATACTCTCTCTCTGAGAGAAGGCCTGTGCCCTACAGTGGGACGTATATAGGCTGCTTATTATTATTATTATTATGTAGCGTACATACGACTAGTTCACTCATCAGAGTAGTTCACTCTGAGCATGAGGTCAGTTTTTGTCATAGATATGTTACACCAACACACACACACACACCTTTCCTTTTTTATATACAATAAAGTTTTCTCTACCTAGAGGAGGGTAACAAAATGTGTTTAGCTTGTATGTATGTATGTAAGTATCTCCAATTCTGTGTTCCCTCATAACTCCTTTACCAATTGTCAGATTTGATGATAATGATGACCAATAATATCTCAATCGATTCGTCATGGTTGCGCAAGTATCATAGGCTATACAATATGAGCACAAATCTAACAATCAAATTAAAAATATAATGAAAATACAAAAAATATAAAATAAAATAAACAATTACGAACCCGACTGATGTAGCGTTATTTATTATGTAAACAATAAATAACTTACCTTAATCAACAAGTTCAAAATATTATAATATTAAAACATACAAAAAAATTAATAATCTATACTTAAAACCTACTAAATTATTAAAATATAAAGCTATTGAAATAACGAGTATCGATAATTCATTTCCAACATATCGATAAGAAATTTACAACTATCGATAAACTGCATTTATGGGCTGCGTCTACATCACTAGCCACTCGGCCGTGCTCATTATTTTATGAGGACCGCACTGAACGGTCGATCGACTAATAAACAGTCGAATTTCGACTAAGACAACTCAGGCTGTCCTTATTCCCGCTATTGGGGCCCAGACACCGGGCGCTAACCTCCCGGTCTAATCTGGACCGGCCCAACTGGAGCTGCAGACCTCTACCCTGGTTCTGCAGTTTCCCCTCGGGACATCAAATACCGGATGGAAGGGAAGACTCCACAGAACATTCTCTGTTCTGTGGAAGACTCCCTGGCCTGCGTGTCGCACTATCGAGGGTCGCACTACGTGCATGCCGACTTCAGGGGGTGCCTCTCCGTGCCCACTGGAAAGTGACTGACTGTGTGCAGGTATTTTTGTGAACCCACGTTAAATAAATTCGTGTCGTCTTTTAACCGTTACCGCGTCTATTCATTTATCTACCCACCGTGATACTTTTCAAGCGCGACACGGCTGAGCATTAAGTATCAAGCAGACGGACCCAACCGTGTGGTGCCGGATTAAGAATAGCATCACTCCATTTCATTCCGTGGATGTCGTCGAAGGCGACAAAGGAAATACATTACTAGGAGACGGGCAGCAGCGTCTTACTGAGATTCCAACCGCATACTGCGATCGCCAACCCGCCTGCCAAGCGTGGCGATTATGGCATAACCCTTTTTGGTTCGGGAAAACCGTGAGGGAGGCCTATGTCCTGCAGTGTGCGTAAAAATGGCTGATGATGAGACGGACCCAAATTCAACAATGTAACTTTTTACGAGGTGTCTAGGTTGGTTTCGCCTGCTTAGTAGTTAATACTCAGCAGTTGGGTTGTTAGTTACTTTTTATTTCAGGTTTTTTAGCTCGGTCGTAGTCGGGTAAATACCATCCATATTTTACACTCGTGTCGCCTGTACACTTTCTTATCGGAAGGCAACCTGACAGAACACAAAAACAATGTGAAAACTTTGAACCAAACTCTTTGTTAGTCGAAAGGCGAAAGTTTTGCGAGGAAAAGCAAAGAGCTCTGGGAAAGTGGTTAAAATATGTGGGTAGTTGGAGTTTTTAACTAAATGTAAACTTGCAAGATCCGCTTTTCTGTTTTTGTTGTTCGACTAAAATAATATAATGCACCTTAATTTATTTTGTGCCATTAGAGATTTCTTTAAAATGCGAATAAAGGGGAAGGGCTGAAAACCAGCGCTACTGACTACGCATGCAGTCACCATAAGCTGAGCCCCTTCCTTTTTCATCGTCAGCCATTTGACGCCCATTGCAGGACATAGGACTCCTTTTTACCATAAAAATAATACATATTTATTTATTTGTGTGCTGCAAACATTGATTAGCGGTAGTAGCCTAGTGGGTAGGACATTGGAATCGGAAGTGAGTGTCCCAAGTTCAATTCCTAGTGCGGGCATGTACCTATATGACTCGGTTTTCTAAGTTATGTACATTTGTGAAGTTATAGTAGCGATACCACTCGCTAAATATGAAGATAAACATAATGAGGAAACCTGAGTGTCAAAGGTATTCGCATACCTCAGCGCTCGAAATCACCAATCCGCGGTGGGCACGCTCTCTGAGAGAAGGCATGTGCTCTACAGTGGGACGAATATAGGCTCCTTATGATGAATAATTGATTTTATGGTAAATACAATAATTTCCCTTAACCTTCACTTTCTTTGTATAGTCGACAGCATATAAACCCAAATGCGTGCTCTCTTCTCGGTTACATTATACTTACATTACACGGTTTTTTTTTTAAAGGAGCTGACGCTTTTATTTGCAATTCCTGAACACATCAATCACCTCTAACGTTGGTCATTTGCAACCAACCATTTTTAGGGTGCCAAAGCGGCCATCTATGTAACCTTCACAGAGCCGATGTCATGTTATTAAATGTAAATGTTAAACGCTTCTTGTTGGTTTCTATAGATGGCGCTGTTCTCAATTTCGATCTTCGTCTAATGTTGTAGTGATAATGGTACGGAACCCTTCGTGCGCGAGTCTGACTCGCACTTGGCCGGTTTCTTAATTTATTTTGTTTAATTTTCTTAATGTGGTTTCACAGTTTCTCTGTCTCGTAGCGGCCTTTTTTCACAGCTAGTGCTTAAAACCAGCTAGTGCATAAAAAAAAAGACAGTTTCCAACACCTAACTAGTAACACACAGTTTAGTAAAGTTAACCTACGAATGAAAAAGTAAACTCTGATAATGATAGTAAGGTTGACAGAAAACGTGTGAAACTTACTATTATTATCATAGTTTATTCACAAAACAGTTCCACGAGTCGATTTCCTATGGAACAAAATACTCGGATCTCATTGGTCATTGCGCGCGACGAAACAATAAGCGAAGACGGTCCGCTTCATATGGTAGGTTTACTTAATGCAGTGGCTATTGAAGGTTGCGCGAATTAACTAATGGGCGCCTGGACGATTTTCTTTGGGAGCTCGTTTCGTGAAATGGAGTATAGTCCAGGTCATAAACTAAGTAAGATACTTTGTGGTGTGGTAAAGTGGCAAAAAAGTCACAAACATGGAAATACACCCAGATTGAGGCCATTTGCACAAATCAAGAACGACGGCCTCCAGCGGGAGTCGAACCCACAACCTCACACGTTGATAGCTTCAGCAATAAAACGAATCCAAAGCAAATTTCCCCAAAATTCCTGTAAAATATAACCTCGAAACTTCACAAATCGTTGCACTTACGCAAATAAGATTTCAAATTGTCTAAGATAGCAATAACGCGATTCGCTTAAGCGAGAAAGAGAGAGTTAGATACGCTCAATTGCGCCCTAAATCTTCGGTGGGGCCGCAAATGGGTTGTTTATTGTGCGCAGTTTGGAACGATGTCTTTTAATAACGCCTTGTGGGTTGCATAAAGAACCTTTCATTCTCTTTCAAGAGTTTATGATTTTTCTTTTGTTCGGTATCTGGTTTTGTTCGGGAATGTAATTTGGGGTTCGTTAATGACTTCACAACAGAAATTTTCACCGCTAAATTTTGCTTATTAGCACCTACATACATAAGCAGCCTATACACGTCCCACTGTAGGGCACAGGCCTTCTCTCAGAGAGAGAGTATGGGCTTAATCACCACGCGTGCCCACCGCGGATTGGCGATTTCAAGCGCTGAGGTATGTGAATAGCTCAGACACTCAGGTTTCCTCACGATGTTTTCCTTCACCGTTAGCGAGTGGTATTGCTACTATAACTTCACGAATGTAAATAACTTAGAAAACCAAGTCATAGGTACATGCCCGCACCGGGGATTGAACCTAGGCCTCCCTCTTCCGAGTCCGAGGTTCTACCCACTAGGCTACCAAGGTTATGAGTAACTACACTAAAATTTAAATAAAAAAACAACATGAGTACTTAACGAACGTCATAGATGTTAGTTTAAGAATTACTAAATTGTGTGGATAGGAAGCTAACAAAGAAACCCCATATTAATTCTAAATTTATTCGACCGCGGTAAACTTACATCTTTGTTACAAAGTTGCCTAAAACTTGAGTATCGACACTATTAAGAAATTGAACTCTTCAGACACTCAAGTATGTCACAACATATTCCCCGTATGAAACTACAAAAAATCTGCGAAACTTCGAATTCGTACCCTGATAATCCTTTTAAAAACTCCCTCCAAGTAGGTCACACAGCATAACATTAACATAACACGTAAAAAGATAAGCAACAAGCAGACACCGAAACAGAACAGTAAAAACGAACATTTAAACCCTATCCCGGAGACAAATCCCCGCCATCCGACATTTGACACGAGCGCAAAGAATAAACAATAATTTACGCGCGTAAACGACGCCATCTTAAAAAAATGGCGCTGCTAAATAAAGAGCGTGTAAATACAGATGGTCCGTTTGGAAAATTTTAGTCCATTCACACAATTCTGTGGAGTGTGCTTGTTCTAAGTGAAACTAATGTTTTCCTGGATAATACGTCTGGCTACGCGTCTCGCAGCACATTTTCACGTACTTTATGAATTACACATACGTAATTTACAATTAATTAATTAACTATAGTTTTTAATAAATGTAGTCTAAGGCTTTGCTAGATAAACAAGTTACTGATATTTAATTTATATTCTTAGTTTTTGGTTAAGAACAGTTACTAACGTAATTATTAATTTTGCTAGTCATTTTTGTCTATCGAAAAGTAAGGATAGGAACTCTAAAGTTTAGTTTTCATCATCATCATCGGCCTACGTTTGCCCACTGCTGGACATAGGCCTCTCCTATTGCACGCCACTGAGCACGCTGAGTGTATTTTAAATGACTTTAATTTTATCATCAAGCAAAGCCTTAGACCACAATTATCAAAATTATATATTTTTCTTATTACAACGATTAAAATTTTTTGAATGTGCGAGTGAGACGGATGCTAGACGCAATAGCGGCCTTAATGTCTAGTACAAACGTAGAAAAAAGCCAAATCTAAATCTGTATCTCATATCAACCAATAGACTAGTAACAAATTCTAAAACGTCCAAATTTCCGATATGCGTCCCAGTAAGGGGCATCCACAATATTTGTAGAGATATAAATTAAAGCAACCACTTAGTAATTAAAGCAATATTCTCCTTTTAAACATAACAACTAACGGCTTTATTTATTCAACACGATTCCTCTAAAGCACTCTTCGGAGACAGTTTATTTAATCTTGGTTACGTCCTTTCCTTCTAAAATGTCCACCACATACTATTTTAATATGCGTTTATAGAGTGTCTTAAGGAATCGTGTTTTTATAAATGAGGCCATAATAATTTAGTGTAATTGTCTCACCCAGTCCATTAAAACATATCTGTACAAATCTATGTTTTAAGGGACTGAGTGATTTTCTTCACGATAACCCTGTGCGAATCATGTAAATACACTCAGCTCTTCCGAAAACGTTATTAAACATGCACTTGCGTAAATTTCTCTCCTGAATCGAGCTCAAATGAAGCGTGGACTTAAGTTCGTGTGGTTTAAAGGCAAGCATTTATAATCCAAATGGTACGTAATAACAGTATGATTACTTTCCTGAAGTGACACTGAAGTTAAGATAGGATAAGCTAAGTATATTCTTTTCATCCCCCCATCTCGGAAAGAGAATTTTTGCTCTTCGATATCTGAGTGCAACAGCCGTTTGTAGCTGTTGAGAGCATAAAGTAAATTGAATGTAGAATATCGTGTGCACGAAGTTTGTAAATTCAAAACATCATTAAACCTATTTACTTCTACCTCCATGGTGCCGAATTCATCATACAACTTTTTTTATTTTGTTAAAAACTCAGACTCGGAACCTCTTTTGTGTTTTTTTTTTGCATTTGGTCATTTCCTCGCTGAGGTGGGATGAAAAGTTACGTGTTGTACTCGAGTGCAAAGATTTTTCACTTCGTGCTCTTTTGATTCTCTCGCTAACGCTCAGGATTCAAATTTTTCATGGGGGCTAAGCTGCCATGGTACGTTATACGTCAATTCATATTTTGGCGCTTGACTGGGCTATTCCTGACGTGTATTTGCCGACGATTTGTAAATAATGTTCAGAATATCCATTTTTATTAGATCTTGTCTACATTGAAAACGCTTTTGTTTTTAAATAAAATATTATTTTCGTTTTACAGAAAAAACACACAATAATTGTTTGTAGGTTTTACAAAATGCTTAAGATTCGTCAGAAAATCCTGCAATGGATGGTTAATATTTGCCAGAGTGTGTATTGTATCATTTCTTTTGTCATTGCTATTTCTGTATAATTTTTTGCGGTATATAATAAAGAATATTCTTATCTTATCTTATGTATATTTAACAAAGTGTGTGTATGTGAGTGTGTCTTTTTTATGATTTAAAAGCTATCTAAATTATAGTTTAAAAGCTGCTGCCTAAATAACAAATTTCACCAAAAATTCTACCTCGTCACAGCTTAAACTTCACAATTGATTTAAATTCCGACGTTCTGAGGTTGAGATTCTAACTTTTTTTACTAAATAAAAGTCTTGCAACATCAAGATTATACTTTTTTCGAGAATTCCTTGATTTCTTTAATTTCTCAGGTATTGTTTCGTTAAGAAAAGTAACTTAATGCATATAATACGAAAGTTTCGGGGAAAGCATACAAAAATTAACAACCGATACCTGTTTTCGATGGTTACCTGATGGCTATTGGATTCTCGCTCGCTTTAACAATAAAACTTTGTCAGAGAAAGAGACAAAAAGTTATTTAATAATAACAATCATACATTTCCTTATAAATAATGGCGATTGGATCCGTTACATGTATAACTAAATGGTGTTCCCTTTCTTGTACAGACAGTGCTATACCTATATATAATTTTGTTTCTTTATGCACTTACCTAGATTTATCTATTTCTATCGTAGTTATTTATGAATTTGTTTTCAATTTACTCGCTTTTCCTCAATTACGAGGCTGCATGTGATATGTATTTTTTTAGTTTTTAGCCTTAGTTTTACTAAATCTTAGCTTAGTTATTTTCTCAGCAAATACCCCATCTGGCCTAGTGGAAACTACTGTAACTAGAAACCCGCAAACGGGTACCCACGATAAAGGATTCAAGAAAGGGCTCACCAGACATTGTATATTGCCAATCACCCTTTTTGAAATAAATATTTCTTTTACATTAATTTTTTTTGTTTATCTACTTTTTAGTGTCAGATATAATAATAATTACTATCGAAAGAGAATACCTCAGTCCCGTGATCCCGTCTATCATTACATCCCTTTGCACGGCGATGTTTTAGTGAAATGGAATTGAAATGGCGCGCGCTGATGGCTCGCTATTATGTTTATTAAGCATTTCTCGTATAATCTTGGAGTGTCACTGTGATGCTAGCACCTGAGAAGATAAGGGTGAGCAGGGACACTAATTTGAAATGAGAATAATACATTGTATGTCTCTATGTCATTTATTTTCCTATATAGGTGGGTCTATACTGACACAGCTCCTATGTAAATGGAGAGGCTGTGGAAGACTATATTTATGCTTTTGCCCGACTTCGGCGGAGATCAAAAGGAGGGTAATGTGTTTACCTCGTATGTACTATATGTATGTATATTCCCTTATAACACCTCAACCAATCGTCCGATTTTGACAAATAATATCTCAATCTATTCGTCATAAATGCTTTGAGTGATACGGGCTACATCAATAAATACTCGTAATATAAGTTCATTTCAGACCAATGACTCGCAATTATTGGTAAAGCTTATACTTTGCTAGTAGATATGAAATAAGACAATACGTCGTCTTATATACGTCGTCTTATATACAATGCCTTGTCAGAAATATACATACTCACCAGCATCAGCTGTAGACTGTACTTCTGAACGTTAATGCATATTTGCATGTAAAGTATCTAAGTAGAACACTATGTCAACAGTACAGCTGTATATTGTTGCAACATTTTGTTTTACAACGCCCAATAAAAGCATTCTGCTCGGACGAGACTCGAGTTGCCACTAGAGTGTAAATAAATAACGTCAAATTCTGCAAAGTTACACCACTATGAGCTCGTATTCTCTTTGATAGGTCGGACATAGCTGGCTACTATGTACTTAATGATATTCTCCATAAAATTGACCATTTGATACTGAAAGGTTCGTAGCTCATCGTGTTAGGTGACGCAGGGAAAGCGATCAGTCGCTGAATGACCAGAGTGTGACGTGTTTGTGGAGGTGATTAGAAGAGTGGTGAAGAGTATGTACGAAGAGATAGTACAATTATGGGTCACCGTAGGCACTGACTGAAAATCAGCGCTGAGGGATCACTTCCTCAGCACAACGCTGAGTCAGCTGCCTTTTGTGGCAACGTAGATACACCACAGGCTACATCTATGGTCCTGTTTTATTTATTCGTTTTGTCTGTTGTGTATTTAGTTTTCTTTCTGTTGTTGTGCATATTATTTTATTTATTTTATTTTAGTTTCTAGGAAGACTAACAGCTATTACAAGGTTATAATACATAGAAAAATTAGGACAAAATTATGTTACTTATGTGCTTATTTTGTTTCTGTGATGTATCTTGTTGGTATAATAAATGTCTTTCTTCTTCTTCTTCAATATATTTAAAGGACTGTGCTCGGTTATAATATTGTAACGCTTCAGTATAATTTAACTTTTATGTCGCAAAATTTATGTAAATAATATAAATACAAAATACAGAATGGTTTTGTGAGCGACTCAAGCCAACTCACTTGATGAGGTCAAGTGGTTTACGAAATATAAAAATAGAGAGTTTAAAGTTTTTGCTAATTGGATGGACCATATTAATTTTGAATTGAAAAGTTCTTTATTGCACATAAAAAAATTGTACAAAGGCGAGCTTAATGCTGGATAGTATTTTCTTCCAGCTAACCTAAGTTGAAGTCGAAAGTGAAAGTGTTAGTAGCCTTAAGAATTACATAAACTGTGTATTAAAATTATTTATTACTATAATTTAAATACGTGTGAGTCATAAAATATTCAAAAGTTATATTTCTAATGCAATTCTGAATAAATAAATGAAATGAAATTAATTACAAAACAATGCTCATAGCATTAAGTGCCTCTTTGTAATTTTATTTTTATAAGTACAATAAACAATTTTAAAAACCTATTTAGGAGCTAAAAATTCCACCCATGCCGGGACTTGAACCCGCGACCTCTGGCTAACCGTGCCAGCGCTCTCCCAACTGAGCTAATGGGCAAGTGCAGGCATCGGCGAAATTTCGAGCCTCTTTACAAACTTCTCTGTATTACGTACATGGGTGGAATTTTTAGCAGCTAAATAGGTTTTTAAAATTCTCCTCAGCACGGCTTAGTGTAACAAAAAGAATATAATGCAATAAACAAATTTAATAATCATTATTAATATTAATACAGAAAATAGAAATCATTAAAATGTGAAAATTAAAATCATATTCTAAACCTATTAGCACGGGTTAGTGCAACAAAAAGTATATAATGTTAAAATTACTTTGCTAAATTCCCCCAAAATCCCACAAGCACCATGCGGTTAGTTAATGCACTGCCCTCCCTCCCACTTTTCCAAGCAGAAGCGAGAAACAAACACACCACCAACGACACCAATACTTGTGTGAAAATAGTACTTTATGCAACTGTCATAATAATGAAGGGTATTAAAACACGAGTGTGAGTTTATGAAACGAGCGCAGCGAGTTTCATAATAGTAACGAGTGTTTTAATACCCGTGTTATATGCAGTTGCATACACTACTTTATCTTCACTAATGCAATTAAAAATTAAATTCACGCGTACGTGTATAATCACAGTGATTTTGCCGCCATTAAATTTTAACCAATGAGAGCGCAGCTGCGCGCTTCAATAAAACGCGACCAACCTGATTGGCCCTGCAATCAAGTTGGTCGCGTTTTATTGATGTTATAATGAGATTTTACGATATCGATGTGAATATTATACCATCATGTGAAATTGCTTAAATTGAGTGTTTTGTTGTCTGCGCTATAACAGTAGTAATTATAAGTCAAGTATTGAAAACATAAGTAGAATGTTACAACATTAGTGTAGATAAAATGCGTTACGACACGAAGCAACCTCAGGCTCCGATAGTCAGTCGACCTTTAATTTATTTATCACATTTTAATGCTATTTTTGATTTCCGCAAAGTAACATTCCATACAAATTGGAAATCCAAAATTTATTTGTACGTAAATTTACGTTTATTTCTGTCTGCAATAAAAGTATCAATAAATAAATAAATAAAGCATTCACATTCTGTTTGTTAAATGTCAAGGTACAATGTTAGCCACTGTCTTCGGGTCAAGTAGTAGTAAAGAAAAAAACAGCGAAAAATACCTCCACTCTGACCTTGTTCTCTCAAGAAATCTTAAATCTAAGGCGATCCTCCCACTAGCAACGCGTCCCGCCGTGGTGCGCGGAGTGGCAGATCACGCGCGCGGTGACGGACGCAGGCGCAGATCTGCGCCACCTAGCGGTTGGATCTCCTTCCCCGTCCCGCACTCGACCGTCATTGAATTCGTGATGCTGCAGTTATAAGTTACTAGCTGTCCCGGCGAACTTCGTACCGCCACAGAATCCGTTCATACGATTCTTGCACAACGCCATCTATTTTAAACTTAAAATAAATATTATCCCACGGGAACGCATTACCGGGATATCAAGTATGCTATGTCACAATTTAGGTCTTTGTCTATCTGCACTCCAAGTTCCATGTAAATCCGTTCAGCCGTTGGTGCGTGATTGAGTAACAAACATCCAAATATCGTCACAAATTTTCACATTTATAATGTTAGTAGAATATTATCAATTTGTTTTTTGTGTATTCGAATTAGGAGACGCCCTGTCCATAGAAGATTTTGGATACCTACCTACATCCCTATTTACGATCGAGATCTATAAACCGATCTTTTTTTGTGCATAAAAACCCCCCGCGGCACGCCGCGCGCTTTCGCGCAATTTGACAGAAATTAGTGTGATAATCGCCTAATACATAAGTTGGTAATGCAGTGGTAGCCTAGTGGGTAGAACATTGGACTCGGAAGCGGACGACCCAGGTTCGATTCCCAGTGCGGGCATGTACCTATGACTTTTCTTTCTAAGTTATGTACGTTTGTGAAGTTATAGTAGCAATACCACTCGCTAACGGTGAAGGAAAACATCGTGAGGAAACCTGGGTGTCTGAGCTATTCACATACCTCAGCGCTTGAAATCGCCAATTCGCGGTGGGCACGCGTGGTGATTAAGCCCATACTCTCTCTCTATCTCTGAGAGAAGGCTTGTACCCTACAGTGGGACGTATATAGGCTGCTTATGATGATAATTTGGTAAGAGTACCTACCTAACAAGATCCCATGAGTAAAATCAACAACCTGCAGTGTAATAGACACAAAAATACGCACGCGAAAAACTAACCCTCCCCTACTTTCGCAGGGGGATGTAGGGTGAAAATAATGATACATTAACATTAGTTTGGCAGCCAATCGACCTCGGAATCAAACCCAAACCCTTCTATCACGTCGGATGGAATCGCCGAATAACGGCGCGATAATGACGTGATTTGTTCGGTTTCTCAGAGTGATTTACGAGCACAGACTCTGCCAGGACTGTGTTAGTCTAATGTTATTGTAATTTGAGTCTGCTGCATGATTGCTCCATGGAAAAATAGCTCTATTTTTCAGCTTAATTTTTTCGCCTTTCCAGCTCGTGGATCTGAATTTTTCACACAAGATTGCTGTAAGATTGCACATTCTATCATTTTTAATTAATGTAGTAAAATGAGTAAACTTTGATAAATACAGTGTGAGGGTTTGATAGTTAATAAAATTACAGACTCAAAAGATATATTCCTTCTTACCGTTTATGTTTACAAAGATTTTAATGTTTTACATTTTGTACCAAAATTTATAATTTTGGAATGACCTTTTTTATTAAAACCTATTACCGTTCCGTGTGGCGCCCGATTAAGAATAACTTCACTCTATTTCCTTCCGCGGAAGGCGTAGAAGGCGAGTAAGGAAATCAATTACCAGGAGACGGGCAGCAGCGTCTTCCTGAGTGTCCAACCGCATACTGCAAATCCCCTCATGGTTATGAAAACCACGAAGGAGGCCTGTGTCCTGCAGTGGGCGTCAAATGGCTGATGATGATGATTAAAACCTATTTAAAGTGTCTGTAATCTTATTATCTATCAAACTCTCAGACAACATTTATCAAAAGTATACAATTCTTTTAACACTCACTAAAAATAAAATATTGGTTTCTGCGAGCAGCCTTAACTGTCCCTCGCGATATCTTGGAAAAAAAGGGGAAAAAATCATATCTTATTTGCAGGCCGAATTTGCAAAAAGTGTCTGTGCAATCTCTCAATCATGTTAATAGTGATTTTTCGAACCCATGGCCGTGAACTTAAGGCAATAGACCTAGGAATAGATAGCTAGCATTAACGCCAAAAACGGCCATTTTTGTCATAAATGCTAATCTAGTCCCAGGTGCGTGGTCCTAGATAATTTGTCGTGGGTCCTAAAAATCACTATTCATATGATTGAGAGATTGTACGCACGGACACTTTTTGCAAAATACGATCTGTAAAGATGATTTTTTTTTTCATGGGTGGCGTTAGTTAGGCCATTGGATCCCCTTAAGGTGGAGAGAAAGGTGAAGATATTAGGGGAATTTGGTTAGGCCCGAAGAACGCGTTTGGTAAAAATGGTGGACAGAAACAGCGCCTCGGTTCTTTTACTGCATTATGGTGCAATGACGTTTACACATTCGAGTCACGTGATTTGGTTTTTTCGTTCCATTGACGTCTGAAATTTATTCACACGCAGATTTTAAGTGGCAGTGAAATGGAATCGAGGCATTCAAGTAGTTGTCGGCATAATACAATGAACCTAGGCCCAGGTTGACGGTCGGTGGGTCGACGACATTTTGAAGGTGGCTGGGAAATATTGGACAGCCAAAAGACCCTTGGGTTAAAATACAATAAAAGAAGCCTATATTCAACAGTGGGCTCTATTTAAATAACGAAAAAAGGCTTCGTTATTTAAATAGAGCCCACTGTTGGGTATGGTGGACATTGGAAATGTGTTTTCGTTTGCTCCAGTCTATTTAAAAGCAAAAAATTCTACTTCTGCCGGGACTTGAGCCCGCGACCTCTGGCTGACCGTGCTAGCTCTCTCCCAACTGAGCTAACGGGCAAGTGCAGGCATCGGCGAAATTTCGAACCTCTTTACAAACTTCTCTGTATTATTTACAGGCAGCGACATCTGGCTGAAGTAATTTACATCATCCGATATGATAACTTCTCAACATACACTTTTTCCGAGAGAAGCCAAATTTGTATTCGACGACTGTGTTTAACATTTTTTTCTAAATTACTAAATATTGCCACATCTCAATGGCATCATGAATATTGGTGAGATCAGCAAAAAAATACCTCACGTTACAATGGCTTTAATTTTACTAATTGCGTGACGTCAAGACCTTGGTGAATAGCGTTTTAGGTGTCATAATCGGTGAAAATCAAGACTTTTACTCAGAAAACTTTTATTTCTGTAGTAATTTTTGCGTTGGTATTTAATAAAATCTATACATTTTAGTTTGTTAGACTAAATACTGCATAAATATTGTTTTAATGATTTTTGATATGAATCAACTAGCGTCACACTTACATCGCAAATTCAACCGGGAAAAATCCATTCATCTTGTACATTTGTACATCGCACTTTCGCGATAAATCCAGCAAAATTTTTCATCGTTCCGCTAATTTTCCATGCCTTATTCCAGAGCAATAGAGCTTGGTTTTGCTAGCAAAGGCGATTCTGGCGCTGGTCGTTGAAAACTTGCTTCCGTTTCTTGTTTGCATATATTAAGGTGTGTCTAAAGTAAACTGGGAAACTTGTTAGTGCTTCAACGTGTATACCTACAACGTTGTTGCGAGACTTGTCCATAACATGTAAATCCCACATTAACTTGAAGAAAGAGGAAACCTGTTTGTTTCTCGTTCAAATAATGTAGCTGGTGGGGCTCCTAAGGACTGTATTTCAACTAAAATCACTATGGCGCTAAAATGACAAAATTTGACAATTAATGTAATGGAGAGTCGCAGCTTTTGACGTTAAAATGCGCGACTCTTGTCGTCGTGCTGCCTAAGCTGATGTTTTTAGATCGATAAGGGACTTGACGCGTACCTGTATAGTCTTTAAGTCCGGCCGGCCCCTAAAATCGCGTCGGTGGTACTGTAGTGAAAGTAGAAAATATTTTTTGTAGCGTAAATTTTAGATTTTGTAACTAGCATTTATTTATCTTAACCCGTGTCTGGTAAGTTCAATACCTCTATCTTGAGAAATCTGACCGTACTATTAAATTAGCGCTCATTTGCTAACCGAGCAAATGACTTTACCGAGCAAGACAGGTTCAGTGGCCGCGCAAATTAAGCCCGTTCCACATCACCTCACGCCGCCACTTCCGACGCGCAATAAGGTTGTACGTAACACATATGCGGAGTCTTTGGATGAGGCAAGATTCTCGCCTCATCCAAAGCCTTGATTGAGCTAATTGTGCATTATTTAAACATTATTTTTAGCGTAAACTGGGTAGTGTATTATTATTATTAATTATTGCACAAAGATAGTATACAAAAGGCGGACTTAATACTAATGGTATTTTCTACCAGTCAATCCGGTACAGGAAAGGCAAAAATATCATCATAGTGTGTCATAGAGAATTTTTTTTTTTCTGAAATTCAAAAAATTCACATTGAACAAATTTTTATTCAAAGTAACACACAAACTGTGAATTATTAAACTTTACAAGTAAAAATAGGAATCCATTTCAAAATCTCGCTAAATTCCGGACGATTTAAGCACTGCCTAAGAGTTTGACACTTTTTGGATTGACTAAAAAGTCCGATTCGAGAGCGGCAAGCCCTGCTACATGTAGGCCGTATAAAAGAAGATCCGGAGTCGGGTCGGCACGGATTTGGTGCCTCCTGGCTCTCTTGTCCACCAGTGCCGAGCACCATACTTCGTCGCAGGTCTTGCGGCCCTCCCGAATTTCCTCTCTCCAGGCGTCCTCTGTCCACAGCACGTTTATCCCAACTATCGTAATCGATCCCAAAAGCTGCCATGTCACGCTTGACGCAGTCTTTAAAACCTATTTTTTATACAACATTAGGCTAAAAGATTTCAGTCATCAGATTCACGTGAATATTACCTACAATAATATTCTCCCAAAACCTAAATTTGATAGCGGAGCAAGTAGATAAATCTGATTTGTTTTATCGTGAAATGCATGTTTGGCTAGCGCGCTTTAGTTCATACCACCTCACGTGGAACTCGCGTGAAAATTAAATTAAAACATTAACGGTATACGGTTATGCAATTAAGCAGGTTCTCGTGATTTCGGGATTCAAAAGCAATATATTTATATTGTTTCTTCTATAAACCAAAGTCGGATTAATTTTATACCATTATGGCTCAACATAATCATAACTTATGGCACTGAAACGTGGTCCGCATAAGAAAGCTCAAGGTCACGCAACAAGCTATGGAAAGGGCTATGCTCGGAATTTCTGTACGAGATCGAATCAGGAATGATGAGATCCGTTGACGAACGAAAGTCGTCGACATGTTGAAGTGGCAGTGGGCGGGGCACATAGCACGCAGAACTGATGGCCGATGGGGCCGAAAAGTTCTCGAATGGAGACCAAATATCGGCAAGCGCAGCTTAGGACGACCAGCCAAAAGGTGGACAGATGACCTCATCCAAGTGGCAGGATGACGCTGGATGCGAGCCGCTTCCAACCGGTCTTTTTGGAAATCCATGGAGGAGGTCTATGTTCAGCAGTGGACTTCTTGTGGCTGAATGATGATCATGATGATAATCATAACTCAAGAACGGATGGACCAATTTTAAATATATTTGGTTTGTTGGCTTTGTTCTCTGCCCTCAAGAGAGCAGAGTAACTATGTAAACGAATGAAAATGCACGAAAAGATGCTAATTTTTAAACTACATTTGGTGGTTTTAACAACTCCATGTTAGGGTGTCTCACCATCTGTAGTTATATTCACCACAATACATTAATATTCATCTAAATCCGATCAGCAATGTTTACTCACACTGTGCTTAAGTAGGTTAAGTGACTTCTCAGACGTTCGATGACCTGGAACAGATTTGTTAGGCTAAGAAGACTTGCCCAGCGCCCCTCCCATCCCTTACTTGATCTTTCTAGCTCGATTATTCTAATCTACAGGAGTCTGTACGCGGGGACCCCGCAGGGTTTCCTCACGACGTTTTTCGTATAACAAAACCGAAAATCCCTTCTATCCTCCCATAGATAAGGTAGCAACCAATATGTTTCTATTCATTTAATATCGATTTATGTCCTTGCTAGCTATCCCGGAGATCTTCGTACCGCTTCAGAACCAATAAATGTTTCTGTCTCGAGCCGTTCCGAGCAAAATGTATGAGAAATGTATATTCTTCTTATTTTTTCCCATAGGTACCTCTATATTCCAATTATGTTGATATTCCGGGCGGAGACAAATTCAATTATCATAGTGATCGGTCAGCCGTTCTTAAGTTGTAATTGATGTGACCAACACTTGGTTTTATATATAAATACTAGCTGACTCGACAAACGTTGCTTTGCCATATTAAATTAGCCTACGACCTGTTCTCAGACCTACCAAATATACACAAAAAAATCCATAGAAGTCGGTGAAGCCGTTTCGAAAGAGTTCGATAACAAACACCGTGACACGAGATTTTTATATATTATATAAATTAGATTGTAACTTGACATTCAGCAAGCGAGATAGATGTCAGACGTGATAGGAGCTTTAACAAACCAAAAAAATACTGAATTACCGAATCTTAAATCAATCAGCCCATTGCTGGACATAGGCCTCCCCGAAGGCAAGCCACTTCTTTCTGTCATCGGCCATCTTCATCCAGCCTCTGATCACCGGTCCAGCGAGTCGGTACGTGGTCTTCACTCGAGAGCCTTTGCACCACATCGACCATCGATTCTTGGCATATTATGTGACCGACTCTCATTCGCATCAAAACGGCACCATCTGCCTATCCCTTACGTTGTAAATCTCCACACGAAATAAAGACACCACTGCGGTTATCTGCATCGCACGAAGCAATAAATCGCGTTAACTTCGGATTTGCCCGCCGTTTGTAGCCGTTCGTTTCCGCCTAGGCTTGCTTTAATGGAGTTTGGATCTTAATTGTGCCTTAACACGGTTGTTTTTGGTTCCGGCGGTGATGGAGTGCTCTGTTTTGAGTACAAGAGCTCTGTTCACTACGTTAGCAATAGTCTGCTGTTGTTAACTAAGTGAGTGGCCGCTAACTCGCTGCATCGCGCTTATTTTAGTTCTCACAAACTACTATGGTGCCTTTCCTTAACCCTTACAATAAACAATAGCGCGAACCAAGGAGCTCCAGCGCTCTACAGCACCCCCTAGAGCGCTCCACAGCGCCCCCTAGAGCGCTCCACAGAAATCGGGAAACTATTTTCTTACGACCCGCTCGTAGAAAAACCGTAATTAGGCAGTCAAAAATTATTCGTCATCATCATCAGCCATTTGACGCCCACTGCAGGACATAGGCTTCCCTCACGGTGATTTAGAGCGTGGAAAGCCCCCACCAGACGGTCTGACGACCTGGTTACGGCGGCGAGGAGTCGCTGGATGCGGGCGGCACAAGACCGGGAAGCTTGGAAAAAGTTATTCATCGTAGCATAAATTATATACCGTTGTAAACTAGATTAAATTTCCTACGCTTATCTATATATTCTATCTTCTATCTTCTATATTATACTAATAATAAATCTGTAAGGGTCGGTCATGGAGTAAGTTAGTTTGTTTTCAGAGATATTGTGTTTATAGGCTCAATATATGATACTGAAACTAATTTCACGATTTTTAGAATTTTTTTCTGTATGTGTGTATGTATGTATGTTCCTCCATAACTCTTAAACCAATTATCCGAATTTGATGAAATTTGGTATAAAAACATATAGACATCTGGGACACAGGATAGGCTATTTAAATTCTAGCTCCAGTTATGATAAGACGTGGCCCCCATACAAATGCTGCTTCGTAAAAATCGAAATGTACGCGAACGGAGTCGCGGGCACAGCTAGTGTTTCATAAAATAAGACATTGATAGTATCTGTTATTCCATAGATGTGATGTGATTTCTTTTGTTCCATTTTTTTTTTACAGGGGTCATATTTCTCCTCCACGTTTTCTCCTCTTACACTACACAAACACCAATTCTATTGCTTTTACATTAAAGAGTATCATTTAACTAGTTTTTTATATCCTTAGCACTAAAAGACATCGAAGTACTTTGCGATAGCTAAAAATGTTGAGCGGGCGCACATTATATTTTAATTCCTCGTTCGGGCGCGTTCCGATTTGACAATGTCATCAAAAAAAGCGCATCACTGCAGTACTAGATGTTTAAGATAATAGTGATGTAGTAATTTTTGGGTTAGCTCAAATCGGAATAGTGAAGATCGTCGACTACATTGCTTACGGACACATGGTGTCCGCTAATCGCCCTAGCGTCATAATCTTTACGGCCAAATGGTGTCCGTTAAGCGATTGTTGGGCTAAAATCAGTTATATTGTTTAATCTACTCTTTAAGTAATAATATGCTTTATTTACCAACTTCCAAATATAGGAGGAGGTTCTCAATTCATCCGTATATTTTTTTATGTATGTTCAGCGAGAATTACCTCAAATTTCCTTACGCGCTGTTTCCATTTCATATTCTTTTTTTTTCTCATTCACTAACAATCCGTTAACAAACTATATATTACAGACAATTATCTGTTATAGCTGTTATGGCGTGATTGAGTAACATACATTCAGCCACCAAAAATTTCGCATTTATGAAATATAGTAAGATTACATTGCAATAACTATTATATATAAGGCAACTTTGTATTTCCTTAAATCAGTCACAAAAATGTAAGTGTTTTTTTTCGAGATAGTCAGGTTATAACTTGTCAACGGAAAAAGAGACGCCGAATTGCACAAAACCTCCTCATTACAATTGTGAAAACGTTCGACTTATCGCATAACTTTTCAGAACTCAAGCCGAAACTTTATTTCCCATACGATGCACGACGCCATAATTCACATACGTACAAAACTGCCTGAAGGAGAACAGAGCCACTTATTTATTTTCGGCTTTTCCGAAAACGTAAATAACAAAATGTACTCGAAACGAGGTAACTTTGTAACTTCGCGGGAAACTTCGTCTCGTCTGGACATGAATGCACAGAACGTCTATTGCAAAAGAAACAAAGTTGCCGAAAAACCGAACGAGGCGGCCTCGCCCACCGAAGGTTCCGTACAAATTTGTAGTCTCGAAGTTTTTCCGAGCTCCTCCCGAAATTCAAAGACTATTTATTTTGTAATTTTATTACAAATGTATAGTTTTCTGATTTCCCGTGAATTTGTAGTATACAACGATATTACTTGCCAAATTTGTCGATGAAAAATTGTCAACGGAAAGTGCACTATAAATTTTGATTCCGTTGAGTGTCGAAATATACGTATTTTGTGGCATAAACGGCCGTACCTTTTTTTACGTAAACTTAGAAGGTTTTTACAGCTTGAAGAGACTGTACACTTGAGCATACGGTTTTAATTTCAACTCGATATCTCCACGGGTTTCTGAGATAAAGGGTCTTGACGACAGACGGATGGACGG